>CM042153.1:48942502-49015002 GCA_023376005.1 Doryteuthis pealeii
TTTTTGTACGGAAGTTTAAAAGTGAAACTAAATGATTAATTTAATTCTTAAACTGTTCATAAAAAGCTGCGTAAGAATAAAAAAAATAAAAATCAGATTCAATAAACAATCTTTCAATGAAATTACATTTTATTTATTTTTAAAGGCTATAAAATACTTTCAAAACGAATCAATAAAAACGCAGATTTAATTAGAACTTTATCATTGAAATTTTATCATTTAATTTGTTATTTTTAAATTACATATAAAATTTAACAAACAAATATAATTCTTTAAAGATCTTATAATTGTATATCTAATATTTGAAAACAAATAATTAAAAAAACGAATTAATGCGATTGTTAACAGTAGTTAACATGGAAAAAAATTGAGTGTTTTGATTTCCCATAACTTATTTGATGACGTTTTAGCTAGGAAGGCCTCAACAATGTCCGCTCCACCTTTCCAATGTTATCTCATTGTAATTCTAATGTTAACTGTCTTCTAGAATATAAATCAAATCGTCATTACTTTTGCTCAAAAACCGAGCCCTGGTGATATTTAATGTGTATATATATTTACTTTGTCGTCAATTGTTTTATTTTTGAAGATTCCTGCGGACAGATCCACACAACTGCCCTTTATATAAGTATAGATCATTTTTTTAATTTTTTATATTAACCATGTGCGTTTTGTCCGCCCCTCCCCACCTCTGTGCAGATGTATATTAGATTAGGTAGAATCTTTACATTTCTAGCAGGGATTTAGAAAGTACAAGAAACGTAGAGTTTTTGCTCTGTACTGCCACTAAACTTATCTTCTTTCCAGCTATCGTAAGTTTTTCTCACGTGTCATATGCTGGACAAAATGAATAACTTTATTCTGGCTTTTAGTCCAACTTTAATTCTTTCTCTTTTCCTTTTATTCTATATAATTTTAATTTTTTATATTGACCATGTGCGTTATGTCCGCCACTCCCCCACCTCTTAGAATAGGTAGAATCCTTACATTCCAGCACGGGTTTAGAAAGTACAAGATACATGGACTTATGCTAAGTCATAACTTAGAAAATTCAAAGGTGCCGGTAACCATACACATGCATATACGTTTAAGCGCGTACATGTATATGTGAGCTGATAGATGTACGTACGCAATCTGTTAGCAAAGAGCGGATGGGCTCTCGAGAACCAACGGCCGACCACACCGGCTGTAGCAAAATTGGGGTACTTACCACTCAACAAATCACAAAACGGGTTAGATGGGACTCTTTAACCTTGGTCGGCAACTCATCCATGACAAGAAAAAATCTCATAAAACTACCATTGCCTTGCAGCTCTACCTTATCCCAAGGAAAGGCTAAGGGAGTAAATCTCGAAAACAAATCCGGAGTCCCTAAGGTGGGTGATGTTGAATCTCAGTACTTCCCAGAAACTCATGTGGCACCGCCGTTGCCAAATTGCATTGGTTCTCACATTTCCTTTGGACCACGTCTGTGTGGAGAGGGAAGATCTGCTGCTTGGGCGACAGCCCATCCTCCATAACAACCTGCCCAGGCTACGTAGTTTTCCACTACAAAAATGGAGAGGACACAACACGGAAAGTGGCAGTTACTTGTGATTAACTCACCTGATTGGCGATGGAAACGAGTGCTAGGGGTCACTTCTGACGGTAGGAGAGGTCATCGGGCCTCTCTGGATAGCTACCGCCTACCTTAGGCTGGGAAGCCCCCAGCCAGTCAGGTGCTATCCCACCATGGCCTACTTGCTCCACTGGGGTGTATGGAGCTTAGAGATTGTCTCGACAGGCGGGTTAAAAAGTCTACATCAAACAACACGAAACACGAAAAACTTCCACTAATTCGGCTCGCAAGCTGGAACGTCAGGATCATGCGTCCTAGATTAACAGATCTACAGCAAGTTGATGATGCCTGCAAGACGGCCATCATTGACAAGGAACTCTCCCGGCTCAACATTGACGTGTCGTGCGTTCAGGAGACACGTCTGGCTAAATATGCCCAAATCAAGGAGGCAAACCTCACCTTCTTCTGGCAGGGAATATCATCAAGTGAAACCCGACAGCATGGTGTCGGTTTCACTGTAAAAAATAGTCTTATCCCTTGCATCGAACCCCCATCAACTGGTAGTGAGAGAATCCTCACCATCCGGATGGGAACGCATGAAGGACCAGCAAATATCATCAGTTCATACGCCCCAACCCTCAACGCTACTCCTGAGGAAAGAGACGAGTTTTTTGAGAACCTAAGCGCAGTGATAACCGGGATCCTGTCTACCGTCGACCTTTACCTGCTCGGGAACTTTGACGCAAGAGTAGGAGCTGACCACGAGGCTTGGCCCATTTGCCTTGGCGTTCATGGGCGGGAAAAGATTAACGAGAAAGGTCAGAGATTGTTAGAGTTGTGCTGCTACCAAGGCCTATGCGTGACCAACACCTACTTTAGGTGCAAGGACATCCACCAGGTGTCATGGAGACACCTGCGCTCTCACCTCTGGCACCAGCTGGACCTTGTCATCAACAAGTGTGCGAATCATGCAAGCATCCTTCTCACCCGCACGTACCATAGTGCAGACTGCGACTCTGATCATTCCCTGGTTGCCAGCAGAGTGCGAATGACACACAGAAAGATTCATCGCACAAGAAGGAGGAGTCGACCACGCATCAACACGGGAAAGACAAAGCACTTCCTAGGCAGTCTCTAAGAAGTTCTCACAAACAAGACGCCACCTGAATATGAAGCCTCCATTGACGCCAACGGATCTCACCTCAGAGATGCCATCTGAAAGTCGGCTATCACCGTATATGGGAAAAAGGAACAGCAAAATGAGTACTGGTTTGAGGCTCACTGGGAAAAAATGAAGCCTGCGGTTGAAGCTAAGAGGACAGTCCTCCTGTCACACAAGGTAGCGTCTAGCCAAAACACACTTGAGGCCTGGAGGAGCACCAGAAATAAATCCAAGATGGTTGCCCGACACTGCACCAATACCTACTGTCTGAACCTGTTCCGCGGCATAGATACAGCTGCCAACACGGAAGATGCAAGGGGCAAATACGTGGGCATCAAAAGAGCTACAGGTCCATTCATAACAAAGACTGTACCACTGAAAGATAAAACGGGAGGAGTCATCACTGACAAAGGGAAGCAGCTGTACTGTTGGGTTGAGTATTACCTGGAACTGTATGCAACCCAAAACGAAGTGACAAAAAACGCCATAGGTGCCATCTCTGATCTGCCGGCAATGGACGAGCTGGATACACTACCAACGTTGGAATATCCCGCATTGGAGTGAAGCAGAGTTGTGTCCTTGTACCTATGCTGTTCGGGATATTCTTCTCCTTGCTCCTCCCGTACGCCTTCAAGGACTGCAGCGAGGGAGTCTACGTACATACCAGAGCTGACGGCATGTTGTTCAACATCGGTCGCCTTAGAACTAAGACCAAAGTCACGAAGGTCCTCATTCGGGAAATGCTATTCGCCGATGACGCATCAACAGGTTGTCAACCAACACATTTTTGTAAGGAGTTTGGGCTTACCATAAGTCTAAATAAGACAAAGGTCATAGAACAAAGTGTAGACAACTCTCCTAACATTGTCATCAACGGGTACGGCCTGGAAGCCGTGGAGAGCTTCAAGTACCTTGGGTCCACCATTGCCAATTCAGTCTCCACTGACAATGAAAACAGAAGAACCATGAGAGCGGCGGCAGTTATGGCCAAACTGGGCCAGAGAGTCTGGGACAATACCAGCCTTACTAAGAAAACGAAACTGCGCGTCTACAAAGCGTGCGTTCTCAGTACTCTCCTCTACAGTAGCGAAACCTGGATCACATAGTCATGTCACGAGAGGAAACGACAATTTCTACCTCAGATGCCTACACCGCATTCTACGCCTACGCTGACAGGACAGTGTGCCCAAAACAAACGTTCTGGAACTAGCAAACATGAAAAGAATGTTCGCCTCCTCTGTGAGAGATGCCTGCGCTGGCTTGATCACGTCAGGAGGATTGACAAAGGCCGCATCCTCAAACACCTACTGTATGGCGAATTAGTAGAAGGCACACGACCGGTAGGGAGACCATGCCTGCATTTTAACGATATCTGCAAGAGGGGCATGAAGACATGCTACATCAACACCAACCCATGGGAGGCTTGTGCAGAAGTCCGTGCGACCTGGCGCCTCATCGTCAAACAAGGAACGAAAAGGAGGGGAAAAGAGAGGAAAGAAGCCGCCACAGAAAAGAGAGCCAGAAGGAAGGAGAGGCAACAGCAACTCCAGCAAGCATCACTGTTTGTTTGCAGTCACTGCACCAGAGATTTCCATTCAAAATTGGTCTGTTCAGCCACTCACGTAGTTGCTGATAAAAAAATTTTAAAAGTTTAGTAGACGGAAGTAAACTCGAATTTGTTACATGCAGTATTTTAATGTTCTTTTAGATTAAGCCAGGGTATCCTGTTACTTATAAGGTTGATGTAATAATGAAAAAACTGGGGTAATTTTTTAATTCAGAGTCCAAAAAAGTTCAACAAAATGTGTGATGCCCACTGTAATGTTTTATTATTTCCCATTATATATAAACTTTTAAAACATTCCAGAAAATAAGCACACATTTATTAGAAGCTGTATTCCTATGGTTTTTGAGAAAAATCGAGGGTATTCTGTAGCACAAAAAGATGATGTGATAGAGAAAATTTGGGGTCATTTTTGGATTCAGAGCTCAAAAAATACTCAAAACAAGTGTCAGATCCAACTCAACGAAAATTGAGTTCCCTGCTTTTATATATTTTATGTCTGGAAATAAAATATTTTATTGACATTTAATAATAAATTTTCAAGTAATTCAATTAGGCAAGAAAATATTTTATATAATTTCTTGAATGTGTTAAAACTTGAATGTCTTAAGAAAGTTTGAATTAAGTCTCAAAAGATAAACAAAATCGTTGTATAAAGGCAAGAATTATTTTCTATACTAATTGCAACCATGAAAACAATACCAACGTAGAATACTCGTCAGTCATCGCGACTACAACAGTTTTCATCATCAGCCTAAAGTTGTGTACACATGTGCGGGTCTACCTCTGGTAATAATCACATAGCAATCAAGACACATGACAAGACATAGAAATAATGACATTTTGTTTGGTTTGGTTTATTTGTTTATCAGCATATCAATTTTCATAGGTTATCGAATATAGAAATGTGATTAGTTCAAATAGTTGCTTATACCCATAACCATTACAATCAATTTTTATTAAATGCAATTTGTTTTATTTTTTCTAATAATAATAATAATAATAATAATAATAATAAAGATTTTAAAATTGATCTGAATAGTAAGTGTAGAATGTGTGGAGAAAAAGACGAAACGGTTAATAATATACTAAGCGAATGCAGCAAACTAGCACAAAGAGAGTACAGAACAAGGCATGACTTGGTGGGAAAGATGATCCACTTGTGCAAGAAATTAAAATTAATGCAACGTATGAACAGAAAGAAACACGACAAAAACTAGAAAAAAGAAATGGAAAGAAAAACACATATATGAATAATTCAAATGACAAACTGGAATGATTGCATATGAGAAGATATGGCTAAGAAAGGGAAACCTCAAGTGAGAAACTGAATCTCTCATAATAGCAGTACAAAATAATGCCCTAAGGACCAATTACATCAAAGCGAAAATAGATTAGACGCAAGGGTATGGCAAATGTAGGATGTGTGGAGACCAATACGAAACTGTTAATCATGTAATAAGTGTTTGCAGCAAACTAGAAGAAAGGGATACATGATTAGGCAATTGTATATGAACAAACCAGAATCAGTTCTAGAGAATGAGACCCATGTTACAACGAACACCTAATACCGACAAGAAGACCAGAAAGAGTTTAATATTTTTTCAACTTCTAATTTAGTTAAGATCCATATGTCTCTTCCCACTTTAGTATGAAGTAGTCTTCGTTCGACTTATTACTTTCTGGTAGTAAAGCAAAATCAGGAAAATGGAAATAAAACCGACAGTATATAATTATGTGAAAATATATTTAAAAAACAAGGCATTCAAAGGATGATTTTATTTTACAAGGAGCTTATTGAACAATATTTTAAAGTATTCTTTCCATGCAATTGAATATCAGCGATGCTTTGATGAATATTAAATAAACCGAAATGTTCTAACATTCTATCTGAATACCTTATTTTTCATATGTTTATATACGTACAGACGCTCACATGCACATATGCGCGCCCACAAATATATATATATATATATATATATATATATATATATATATCGACAATAGTACTTATTCAACAAATTCAACAACAATTTTGCTTCATAGCAGTCGTTATCGTATATGATCATTATCAATGGTTTTTATTTGAGCCAATCGGGGTTTAGTAGCTAGGACATTGAAGTTGTGCAATCATCATTTGCCTTCTTCATTTGATCATCATCCACACACGTTGTCAGTAAACAATGATGATCAAGATAGATTCGAAGATTGTTATTTCTCTTGCAAGTTCAATCCTAACAGAATATCCCACATGAGTTTTCTTGTGCCAAACCATGAAAATATTGATAAATATAGATAATAACATGAATAACTGTCGTTATCTGTTATTGAATAATCTTGTAAATCACTGTTTTGTAGCAGGGGTTCACTATCCATTAGTTACTACGTTACTTTCATCACGGTAAATAACAGTTTTAAGTTTGATAAATAGATAGATAAATATATAGAGATAGAGATAGAGAGAGAGAGAGAGAGAGAGAGAGAGAGAGAGAGAGAGAGAGAGAGAGAGAGAGACGTACATGCATACATGCATATATATATATAAAGTATTACCTATGGCTTAGTATCCTCCTAACAATGCTTTAATAAAACTAAAGATCTTTCAAAACTAAGGACACCAGGATTTCATTATGTTTGGTAAATGATTGTGCAATCGAACTGGATATTATTAAATTATCAGAGTTTTGATAAAAGTAGAGATCCTCTAAACAAAATATACTATATTATTATAGATATTATTAGGTGTTATCTTTTTTAACAAAATTTACAGAAATAACCAGAAATAAAATTACATAACTATATATAAGCGGTCTGATTATTTTTGGACAACAACATATATATATATATATATATATATATATATATATATATATATATATATATATATATACTAGGAAAAACGTGACCCGTTTGGTCACTCATTGAGCCCTGGGTAGATAATTGAGATTAGGAAAAAGTGAGTTTGCAAAGCGAATTAATTTTTTTTCAAATATGACCGGTCAATTAAATTTTTTTAAATCATTCTATAAGATTTCTAGGAAAGTGAACGTTTGACCTAATTTAAGTTACGAGTTTGCTGCTTATGAAATACATTTCAAACTGTAAAGAAAAAGTTCCGAGTGCAGTGGACTCTCTCTCTCTCCCTCCCCCATCCCCCTCTCTCGCTCTCTTTCTCTCTCTCTCTCTCTCTCTCTCTCTCTCTATATATATATATATATATATATATATATATATATATATCTCCCGCTGAGGAACTAACATATATAAGGAGGAGGTAATCAAGATATACATACAGAGGGGGAAAGTAACAGTCAAAATTTGATTAATTGCAAATTCCGACTAATTAGAACCAATTAAAATGTGATTAATTGCAAATTCCGACTAATTAGAACCAATTAAAATGTGATTAATTGCAAATTACGATTAATTAGAACCAATTAAAATTTGATTAATTGCAAATTACGATTAATTAGAACCAATTGAAATGTGATTAATTGCAAATTACGACTAATTAGAACCAATTAAAATGGAATTTCTTTAAACATAATTCAATCCTAAAACTAAGGAATAATTCAATATAACTTTCGTGTCATTAAACTAAACAGTAAAAAGTTTTTAGGAGACAAACATTGATTCGATCAGTTTTAGTATAAAATAGATATATTTCTCTCTCTCTCTCTCTCTCTCTCTCTCTCTCTCTCTCTCTCTCTCTCTCTCTCTCTCTCTCTCTCTCTCTCTACATTTACATATGATAATTTATATCTTGCAGTAAGATGGCTTATTATTTGTTATTGCTAAAGACACTCTATCGAGGGATTCCTTATTTATCAATGTGGAACATTTGCTTTTAGGTGAAAACTTTCTGCTAACGTAATTTTGCAGCTGTACAAGATATTCGTCTATACAAGAAAAACTTTCTTGTTAATTAATATACATAAAAAGTTTGTTTTTGTTTTAATACAAATATTCTGATTAACCACAAGAAAACACTAAATTGATTTAGGTACTACTTACAAAAAATAGAATCTTTTATTCACCCAAATTTAGAGACTTTATCATTTATCTTTAAATGTTGACCCATCATTTTGGATTTTCTTTGAATTGTAAATTTCCGAGATAATTCAAGTGATGTCACATGCGGTGATCTTTTTGAAGAATCTATTAAAATTACAAACGCCGTTGATAGCCTGTGAGTTATGTGGATCATAACTAACAGAGACTGGGAACAATTGTGGTTTCTTCGGACAAATTAAAATGAATGAATATTAATTTCCATTTGATGTAGTTATCAATAAGCATGAGATGAAACAAGTGGGCGGGTAACAGCTGTCATAACCAAGTAATATGAGGAGAGAGAGAGAGAGAGAGAGAGAGAGAGAGAGAGAGAGAGAGAGAGTGGGGGGGAGAGACATTGTTCATAAAGAAAGCAGGTAACATCTTGGAACAATTGAGTCTCGGAAAACAAGGGCATATGAACGAATATAAAAATCAATAACATCAAATAAATAATGAACAACGTTGAAAAGTGATAAGCAAAAATGAAAACCAAGCCAACTATTACTTCCTGATTAAATTATATATTGGCTTTAGAAAGTTAAGGCAGAATAAATAGTATCGTGATATTGAGGACGAAATCATAAGTGACGTTCTCCGGGGAAGGCCTAGACATGGACATACCAGTGTAGATCAACTAGTAAAAACTCACATTCATCAGCTTTGTGCAAACTCTGGATGACGTGTGGAGGACATTCCACGAGCAATGATTCATAGAAACGGATAGAGAGAGAGAGAGAGAGAGAGAGAGAGAGAGAGAGAGGGAGAGGGGGGAGAGAGAGGGAGAGGGAGAGAGAGAGTAATCGGGACCGGTGCTGTCAGCTCGACAATTATGTTGAAATATTGACGATGAGGGTTGATTTACAGCATGTCAACCTTTATTAAGTTGTTTAAGCCAAAATCAATATTTTTAAAAAGAAATTGTACGATTTTAAATAACTAAAAATAATTAACAGGCCAGAAAACCAGTGTTAATTTACAAGAAAGAAAAAAAAAGTCATTTAGCGGATTTTACCCGTTCCAGCAGACCACCGATTGAAAATAGAAGAGAACGAAAAGATAGAAAATACCTAGATCTTGCCAGAGAACTGAAAAACTATTAAACATACAAGTGTTTGTGATAGCAATTGTAACTGGCGCCCTTTGAACGATCCTGGAGTGGTAATCCTAACTGGTAGACATTGGAATGGTCTTCTTTCCGGGCTTCCCTGGTTTGGTGAATCTTTACCTAGACCGACGTATAGCCAAAAAAGAAGAAATAAGAAATATCAAACGTTTTTATAACCTGTACCGGTCACACCTGGACGCACAGCGGTCGTCCCACCCACACTAGAAAAGCAGAGAAGGTGGGAAAGGGAGTATCTTAGTATAGTTATTTACTAAGCTTATCTTAGATGTGGTACAAGGCCAGAAGTATGGGGCACCCAGTGAGAATCGAACTCACTAACAATGGTCAGCAAACCTAGCTTGCTAACCATTACGCCACGTGAAGGGTATCCTGGTATACTTATTTACTAAGCTTAGCTTAGATATAGCACAAGGCCAGATATTATCGAACTCACTAACAATGGTCAGCCCCCCAGCGCCTAGCTTGCTAAGGGTACCTAGGCTTTTACTAGCTTAGCTTGTAAGCACAAGGCCAGATTATGGAGCGCCCAGTGAGAATCGAACTCACTAACCTAGCTTGCTAACCATTACGCCACGTGAAGGGTATCCTGGTATAAGCTATACAAACAACCACTACTTATACTTATACATTATTCCAAGCAGGATGAGCTGGATTGACCAATGAAAAAACTCCAGTACAATAGCTGTTTTGATAGACGACCTCAACTCCTGGGAATCGCTTCCTCTGTGTCTTGCTGCAGCGGCTCAGATGTAAACAACCGCGTTCATATCCCGAGCTAAGTCCACTACAGTTCCCGACCATATGTGCCAGAAATGTGGGCGTACCTTTAGGACCTAGATTGGAGTCATGAGTCACTTACGGTACTACAGCTACATAGCATCCAACTGACTAAGGAGTCATATTCATCTTTGATTCTGAAAAATGTTCATCATCATCATCATCATCATCATCATCATCTACCTATATTTTGAATACACTTAGAAGTCCAGGTTTTTCGTGTACATTTTCGTTTGGCATTCTACATTTGAAATCTCAAGCTTTTAAAAATGTAAATACATGTTGCAAATGGGGAAATTAGGAAAATATTTTAAAGTAGTAGAAATAAGGAAATTGGGAAGATTTTAAACGACAGAGAAGAAAGAAAGATATATAATCAAAAGTAGCAGAATAAAGAGTAACCGGCACAAATTTAAATATAGCCAAAAGTAAAAATGAATGAATAGAAACGAAAGAGTTTGAAACGATCAGAAATTTACAAAACTCAAAACAATAATAAGAAAGCAAAAATACTCTAAAGAAATAAAGGAAAGAACGACATGTACACCAAACGACAAAAAAGAACAAAGGCTAAAAAATTAAAAAATAAGGAAGACAGAAAAATATCATATGCGAGGAATATAGAAAGGTGGTAGAATTGAGCATGTGAATTAGGAAAATATTTTACGTGCAGTTGATGAATTTCCTTAACCTTTTAGTATGTGGAATTAGAATAGCAGAAATTGAGAAAGTGTAGATCAAAGCATCATTTTTCCTTTCATTTGGAGATCTTTTAACATTCCAATCACACAATTAAACGCAAAATAACTTCATTATTATGGCTATCATTATTTATGATTTTGATAAATGATTTTTTATTACATTATCAATAATTCATTTTTAATTTTTCTATCATATTTGCTTGCTCTTCCTACTTTCGTCTCTGTGTTTTTCACTTCTCTCTTCCCTGATTTCTTTAATAGGTCTTATCGTATTTCTATTTGACCTTCCTTTTTATTCGTCTGGTTTTTATAAGCTACTTCCGTTACCAGAAAACATGGGCACTGATTAAGAGCAAAATAAAAATGACATAATGCCGCCGCTCTCTAATTAAGTAGAAATCATACTTCATATGCAGTGTTATTGTATCAAGAATCTGACAAAAGTTTTGATTTGAAAACAGACACCTCCTTTTCTACGTTAGTGATAAATAATTTGCGAACAGAAGTATATATGTTCCTCATAAAAACTCAGATTTTATCCAGTATTGCTACGTATTTCTGACTGAGTTTTCCTGCATATTTCTAACATATATATGGATGTTGAATACCCGTCGTTCAAATTGAAAATATTTTTGCACTTCAATCTTCTTAAAACTCACAATTTGATTTTAAGGTAGACTTTGTAATCTTATCCAAGACCTGTGCTGTGTATAAAATTACTGTAGAAAGTAGACGGTGTTAAAACCAAAGTAAAAAATAACGATTTCAGATTATTTCTTTGCTTCTAAGATGCGCCAAACACAACACTTTCTGTTTTAAAGATTGATAAATCATAACACACTTCAGTTAAATCATTGCTAAAATAACTTGATTTCCACTTCGAAAATTGTCAAACAGAATTCTTTAAAGATTCATAAAATTTGAAACGATCCACTTTATATATTTGTAAAATACGATGATCATCATCTGAAATATTAGCAAACAGAACACGTAAAGGTTGGTAAAACAACACACTTCAATTGAAACATTGGTAAAACGTCTTGCTCTCTACTTTAAAGGTTGGCAAGTAGAATATTCGTCGTTTTAAAATATGTCAAAACACAAGAAACTTCAATTAAAACATTTGCGAAAAACAATGATCTCCACTTGACAGATTGGCAAACATAATACGTTCGTTTTAATGACTACCAAAATACAGGGCATGTTCAGTTGAATGGTTGCCGAGATAAAATAATTGCGATCTTTTACATGGAAGATGAATCAAATAGAATTTTACTATAGCCAATTATTAAAAGAAAAAAAGCTAGGCAGTTCGAAATATCTATAGCTGTGATAAGCAGTCCGCTTCTGTTATAATAATATAGTAGACTGATTGTTTGTTAGTCTAGCAAAGTATTCATCGTGAGTTCACATTCTTTATAAAAGTTCCCTATTTAGTATCATGTATCCAAGTTGATCTATTTCAACAAATGTTAACTCTCTACCATTAAGCTATAAATGCAAGTGAGAGAATCTAAAGGCAGGCTTTGTCAAAGTAATAAGATTTAAACTCTATAAATAGTTATAAATGCTGAACAAATAAACTGAATCAGACAGCCTCTCCCGAAAGTAAGGTTAATAGCAAATAGGGTCGTCTGATGTTGGGAGTCGGTTGGGGCAGGCAAATAGAGAAATGTGAGCTGATGCTATCGATGAAAATCTGCATTTATATGATTTCTTCTGAATAGTTTGGCACGAGAACAAGAAAAGATGCAAATCCACGGTTGTTATTGGAATAAAGTGCTTTCCCATCTGCCAGTGCTTGCTAAAAGACTTAAGGAACTACATGTAATTATGAATAGATGAGTTCTATTATGAGTAACAGTAATTTTTGCCTTAATTTCTGACTACAAGCAAAATGTTTCCTTGATGTTCGATTCAAAACAGAGAAATTAGTGCTGGAACTGGTCAAATCAAGCCTTAGATCAAAACTTGAAACATTTGCTCATTATATTCACTTTTAAGTACAAACGTTACTGTAGATATTTTCATTCATAGACCTATGAACAAAGCTCTGAATTTGTTTTGAATGAATAACGTATCAATTGCAAAATAATATACGTTCCTATATGTTCCTTTATTTCGCAGACATATGTCAGAGGCATGAATAAAATCTATGTAAGACGAATAATTATACGGCGATAAGTGAGTAATTAAGAAACCAAATTAGCTATTCGAAGTATTTCTGATTAAGGCAAATATATTCAGATTTTTAAATCATATTCTCTAGACAGGGATGAGTAAAAGAAATTAGGGCCACTTGCGCCATCAAAATAACCATTAGCTTATCAGGAATGGATTCTAAATAACATCTACAGATTTCTACATAAATCTAGTGCCAGGATATTAACATATGGTAATTTAACTTCTGCAAGTTAAATGTTGGAGGTTCTTCCTAAGTCAGTATGGGACCAGTAAAATTTAAGCTCCATAGTAACACGTGGAAGTCTTTATGCTCTTTTAACGATTTCTGTACAATTTCCTGTACAATATAAGCAGTTCTAGAAAAATATTTCTTATCGTAGAATACTCTTGCAAAGGATAACGTGATTTTTAGTGATGTCAAAGCAAGTGATACGCAAAATAAAATATATTCTATTTTAATTGTAGAATCCAGTGGTTCACAGTAGAACTTTGCTCTATTAATCACACTGACTTAACTGGCTTATTATTTTCGAACTTTATTCTGGTACCAGTGTTCCTTAAACTGTATTTAAGAGAGGTGTCCTACCAGAAGCCCTTCTTACATTGAGTCATTTGTTTAATACGTTTTACTAACAATTTACAGGGTTATATTGCTAATTAGAAACATTGTAAGTTATTAACCTTTTTGTAGGTTAACCATCACTATCCCAAAAGTCAAACGAGTAGTAATTGTTCTGTATAATTCAATGCTTAAAAGATGAAAAGTAGAAATGAATATTTGATCAAACGAAGGGATTCACTAGATGGAGAATTTTGAGAAAGGCATGATCCTATCTGATCCCAACTATAGGTAAATAGTAGAGCAGACTGGGTTCTTTAACCAGGTTTAGACGATCAATCCAGAAGGAAAACTTAAACCAGCTATACTCTGCCCTATAAATTGACTTTGTGTCATATTCTGCAAGTGGCGAAGGGACTGGGTAAATACATTAACAACTGCCGTTTTTAATTGCAACTAGTCAACTGGAGAACCTGTTTTGTTCCCGTTGTAATAGTGATCCATGAAATTTTGTCTTCTATTTACGGAGGAGTAAATGATTCCAATTAATAAGTCATATTTTTCTCCATTATAGTGGGTTTTGATGATCAAAAAAGGATGAATAACACAGACCCAGAATTAAAGCATTTTAAAGAAATAATAATAATATATCTTATGCGTATATAACAGAAATCACACGAAAAAAACAAAAACAAATGGGAGTCAGATATAGAGTTTGGTGACAAAATATAATTACTATATGATCAGTGAAATCTATAGGTTCCTATTGTAACAACAGTCCATGATAATAATTCTGTTTGTATCTAGGAAGGGGGGTGATTCTTATCAGCAATTCCTTGTTATCTCTATCATATTTTGGATTTAGATGATTAAAAACTGATATTCAACATGAATAATAAAAAAAAAACACAAAATTATCATTCACTTGCAAATTGAACTGGAAATTTCTATATTCTATAACAACATTTTAAGTTAAAATAGATATCTAATAAATATCTCTTTATAATGTAACATACATATACAAGCATAATGTGAACTTTTAATAATAAATAGACTGAGGTGCACTCTGTGGGTGACAAATTGCCAGTGTGAATTGATTTTGAAATGATTGAAAATCGTCTTCTTTCTAGTAGGAAAGCGTTGGTTTACTACAATAATGGCCATGTCAAGATCAGATAAGCTTTTATTTTAGACGACGTAAAATAGATTTATTTTCCTGTAGTCTCTCATGTTTATTTTCCTGTAATAGTCTCGGTAAACAAACACAATATTGAACAATGTTTTTACTCAATATTCTGATTCACGAAGCCTGATATTTGAGACTATTAGTCAAAGATTCTCAGAATTGAAATGTTTACATAGCGATGAAGGTGATGGAGAATTGTGACACAAAGCTAGTTTGATCAACTACGCAGGATGTAATTTCGTTCGGTTAACCGTTTAGTGAAATCATAACCATATACCTAAATGTACTGACAACAAATAATTAAGTTGTTTGAAAAAAATAATTGGAATAATAGAATGAATATTTGTATTTGCTCTAGCTGATTATTATGAGAGCAACTGTTATGTAACGAAGCGGTGTCACGTGACAAATCGATCAAATTTGATGCTTATCCTTATGCACATACACGTGTACAATGTGAAAAAACATCACTCCAAATCAAGTATATTTCGTAGGCTGAAATGTATTTATGACAACTGAATATCTGGATAGTAAACAACACACACATGCACGCGCAAACCTATATATATATATATATATATATATATATATATATATATATATATATATATATATATATATATATATATATATATTCCAAGGCATTTGATTCCATACACAGAGGAAAAATGGAACAAATACTACTAGCATACGGGCTACCAGAAGAAACTGTTGCTGCTATAATGATGCTCTACAAAGACACACAAGCAATGGTACGCTCACCCGATGGCGACACAGATTTCTTCGACATCGGAACTGGAGTCCTACAAGGAGATACACTAGCACCATATATATTTATCATATGCTTAGACTATGTACTCCGAACATCATTAGATACCATAAAAGAAGAAGGCTTCACACTAAAAAAGGCAAGAAGCAGGCGATATCCCGCACAGAAAGTCACAGATGCAGACTACGCTGATGACCTTGCACTCCTTGCAGATACACCACCACAGGCAGAGTCACTACTGCATAGCCTAGAGAAGGCAGCAAATAATATTGGCCTTCATGTAAACTCCGATAAAACAGAGTACATATGTTTCAAAAGGAAAGGAGACATAACCACACTCAACGGTAAGCCCCTTAAGCCAGTAGAACAATTCACATACCTAGGTGGTAATATCTTATCCACAGAAAGCGATGTAAATACACGAATAGGAAAAGCGGGGTCGGCCACAAACAAATTATCAGTAATATGGAAATCCGATCTCACTGACAAGCTAAAGCGACAATTCTTCCAGGCGGTGGTTGTATCAGTGTTGCTGTACGGATGCACCACTTGGACCCTAACGAGGCGCCTTGAGAATAAGCTGGACGGGAGCTGCACAAGAATGCTGCGTGCAGTCCTGAATAAATCGTAGAAGCAGCACCCCACGAGGAAACAGCTATATGGCCACCTGCCCCCCATCTCACAAACCATTCGAGTGAGACGGACAAGACATGCCGGGCACTGCTGGAGAAGCAAGGATGAGCTCATAAGTGACGTTCTCCTGTGGAAGCCAACACACGGACATGCTAGTGTGGGCCGCCCAGCAAGGACCTACATTGACCAACTAAGCAAAGATGCAGGTTGCTGCGCAGAGGACCTCCCTGGGAAAATGAATGATAGGAAAGGTTGGCGAGAGATTGTCATGGATATCCGTGCTAATAGCGCGACATGATGATGATGATATATATGTATGTATATTATTATATTTTTTGCTGCTCATATTTTAAATGTATTTTATATATTATAATCATAGCAGAAATACTTAATTAAAGTTTTGAAATAAAATAACTGATGCATTATAAAATTCATTAACTGTTAAATCAATACTGAAAATTTCCTTAAAATCGGATAATTACCTGATTTTTGGTAAAATAATTTTCCATCCCAAATGTTACGTTAAAATTGTAAACAAGCGCTAAAACCACTGAAAAACAGCCAAAATGGCGGATCGTGTCGAAATTGACCAAAACAAATAGTTTTAAATCTTTTAAAAATAAACTGCATATGTAATTATCTTTTTCTTTTTTTAATGATGGTTATTATGCTACTACTTATCGATTTAGACAAAGTTTAACCTTAAATAATAGATTTAATTATTCATAATTCGCTTTTAAAACTCGTAGTATCCGATTTTTTTTTTGCCAGTAGCTAATAATAGCCAATTAAATAATTATCGAAATAAGTAAAAAAAATCTCCAAATATTATTTTTTTAGTTTTTATTTTTATTTTATTTTCCGATTTTCGGTACTTATTTACTACCCGTGCAAATTCTTAATTTTTTTTTTCTTCTATTCACACCTTCAGTCTTTTGTCTTTTTATTTATGCAGAAAATATTATCAATCAAATATATACCACACCGATATTTTGCACCCAAAACAAAGTTAAGGGATCTGAAAAAAATCAGAAAGTTTTAAAATAAAATACCTGATGCATTATAAAAGTCATTCATTGATAAATCAACACTGAAAATTGCATTTAAATTGGATAATTCCCTGATTTTTGGTTAATTTTTTTTTCAAAGAGTGTGGGGGGGGGGACACAATATTGTTTTGAAAAAACAGATTTTTCGACGAATTGGGTATACCTATGTTGGCCTAATTTAAATTGAAATGGATCAGGAAATTTTATTACATTTAATTAGGTCTTTGCTGCTGGTGCGAATCTTAACGTAGAAATCATGTGAATTGTTAAATGTGTCGCTCTTAATCACTCTCCAATTTTCTCGCATAGATAAACTAATACAGTTAACGAAGAGGATAATCAAGAGAGACATGGAGAGGAAAAGAATGGTAGGTAGAATGCTAATACAGGGATTAGTCAGTTTTTGACTTAATTGCAAATTACGACTAGTTAAAACCAATTAAAATGGAAACATAATTTAATGCTAAAACTAAGGGATAATTTAGTATAACTTTCGTGTAATTAAACTAAACATTAAAAAAGCCTTTAGGGGATAAAGGTTGATTAGCTCAGCTTTAGTATAATAATAGATATGTATAGATATATATAAACAAATGGGAATAAACAATCATTTAAAGAGCGTTTGATAAATCAAAAGTGTTCAAATACTGACCAGAAGATATCACCTTCTTAGTTCTGTTTCATTTCTGATTGAAATTGTGAAAACGTGCAAATAAGTGTTTGTGTGATATAAGCATAAATGGTTTTTGTGTGCTCGAAAGTGAATTATATACATAAATGAATAAATATGAGGTAGGTAGATATGCCTGTATGTTCCCCTACGTACGAGATTGTTTATAAAAGTAAAAGCTGAGGTACCCATATACTTTGGATAAAAGATCAATACTCGTACTGCAAACGATGACTATATCAAACGTCCAAAATCCGTTCTGATTATTTTTATAAACAATGTAAATTTGACCATTTTAATTTTTTATATGGTATACAATACAGAAAATATATTTATCTACCATATTTTTACATTATCTGAAGTTAATTTAATTCGGTAAAATGGTCACTGAGTTTTGTAGATAAATATATATGTAAGTGAGTGACATTTAAGATATTCATCGACATCAAACCATTTCTATGTCTGTAAACGATAGAGAAGCTCTCTGATTATTCATATAAATTATATTCCTGTCTCTTCTTTTCTTTAAAGAGGAATGTTGCTTCTTTTATCTAAACTCCCTACGTAGTTAAAGTTATCCATAATTTCTAATTATTACAGCATGCAAATAAGTCATGATCTGCATTTACATGACTACAGCGGCATCTATCATTTAAATCAATAATGTTAATTTTTGAGTGTTTTACAGCCATTTCCTGTGAAATTTAAAGGCGCTGTTAAATGGCTTTAATTGCCCTAATGTATATTTTTCCATTGCATCAAAGTTAGGATATGTTTAAATATAGTTTTCAGATACATGGATCAATGTTTAATGTACATGAAAGGTTATATTACTTCATTTCTTTGTCTGTCTAAATCGAACTAGGAACCTTTTAACTTTCACCTAAAGACGTTCGATTTCTTTTTATGTTATAATTATAAATACTAAAATCACTGTCGGGATTTTAATCTAATAACATTGAAATATCTTTGGTGAGAACTTATAAGCTAATATATATATTTACCAACTCCTACACACGAGCAGGATATGACAGGATGGTTTGAATTCATAGTTTTTCCTTCTCCTAGAATGGTTACCTAGACATTGTTAAAGAGCCCAGTCTGCCCTGCTATTTACCCATAGTGGGGGAGAATTGGATTCATACCTTTCCCAAGGATATTAGTGTCATGTGAAATGCAAACAGCTTCGACGAGTCCATTTCCTACGACTCTAACAATTAGACGAGTCTATTTTCTACGACTCTAACCATTAGACCACGCTAATATACATCGTCAAAAACCAACTGTTTATTGCCTTCTGGTGACCATTTCTCGTTGTATAGATTTATACACAACACGATTTTTATTTCTTTATTTTTCAACACCCAGAAGAAAAGGTCACCTGGAAACACGTCATAACCTGGCCTACGTACGATCACTTCATATTAAAAGCACAAGTTCCCAATGTTAAGCAGCAATGGGTGAATATTGCAGGTCCTGTAAACAAACTGAAATATGCAAAACTAACAAATAATATGATTATTACTTATTATGAGAATGTTTTCGGAATAGATTTGATCGTGTACATAATGTCATGTGTCCCGGATTTTAGATAACTCATGATTATGTAAAAAAAAAAAAAAGATTTCTGGTCCTAGGGAAAGTTTTAATGCAATATATGTTGCTCAAAAAAAAAAGATGGTTTTCCATCAAGAAATTTCTTGCAACAAACAGTGATCAGCAGGGAGTCAAGTAACTGCATGAAATAACTAATCATTCTGAATTTAAAAAACAATAACCGAATTATTAATCGTACTATGACGATAATTCAGATTTAATGGAATATTGTTTATTAGGTAGTCGACTTATATAGGTTGGGGGAAAATATCACATTAAATTTGCCTCTCATATGTTTTTAATATGTATACATGAAATAAATATGGCGTTAGAAAACAACATAACTGACACAACACAAAGGAATGGATGGTCAAATGAGGCTAGTCCATGATGCACACATTTCAAGGTTCTGCTTGTATAAATATTGTTGTCACGTGACACTTATACGATAAAATTCAAGAGCGTGTAAAATCCACCTTCTTATCTTTATGGGTGCTTCCTTTAACAAACATTCTCTCTCTCTCTCTCTCTCTCTCTCTCTATATATATATATATATATATATATATATATATATATATATATTGTGTGTGTGTGTGTGTGGTGTGTGTGTGTGTGTGTGTGTGTGCGTGAGCGTGTGTGTGTGCGTGAGCGTGTGTGTGTGTGAAGAAAAAATGGAAGTAAATCCGACAGTATGTAATATTGTAAAAAAATTGAAAAAAACACAAGTTCATAAACGAATAATGTTTATTTCGCCTTCGCTGCCGTGTTTCGGTCTGTTTCGATAGACCTTCATCGGGGATTTCGTTGGTATAAGGAAAAATAAATTATTACTGAAAATAAAAAATCTGCGAGCCTCTGTTCTTGGTGTGTTGGGTTTCTTTTTTTCGATCTTCAAAAATGAGGAAGAAAAAATCTATTTAAAATTGTTGACAAATACCAGCATGTTAAAATCTTTAAAACCACGCAACGTCTTCCCCGTTTATGCCAAGTAAAATGTGAGTGTATGAACATGTTTGTGTATTATTAAATTATAATTAATAGAAAAATACCCAATTTAATTGAAATAACGGCAGCCCCCTTTTATATGTGTGTGTGCACGCGTGTATCTGTGTATGTATGTGTGTAAGTGTGTGTATCTGCGTTCGAATCTATCTATATGAGAGTGGGCACCGAACTTTGTTTATGAGTATTTTGCTAACGTCTTATACAGATATTCATATTTAGCGACTGGATACACATGACGAACTCTCTAATATCTTACACATAGATAGGCAAATCAATCGATAGATAAATATAAAGAAACACGTAAAAACATGTGCTTATTTTACGACTGATATTTCCATTAATGAAATTTTACAATTATCTTTTTTTCCTCCGAGTAAGATGTCGAATATATTTTGAGACAACACTTATTCTATTGGGAGATGTATTTTCATGTTGTTTTTTCATAAGCGAAAACAAAATTTGTCGGCTTCTTTGCAAAGATCTAATATGTGCGTGTGATATAAATTTACGTTAAACACGTTTGCAGATACAAATTCGATTTAATGCACCTTGGAGATGGGATTATTCGGCGTGTTTGTTTAATATCTGAGTAGATTTGATTTTAACAATAGATGAGCTATATATATATATATATATATATATATATATATATATATATATATATATATATATGGGAGAATATGTGCTTAATTGAAGTCATACCTAATTTTGAAAATTAATTAATTGATAATTAATGAATTAGGCGGGCATACCCGTTCAAATGTAAGGCTAAACAAATCGAGAAAAAGTCAATCATTAGGCCTCATCAGCAGAACTATATACAGGAAGACTGAAATGTACATACAGAGATTGACTTTTTCTCGATTTGTTTAACCTTATATTTGAACGGGCATGTCCGCCGAATTCATTGATTATCAATTAATTAATTTTCAAAATTAGGTATGGCTTCAATTAAGCACATATTCTCCCAAAAATTGTCGGCTAAAAGCCATGCCAAACACTTTGTTTATTTACTTCTCATACTGTCGTGTAGCAAGTCACCAAAAGTGGAATATAACTGAGTTCAAAACAAACGAAAAATCTGGGAAAAAACCAGCTGGTGTAATGGTTAGAATCCCCGCCTGTCAGCTTGAAAGTCCGGGTTCGAATCACACACAAAGCAGTCTTACTGTTTATAGCTCTGCTGATGAGGCCTAATGGGCTGAAATGTAGAAACAGAGATTGACTTTTTCTCGATTTGTTTAGCCATACATTTGAACGGGTATGTCCGCCTAATTCATTAATTATCAATTATTTAATTTTCAAAATTAGGTATGACTTCAATTAAGCACATATTCTCCCAATCATTGTCGACTAAAAGCCATATCAAACACATTGTTTATTTGTTTACTTCTCATATATATATATATATATATATATATATATATATATATATATATATATGAGAAGTAAACAAATAAACAATGTTTATATAAACAATGTTATATATATATATATATATATATATATATATATATATATATATATATATATATATTACAAACGCTAATTGCTACTCTAAAAGAGCATCCGGACAGTAGAAAATCCCAATTACACTTTTATATTCACTTATGACGTTTACGGTGTTTCATAGGGAATTATTGTTTAAAATTCAAATGAGTGACACTTAAGAGATGTATTGGTTTAAATATATTTGTTTTCTTCTATTTGCTTCATTGTAACTATATCGTCAAGATTTAAGTGTAAATTATACCTTTTATCCTTAGGGTTGCTGTTTTTATAAAAATATCCTACAGGTATCTATATATGTATCTATGTTTATGTTTGTGTATATGCATGTTTATGTGTATATGTGTATGCATGCATGTTGCGTGCTTGCATGTACTTTTTGGGTGTATAGTGCATACCTTTCGTAGAGTGGCCGTCTAACTAACGGCTTTTACAGATATTCATATACATTTCGTGTTGGTGTGCTACTTACGTTATAAAATAGATCTTCAGTTAATGCATTTATTTACTTGTAACGTTATACTTTATATATGTAGGTAAATATGTAGGTAAATATGTCAAAGTTTAAAATAGAAATCTACAAAGATGTATAAATCTTATTGATAGTTTATATTCTTGCAATTATTATGCATTTAGTTTCTGAAATTTCCATGATTAATGCTACGTTATAACATAAAGTGTTTTTATTAGGTCGAAGGTCGAGTGGAAAAGTATTGGTAATATTTGTTTCTTTCTTCTTGACATAATTATACCTGTAAGAAAATCTGTTTTCCCTGAGCATTTTCAAATTCGCAAATTTACCTAATTTATTAATATAACTGGGGCTTTGATTCATATTAAGAATTGGAAAAAAATTGTTTGTCTTTCATCTAAAGATAGTTTGATGTGGAGCTAAAAATAAATTATGCGACCTTGTTGGACTCAGGGGACTATCCTAACGTAGCTAAATATTTTATTTTTTGCGGTAAAAGAGTATTTCTCATCCGGAGGGTCATTACAAAAACTCAATATACTAATTAGCTTTAGTGGTATATCTTTAAGTGGAAGATATAAGACTACTAACCTGTCAAAGGTTTCTTAAGTTTTAGTCACTAAAAATAAAACTGAAAAGATTTCCATAAAATTTCCGTAAAGATTTTCACGGAATGACACTGAATTTGTAAGATAAGCAAAAATATCATTAGTAAATTTCATTTCTGTTATATAGATTTATCTTTTATAGCAACAATTCGGTTCGTTGTAAATTCTTAACCAAAAAGCTAGTAAAATAAATATTGTGAAGAAAATATATCTTGCTAATCTTGCACTTTTAGAATCCAACTCTTTGATTCTAGCCTGGCGTACACGAGTACTTCAGCTAGTTTATAGGATAACTATTGATCAAACTTTGCTTGAACAGTTTTATCATTCGTCTGTATGACATATCTAAAAGATACACCAGCAATTCTCATATAAGCTTCACTACCAGGGCAATCTTTAGATTACTATGGCCGGGGAATTTAAATGGACTGCTCGGCATATTTATTCCCATTTTCCCGCACCAGCCACATCGAGAGCAGAATGAAAGATTTATTTAATTTATTCCCTTTCGGTCCGGTTTCCCTACAACCCAAGAAGAAGGATAACATAAAATTAACATATTAGAGTTTCTAGCTAACATTATGATTCCTAATAATGTATTCACAGTTAGAACCTTTTAGTGCTAATAGCCTTGAATATGCACCATAACAGAACCTTTCGGAGATTGAGACATAAACATTTCCTGTAAATATCTGAAACATTTATCAGTTAAAATCGTCAAATAATACCAAGTATAGATGGTTGTCATAAAAGAATGGTAAGGTTAGCAGATGATAGCAACGACCTTGACCTATATTAAGTGTTTCACTTTGTGAATTTCACGTGCTTAACTGTTGTAGTGTAATTGTTATATTTTTGTTATTTTTTTTCTAATCGAACAAAGTCAGATTAGAGACTGATATTTTGAAACTTAAGTTCCCAATTCCTTTTCTCGCTTAATAAACAAAAATACATGAATATTCGTTTTGATTTTCGAGCTGCAACATATAGATTGATAAACATAAATTTTACGGAAAACATTTCCAATTTTTCTGAACTTTAGCCTTTTGATCATTTCTCAGCAAAAAATTACGAGAAGGAGATAATTAATGAGATAATACTTTATAAATATCTGAACTTTAAATAAGACATCCTTATAAAAGATTCTATAACAGAAATTTCCTAAATTATTGAAATAGTAAGAATTAATAAAAGATTTAAACGATGAAAGAAAATGAGATTAGGTGCTTATTAAACTTAGATTTAAAGACATCGACTACCCAGAACGGTCACTATCAGCTACAGGAATTCTGGATTGCAAGATAGAAGTCAATACCCGATAATTTACAAATGTCTGTCTGTCCTATGTTAAAGGCCTGGCCGATAAGATTCAAAATATATGTAGTCCATATGATATCAGGACAAAATTCAAGAGTGACACAACTCTTCGGAAACATTTCTTCCGAGTCAAAGCCCCAAATAGGGATCAAGAATTATGCATATTCTATTCCATGCAGCTGTGACAAAGTATAAAAATACGAGACTTGCCGTCTGCTGAATGTAAGACTAAAAGAACCAGGAAAGCAGAGGTACGAGGGGAAATAGAAAAACCGGGTATGGCTAACTATAAATGGAATGAAAGGGAAACTTACTGCGCTTATTGGATAAAGTTAAGATATTAGACAGGAAAGAACATTGGGGAAGAAGACGCCTCAAAGAATCAGTTCATACATTTGACTATAGTCAATTCTTAAGTAGACCAAGTAAGTATAAAGATTAATACAATATGGGAACCAGTAATTAAAAATTCTAGATTAGATTATCCTTAAAATAAAGAAATAAAATAGCATTAAAATAAATAAAATCTCGCAATATGAGATATCATACATAATAAGTATAAATGTAAAATCCTAGGTAAAAATAGGTTTATAGTTTCCAAAAATTCACTCTAAAATCCCTAATTGTATATATGGTGCAATGGATGTGAGTATTGATTTAATCCAGTTCTGGGGACTGTACATTCAATCCTAACTACAGGCAAAAATAACATGGAATGTTTAACATAGCTTAAAACTTGTACCCAGGCATAGTTAACTGATGAATATCTATCGAAACAGACTGAAACACTGCAGCGTAGGCTTAATAAAGTGAGGGTCCAATCTATGCGTTAAATAAAAAAAATAAATTGAAAATGTTTTTTTTCATTGAGTTTGAAAATTTGAATACCCAACAAAAACATATTCTGCATAAAATAACCCAAAGGGTAACATGCAGTAAGATCCAACCAACCAACCATATTTTTCGTTTACTTAAGAAAAGTGTTTTTTTCTCAACGAGATGCTGCTACTTTATTTTGCAATGCCTTCCTAAGAAATTTCTGGTCGTGGCTCATCAGAGCACGCACATATACATACATAAACACACACAAACGTATAAAATACACACACACATAAAAATACACATATACAAAAAAACTTACACGCACTCAAAACACAAAAAACACACATCCAAAACACACAATATAATATATATATATATATATATATATAAAGTCAAAGAACTTCAAGAAAAGGAAAGTGGAGCAAGGATTTTACAATAAACAACGGTAGCCAGGAAGTCTCTCACGTTTATTTAAATGTAAAAACGAGAGTTCAAGTAAAAGAGAAAATTCACAAATACAAATGAACAAATTCCAATTTATATTAAAGCAAGTTAAGATGAAACTCGTAATGAGGATCAAAGTCAAGAGTCCGAGAAACAATTTATCCAGTCTTTAGATGAAAGTTGATGAAAATATAAATTATTTTTTGAGCCGTGACACTTTTGAATTAAGACGATATCTAAATTAAAATAAATCAGTTGATGAAAATTAACTGATATCAAATTTAGACATAAAAAAATCAATAGGATAAGAAAGACCTCTACAAACACACACAAGCACGAGCGCAGTCACACAAGCATGTTCACACATACATACATACATACATACATACATACACAGTGTTTTTAGATACCGACTTAAACCAGAGATGCCTCGAATTCAAATCATGTCAAAATGGTCCATCAATATCAACAATGAAATTCCCATTTAAATAGGGTAACATGTACGAAATAAGACAGTAAAGTGATTGAAATCTTACACAGATTACAATCAGTACCTAAAAGAGTTGAACCCCAATGTTCCAAAAAGCAAGTTATGGGTAAAATAGTAGAACGGACTAGCTTGTGTTGTTTTGGATGGGTGTCCAATCTAAAAATAGAAACATACTGATTTCAAAACTAGAAGGTCCCTAAACTTCTGTTTCACTGCTTTATGAATTCATTCTAGAATACAGAATGCTATGGTAAACAACACTAAAAGAAACTTGTGGGGCATATACAATCTCTGACTGACTGCATTTTGGCAACATGCTGTAATGCATGCAGTTCATAGATCGTCTGGCGAGAAGTAGCTTTTTAAAAATTTATAACTGAATATCTGAAACACCCTGTGTCTATTCTACTCCTTCTATAACATTATGTACTGTCATATCCAATCGTCTTACGGGAGAATGTCATAGTAGATATAAGCAATGACTTACATACATTCTGTTCCATATTTGGGCTGGGCATGATAATTCGTATATTTTGGTTTAATGAAAGAATTAAGCGATAAGTCAAGGATGATTTAACTAACACGATATATCTTCTAAGCATCGATGGTGGAATGAGAATAATCTACTTCCATGAATAGAATAAATGATTCAAATTGAAATTCCTTGGGGATAACATATTAAAACCGATGCCCTAAAGAAGGTTGGGTGCTAAACCGGTCGAAATATGACAATAAAAACAATCAAGATTAGGATACCAGAGTGATGGCTCAAGTGAATCATAATTGTCTTGTTTTAATATTACAATAAAATAAATCATTTTACGAATAACAGATGAAAGATGAAAGATAAATATAAATATAACATGAAAGTGAACAAATAGACTTTATTGAAGCATTATTCTTTTTACAAATAGAGATGCGACAAAATAAATACAAAAATCAAATATAAATATTCAATATTCTTGAAACTAGTATTATGAAATATCTTGTAATTATAAGAAAAGTTGCAAGTTGATGTTTACTAAAAGTTTCAGGCAACTGTTTCTTAAGTTTTTGGCTGTGTTTCAGCAAGCAAAGCTTAAGACATAAACAACAGCACCTCTTCTGGCATCTCCCTGTTCTTCGTGGTCTTATTTTCTCTCTTTCCATAGATGTTTGAGGTCGAAGTTGAATGGTATGGTGCCAACAATTTCAGACTGGAAATCATTCCGGAAACTAAGAAATGTGCACTGTCCAAAACCTTTTCGGAAATCTGATTGATAGCCTTCCAGATTTAGAGCCATAGTAAAGTCCTTGTCGACATGAAAGTCTTCGAGAGTAAAAGATAAACAGATAGGAAAGAAAAGTTAAAAGCTCACCACACAGAATGATAACGATGGAGATGGAAGTAAAGAAAAGAAAAGCCTAATGCAAGAAGTATAAGAATGAAAATAAATGAACTATGAAAAATAATAAAGAATCAAAATCTATATAAAAATGGGAAGATTATATTAGTCTAACCGCTATAGACAAACAAGAGGTTAAAATTAGAGCCAACAAACTTTGTATGCATAGTTACAGTTCCCAAAGGGTGCCCTCATCCAAAACGAGAACCATGTTGCTGCAAGACGTAACTATCATACAGAATTATAATTTTCAAAATTCAAAAGAAAAAAAAAGACTATTTGTCTTACTAAAATAATTATTCACATTTAATTAAGTATAAATAATTAGATTTATATATAGTTCTCTAAGCTGGAGACGTAAATAGTTATATGATACCATTGTTTAATTAGTAAAATGATTAAATTGATAAAGCTCTTAAGGGATATTCACTTAAATGAATATCAATAGTTAAAAAGGGTTTGTCTGTCTTCTATTAACACGCAGAGATCCATTTGGTACTCATACTTACGGTTCCAGAGAGGTTTTAATGTTAAAATGTTTACTGTCATTATAACAAGCATGGTTCAAACTTTAACTTCTTACTCAGCGTAGACTTGTACTTGAATAAAGTAATCAATACAAATTGAACCAGAGAGAGAGAGAGAGAGAGAGAGAGAGAGAGAGAGAGAGAGAGAGAGAGAGAGAGAGAGAGAGAGAGAGAGAGAGAGAATGGTGTAGAAGAATGAATGGAAAACGGAAGAGGGAAACGAGATTAAACCGATGCAGCTATATTATGATGTGTGAAGGTGTGAAAAGGGAAACAAAACAGAGAGGAGGATCACAGAAAGTAAAAGAACGATGGATGAACAAAAGAGAGAGAACGAATAGGAGAGGCAAAAAGAAAATACGACGACATGTAAAAAGCAGCAAAGAAGATAGAAAGAAAAGCGGCGAATAATACAAATACATAGAAACCAAAAAATAAAAGAAAGAAAACAGAGAAATGTGAGACTACGTCGATATGTCACAATGATAAGAACTTTAGATTATTTATGATGAATGAGTTCGATCCTCATCAGGTAACATTCACTTATGGCCCTGTGAGTACTATACTAAGCATAGTAAATATAACGGAGGGGGTATAAAAGGAAATTAAGCGTTGATATTGGAAAGACCACAAACATAAATAAATTAAAGAGTAAAAGGAATGAAAAGGAAAGGAAAAATTGTGAGAGAAAAGAAATTATATAAACTGAAACTAGATGTGAAAGTTGGCGAAATAAGGTGATGGAAATGTTGCCGTAAAAGTGAACATAATAAGTTTTGGTCGGAATAAGAACCAAAATAAATACTGAAGTGTGAAACGAAAATAAAGGTTTAGGAAAAAGATATTTAAAAAGCAAGGTAAGTAGATAGATAGAAAGATAGACAGAACGAGCTAGCTTGCTAAATAGTTAGAGAGTGAGATAGGAAGAAAACAGGTGATATTTATCAGTCATTTGTGTATTTTCTTTCTCATTTTACATTGTGCGTACCGCCATGTTATTTTTAAAGCGAGATCATAGATTGACCATTCTGCTAATAATTTATTTAAAAAAAAACTGGCAATGAAAAGTGGGGAAAAGGGTATTGTTTAATTAGTTAAGCTCGTAGATCATTACTTATAAGTTTTATTTCCGTTGAGTACCCCATAGCTTTCGTTATTTGCCAAACTCAACCGAACCTTTTCATTGACTACATTCACAAATTAGAACATTAGGCATTACACACACACACACACACACACACACACACAAGACTTTTCTTTACTTATCCCACCATCCACAAAATCAACAACTGCAATTTCACTTCTTTATGGTTGATTTAAAAAGCAAAATTTATATAAACTAATAATCTTAAATCACATTGTGTTTTATATAAACTAATAATCTCAAATAACATTGTGTTTTATTTGGTGATGAACACATTTTGAAAAACTATACTGAAAAACTATAATTCTGTTAATCTCCACAACCAAGACTGCTAAGATATCGAAGTGAGTCACAAAATGCAGGATGTGACAAAATGATCTGATACATTTGTAATGGGTAACGTGCTGGACTGTGACATCGTCGAAAGTAAGTTCGAACTGCAGTCTCACAATTAAGTTCACTTTCGAACTTTATGAAAATTATGAACTCACTTATCCTCCTAGCTATTAGTTAAATAGTACCAGTACCATCTTACTCCTCCACACGGGTAGTTAATACAACAAATATCATTTTGCCCCACCCTGTAAATACTGCCTCCTGAAAATATTATTTCATTAGACACTTTCCCGTTATTTATTTGTTTATTTATCTATTATTATAACATGTGCTTCTCCTGGCAGTCAATGTTTTGGTATTTAAAGATTTAGCCTCAATGAATTTCGTCTCAAGATTTGTTTATCGAGTATGCTCGTATTTCAGATAACATAAAACTACTTCAAATGTTAAAATAAAGGTGTTCAATATATTCATAGTATTTATCACTTTCGCGAGAGAACCTTTCGTGATCTAAATTTCTGACACCGAATATTGTGACACAGTATTTTTCTGATGCTATTTCCCGTGTGTATTTTGAGTTTAAAAAGTCGGTTCTTAGACATGAAATCTTTTAGCTTGAAGCAAACTTAAATGCTGAAGAGAACACATTTGTTTGAGCAAGACCATTTTGAAACTGCTGCTTATTTATGCAGCAGGTGGTCAACTCAGTAGTAAAGCTGGGTGTGAGCCGGATATTGGTCGGTAGATTTTTGGTTAACTGCCAAACGGACATCTTAGAAATCGATACCACCAAAATATACTTTATAGCCACCAAAATATACTCCTGCATGTTCGCCTATCTGCACTTTCACACACATGCATAGATTTATATATGAATATAAGTATATGAATAAAAGGTAGTAAAGTTTCAAATAAGGTGGGTGCTTCTATTATTTTAAGTTTTATGGATAGCACATAATTTTCCAGGTTTCTGATTTGATATGATGCACTGTTCCTGATTTAAGTATATAGATGGGAAGATAAAATGAAATATTTAAAGAGAACCAGCAAAAGGAAAGGACATTTGAAAATGGAAGAAATTAATGCAACATTACGAAAAAAAGAAATCAAATGCGATATCAGTAAAAGAAATAAATAGAAAAATAGAAAAAAGAGAAATCAGGACAAGAGAGAAAAGGAGAAAAGAAGAAAAAGAGAAGATTAAAAAAAAAAGACAGGTGATGTGAAAGAGAAAGGAGAATGGTATATTTTGGGAGAATGAGGGAAGAAACGAAGAAGATACATCCAAATAGAATAGAAAACATCTAATAGGTCATTCATTGACCTATTGTTCTTAAACTAATACCACAGGATCATTTCGCACATCTGTGTCTTCATTATTAATTTATCCGAATTCTTTTTTTTTTTTTTTTGATAAAAATCAGCTTCCACGATATTCAACATTGATAATTTTGTAGTACTCTGATACTACAAACTGACATATCTGGCTAGCAAAAAATACTTAATAACCGCTTTATCTGAAGTATTATATGTTTGTGCATAGTAATACTACAACCAGCTTTATTTTCATCTGTTAAATAGGCTTCGAAATATCGTGTGGTCCGATTATTCATATATAATAAATGATTGTAAATAATTTAAAAAAAAAGCTGTTTGCATAAAAAGAGTGCACAATGCTATAATAGCAGAGCAGGTATAAAGCCTAAAATTATACACTTACGGATACTATATTTCTGTTACTCAAATGTCATTGTGTTCACATAATCTTCAGGCGGTTGTTTATTAAAACGTAGTTTGTCAAGCTTTTGGAGAGGGGTGTGTTCCCGTGGTTAGCTCTTGCTTTGAGGGACAATAAGGAAAAATTTGAGGAAAAAATATAAGTGTGTGTGTGTGTGTTGAAATGAAAGATAATATTGGTACAACACCCCACAACATCGCAAAATCCATAACCAAAATACTAACCCCTTTATTAGGTTCTATTAACCCCTCTCATATAAAAAAAACTCTGGTGAACTACTAAACCAAATACGTAACATAAACATGAAGAACAAACTTCTAGCTAGCCTTGATATTCAGTCTCTATACACAAATATCCCTGTCAAGAAATGCATTAATCGTTTACAGCAACACCTACATAAAATCAAAAGTTCAAAGCCCTATAACGCCCTTAATTGAAAAAAATCTAAAACATCTAGGAATTAAAACTGTCACCCGCACAAGCCAAACAATTAGACATTTATTAAAACACTCCACAAATAAACGCAACCCAACACCGGTGTTTACAAAATATGTTGTCAACAATGTGATAAGGTCTACATCGGTGAAACTTCCAGAAATTTAAAAAAAAGCAATTGTATGAACACCCTAAAGACCTAAAATTTGGAAATACATCTAATTCGTTAATAACACACAATTCCTTAACAAATCACAATTTTAATTTGCAGAAATCTTCAATGATCGCTTTTATCCATAATCGAAACGCACGTCGTATCGTAGAATCCTCCGCCATCTCTCTCCTTAACACTTTACCACAGAGACCTGGCTTTTATAAGATAGCACCATTCCTTGCTAGAATTATATTAAAAGACTTCAATATACAATACTAAATTTCAAAATTTAAACCAAATTAAATTTCCAAACTATACAAAAATAAATGACTCCCACATACCTAAACTCTTTCTATTTCCTTTCACTAAAGCTTAAAACTTTTCCAGTCTATATGAATTATATTGGTTTATTTACTTTATTTATTTTGCCGTCGTCGTTATCATCGTTAAAATGTGGGGGGATAAAAATTACGACAGAGTACCCATTTACTAAGAAGCCATATCTGTTATCATTCTCTAAGAAGCCATGTTTTTTTATGTATGCAACTATTAAGAACCTCTGATCTTTGATTTAGTAGTTCTCTATTATTTAAAAAGGTGACTATTGCCAGTTTTTCTTCCATACATAACTGGCAATATCTATCCCCAACTTTATATTTATTGCATTTTTTAATAATTTCCCATTTTAGAATAGGGTCAATACCTTTAGCTTTGATCTTCCATACATAACTAGACAAAGCAGTATTATATTTATATTTTTCATTTGGTTATAAAATCTCTTTTTGAATTTATTTTGAGTCGAGCCTATATAAACTTTTTTATTTCTAGAATTTCAAATTGAGCACTTTTTTCTTATTAGCTTTAGTCAAATTGAGCACTTTTTTCTTATTAGATTTAGTCTCCTGGTGGTTTTATATGAATATATATATCTTATATATATATATGCGTATAAATTGTTTTTTCTTTTGGCCAAAATATTGTACCAATAGATTATTTTTTGTTGGTACGATTATCTTGGTCTTTTCTTTTTTCCAAAAATTTTTTTTGTCCCTGGTTGATGTTTGGTAGTATATTTTTACAATCAAACTATTTACTGGGTTTTTCTCACCGCGGATTTACCAATAAGTTTGATATATATATATATAATATATATATATATATATATATATATATATATAGCCATGTGCAAGGAAGTGCAAAGGGAGTAATTTTTTTTTTTTTTTAATTTCTTAATTTTAAAACAATTACCAAAAATCAGGGAATTGTCCGATTTTAATGAAATTTTTCACCAAATTATTTTCCCACGACTTAATTTTATAAGGTTTAGTTTATTTTATGGAAGAAACTTGAAAAATACTTTTTTATAAATTCAGAATGTAGGGGGGTTTTGACCTTTGACCATTTGAAGAAAAAAAAATCCCGGTCCCTAATTTTTACATTTCTTGAAAGATCATATCCTGAAGAATATATAGAAAAATAAAAAAATAAAAATATAAATTCAATAACCTAAAAAAGTGATTTTAAATTTAAATTCATTTTCTTAAAACTCAAAAAATAAATAATGTAGCAAGTTTGTTTTTTTCATAGTATTAAAAAATGTAGTTTTCTTTAAATTGATGCAAAAAAAATTATTCTATCTAAGTTAAACTGAGTTTTTCACTACCTTAAAAATTTCAAGGTCCATTATATATGTGCAAGATTATTATGACTAACTATCAATTTTAACCAAAAGATAGCCCAGAATTTTATCTTTGAAAAAATCTAAGTTAAAAACCATGCATAACCTGGCAACATATTTTAAAGAATTAAACGATTTTTTTAAAATTCGTCAATTTAATTATGGAAGCCTAAGAGCCATTTATCTTGCTCTCTGACCACGTGATTTTTGAACGAATTCAACGCATCTCACAAGTTTGTGAACGAATTCAACGCATCTCACAGCTATTATAATTCTTTCATAAGGAAGACTTTATTTCAAAAAGTACATTGTTCTTTTATTTATTTATTTATTTATTTTTTACATTCCTTTCAAAAATAGTAAACTGGAAATTAATCCTAATCTAATTAAAATAAAAAAATTAAATTATTGAACACTGAAATTAAACTGAATGTTCTTAAAAATATATTTACACGATATTTTTATTGTTATACTGACACTAACTAGTAAACATTTTTGTTTATATTTAAAAAAACAAAAAGCAAAAAAAACAAAAACAAACAAAACAACACAAACAAATAACACTTTAACACTAACTATTAACATTTTTGTAGTTATAAAAATAACAAAAAACAAACAAACAAACACCACAAACAATAACACTTAAAGTCTTGTTAAATTTTGGCTGTTTTCATGTAATTTTCATTCGCGTTAACAAAATTATTGACAAATGAATTCTTTTTGTTTATGAAATTATTCGCTATTGAAATTTTTTAAGTTTCCTAATATCGTTTATTCTGTAATTGGCAGTCTGGAATTTTTTTCCGGTGCTAAAACCATAATTTTTATTAATTAACAGTATTATTAAAAAAATTGTGGCTTCTGTTTTTCGCAAAATATAACTTTATGCATAAAGTTTATAAACAGGATTTTTTAAAATATGTTTCATCATTAAATTTTATTCAAGAAATGTAAAATTAATTTTCCTCAAAAAAAAAAAAAACTTAAACATTTTTCGTGTTTGTTTTTACAAAAAAAAAACAATACCCCACTTTATCTTTACTTTAAATTAAAATTTAAAGTAAAGATTTATTTCAAATATAAGATCTTAATCTTGATATACCGATCATTTCATTAAATTCGGATTATTATTTTAATTTTGCTGATTCTTTTTTAAATTGTTGTGCTTTAACAAATAAATTTTGTTCATGATTTAAACATTTTCCGTTTTAAAGTAAAAAAAAAATGAAAACAAAAAAAATGATTTTACGTGTTTGTTTTTTTTGGTTTTTTTAAACACTTAGCGCTTTTTTTCTTAAACTAAAATTAATCTTTACTTTTTAATCATAATTGACGCAATACTTTTTAAATTCATTATTCAGCAATGTTTAACCGAAGTTCAAATCTGGTATTTGAAACATACGAAATAGAATTATGTCACTCTAAATAACATTGGGCCTCCATATCTTTTTTCACCTATTGTAAAAAAAAACAGGAGAGTTCTAACCTTTAGAGACAAGCGTTCTAACCAATCTCTGCACATCCCTATATATATATATCGGTCAGTTTTTGTCGAGTCAGTTCTAGCCCTGTCTACGTGTGACTTAATCTCGCCTGTGTCCTGACCCTATCTGCAACTGCAGCTCCAACTCACTCCCAGTAACGCCAACTCTCATTGCCGAGGTCCTGACCACATCAACAATTGGACCTCCAACAGACGTGCCTTCGTCTGTCTTTTAATTTCGAGTTACCAGAACATTCCAAAACATGTTCAAGTTTGATTATGTCGCTGACTAGAATTATTTCTATCAAAATTTAATCACCTCACCTTAATTTTAGCTCGATTTTAATGTTAAGACAGAATCATGCCTTCTCTCTGTTGTGTGACGGCATAATTTCTGTATATTGAATAGAATATTTACAAAAATATTCGACACTTGATTAATCAACGGAGAGCCATATCGCTTTAATAAGTAAATCATCCAATATGATTTAAGTTTCCAAACTTCAAAAGAAAACATTCACAAAGTGTTTGTTGTCCAGTAATAGTTATTCCCATTTAACTAAACATTAATAATTTGATTGATGAGCGGCTATTTAAATTCGAGTTTTGAAATTGTTGTTGGTTCGATAGGACCAACAATCTTTACAAAACAAAATGTTTACATCAATAAATCTCTCAAGTTAATCTCTCGGTTAAAATTATTTTAAAAACGAAAAATATTCCTAAAAAAAAATTCATGAATATTCTCATATATTCATAATTTCATATTGATAATATGAAAATATGATTAGCAAGTCCTTTTAGAATATAAAAATGTTTGTATGTTGTATATTTCTTAGTTAATAATTCTACTTTGTCACCGTTAGATTTTCCGACATTTGTCTGTTCGTATATGTATTATCTAAACCTTTAGCCCCTACCCGACATAAATGGAAACATTAGCTAGTTTAAAGATAGAGCCGAATTGCGATACAATGTGACAGATGACGGAAGTAATAATTTGGCAGTGATAGTTTAAAATGTCACTTGAGGCGAAGTTAAACACATAACAATCTAAGACATTTAGATAAATTTGAATAACAGACAAGAAAACACAGAAGTAGCCGTAGATTACCAACCATTATAAAACCATTGCCAAAAAAACAACTTGTATTGCTAAATATTGACAATGACCATAATACAATGTCATAATCAACACTTTAGATCAATTTAGTCCAAATTTTAAAAAAACTAAAACAAAACTAGATTTACTGTTGCCTAACATGATTTTTTAATATACAACTATCATTCGGTATTCCTAAAGAAGAATATACTACATTAAACTTTCGCTTTTGACTAAAATTTGATGGAACCTAGAAAATGTGTAGGTATAAGAAATGTAACAAGAATATTTCGGTGCCGTAGATTTTAAAAGACCATAAGGATAATTTTATTAACAACCCGACATGCAGATTAATCAATCCTACCAAAACTGAAATGGGCAAAATAAGCAAAATAATATTACAAGATATTTGCGCTACATTAAGAACTGCATTGAACATAAACCAATGGCGGAGTAACAACGACTGTATCCAGTGGTTTAAGAACCTTGATACATAAGAAAAATGGACGTTTATCTAATATTAAGGATTCTACTCCTCGATAACAGAAAAAAACATGAGCAAAGCCTTGTACCTGGCTAAAAAATACATGAATATACCAGACGAAAAAACAAATTATTCAGCACTGCCGTAAAACTATCCTATACCAACGATGAAATATGGATTAAAAAGGCGCTGACAATAATTAGACATTCCAATTGGCTCTCACGATGGGGCAGAGATGTATAAACTAATTGGTTGTTCACTGTTATATAATATCAACACTATAGTAAGTAAAAAGTAAAGTAGACGGGGCGGCCTAAAGTCGGTATCAGCCAATCAGCGAGGGAGTCTATCCCCTTTTCAATAGCGCTAGACCAAGGAGATTGTTTTTAGCATCTGAGGTGGGGCGCCACACCTACTATCAGCTCCTTACTTTACCGCACAGATCCCTGTGCTACTCATACGCTGAGTTGGCGAGGACCGGTATCGAACTAGGAACCTTGTTGTTTCTAACCGAACGCTCTACAGACTTAGCTAACCCGGCCCCGCTTGTAACCACGGACTTTACCGTGACGACGGATTGCTAATATTAAATAACAGTACTCATATCTTATTCTAAAAAAAAGTATTGTTAATTATTGAATTAAAATTACATACTATATCGTTATATGTGATGTCACTTCCTCTACCCATACGGAAACAAAATATTCCCTGGTCCCCCACCAGGCCGGATTAACAGAAAGTCTTTTTACCTGGACATTTTTATGGAACATACTGCGAGGATCGAACTCGATATCCAGTAGAAATGGATCTACAAGACTAGCTTGCTATCCATTACACCACATTTATCTTATTATTATTCTTTCTACCCAAGCTTCGTCGGTTAGCCGCTTATATATATATATATATATATATATATATATATATATATATATATATATAGCATGAATAAACTCTATGAACCTTTCAACAAAACTCCGTCCTCAACTTCACATGAACTCAACGATAATAATCAACTCCCATTCTTTGACGTATTGATTAACACTACCAACAATACATTCACTTCTTATCCATATAAATACCCACGAGTAACAATTCCTGCACCCTCAATTACCACAGCGAATTTTCCGTGCAGTACAAAAAAGTTATCATAAAAAATTAATAAATCAAGCAAAACCTCCTTGATTTCTTTCTCAAAAGCAATATTCCATTCCGATTTTTTTTAAATTAAGCAAACTCTTATCAACAAGGAATTTCCCAATTACATAGTCGACAAACAAATTCATCAGACCATTCATAATATTAACTACAAAGAAAAAATACGACACCGAACAGTTCCAATCACAACATATATTATCGTAATCAGATGCACCGAAACTATAAACTCGACGAAACTGCTTTAAAAAAACTAATTCGTAATAATGTTTCTTACATTGACCCCAACAATGAAATAAAACTAATCATCTATTAAACAAAGTTTTAAAAAACCACCGACTTTGTCACCAGCAACAAATCATCCTCCCCGACAAGCCATCTTAATGAGACCAATGTGGTGTATGAATTCAAATGTTAAAGATTCAAATGCTCTGGAAGAGACTGCCTCTTCAAAGTTAAAATCACGTACGTTGTTCTCACAACGACGACCTTGTCGCGTCGTTTAACACTACATTAACTTATATGAGGCCGATCATGAACATGCAGGGTTACATTCATGCCCGCCTTAAATTCTAACTGAATACATACACATACTGCACAAATAAAACTAAAAAAAAAAAAACTTCAAATACTCGAAGCCCTATACATTAAACAAAAAACACTTTAAACAAGATTAACTTCGAATACAGCAACTACTTCTCAAATGCGTATAATTTGCCGCCAATTCACCCCCTCAGCGAGCAAGAGAGAGAGAGAGAGAGAGAGAGAGAGAGAGAAAGAGAGAAACCCAATTGCTTCAAAATACCTGTTTAAATTTAAAAGATAAGCGATATTTATACTTCAAGAATGTAAACACACGCTTCTAAAAAACTACCAAGATGTTTTAGTTTTTCTTTTAACCAATACACCGTTTGATATCAACGTTATTTTGGAAGGAATTTATTCATTGAATCGCATCTAAATTTGGAAGAGAATAGGCCCATAAACTTTGACAGGCTAAACTAATAAGGACAATATACTTTAATAGATTTGCTTTCAGAAAACATTAAAGAACTGCAAATTGTATGTAATTCAACTCAATAAATGATCGGCTAATTCATTTTACCATGTACCGTCTATCCATGTACGTTTTTTCTCCATTCAAATATAGCCTTAATGTTTTTTACTATTGTATTAATATTCGAGTCATGACGCTAAGCAATTCGAGGCAAAGAAGATCAATTACCACAATTCTAATTTTGGCTCAATGCACCTTGAACTCCACATGTCCGTCGATTTCAGTTCATAATCTAGAGCGTAGAATCTGCTTCCTTAATGCCTTGGTAAAAGACAAATTTAATATTACATTTCACCCTCATGCTCCATAGTTTTTCAGTGTTATAACAAAATCCAAGTATTTATCTATTTCTTTTTGCTTTCTTACATATTTATTCGTTGGTCCTCTGAAATAGCAAAATCCACAAGAAGACTAGTTCTTTTTTTCTTATTAATTAAAATTAGGTCTGCTATTCCCGCTGTATCAACTTTCTCATCCAGTAGAGCCTAGTCTTGTAGTCTTTTGTTTTAGTTTTCTGCATTCGCTTATTATGTGATTAACTGTTTCGTCTTTTTTCCACACATCCTACATTTGCTATTCTATTGTGTCTAATCTATTTTTACTTTGACATAATTAGTTCTTTACATAATCTACACTTGATATTCCCTTGCAAAATATTAATTTTAATTTCGATATAGTTTATCCTTATGGCAATATTTTGTGCAGCTTTTATAGGATATTCAGTTTTTCTCCTAAGGTTTTTATTTGCTAACCATTTTCAGTTTTCTCATATGCAATCTCTCTAGTTTGTCGTTGAAAGTATCCATATATTTATTTATTTCTAATTTCTATTTTCTAGTTTTTCTATATGTCTAATTTGTTTGTAACAATTGCTGTTATTAGCTTCCCTAATTATACTTTCATTGCTCTTTTTTTATGTATTTTTAGTCCTCGAATTATTGCTTCTACGTAATCTTCAATTCTTCCTCATTCTTGACATATACTCTACCTATTTCATTTCATCTCTCGGGCCGGGTTAGCTCAGTCGGTAGAGCGTTCAGCTAGAAACCACAAGGTTCCCAGTTCGATATCGGCCCTCGCCAACTCAGCGTGTCAGTAGCACAGGGATTTGTGCGGTAAAGTATAGGAACTGATGGTAGGCGTGGCGCCCCACCTCAGACGCAAAAACAATCTCCTTGGTCTAGCGCTAGTGAAAAAGGGATAGACTCTCTCGCTGATTGATTGATACCGACTTTAGGTCACCCCAACGACGACGATTTCATCTCTCGAGGGTAATGCTTTGTGCGCTGTCATCAATTTTCTTGTCTTTGGGTCCATCCGTCGTAATTCCTGCTTTGTCAATTTTAAGAAAGGTCCGGAGTATTTTACCTCTTTGGTGAGATTTTTTCTGGAGAGCTTGAATACGAGAAGTTTTCGTTCTTACACTTTCTTTCATTTTTGTTTGATGATGTCCGCTTTCAGTATTCCCAAGAACTTGTAATTCTATTTCTCTACATGTTCTTAACTTTTGATTTAATTTCTGAATTAATAATAATAATAATAATGATAATAATGATTATACACTTGCAAATCTTTACACTAGCACTAGTTGTTTCCCATTGTCGTCCGTGTGACATCAAATATCATCTGGTCTCCAGGACTCTTCAAAGTATTCTAGCCAACAGTTTTGTGGCCTGGATGGTCTCGATCCTCCTCTGATCTCCAGTTCAGTCAGTTATTTTCCATGCCTTTGTTAACTACTTGAATAGCCCCAACCAACTACAATTGTTACTTTCATGTTCCAAAGGCTTTTCAACTCTCGGGTAAGATCCAAATATTTGTCTAGCTATTCGCATTCTTATCATACATGGGAAATCAACGGGAAATCCATTAGACATGAACGCGACGGTGATACTAATTGTAGGTGAGGCTCTTGATAAGGTTCCCAAAGATTTGGAAATGAGACTGAAATATTAGAGGATGTATCTAGACCATTCAAACCTCAGCCCTGCTAAATCATAACATTTAGAAGACCTGAGGAGATTTGTCATTTGTTTGAATTCAGTGCAAAACCACCAGTTAGAGCTGGTGTGAAAATCCCGAAAGGGGTAAATTATTATTATTATTAATTATTATTATTATTATTATTATACTCCTTGCAAGTTTGCACAATTCTGAGGACCCAAGAACTCTTCCAAGCCTATCTTAACAATGCTGTTAGTATTATCCTTTAAAAGGTTCCCCACAGCGTATGAGAGATTAATTTTTCAGTTAAAGATTTCCATTAGTTGAATAAATCTAACACCACTTGATGAAGGCCAGGATTATATGACGGAAACATCTTAAGAAACAATAAAAAAACAAAAAACGTAGACGAGGAAAAAGTCCTATTAAAAAAATCATATATAAAATCGGTCTAACAAAATGTTCACAAGAATCTTTTTATTTGACTAAAACACCGTGGAACTTTTGTATAGTAGGAATTTTTTGTATAGTAGGAATGTCGAAGAAGGTTGATGAGACCAAGAGACAAATACTAGATGAAAAGTTAATAATGAGATGATTTTGTCAATATAAGGAAAGGAAAAGTCAGATAACAGAAATAGCACTGACGTTTCTTTCTAGTGCAATCCCTCTCAACTCCTACAAAAGATATCAATATATGTACATTTGTTTTACTATGTCGATAGAAGTCTATATCGTCGTACACCCCGATATTTTGATTTTTCACTATCTCGGTAACTAATAGACTGAACTTTTTCAATAAATTCCATGTCTGAAGTTGGGTTCTCTCCGACCCCACAAACTGGAAGTTCGTGCAATTGACCTTTCGACCTCTCTCTTTTGCTATCCGTCTGACACACTGGGGCACACCTATGCACCGCGGCCATTGGTGGTGGTGGGAAAGAGACCATTGCATTACACATTTTTACTACATAAGATATTATTGAAATATAAAATATTGTTTGTTATGAGAGTTTTATATTTTGTAATAACATTGTTTGTTTACAAATGTAAATATCTAATTATCAAAAGAAACATGAAATAAGGAGAAATGATTTGGGGACATGTTTTCTGTAAGTTCTGCCTTATCTGTGCCACAAATCTTATTCCCTTACCCAGCGTAGACAGATACTTAAGCTTGTATCAACTAATTTGATCGTCACAAAGGGATTATGAACTCTTATATTTCTCATTTGACAGAATGATTTGCTTCTTCATGCCCACAGGATGTGAAATACTAAACAAACTCCCAAAAAACACATGAATTACTCAGCTAAACACTACATGCAGCTCTTTCTCTTTAGCAATTAAAGTATCCGATCATTCTAACGGGAAGGAGTAAAGCTAAATCGCGATAAGTTAACAATACCAAATCAATGCCGGTGCGTACAATGCAATCAAAGCTCAGGTCAACTGGTTACCTCGGGTCATGAGAAAGTAATGCCTCTGGCACTGGCCCTAACTAAGAGTAGTTTGGGTTGTTTCAGTGGTTGAGAAAGGAAATAAATGTATTACAATCTGATGGACAATTCAGCGACATGAAATTAACTAAGTTGATCATTGAAATCATCAGTGAACGCAATTGAAGAATTCCAATGTTTCTAAAGTTAGTGTCCAGTGTAGTCAATAATTTTGGAAATTATAATAAAACTCTGTGATATAGTAAAGCCCTGTGAGTCGAATCGAGAAATGAGAATTGTTTATGGAACTTTCGATGTTGGTTTCTTTAAACTGAGTTTTTAGGAACCGTTAAGAAACTTGTTTGTAGAAAGTCTTAACATTTACTGAATTACGGGAAGATATGATAGTATAGAAAGAACTGTTCAGATGACAAATTTCAGTTAAAAGAATAAAATTTAAATTTAATTTTAAAATCACAAATACAATGTACATGTTTCGGTTTCGAAAAAATACACTGTTTGACTACATAAGACAATTTAAATTGTTGTCGTAAATGTGTTAAATGCTTTATTTCTATTGGTCTTTGTCACAGGGAGTTAAACATCTATTGACACTTACTATTAAATGAATAGAGAAAATAATTATATCAGAATGGTTATCCCCCCCACACACACACACGGCAGACCAATTATTAGTTAGTTTGATTCTCACTGTATGTCTCATACTTTTGTCTTCGTACCAAATCAAGCTATGCTTAGTACATAGTGTAGACTCGCGTGGTGTAATGGTCTCACATACACTTATGCTCTATTTACAGTTTCATACTTGTTATTATAATTTACTTGTTTATTAAATTTAGCTTAGTTTGGCACAAGCCCAGAAATAAGAGATAGCCAAGTGAGATTTGTTTTTAGAGTTAGTATTATAAACAAGTTGCAAGCAAGTTTGGATGGAAATATATTGGATACCCAGTTATTTCATCATGTTAACGTTATATTTTACATAATCTTATTTTTATATATCAAACTATGCGGATGAGCCGAAGTGTGCGTGTTTCCCGATATATAAATGAACTTCCGCTCAGTTGATCGCCATAAAAAACTGATCTGACATAATTTCTTGGAAGTTTTCCTTAGACGCCTTCAATACAATTATGATATTAATAGTATGTAATTGTACATCATCCTTTCTTTTCAGTTATTTTTCTATTTAGCTGTCCGTCAATCTGAAGTGGTTTCGTTTCGGCTCACCATGTCATAGAAGATAAAAGAAATCTGGTACTGGACTCAACTGTTCAATAATACTAGACGCCAAGATACTCCCTACATTAAGTATAAGAAGCATTATTAGTAGCAATATAGGTTTTGAAAATCTTTGAATGTTGACTAGGTTATTTCCATCAAACGTTATTATTGTTATGAATACAGATGAACGAAAATGTGTTCAATTCTCAACCTGACGCTCTCTATAAGACAGGAAAAAATATGACTGTGAAAACAAATGAATATTTTTCTCTGTTTTTTTTTACAACCGTTTTAACTGGTGATTTTTTCACTGAAGTATTCTAGCTTTGAGTATTCTAGCTTTGAGTATTCTAGCTGATCTTAACTGTTCTGTGGTCTTGATGGTGTTAATTCTTCCCCTGGTTCCAGAATTCCTCTATATCTTTTCCAAGCCATTGGGGCCTTCAAAGTGAGCCAATTACAAATGGTATCACCCTTACCTTCATATTCACCAGTTATTTTCTTCTATCTGGCAAGATTTAAGTATTTGTTTATCCTTTAGTTGGCTTTTATTTTCAATCTATCATCCGTTGAAACAGCTAAATCCACTAGATGACAAGTTTTTCTTCTTATTAATCAAGACTATGTCTGATCTCTTGGTCGGGAGTAAGGGATTCGTTTGTATCTCAGAATCCCAGAGAATTATATGGGTCACTTGCACAATTCCAACTGGATAGCGTTTTCCACCCAGTCGTTTCTTGTATGTATTTCTTTTGTGTCTGTTTGCTGTTATATAATTAATTATGTTTTGATTGGCCGTTTCATATCTGTCACCACATAACCTAAACTTGCTAGTCTTATGGCTATTATCAATTTTCTTCTTATTCTTCTTCTTCTTCTTCTTCTTCTTCTTCTTCTTCTTCTTCTTATTATTATTATTATTATTATTATTATTATTATTATTATTATTATTTAACTGTATCCGGTCTAGGTTTGCGCATGTCCGCTTTCATTAGAGTTAAAATTTAACAATAAAAACCTTAAATATTTGAATTAATTTGAATTTAACTGTTAGAAAATGGGTTTTATTAGAAAGAAAACATATCTATTTGAATTTTGACAGCAGAACTATTTTCATATGTCTATCATTTAAAAAAATAACATTTCACAGATCTGTTTACATTTCTTTTTAAGAAAGAGCGTGGAAAATCATTTTATGTAATTTTGGATGTCAACAAAATCGAGATAAAAATTTTAAAAAGCATATATTTTTTACACTAAAATAAAAATATTCGTTCAATCTTAATACAATTTTGTAAATTTATGTACAAATAATTTTTGAAATTATTAAAAAAACAATGTTGTCCATCGTAAAGCAAAGTGAACATCTCGGCAGAGTGGAGTGAATATGATGTTTTTTAAGTAATTATTTTTTTAAATATCAATTATTTTATTTTATCTTATTTATTTTTTCTTCCACGCATATATCTTTCAAAAACTAACTTTTAAACTGCTTGGAAATTTTTTTTTTGTTACTAAGAGTAATTACTTGAAAACGTAATTGTTTATGAATTATTACTGTGAGATAGGAATATGTGAAACCAAATAACTGTGTTCATCAAATTTCGGCATTAGATAGCGTTAAACAATTAAAAAATTATAAATCAAAACAAATTGATTTCCAAGTTTATTTCTCTTCAATTCTATCATATATTTTATCCATATAGATGTTTACTTTGTGACCTTGCCAAACTTGAGAAACATTACAGACTTTTCACAGATTTCCATGGTGGAAAGAGATGAGACGTTGGGAGATGAAATGGATACGTTTGAAAATTTGTAGTATTTGTTTAGCCTGTCAATATTTATATTCATATGAGGAATACTTACCAGTAGCTACAATTTTTACAAAAAGTATTATAATTAGTTATTAGAAACCATTTAAATGCTTGCACAAAAAGAATGACTTTGGCATTAAAAAAAACAACATGCCGTAAAACCAACCAACAACTTAATTTAACAAACTGTCTATTATCACTGGGTGTCTCATATTTCTAGCGTTGTGCCAAATTAAGCGAAGTAAATCAATTATGGTTATCAATAGTGTATTCCATCATTTGCTAGATTTAAATTATGCTTTGATTTTTAAGGACGCCTGGTAATGGTTAGCAAGTTAGGCTAACATATCATTGTTGATAAGTTCAATTTCCAGTGAGTGCGTCATACTTCCGGCCTAGCGCCAAACGAGCAGAGTAAAGTACTACTGATGCTAGGTCGTAAGATAATGGTTAGAAAGTTAATAACACAGATTATTAGTTGTAAATTCGATTCTCACTGGCTTCTCATAACATTTGACCTTCAGTTTAAGAATAACCAAATTTTAGTTGAGAGATACTTATAATGCAATTGTAACTGTATGTTACAGAAATTTGGCTTGGCCTTGATGCATCTGTGTTCGTTGATGCAAATGATATAATAGTTGAGACGATTATGAGTTCTTGACTCAAACGTCTGTCTCTATGTATACTTTACGAACACATAATTTCTATATCTAAAACTTGGTAGACGAAAGTGTTAAACTCTTAGTATTTCATAGTTTTTTACAATCTTAGAATATAACAGAAACAATTCCATTATTACTGGGAAAATGCATAGGATAAAGACTGTCAAAAATGATGAATCAATATATAATTCAATTAGCAGATATATGGTTATTAGTATATTAATTTTCAAGAATGAAGACTTTTATCTTGTAGCAATTACGTTGAAAGCTCAATCTGTGGGCTTCAAAATACGTTATTAATTTTAGATCTATTTTAGATATTTACTTTGATCTGAAACAACCGTAACACACACGCTCATATGAAACAACTGAAAATGGATGTCTAGATTGAAAAACAGTGGAATTAACACGATTTAGTCCTAAATAGGGTATCACCGTCTCCAAAAAGCGTCCACTAAGAACTGGCGAAAATTTAAGAATGACCACAGTTCACTTTTTAAACTTATCAGAAGTTAAGCTTAACATCTAAAAACTCTCTTATCTGGGAGTCTATTTTGAGATACAAATAAACCGCAGAGAAGATTGTTTATTAGTGTATATTTTGTTGTTACACAAGACCAAGTCTCTTTGACATACATCGCAAGCTAAAATCTTACATGAATCTTTTCAATCTCAGTATGCTATATTGCAGTTCATTGTTCAAAATAATATTTCTTTTGACAGAATACAGAAGTATATTCAAATAAAAAGACACTCAACAAAATTTTACATTACCTTTATATAAGATTATATTGCTTAAAGAAAAGAACTAAAAAATAATTATCGAAAATATACATAAATTAAACTTGATATACACTCAACAATACTGAACTGCAATAAAAAGAAATGAAGCATCATTCTAAAAACCAATTGTGCTTAAATATTTATATTTTTGTGTATATATAATTTTTAATCATATCTATATTGTATTTGCTTGCCTTTATGATGTTTTCACCAATCTGTTGCTTTTTTGTGAATTGCAACTATCAAAAGTTTAAATGAAAAATATGTTGAGGGTACGAAACAATCTTGTAGATACGTGAAGAAAAATATCAGTGGAATCAGAAACTTATAAATACTCATGTTTTATAGAGGGAATTTAGTTTAATTATTTTGGCCGAACCAACAGAAATTAAATATAATGATGGATATTGCTTATATACTATGACAAAATAAAATTGTCTTGTTGCTAATATATAAATGACTGAGCATTTGATCAAGAACTGTTAAAGGTATATATTGCTATTAGATAAGTAACTGGAGATATTGTGTAAGGAATACTTAACCTCTTTTAGTTTTAAAAGAACATTTTTAAAATTATTTTACGCTTGAATTTTTTAAAAGTCTGATAAGATTTATATTTATCACTTTGTACGTTGCGTTGTGTCAATGTAAGCGTGCTAGTTAATTGCTAGCAGATCATTACTAGTGAATTTCATTCTCACTGGATGCTACGTGATTTCTCACCTTCTGCTGAACTAAACATAGTACATGAAAAGAAACTAATGTGGTATAATTGTTATTAATCTAGTTTTGCAGGCCAATTAATACCGAATTTGAGCCTAACTAGGTACCCCATACTTGCGTCGTAGTAATTTAATAGTATAATGGCTAACCACCTATATCATCAGATAATTTTGATCGCAATACTTACTGGTGACCTTGTGTCAAACTATGCTAGCCTAGCCGTTTAATGATTTTCTCTTAGGTTCAATATTGTGTGTGCTGGTTATTTATTTTGAACAGAAGTCGATTAACGTAGATATTCGAAGACTAGAGTTTTAAAAATAGAGATATTTCAGGATTGTTATAGAATACTACATTCATTTTGTTACTCACCATTTTTAAACTAATCATTTCCCAAACCCTAATTCATGGAAAGACGATATATTTAGATATAAATCATTTTTGGTACAAAGATTTTTTAAATTCCAAAATGGTTCTTGTCGGTTTAGGGATACTAAATGCTCAATACAATTCTTTTGAGTTTATTGATTGTTTCCCTTGATAGCAAGACTAATCTATAGAAGGACTGATCTTTCTTTGGGTAACACAAAATCTATTAATTACTTATGTAAGTATTTCCTTCTCATTCTATTTTGAAGTTTTTTTATCAAATCTTTTTCTCTTAGCCTTGTACATCAATAAATGGAGATCTAAATACACAATGGAACTTCTAAGTACATATTTTCTTCTTTTCTTTCAAATTCTCTTTCATTGTTTTCCTCTTTGCACAATATTTCTGGAAGTGTATCTATTCTTAATAATACTCTTGTTTAGACGGTGGATTCATTCAAGAATGGTGCTCTTTTTTGCTCATATCTTACCTTTCTGTAATAATTTCTCCGACGTGGGCACCCTCAAATGACTGTGTTTCTTCTTACCATATTGGAGCGCCTTCTCATGTTCAGTTTGGGGTTCTCCGTGTTGCCCACGTCCACTTGGCTGTCATTGGCACTTTTGTATTCTCGATTGGTGTCGCATCCTACGTACATGTCTCCATAGATACATGTCTCCATAGATACAAATCTTCATTGTTGCATGTCTCTATGGATACATGTGTCCATAGATACAAGACTTCCAGCCAAAAGGCTTCGAACCACGCCGTTACTACTTAGAGTTCCGCATTTTTATTTAAAAATAAAATGGAAGAAACACCGCTGGTCGCTGATGAAGAATATGAAACGTCATTTGATGTTTAAAATTATCCACGGGTGTGCACATAATATACACTAATAATCAAACACACATTCACGGAACATGAACTGTATACTCGTGTATTAGACGACAGTTTTTTTTATTTATTTATAGCAATGATATATAAATATATAATTTATAGAATTAGTTTTTTAGCCATGGAATGGAATATAATTTATAGAATTGATTTTTGAAGTCAAGGGCTGCTCCCCGTTTTTCTCATTTCAATCTTAGAAAAGTTTTACTATTTCTCGCGTCAATTTTTTGCTTAAAAATTTAATCCTCAAAATTTGACCAATACACGAGAATATACGACATACACACGCACACGCGCATATACATACACACACATATACATATGTATACATACATATATATAAACCAACACACACATATATACACACATACACACTTAAACATACACACATACACCCCACCCCCACCCACCCCCACACATATATATATATATATATATATATATATATATATATATATATATATATATATATATATATGGTACTGCACAATTCTCGAAAAACAGCAGAGATAAATCTTTGATTTTTTTCTTCTCCTTTTTTGTCAGAGATTATTTATTTATCTACAACAGAGGAGAAAGGAAATTGGGTCAACATAAAGACAGTGTTTTCCTAAACTTATTTTAGAGCAGGAAATGAACAAGTTCATTCATGGCTTTTATCTATTTTTAAAGGTAATGCTATTTTGAATATAATCTTTGAAGAACTGGCATTACTGTCAACGACCTGTGAGAGAAACATATAAATATCAACACATCACATTTAATTAGAAGAATATAAATGCTATTTTTTTAGCTCTTTTCACTTTTTATGTTTGTTCAATCTTCTGTTTTCCTCTAATTATTATTTTCCTTCTTATGGGTTATGTCATCCGTAATTTAGTACTAATGTACTAATGTACAGATTTAAACAGCTATTCATCCATTTAGAAATTTTTAAACGTAAAACGTACATATAATGAATGATGACCATCCCCGCGGAAATATGTCACTTTTCTAGATATGGCTTTCTTCTTTGCCTTTGGCTAAATATTTTTTAAAGTAAACATATTAAACTTTTCTTTTAATTAATATTAACTATTCACGTTAAATAAACTCAGCTTTTTCTATCCTAACAAATCCAATAATATATTTATAGTTAGCCATCAGTAACAGGAGAGTTAATATGTAGATTGAGTATAGGTTACAAATATTACGCAGAAGTAGGTATCCACAAATAAAAACGATGAAAATATTTATATGTAATTTTAAAAGTACTCTATTGATAATATTAAATAATTTTAACGCATATGTACATCTCAATTTTAATGTTTGTGTAAACAAGACTGAACCAAGATATCAGCAACACAGGCAGTTGACCAGGGCACCAGCAGTTAGGAAGCGTCAGATATATTTCTGAAACAGTGGGAACCTCAAAATACAAAGAGAACAATGGTAAAAGGACATCATTAAATAAGATAAAAACAGTCAAAATAAAAATGGAGCAAAATAGCTGGAGGCTGAAATAGAAGTTGATTGAGGAAATTTCTTCGTTACATTTCATTTTTTGGTTCTAATATGAATAGCTAGTTTAGCTACCAGTTCTTCCTTTTCACTCTCTTTTCGTGTACTTAGTGTTCCTATTGAAAATCTGTTCTCAACCATCACATTAATCTAGCACCCAAAGTCCTAACACCTCTCGCGGTCAGAAAGTTCCAAACTTAGCTAAATACAAGGCACGATCTGCTATGTCAGAAATGCTTTATTACATCTTTATTGTTATATGATTTTTATTCCTATATATTCATTTCATGATTGTAATACATAAATAATTGAAATAATACTAAATAATAATACTAATAAAAGAAAGAAATTTCCCTTCAAAGTATAGTATTATTGTGAATGAAAATAAATATGTCAATGAACTTTTTTTGCACGTTAAAAGAAATTTGCCGTTTCACCAACAATTATATATATTCAGGTGCTATATTTCTTAAGTTTTCAGCAGACTTTTTTCCGCTCACACACTCACACCATACACGTAGTGTTTTTCCTGAGAATTACTCCATTCTTGCTGCAAAGATTATACGTTCATCATTTGCGTATAAACAATACATTTACTTCGGGAAAAGGTTAGTGGACGTGGTGTCTTCCATGTTGATATGTAAAAGCTTTTTGCACGACATTCCCAATTTAATATGAAATTTACAACAACAAAAGTACAAAAACATAAACAGAGAACAAAATAGGGAACTTCTATGTAATAATATTAAAAAATAACTACAATCTTCAATTATCATAATACTGGAACTATTGTCCTGGTCTTTGTTATCAGTCAAACTTCGTTGCACTGACGGTCTAACATTGAGACCATAAACCTTTTTTTTAACTTTCTGCCGTAGTTGCTAACCCATTGTGAATTTCCAATCGAACAAATATTTTAATCCACTGAGGTAGAGTTTTCTTTATTCTGTTGTCTTTGCTTAGAGAATATCAGTTCATCGTTGTTAATTCCTTTTAGGGATGTTGCTTGTCTGTCTCTTCCACTAAACCAAAATATGTGGCAATACTTGATCCATAATATATCGGTGTATAATAATATTTCCTAATCGAAGTCAGACAAAGTAGTTCTTAAATGTTTCCCAAAGTATCTCTATGACAGTATTATAGTATAAATAAATTTATCTTAAAAAAAAATTGCCACGTTCTATGAGAAAGAAAACAGATCTAAAAATTGATTTTCTGCTATCTTTTAATAGACGAGTTTATTTCAAACCCCATTTCTAGTCTTATCATTTAAAAACTCAGTCAATTAAACATCAAGCGAGTCTTTGGCTGTCAGAAACATTAATACGTCATCAGATTATAAGTAAAATAATCATATTCAAGTAGACATTATTCAAGTTCATTTCAGTTGTCCAAAGCCTTGGGGTTGCATCCGCATGCCATCACTAACTAATCAATATTGTATGACTGGGTAACTTAATTCTAGGTCTTGCAACTCGAGGTGATATGACGGATCGTGTGCAATGAGTCACTTTTTATCTTCTCATATAAAATATGTTAGACATAATATTGGGTTGGACAAATATGATAGTAAAACGAGAATTTAGCCTCGTAAAACAACTCTTATGAGTAAAGATATGACTGTGGCGCGGTCTGAAAAAGGTCAATGATAATATATATATATATATATATATATATATATATATATATATATATATATATATATATATATATATATATATAAGAAAAGGAAATATACAATTTTGAAAACTAGATTGATGTACAGAACGAGAAATCTATCATCATCAGAATCTCTATATAACTAATTTTTTTTCATTTTCATTCCTTAAGATTTGTTTCTCAAAATGAAATTCTTAACACTTTAAACCTAAAATTTAGATAGCCAAATATTAATAGACTTAATTATGGAACAGACAATAATATTTTTAAATGTCTTACATAAATAAAACAGTTTTTATTTTACATCACGTTACACACAATGTTATTCTACGAGGGTAATCCCAAACATAGAATTTCCAAAATATCTTAAAATCCCAAAATCGAGTAATATTTATTTTCAATGATTACATCATTTTAAAGTTTGAACATATATCTATTTTTCTACATAATAACCATTTCGGTCGATCCTATTTTTTACGTGCTTTTATATGCCCACTTTATACCAGCTCGCCGCCATGTCGTTGGGGAATCGTTGTACCACGTCATCGCTGCAAACTCCCTACAACACATTTTGACATGATTGAACGACTCGCTATACACTTCCGTTAATTGGTGATGAATTTCTATCAGCTTTTTCGTACAAAAAACGATTAACTGCGTGAAATTCACAGTTAATGGTGGAGTTAATCGAGAGATCCATCAGAAACTACTACCAAGCATGTCCAACAAACATAACAGTGTTGCCAATAGCACAACAATCAGCTTCTTTGCGTCTACAGTGATGCGAAGACCATACTTTTGGGTTTACCCTCATATATCAGGTCACATATCCTTTTAAGTTATGATTTAAACAAAAAAATACCGCTAATATCAATATATGATTTAAAGAAAAAAAAACCGCTAATGTCATTTTGTGTCATTTTAGTGACACTTTGTACAAACGATGATAATATTAACACCGCTTTAAGAGACAAAAAGATAATGCTTCAAAGTAGAACCGAAAGAAATTGGAAGAATTCTTTTGGATTTTTCATCAATTCTTTTCGTGACGATAATAACAAAAATCATTAAAAAAATTGAAAGAAAAAATCAAAAATAGTAAAATAATCTGAATTTTGTTGTGTTCAGCGAAATTTGTTTGAAGAAATACATGCTGCCAAAATACATCTATCTATCTATCTATCTATCTATCTCTCGCACACACACACACACACACACACACACACACACTATACATATATATATGCGTATATATATATATATATATATATATATATATATATATATATATATATATAACATAATGTTGTTTGGGATTTAGTATGAAGCATTGGGTGTGAAATATAAGAAACTCAATTTATGCATGTTAAGTTTTCTTTTATTTCGTTATATTTCGGAGATGTTTATACCTCTTCTTCTTCAGGGCGAATAGACTTGCTGATCTGTTCTTTATGGCATCTATATATACTCTTTATTGATGTTTATGGTATCATATCAGTGACCTCGTTGGGTGTTATGGGGACGGTCGCTCTTAGTGACCTTCTTGCTTTTTTTTACTCGTTTTTTGTCTGTTTTATGTGTGGGCATGTTTATTGATGTATCTTGGCTGTCATCATTATGTTTTTTTGTGATTGTGGGAGATTGAGTGATCACCTTTCGTGCTCTCTGCTGTCCTAGTAATGTTAGTGGTAGAGAATTTTTTTATGCGGGTTGCGAAATCCTAAACCTGTGTTTAATCCGTGTGTATGTGAGCGTAGGCGTATAACCCATTTAATTTCAGTGTGTTTGGGTCTATGTGTGGATGGAAAACCTTGGTCAATTAAAATGCACATCAGGTTTTCGAGGTTTGTTAAAGTGTTGTACAATGCTACTCAGTTCAGATTTTTGTTTTATTGTAGATTTATGGTTGTTTAATCTGAATCTGAAGGGTGCTTGTGTTTCCCCTACATATCCACTATTTTTTTGCATTTCGTGCTGTAGATATAGTAGATAATGTTTTCGCCGTCGCAAGATCTTTATGTTAGTATGTGGTATTAGGATTGAGGAATCTGTGTTTATGTGCGTATCTTGGCTTTGGTTGCATTTTTGTGTGTTGTTATGTAGGTGTTTTTTGTTGATGCAGTGAGAATGCTGCGTGGGTTGGGTGGTTGTCGTTTGACATTGATGAGAGGTTTTTGGAAGATACATCTTATTTTGGGGTCGGATTGTAAGATATTGAACTCTTTTGTTAGTGTTGTTGGGAGTTTTGTGCATGTGTTGGTGGAATATCATTGGGATTCGATTGTTGGGTTGTTTTTGTTTATATTTGAAGAACTATTGTCTGTTTAGGGATGCTGCTTTGTTAATTACTTTTTTTATTAGTTTTATGGGGTAGTCGCTTTTCAGGAATATTTGTATGAGTTTGGCTGTGTGGTGTGTGGATTCTTGGGGCCTTCTGAGCATATATATATATATATATATATATATATATATATATATATTCTTTATCACAAAGTTACTACCACGTTTTCATTGTAGTAGCATAAGTAGTTAATCCAAAAGTGCTTAATATATTTCGTAAAATATAGAGGATTTATAGTTGTAGAAAAAGGTTTTTCTCTCTACCACGGTTTCGGTGTTCAAGGTAGACCTTCCCCAGGAGAAATAAAGTTATAGGTAGCTAATTTTATATATATATACTTGTTTGGTCTATAATTATTTTCATTTCTCTGTCATTTTAATTAGTATAAGCTCTAGTCTTTAAAACTAAACTGCTCCCTTTGAAATTAAAGATTGATTTTCCATACGTTTATCAGACAAAAGTAATTTGTAATTCTATCAGTCATCTGTCTTAACCTCCATCCCTTTCTTTTTTCCTTGTATTCACTTTGTTTATATCTTATTTATGTTTACTACTAGGGTTGGGGTTTTTTGATAATTCAATTAAGTTGTTTGTTTTTTTTAAATAATTAATGCATATCTTATATTATATCTATATTAATCTATCAGGATCATACAAGTGTTTTATAGAAGAGGGAAGTAGGTAGGTGGGTAAGTTTTGTGGTGAGGGAAAGATTTTTATTACTCCCATTTGCTACTTCCTCTACTCAAATCTCTCTCCAAGAAAGGCTACTCCCCTTCCCTATCAGGTATTTCTCACCATTCATTTTTTCTACCTACCTCTCTCAACTCTCTTCCCATCTGAATTTTCTTTCTCACCTTCCCAAAGATTTCCCCTATATCCAATCAAATATTTCCCTCACCAGAAAACTTACTCATCTACCCACTTGTATGATCCTGATAATTCAATAAAAGCTGAAGAAGCCGAGTTCAAACTCCAGCGAAATATACTACAGATTTTTGTCTGAGTTTGGTTCTTTCATTCCTTATATTTTACCTCATTCTGTCGGATTCATTTCAAATCCCTTTTCCTCATATATACAGAGTTTTCAGGATAAATTTGACATATTCGTATTTGGTTATTTTTCTCCGTAGGTTGGAGGTATTGACGCACACTACCCATCCTTTAAAAGCTTGTTCCCTTTTTCATTCATATACGTGATGACAGATAGAATAGATGACTAGAACCCACCTGAATCATGGAAGGGAATAACTTGTATCATGATGATTTGCATTGGCCATCAAATAAGGAGATTATGGTTGCTGCCCAATGCTCCGTAAACACTGTAAAAACAATCAGGCATGAACTGGAGAATTACAATGGCGATTACGAGGATGTGACTAGAAGAAAGCAACATAACCGACGATCTGATTGCGTTCGTACAGCAGAATTCCTCGAAAATCTGTAGACAAATACCTCTGATGTCTACGTGGAGTTGCAAAACAATGTAGCCAAGCCCTGGATAACAAGGGTAGTCAATGGTAGGCCATATCTATGGCAGCAGGAATCGACCTCTTGTCACACCTCTGGGAAAAGTCAAAAATGGTTGTCGGTGAATTTTTACAACTACACCAGTCCCAATGTTTGGCCTCCAAACTCCCCAGATCTTAACCCCATGGATTGTTATGTATGCGGAGATGTTGAGAGACACCAATTGCAGTGCCAGTACTACAAAAGTCCAGTTAATCGACCGAATTAAGGTAGTTTTTGAGACCCTTCCCAAGGAAACTGTAACATCAGCTTGCTCCAGGTTCCAGAGCAGGATTGAGGCTGTGATCGACGCTAATGGCGTTTATTTTTAGTGAAACTTGTCAGCAGTGTAATTTCAGTGCCTGTTGAATTTCTTTACAATCCATTAAATTTTGTTATTGCCAAGCACTTTTCTTTTTCCTTATGAAACTATCAAATTTCTCCCGAACACCCTGTATATATATATTAAAAAAAACACCCAGAAAAATCCACCTCCCCTGATATTAGGAACATTCTAACCGAAAAAACTAAAATTATCTACATAAATAAGAAGAAATGCCTACAGATCCTTGAAGCAATATGCATAAAATATTTTTTTAAAACTAACATCAATAAGATAGCATTTAAAGTCGGATACAACATATTAAATATCTTTAATAACTAACACACTTAACTTATACGCCCTTCTTTAAAAAATAATAGACTCTCCAAATTTGATAAAAACATAGATAAAAGAGCTAAAAGAAGTGAACTGAAACAAACTTATGATGACGACTGGCGAAAGAGTCAAAAGCGCTCGGGAAATATTCTATATCAATTGGATCCAAAAAGATCGCCAGACGACTAGAGAAAATACAGATCCAAATAAGGAAGAAAGAGTACTCCGTGTTATTCAATAGCACATGCCTGATATATATATATATATATATATATATATATATATATATATATATATATCTTATTATAATGGAGATTGTGTGTTTTTCTGTCTGTAACCGAAACTATATTACTACTCAAGTCACAATTCCCTTAGTTATTGACATCACATTCTCCATGATTGCATTTTTATTTAAACCTCAATTATTAATAAAATTGTTTTACATTATTAATACTGCTGACCTTATCTACATACTGATAACATGCAATTATATTTATATATACAACAAAATAGCGGTTTACTGTGCGAACGGGAGGGCTAATTTGCATATTGATATTAAAAATGTGATTTTAATAAATATGTGCTTGGTATCATTTATTTCTAAATGTTTGGTTTTATTTTAATGAATATAAGCAAAAATCTCTTCAATTAATCTTAAATGAAATCCATTAACAAGAAGAAATAACTCTAATTTTATTCTTTACTTCCTCTTTTCACTAAATACTTAAATTAGAAAAAATAACAATGAAAGACGGGAGTGATGGAAGAGTAAGTTTCAGTTGTTCTATTTTTCGATTATACCCCCCTCTGTTACAAATCTTTTTATCTGCATTCTTATTTAGTTTCATTAGCCTTTCTAATTTAATACAATATCTTATTACATTAAAACTTAAATACTTGCACCCGGAGGGTGCATATATTTGCTAGTATATATAAGTTTTGTTGAATTGTACAGACAATTGCTATTACCCCCCCACACACACACACTTCTAATTCCTTGCAACTACTCGTTCTCGTTAAAAACGAGACACGAAACCATACCATCGTTTCCTACCTGATGATGGCAACCTGTAGTGCCGAAAGCGCTCGTGTTGAAACCTTTGGGGACTGTTACACCAGTTACTGTAGTTCAGCCTTGTATAAAAGAAAAAATGCTGTCGCTGAATTAGGATTAAACTATTTAAATGTAAGGCTAAACAAATCGAGAAAAATCAATCTCTGTATGTACATTTCGGCTATTAGGCTCATCAGCAGAGCTATAGATACGAAGACGTGTGTGATTCGAAACCTGTCTGTCAAATTAGCAGGCAAGTGTCAAACGGAGCAGTATTTTATATTCCTCTTAATTTACGAGACGTAAACAAACAGACGATGTTTGTGATATGGCTATTTCAGCCGACAATAAGAATATGTGCAGTCGCTGAAATTTAATTCATTAATAATTAATTGATTAAACTATTAAATGTAAGGCTAAACAAATCGAGAAAAATCAATGTATGTACATTCGGTCATCAGCAGAGCTATAGATACGAAGACGTGTGTGATTCGAAACCTGTCTGTCAAATTAGCAGGCATATATATATATATATATATATATATATATATATATATGTGTGTGTGTGTGTGTGTGTGTGTGTGTGTGTGTGTGTGTGTGTGTGTGTGTGTGTGTGTTTGGAAAATAGAAAAACAAAGTATTTCAAAAAGATGAAGTTATTCTTGATGGAGAAGTCGACGTTATAACGTTTCGGTTTTTGCAGCCTTGATCGGGACTTTAATTGTATACAATATCTGGATGAGTTGCGAGAAATCGGAGAATGGTATTCTGTGTGACGAAAGGGATGTAATCCGATATGGCCTGGCATGAATACTGATCTAGATGCAGGTGTTTCGTGAAAGGATGAGAAAGTGTGTAGTGTTCGAAGGGGCATATAGATATAGGATGAGAGATGTCCAAACTTATTTGAGTTTGTATCGTTAAATTCTAGTGAAAGAGATATAGAATAAAGATTGTATATGTCGAAACATCTAATTTCTTTCAAGAATTGTTGCTGTGGAAGTGGTGAGATTATGGCTTTGTGGGTGTATGTTTGCTAAAAGTAAAATTCAGAGTGGTGGATGGAGACATTCGTTAGTGTGCGAGGGGGCGGATTAGTTAAATTTAGGGTTCGGTAACTAACACGGACTATTTTATCCGGAATAGTGTAAAATGTGTGTTGTGTACAGGAGATGTCCAAAATGTCTTTTAACATCGATAGAAATTAATGAAAGGCAAAGGTTTTAAAAGAGTGTACTTTGAGATATATAATTAGAAATATAGATAAAATAATCCATCTTCTAGTGATGAAGAAATCATTTATTTTACAGAACAAAAATGTATATTTCAATGTGAATACCTTGCTGGCAAATCCCCTTGATTCAATGGTAAATATTAATAAAAATACTAATATCATGAACCCAGTACAAAAGATCATATGTTTGTATTTAACAAGCGCCCCCACCTCTACGAGCAGAATGCAAGACATGGTCAATTTTCATTTAATTTTTTATACCGATAAGCTGGTTTATATTTAAAGTTTTCCTTCTCCTAGACTGGTTGATTTACCAAGATCCCAGAACTTATTCTGTTCTAACTATTTGTCTGTAGTTGGAGGAAAATACGGAGACTCATGCTTTTCCCAAAGGTATTAGAGCGAAGTAAAACACTAATAGCCTCGTCCGGAATTTGAACAGGGGTCACTGATTACATTTTCAAATACGATAACCGTTACACATGGTGCCTTCTCCAGCCAGCCAGTCATATGTTATTTGAAAAGGACATCGCACTAACAAGTAACTCCGTTGGTTCTGAAAGTTGTTTTGAAAGTAATTACTTGATATGATACGCAATTGCATTCACATGTTATGAATCACAAATAGCAGAGCAAAATATTTCTGATCAAAATTCAGCTACAATTACATGCCCATGCTTATTGATCCACTCTTACATTTGTTATATTAGAGAAGAGAAAAAAATAAAATTAAGGAAATCTAAAGCCGGTCTAAAAATGTACAGCTAAGATGAAAATGAAATGAGAAAGAAGAATTCCAAAATAAGAAAATATACGCATAACTTTTACAGGAGAAGCAACTACAATGGAATTGAAATAAAAAGGGTCAAAGAGAAATGAAAGCAATGCAAAGTTATAACAAGGATACCTCAATGTGATACATGGCTTAAATATGGCTCTTTGCTGGTTATTATATTACTAGGACGACCTATGGATATACCACAGTATGATAATTTAATTGTTACAATGTTTGATATGTTTACTTAAGAGCTATTACAATATAATTCAATATGTAAAAAGTACAACAATCTTGATTTAACTATCTCTCTCTCTCTCTCTCTCTCTCTCTCTCTCTCTCTCTCTCTCTCTCTCTCTCTCTCTCTCTCTCTCTCTCTCTCACTCTCACCCTTTTTTCTTTTCTTCCTTTTTTTCATCTTTTCATAATGTACGATTGACACAGATTAGCGTTATCGCTTATCCTACTCTCTTTATTTCTTTTTTTCTTTCTTGTTATATTTTTCTGTGAAGCATTGCTTTTTCTAACCTTTCTTTCTTTCTTGTAAAAACAGAATGGTCCATTACTTAGCTGAGGTGACAACACCTATAAGAAATAAGAACTCGGCGGATAAGTGACACCAGATAATCAGGATTCACATTTCATCTTGGACGATTTGGACGGTCTCATTTTTACACCAAAAGGTGTTGCAAGATGATAACGGTCGGAATATTACGGAACAAGAGTATCAATATATAGATAATCTCTTGATAAGATTCAATTTTTTTCCATGATGAGCAAAATAATTTGACGTTAAAACATTTCTATGGGTTCAGTAAGAATACATACAAAATTAGCTCTACATCACATCATTTGGCCATCTCTAGAGAGCAGACTAAGAAACACAATTTTTAGTATAGATTTTTCATGAGTATTTCTTTCATCTTAATTTCACTTGTCATTTATCACAATTTATGTCAGTAATTAAAATTAAGAAAATAAAGTGTATATTTTCATTTTACTTGTTTTTCAGATCAAGGTCTTTAAACAATTATTATAGGAAAAAGAAGGATAATACAAGTCAAAATTATGAATAATAGAACGGAGAGAGAGAGAGAGAGAGAGAGAGAGAGAGAGAGAGAGAGAGAGAGAGAGAGAGAGAGAGAGAGAGAGGGGGGGACAGAGTTCTTTTTTATCGGGTGGTACGTTAAATCAAAATAGTCACACGAAAGTTCCTTCAGCCAACTATTTTCTGGTTTTTAATTTTGCTGTTAGCTTTTGAATTAAACATATGCGAGACCGATTGCTTGTCTGTGATTAATTTGAAGTGTCGTCCGATGCCATTCTCTTATAGATATCGTCGGCCACTTTTATATTGCCGAATGCTTTTGTTCTGATTCAGATCGGGGTCTGGAAAAATGGGCATGGGCCTCCTTCATTGATTTAAAGAGCCGCATATGTCACCTTCGGATAAACCGGTCTCGAGTACCAGCGGTAGAGAATGATCTGGAGTTGTAATGGCAGCCTTTGCAATGTTTTTTTTAGTTCTTAAAAGGCCTTTACTGTTTCAGGAAATAATGAAAATTTCATGACTGTTATTAAGGGGTGTATTTTATTTGAGAATGAGTGAACCTAATTGACGAACATTCCTAAAACCCGGCGTAAGACGGATAAATCGTTTGTCATTGGCAGGCTGAGTAATGGACTTTTTGGGTAAAGTTCGATGTTACCTTAATGATTTATAACCCAGTAGCTAATACCTTTTCGCCTAATGTAACATTTATCTTGAATTAGTATCAGGTTACATCTTTTTACAGCCACCCTAAATCGCTCGGCGTTTTTATTCTGATCAAATCGCTCTTTTCTACATATAGTCACCTTATTAATGCAGGCGTGAGTGCCTTGCAGATTCTCCTTGCAGATTATTTGATCGATTATATACTGGAAACTGGCCACTCCATTGGTTACCCTATGGAGTTAGTAGTCGGTGACTGTATAAGGTTTGTTACAGGGGCTTTAGAGCTACCTGATGACAAACACTTTCAAGGTCCAACGTACTATAGACACCATGTTCCTCGATCTTTTCGACCATATTATCTATTCATGAAAATGGTTATGCATCAACTAAAATGGATCTGTTGGTCGTTTGCGAATAATTCTGAGAGCAGTTCATACCTTTTAGGTAGTAATTGTTGCGAGAATATTTTATTTTCATTTTTTACGTAGATTCCGTCTAGTATTGGTTATGACTCTTCGTAGGTAGACGCATCCGCGAAATACTCGTATTTTTTTAGATGGTGCAGCTTGTTGAAATTTTGATAACAATACAGTCTAGAAATATATGAAACTTCTCCAGTGACGATATTTAAGTTCGGCGTCAGATACGTTGGGGTCTATAGTAATATTATACTTGAAAATAGAATTAACAAACAGTTTAGCTTCATCCAATTCTACTAAGGGAAGTAGTATAGCAAATATATTCGACTAGATGACTTCAATACGAGTGTTCGTAGATTATACTTCAAATTACATTTTTTTCGAAAAGAATTAAATTCAAATTTTGATTATGGAATCTATAGGATATGTAAACATGGCGAATAGTTTCCCGCGCTTTTTGTACTCACTTATAAAGAACTGTGAAGAGTTCCATAAAACTATAAACTCTTAATTATTGAATTATATCATTTAATCAGTAAAAATCAAAAAAATAAATTTTGTACTATTCCTTGTTATAAACATATAAAAGTACATGCACGATTTTAATGCTAAATGACATCTCTTTTCTGACTTAAAAGACGACGTCCAAAAAAGATGCGACTTATAGATATAAGTCAAAAGGTAGTTATTTGTTAAACAAACACGTGTGCATGTGTATGCATAAATATATCTTTAAACGCTCGTACGAACACATACACACACATACAAATATACTAGCGAAGATATTTTTTCATGTTTACGTATGAAAATAAATCATTGAAGTGAGTAATGCGGAAAGATCGATATTTGTAATGATCCCTGAAATTAAATATGGCAAATATAAAATATTTTTGATCAACTTTACCTTCGTTATACCTTGGAGAAAATATTCGAAATTGCCACTCACCTGAAATTAGAAAAAAGAGAATGATAATTTAATGAGTGTTTTAGATTATTTTTACTTTCTTGGTAATTTTTTTCTCAATATCTTATAAATATTGATATTTACTCAATTACTTCAGAGATAATTCTAATGAATATCACCCAACCACACTCGCACACTTACACTTACATAAATTCATTCACTTACCATATATATATATATATATATATATATATATATATATATATATTATATATAAGTTTTTATCCAATTTTATTTAATACAAAACATCACAGCCCATCCTAGCAATAAAACTTGAGAGTTACCAACACCTATAAAAGTAAATAAACACACTGACCATCTACTTTGAAACGAACACCTCCCAAATCTAATTGAAAACTGCCAAGTGCGCTTACTATAGACACACACACACACACACACGTACACACACACACACACACACATATATATATATGTGTGTGTGTGTGTGTGTGTTTGCGTGTGTGTGTGTAAGTTGAAAAATGGGAATGAATTTGACAATATATTGAAAAGATAAATAAATAAAGGAAATAAAATGTTGAATGGATAAAACTGGTTTAGTGAAATGCCAACACGTGTTTCGGCCGACAGTTTATCCATGTACACATTATATTATATTTATCACAATTTTAAATATGAAATAAAATTATAATTATTGAAAAATAAAAAATTATTAAGTATACAAAGAAAACGGCCTTAATCAAATATCTTGCCCTAATGAAGGCCGTTTTTTTTTGTATACTTAAAATATTCATATTTTTCTATTATTATCATTTTATTTCATACTTAAAATAGTATTAATAGAATACATTGTATTCTATTACATGTGTACATGGACAGTCTCTAGGTCAAAACACGTGTTGGCTTTTTCACTAAACCATTTTTATCTATTCAACATTTTCTTTCCTTTATTTATTCTTATTTATTTTGTCAGCACACACACACAACACACACACAAGTTTCAAAAATTATTCCTGCATATATATTGTTTTTAATGAACTGTTGGACTCAGCACTTCTAATACATTTTCCCTCGAATTTTAAGTGGCGTGTCAAACAATTAGAAAACTTATTCAAACTTTCTAAAAACAATTCTTTTCAGAAAAAATTTTCTCCTGACGATGATCTAAGATCGAAACTAGTTGAGATCAATAAAAAAAATTCCTGTTCCTCTTATCATTTTTGTTATATATATATATATATATATATATATATATATATATATATATATATATATATATATATATATATAATGTTTTGGTGTGGCTCCAACGGAAGAAAATTAAATATTTTATAATAAAGGTCTGAAAAATCGTTTAAATTTTATTTTTACAAAAAACTTTTTTTTTATTTTACTTGCTCTGCGTGTTTCAGATGTTGAGATCTTCAAGCAAAATAATTTCAACTTTGTGATTTCATATATATGTAAAATTACTACTTAGCCAATAATTGTTGAAGTCCTAGGTATTATCAAGTGAGGGACAGATAAACACATTAACCAGATACTTGGAAGTCCCAACCAATATAAAATACAAAAAATCCACTCTGCTAATCTCCTTAGGAGAGCACTATCAATGTGGAAAATAACACGCAAAAGAGGCAGATGCACGTCCAACAAAAGTGTAAAGCTAGAAAGTCAATATTATTATTATTATTAATAATAATAATAATAATAATAATAATAATAATAATAGGTCGCATCTTTGACAGGGTACATATCTTAATTAATCCCTGGGGCCGATATAACGACACTATATCACCCCATGAAAAATATCACATACTTCAGGGGACACATATTTCAGGGGACACAACCTTCAGATCTGTACGTCCAGATTGGTAGATGCTCCCTTGTTGGCCAACATAGGGAATCCGGTAGGCATCCAGTAAATATTGGCTCAATTTTCCCTTTCAGGTACACAACCAAGATAAAAAGTCCTCGAAAAGAGATCTGAGAAAAAACGAGCAGTCCTCTCTTTTGAGTCAGCGTGAGGAACCTGGTTCACATTCTTCGAATGTAGACTGCTGTTGCTCAGTTCTTTCTTTCAGGTATAAAAGTGACGTTAACAGCCCAGCCAATAGACAGCCAGGGCCTAAAAACAGCCCAACCGAAAGTAAACCCTGCAACCAGCCAGCCGACAGACAAAGAAACATGTGGAGTGAAAAAGACAACGTACAATTACTCCAATGTTACTTTTAAAATAACCCAGCACAAAGAAACTATAGAAAAAGAATGATTAAAATTTGGAATGACACTAATAATTTCAGTACAACCAGCCAGAGACGGCAGACCAAGTGAGGATGATCTTAAAAAGAAAAGTTTTCAGAGAAAAATATACAAAAAAGAACCATCCCTAGCAATTATAGGGCGATAACTTGTCTACACATGATTTAGAATAATCTGACTAATAAAGTAAGAAAAATATATTACTCACTTAATTGGCGCCAATTATTTCCAGAAGAAAAGAAATGATCCCACTTTATATTAAGCAACACACCAAAAAAAGGTTAAAATTAGGCGCACAAATCTCGCAATGGTATGGATAGACAACAAAAAGACATATAAAATGGTACCAAATAATTGGATTATAGAATGCTTAAAAATGTATAAAACATCTGACAAGATCGTAAATTTCATTAAAAAGCTATGGAAAACTGAAAATTGAGGGCAATCACTGGCTGAAGTAGAAATACGAAGAGGCATTTTCCAAGGAGACTCACTATCACCACTACTATTTGTTATAGCAATGATGTCACTCTACTTTATACTTAGAAAATGTACAGAGGGCTACAAATTCACTAACCAACAAGAAAAATAAACCACCTTATGTACATGGATGATACAAAGATTTTTGTAACAAATAAAAAAGAACTTGGATAAGCCATCAGAATGTAAAGCCAGGATATAGAAATGGAATTCAGCATTAAAAAATGTGTCATGCTTGTGATGAAAAAGGGGGAAAGAGAAACAATGGATGGAATACAACTACCAAATCAGAACAATATAAGAACACTTAGAAAAAAGAAATATTACAAATAATTAGAAATATTAGAAGCGGCCACCATCAAACAAATCAGAGATGAAAGAAAAAGTTTATAAAGAATACCTCCGAAGAACAAGAAAACTCCTAGAAACCAAGCTCTTCAGTAGAAATCTCATCAAGGGAATACCTTTCTGGGATGTCCTCATTATAAGATTCTCTGGACCATTCTTAAAATAGGCTAGAGAGGAACTCTGGCAGATTGACCAAAAGACAAGTAAATTAATGACTATGCACGAGAAATTACACCCGAGAGATGATAGAAACAGGCTATATGGATCAAGAAAGGAAAGTGAAAGAGGTTTTACTAACATAAAGGATTGCATAGATGTAAAAATCCAAGGACTAACAGAATACACAAAAGAGAGCAAGGAAAGAGTAATTAAGGCAGCCAATAACATCAGCTGCGACATATTAACATGCAGAAAAACAACAATAGAAACAGAAATGGGAAGAAAAACAATTATATGGATACTTCAAACGACAAATTGGGGATATTGCAGATAGGAAAACCTTGAAATGCTTAAGAAACCGAATCACTCATAATTGCAGTACAAAACTATTCCATAGGAACAAATTATATTAAAGCAAAAATAGATAAAACACAACAGAACAGAAAATGTAGGGGTTTTGGAGACAGAAATGAGACTATTAACCATGTATTAAACGAATGCAGCAAACTAGCACCACCATATAATGCTAGGCACGACTGGTTTGGAAAGGTGATCCACTGGGAATTGTGTAATAAACTAACTTTTAACCACACAACAAAATAGTATATGTATAAATAAGAATCCTTTCTTGAGAATGAAACTCATAAAATTCTATGGGACTTTGAGATAAAGACAGATCACCGTATCCAAGCCAGAAGACCAGACCTAGTATTGAAAAAACAAAACTTGTCAACTGGTTGATTTTGCAGTTCCAGTTTTTTCCAATATGTCAAGTAACACAACTTTATTCAGTTACTGGAGCGCCCGAAATGCCGGGTGGTCATCGATTTAAAGCTCTGAAACCATGTTTGAAGGTGGGAATAGATCTGATGAGACCCAATTGGGAAATTAACACTTAACACCGTATTAATTTCAAAAAAGTTTTTTAATTAGAAAAATCCTACGAAGATACGATTTAGAATAATAGTATAATAACATAATAATTCTTAAACTCTATTAAAAACTATATATATATTAGTCTGATTTCCTATTCTAATGTTTTCTGGTGTTCATATATGCGTTTTTTTATGTTTGTAGAAGTTTCTCCTATATATTTTTATTACAATCTTTGCACAGAATCATGTAAACACCGGAGTCAAAAATCTGGCGCCAACGTTTCCATGATTGCAATAAAAATATATAGGAAAAAACTTCTAGAAACCTTAAAAAAACAATGAATATATATAAACAAAATTAAAAAAATATTTACAACAGAGAGACATTAGATGAGGTAATCTGACCAATTGTCTCTTCATAAACATATCCGAAACTAATCATAATTTTAATTTCAATAGTTCTACGATATTAGTTCACATCCATCTCAATAGACAGATATTCGAAGCTGGAGCCATATCTCTCACACCTTTGCTCAATAATCGTCCCGGGTTTTTTTTTAACTTATCGTTCTTCCTAGGGAAATTGATCCTAGAAAGCTCCAACACGCAAACATTTAACTTAATAACAACAGGAAACAGATTAGACGTCTCATACAACATTTACCCTAAACCTCATAAAAGAAAATTGCAAATGGTAACAAGTGAAATAAATAAATAAATAAAACTAGCTGAATTACCTATCGACGTTAGTCAAGACTTACTACGAGTTACAGTATTTAAGAGGAACAACACAACACATGTATGTTAGCAAATAGACACTACACGATTAACAGACAAATCTAAAAAAATCCTTCGCACACATTTTATTTCAAAATAATATCTATTTTGTAATCTTAATCATATAACAGAAAAGACATTCATGAATAATAGATTATATATTATCTTATGAAGTTAATATTATTCTGTGAAATATTTAACCGAGTTGTAGAGGGAAATACATACACATACACACACACAAATAGACAAATACACACACACACACACACACACACTATATATATATATATATATATATATATATATATATATAATTTGGAGGTTTATAAATTTAAAGATTTTTCATTCGGATAAGCAATGACTAAATCCTTTTAAATTTCAGAGCTACCAATCAATACATATACACGTTGCATACCACCCCCCGGAAAATAGCCTCGACGAGTTAAGTTCAAATCCTGGACGAGTTTGATTGCCTTTCACTTTTGGGAAGGAAGTGGATCCATCTTTTCTCCCCCAGTTATAAGTAAATGGTAAAGGATACTTGAATCTAGTTTTGGTAAAGCAACCGATGTAGGAGAAGGTCAACTCTGAATTCAAAACACTATGGTATAAGTTAGAAACTCCATCCCATAAAATACCTCTTCATAATCTCAGACGTGATGTAGCTTCAGATCAATTCTTCTCGACATCAAACAAATAAAAAAATTGAAATATAGTAAGAAATATCCGAAATACATTTTTATTTATACATTTTTTTTTATTTTTAAGTTTTGAAATGTTCAAATATCTTATCGCAATATGCTAACTCGCCAACTATTGTCATTTCCTCATGATGAACAATGTTTCTTTCAATTAAAATCTTTTTTTAAATCAATTAAGCGTTCATAGCTAACTGACTAGTAGTATATAAAACTGTTTAACAGTCTAGAGAACATAATCTTTCCAAATATCAATATATATCCTAGCTTGAATCTATATTCAAATATTCGCTCGTCCAACTCAATTTATAAAAATCTAAATTTCCATTGAAACGAATTTTATTCGCAAGATAAAAATAAATTTTTACAGATCACCATATATCTGTTTCCTCCACGTTACTCCAAGACTTGTAATTAATAGGGAATAAAAGAATATCACTTGGTCATATATATATATATATATATATATATATATATATATATATATATATATATATATGGTAATCCTTTGGCCACTAAACCATTGAGTAAAAACTGATGAGGCCAAACTGTAGAGATATGGCATCGATTCACACCTGACAAAATATTTGCTTTCGCTTTGTGAAAATTCCACTCTCTTTGACCTATTTTCAATGGCTGATTGCTGACTAGTATTGACAAAAAAGACCGAAGGTAAAAGAGAGTTAAGATATCGGCTGACAAGTATAACTGTAATTACAAACGACGCTCATATTGTACAAGCCACTGGGGCTATTTACTCTCTTTCGAGTAAAGGAAGAAGTCCAATTCCACTCCCAGATACAGAGCCAATTACAGAGTTCCGTCCATTCTAGTCAACACAGAAATTTCCGCCAACCACTACTCGGATACTGATAGCATGTACTACGCTGCTGCTATGATTAACTTCCTTTGTAAATTTTTGGAGCTTTGACAAAAACATGTCTTCCGCTCGGATGATGGCTGTCAAATGAAATTGCAAAGCACAAAAACGTATATATGTATATCTGATATTTATTTTTGTTCTACACTTCTTTATGAATAGAATCTACTGGCTGTTTGTGGAAGCTTCACATGTACTTCAAGCTTCTGTTTGCAATGTTTGAGTCTAAGTCAGAGACTTTTAATGATAGGTAAATCATTTAGATAGATAGATATTAGGTTGGATCTTATTGACATGAACTAGATGAAATAAATATATCGGTAATTATATAAACAGGAATAAAACATAAATGTATATATATGAATATATATAGATATATATGTATATATGTACATATAAAAATATATCTACATACATATATATACACACATAAATATATACATACACACATACATATATGCATACACACATGCATATTAGGGTAGGTCGATTTTCAACTTTTTTTGGAATATCAAAATGTAACAAATAGAGAAAGGTGGGTATTGGTATGATAAGTACTGACACCAAAAAGTAGGTTTCTAGCTTGCATCAATTTTTGAGCATTTAGTTTTAAAAAATCATCTAATATGAAGCCCTCTGAAATTCTTGTTTTTGATACATTGCTTTAAAATCTTATAATTTCAATAAAAAAAAAGTGAAATTATAACCCCCACCGCATCCTAATATCTCAATAAGCAGCATTTTACCTCACTAATTGGGATACCTCATTAATAATATTGCAAGATATTGTTGTAGCGTTATTTTTTTCTGTTATTAATTGAACAAAAGCAAATAAGTATGAACTCTACTAAAAACAAATGAAGGGGTGATGATTTTAACATAAACTACCATTGTAATTTGAACATTCATTTAAATATCTACTGGTTACTAATTGTGAGTCTTTTAAGTTTCTATTTTATATAATCATTGTAATGCATAAAGTTATAACAGACATGATAAAGATACATGAATGGTCTGGGGATAATAGTAACTTTTATCATGCCATCATATTAAACTGCTCTACATAAGAGCCCTTTGAAGCAAAAGAAGGCCTCATTTCAAGACAAAACTTTTGTAATGATATGCCTATGCCTTGCTTCAATTCTATAAACCGATTGGGAAGCTGAAGTTGTTAATTTTACTGCCCTTTCAACACTTTGTGAGCGTGAAGGCAAATCAGGCAACTCTAATTTTATCCCACTCTTTTATGACTCCAGTTCATTATCTAAAAATTATTCTGTGAATCCAGGCTCACAAATTCCATTTTGAGACAGGTCGATCAACTGTGACCAGTTTGTAGCATCAAAATTTATTTTTGGTATTTTTTAGCCTCTTCTTGGTTGGCTTCCCTCTTCTAAAAAATGAAAAACCAATATATTGAATTGAATTAAAAGTTCAACCTTGTCTTAATTTTTAATTTTCATCATGAAATTAGGATATTACTTTAAATTGAATCTATAAATCGATGAAATCATTTTAATCAATCTTATCTAAATTACCTACCTAATTGCTAAAATTCGTGTATAGCTTCGTCCCTCACTTCCAGTTCATCTGATTTAAACATTGAATACAACATATTTTCTGGTAGGAGGCCAAAAGCACTATGCAGAATATTTTTGAATGTAATTTCCTGAATTAACATGGTGGTGGGTCTTTGATTCTTTGCAGCATATTGAAAATATACAGTGGCTGGTAATGAAATTTATTGTCTCTTTTAATTTCAAACGAGCTAACTGCATAAGCTTCAACAATAAACTGGATTAGGCTGTGTAGTTTTTATATGTTTTCAGGGTAAATTTCACAAGTCCATAATAAATACATCTAACCAACTGAAATCTCAAAATCTCAAAATATTATATCACATAGAAAGAAAATGGTACAAGTTATTTTTCTAGCTTTTTACATAAAATATCATTATAGAAATTCAATTGAATTAAAATGTTTATGATATTGGGATGATATTTGTCTGACAATTTTCTTTTTTGCATTTCAAATTTTTGTCTTCACTACATAAAATTGGCAATTGACAGGAACAAGAAGAAATGTCAAAAAATGTATCCATTTTTTTACCATCATTTTCTTTTGCGCTGAAGAAACAGATTTTCTATTTATCTGATGTGCTTTTTCGAAACATGTCCTTTTCAGTTTAATTATAATATATCTTTCGTGGAAACGCGTGGTGTAATGGTTAAAGTCATGGGAAATGGACTGGTCGCCCCGAGTTCAAATCCTGGACGTGGTAATTGCATTTCACTTAGCGCTAATACCCTTGGGAAAGGTATGAATCCTACTCTCCCTCAAGTTATGGGTAAATAGCAGGGCAGACTGGGTTCTTTAACCATGGCTAGGTAACCAGTCTAGGAGAAGGAAAACTCTGAATTCAAACCTGTTGAACTCCGCTTAAGAAATTGACTGTGTTACATCCTGCTCGTGTGGAGGGGTTGGTAAATAGATATAATAGACCTTTCGCTTAATAGAGGCAAACGGGGATTAACAGTATTCCAAATATCAATTATATTTTTTGCCATTAATTTTGAAATATTGAAGTTTGTTAAATTGGAACAAGTATTTTTTAGAAAATAACTATATTGGATTATTTGTCTAAAATTAGTAAGCTCTGTCTTATTTAATAGAGAAGATTGACCTCCAAAATTTGTAGGAGAAGCACTACGAGTTCGTTTTCCAACCATTTTTTTAGAAAACTATCTGAAAAAAATGTATTTGTTGTTATAAGAAATTGAACAAATTGAATTATAAATTCAAGAGTGAAATTTAAAGAAATGGAAAAATATAGGAAAAGATAAAATATGTATTTACTTACCATATAAATAAAGGCAAATCGTTTGGTAGCACGCAAAAAAAAAAAAAAACTTGCGAAAGAAAAATAATTATCTATCACAGGGAATGGTACTGCTGAAAAAAAAATCACCAGCTACAATTGAAGTCCGTGTCACTCGCACCCCAACTAAAAAAAATCAGCTTAGGGCGTTTTTCCCGAAAACCTAACCCTAGTTAAAATTAACAGTTTTATCACAAAATTTGTGGTTTCTGTTTCTGAAAAAACAGAGCCAAAATTATTTATTTTCCCTAACTAACCCTAAACCCTAGTTTTTTTTTTAAGTGACACCGCTTCGGTTACGGACTTCAATCGTAGCTGATTTTTTTTTCAGCAGTGACCAGCAAGCAGTTTTCGAGGCAGGAGGCCGGGACGGTTCTCCACGAAGAGTACCCAGGGAATATAAAGCTACTTATTTCTTTTTTCTAATAATTAAGTTTGTTAAAATAAAAAAGGAAAAGATTTCATTATTTTTCTGTTTCAAATCAGCTCAAATGAATGTAAACAACAAAACGTGTTGATATCATAGTTTCCGCTTA
>CM042153.1:49020002-49027502 GCA_023376005.1 Doryteuthis pealeii
CGCATCCTAAATTATTTTTTCGACAAAAAGAAAAGATGAATAAAAATCTAAATACGAAAGCCTTGTCAATCACTTTTGATAAAACATGCCTCCCAGAAGGTATGTTGCCTAAATGTACTTCAGTCAAACTACATGACCCTGATAAGGAAATGAACATAACGAAATTCCGGTGAAAACTCATTGAAAGACAATTGTTTTTGCAAATGTAGAAATTAAGCATCTCAATAATAAAATAGCAAAAATTAACAAAATACAACGAAAAATACACTAAATCGTACATTACCTCGAGCAAATTGATGAACTTTAATTTTAAAAACATAATTAGCTATATAAGGGTAAAATATTTTTAGCAAATTCCATTGACAACTGCAACAACATGTCTTACTTCCATCCCACTCATCAGCAAAAGGAATTTCTAAACTCTTTGCCTATTTTAAACCGCTCACAGCGGATCTCCCACCACTACAATCCTACCGTAAACCGCTGGCTGTGGATCTCGCACATGTCTCTTGTTTACACTGAAAAATCACTACGTGAACACCCCTGTCATCTGTAATTAGATAGAATGATTTCTGAGGTGAATTGATAATGAACTCTGAAATATCCCACCATATTGGGCAAAAAAAATACCAAGAAAATCTGGTACAAATGTTGGAGAAATTTTCTAAGCAAAGATTTAACCAAACTGCCACTAAAACACCAAATTTGATATCAACAAGAAAAATACAGAAAAACCAACAGTGGTTGAATCAGTCCTGGGTTCTACTTCTTTCGCCCCCCCCCCATTTCAATGTCAAATTGATGACTGCAACCACATCAATGTAGCTGAATTAGACGCCGTCTTTAACACAGCTCGCAATTCAGCTACATTGATGTGGTTGCAGTTGTCATTTTTTCTTAACCACGCTGCCTCTTCTGACACCACACCACCTATTTCTATGACCACAGCTGTGGCCATATTCCTTGCACCACACCACACCACACCACCTATTTCTATAGCCACAGCTGTGGCCATATTCCTTACATCACATCACACCACATCACACCACACCACTCCAGTTTTTTGTTTTTGGTATGTGCCAACTCCCGGTCACTGGTTGTACTTTCTGTACCGCTGTTCGGATTTTCTGTATCACAGAAATCATTTCCTCATCTACTTTCCCAGCGACTAACCACTCGCCCTTCTTTTTATGTAACCACGTCCTGTTCTTAGCCAAATCCAATAAAACAGGGAACAATTCTCGTCTGCTTATATCTTCTTTTGTCTCTATATCTCATTTCCTCCCTTAACCATGAGTTTACCTGATTTTCCACCATTACTCAGAGCCCGCCATTTACATATATAAGGTGAGTGGCGTACTTTGCAATTAATCCAAACCCCAACCTAGTTTAATAGCCTTTCCTTTAAATCGCACCAACTGAAACCATGATTTCTCTGGAATGCATGATTTCAACTAATCAGATTTTAAACAACTTACATCCAAGAGGGTGACCCGCAAGACAATACTAGCAGTAAATTGCGTCTTTAATAGCCTATTTGTAGCTTTGTATTTTTTCATGTAATTTAATTATAATTATACTATTTTTTAGGTGGGAATCGACTTACATATTTGTGTGTTTATGATTACTGAAACTAATACTAATTAACAGTTTAAAAACTGCCCACGTAAATAGATATTGTTGGATTTAATATAAATAGTATTTATTAAGATTTATGTAAAATTGTTATAAGAAAATCTGTATGTAATAATAAAAACGTGTGTGTAAATTGTGTTCATATCCTGCGGCTCTTAAACTTAAGAACTTAATAATTTGTGGCTTAATTAAGCAAGTTTGCCCACCCTTCCTCTATAGTGTGTTAAATGCGTACCACCGAGGTTTAATTTATGAGTTATCTAATGGAATTATCTACTCTGTTGGATGCTTAATATCCTTGTAACTCACCGACCGCATAGTTCTTACATCAACTGTAGATACCTTCAGTCTTTAAGTGCAACTGATATCTGTCTAGAATTCCCAATATTGCCGATGTTCAGTGGCCCTGGGAAAAAAAACCTTGTGCAGATAAAACTCTGGAGACAAAATGTTTAATCTTTGCATATTAACAATTATTCCGTGGTTATTCCCTTGCCAGCCACATTTCTAATTATACCTTTTAGTTCCCATTACGTCAAAAATTCACACAACTACTACCATAAAAAAGGTAGCAGCGGTGCAACCTGCAAAACATTTAGCAGATGATAACTATTGGGTTAGAAATGATTTCGGGGTCAAAACATCCTTATCCCTATTGCAAGCAGTATGTCACAATACTATCTGGTCGATTTTACGTTACTGGGTAGATATATATATATATATTAACATAAAGGCACACGGTAATAACCTACTCGAGTTTCACCATAAAAATCTTCAGGGTTAAATCCACTGGATTAATCAAGATTATTATAGATCCGCGGTCGAAGAACGCTGGTTTTAAATTCAAAAATACGAAAGAGCGGAAGTTGCTTTTTTTCAAAGGATCAGAATATAAACATTGTTAGAAATCCGCTTTGTGCTATTGTTTTAAAGGTTTACGACTATGATGAGGATAGTCCGTAGTGATTAAATGTGGTTTTAATAATGCATGTATAAAGTTATTTATTTTGATTAAAGTCAGTAGAATGTGTATATATGTATACACATATGGGGGTGTATTTTACCATTTCAATGGTATTATTATTAAAAAATAAATAAATAAATAAAATAAAATAAATGCATGAACCAAGGAAAATGGGAACTATGACGATATTTTCCCTACCAAACCATTGACCCCCCCCCCCGCAGTTATATACTCTAGCATATCTGAACTTACCACAACTTAAAAACAAACAATCTTTTAATTCAGACCAACAATTAATATTCAATCACCAACATCATTCAATACACACACATCAGCTTACACCAATCATACGAATCCTCCAATAATACATACATCCCATTTCAATACAATTTTCAAACCCATGCACACTGTACGCATCTTAACAGCACATTCATTATTAATAACAATAAATAAACTTAATCTATTCCATCCACTAGTACATACCAATTACAAAAGCAAAAAAAAAAGTATATACCAATTACAAAAGCAAAAAAAAAGTTTTCAAATATTAATATTATGACATTTTTTTGCACTTTTTATTTCCGATTTCATTATTTTTTTTCTAAAAGAAACTACACCTTGTACGTTATACAATTTAATTGATATAGTTAATTCAGACTCTTATCTTTATAGAAAAAAGTTTTAAAATTTCCTGACGCGTATTTTTTTTATCTCATAAAATAAAATAGGTGTGGGGGGGATAGACATCGTAAAAAATATTTCCCCTAATATATTTAAAAAAAATATTTTAGATGTATTTACATCCAATGGTAAACATTTATGGAAATTTTCGTGAAAATCAGATGATTAATTGATTTTTCATAGAATTTTTTATAAAAAACCTCTTATCGTAACTTGTTTTTAGCTACGTTAAATTTCAGTTGATTTAACAATGCAAAAATAAAAACATTGTTTTTCAATCATAATTTTCATTATTTCCCTAAGGTGAAAAATTTTTTCTGCAAGTTTTATTGTGTTAAATATAGGGGGAGGGGGCGGGGTAAATTTCACAGGGTAAAATTGGTGGTACCTAAAACCTAAAACTCAGCATATGCAAAAACATGCGACAACAAGCCTACCTACATTCGTCCACTGCTCTTACCCCAAAATATTAAAACAATAGACAAAACCCCTTTCATTACATCAGGTCACACAAAGCGCTATGAGTATTATGTAACAACTTGCTATATTGTCGGATCATCGGCGACTAAACCGGTATCCCCACCAGGCTTGCCCGGTGAGGAGGTTGGCTAGACACCCAGCAGGACGAAAAACAAAACCTGTGAAAGGGCGGAGGAAGCTTCCTCATGTCAGGTCGCACAAAGCGCTATGGGTATTATGTAACCCCGTACAACCTGCTCCATTGTCGGATCATCGACGACTAAACCTAGGAAGGTGGCTAGACATCCAGCAGGACGAAAAACAAAACCGGTGAAAGGGCGGAGGAAGTTTCCCGCTCAACGGCCATCTAACACATTGACGCGAGAGCACAGACATATTCGGGCTGGTATCCAGGCGCGTAATAGTCTAAATAACCTCCACTGCATTGTAGTTATCCTCTGGATAGGAAAATGCTAAGGGAGAAAACCCTGACATAAATCACGGCTTGGACCCCGTTAAGCAGTTCAGTGTGTAAAACACTAACTGGCAACTCCTGCAGCCAAACTGTCGCCGAATGTATTGGTTCACCATTCCTTCGGATCACGCCAGCAAGGCAGAGAGGAGGGCCCTGTCACTTGGGCAACCCAGGGCCTCCATACATCTTGCCCAGACTCTTTTTTTTTGTGCCCTGGAGGGGAACTCCTTCTACACTGTGCCGTGGGCACAGCACGGGAGGTCAGCAGTTACCGGTTATAAGCCCTTTCTTGCAGTAAGGAACACTTTACTGGGAGCAATAGTACCACCTACAGGAATTTCCGATTGTTAATTGATTTTTCATATAATTTTTTTTTAACTTCTTATTGTAACTTGCTACGTTAAATTTCAGTTGATTTAACAGTGCAAAAATGAAAACATTGTTTTTCAATCATAATTTTCATTATTTTCGTAAGCTGAAATTTAAAAAAAAAATCATCAGAAGTTTGTTTAATGTTTTTTCTTTCATTGAGTTAGATATAGGGGGGGGGGTAAATTTCTCAGGGTAAAATTGGTGGTACCTACTACTGACTTTAATCAAAATAAATAACTTTATACATGCATTATTAAAACCACATTTAATCACTACAGACTCTATAATAATATAGACAATCCTCATCATTGTCGTAAACCTTTAAAACAATAGCACAAAGCGGATTTCTAACAATGTTTATATTTTGATCCTTTGAAAAAAATGCAACTTCCGCTCTTTCGAATTTTTGAATTTAAAACCATCGTTCTTCGACCGCGGATCTATAATCAACCGTTTATCGCGAAAAAAAACACACACGTGTAATCGACTGCCATTAATCAATATCTTGATTAATCCAGTGGATTTAACCCTGAAGATTTTAGGTTATTACCGTATACCTTTATGTTAATAAATTTGCTCTACTAACGTATTGAGCACTTTATATTTGTTATATCGCTGCCTTATCATTGGTCATCACTGACCATTTTCACCGGTAAGTCACTTTTTTTCCACAAATACTATATATATATATATATATATATATATATATATATAATATATATATATATATACCAAACCCCACCGCACGAGCAGGATGTGACAATTTCTTAAGCAGAATTCAATTTTACTTCTCCTATATTAGTTAGCTAGCCAATGTTAAAGAGTCCAGTGTACCCTACTATTTACCAATAGCTGGAGGGAGAGTAGTTGGATTCATACCTTTCCAAAGGGTATAAACGATATGTAAAATAAAACATCGTCCAGGATTTGAACTCGGGTCGACGAGTTCATTTACCACGACTATAACCATTACCCCATGCGCTTCCATTATGCACACACACACACACACACACACACACACACACACATATATATATTTGTGTGTGTGTGTGTGTGTGTGTGTGTGTGTGTGTGTGTGTGTGTGTGTGTTTTGTTATTACACATGCAATTTTGTTGTGATAAAAAGAAAAGTCCACGTGTCCATCCATGTGTTTCCGATCTCTTCTCATCTTTCTCTATCAGCCAAGAGGCCATCTGCCACTCAGTCGAAGTGGTCATTTCCCATTTGTCCTCGTACAATATCAATCCGGACAATGTGACACTAATCACCTTAAACAATGACGTTGCACGTACGTCGTGTCCGGCCACCGTGTCCAGAGTGTAACTTCGTGAGTGAACCGAGTGCCGCTCAATTGAGTGTCCATTTGCTAGGGCTATCAGGTTTCCTGGTTGGAACGCCCTGGAACAAACTGAATTTCATTTTAATCTAACTCGTTCATCCACAATAAAGCTGATTACATTTACACACATAACACTTGGCCACTTCAATTCTTAAAGTGATGCGCTTCTAAGGAAACTTTGATGTAAAGGAAGGTCGATTCTTTTTAAAAGAACACATTGGAATAAAGCTTATATATATTTATACACACACACACACAACAGAGAGAGAGAGAGAGAGAGAGAGAGAGAGAGAGAGAGACAGACACACACATGTATATATATATATATATATATATATATATATATAGAGAGAGAGAGAGAGAGAGAGAGAGAGAGATAATTATATATAAATGATTGTCTAAGCGGAGCAATCTTCAGGCTGCGAAATCATTTGGATGTTTACATGTGTAAAGTATAAGCGCAGTTGCGTCTGTTCTGTGTATTTTTCCTAATTCAAATATTCTAGTAATATTGAACACGAGACATTTTCAACCTGCCACACATTAATACACACCCACTCACAAACACACAAATAAACACACAAAATCCCATACATCAGGAAACACGGACATCATGCACAAAAGATTTATAAGTGTATATGTACGTATGTATGAGCGCATCACTGCATTTTTTTACGTGTGTTTATGTGTGCGTGCATGTCATATGCACGCGTATACACGAAACAGGCGTATCCGCGTTTATACTTCACATGTAAACAACCAAATGACGCATGCATATAGTTACACAATCACAATCGCTTTGACCATACTTTTTACATTTTCAAAATCATTCGCTGTCTGAAGATTAAAGAGCATGGAACCAATATGGTAGCAGATTAGTGTCCATATGAATAAATAGATGCAAAAATTTATATTCATTCATCATTATTATTAATATCACTCTATCACAGATATTTAGCACTGCCCTAATAAAAAAAAATGTATGTATTGGCTTACTACAAGTAAGATAGGATTAACCATACACTGTGGCAACACACACACACACACACACACACACTAAATATTTCCCCAAACATACCTCAAGTTTTAAATTCAGAGTGTCTCTTTATCCTAAATCGGTTACCCTACCAAAAGGACAGTCTATCCTACTAGTTTACCAACAGCTGAGGGGATACAAGTGGGTTCTAACCTTTTACTAAGGCATTACCAGGAAGTGAACTCGTCTCATCGAATTAATTTCCTTACGATGATAGATAACCGCTACGCGTGCGCGCATGCATTGACAGAATGACGAGGCTTCTGTGGATCACTTCGAAAATTCAGCGGCAGAAATATATATACACACACACACACACACACACACACACATACAAAACACACACACACACACACACACACACACACATATATATATATATATATATATCCTGGGAAATCTCTTATCTATAAGCATTTGGTTTACCTGTCAATTGATGATCTCAATGAATCGCTGTGCCGCTTCATTAAACTATGTTTTTAAAATCGCACTGATCGTATAACACCAAATTGAAGACAATGCAACCGTGGGAATACAT
>CM042153.1:49032502-49167502 GCA_023376005.1 Doryteuthis pealeii
CAGCATTTAGCCTTGGGTGGAGCTTACTACCCCAGCCAACAGGGGCTGACAGGAGGCTTACCAAGAGTCACTTCTCACAACATGGAGGTTGCGAGTTCAATCTCAGTAGCCTCCTGCTACCCCGCCTCCTGATCTCATGATCATAAAAGTGGCAGCTTTCTTTAGGCGAACTGTCCGATGTTTTTATCGTCCTCCTTCCCATTGACGGTTGTTATCCCTATCATGGCTGGCTCGTCCCCCTCGCCTCTAGTCGAACGCAAACGCTAACCAGTCTCTAGTTGAACACAAATGCTCACCAGTCCCTAGTTAAACGGAAATCCTTGCCCGTCTTTTATCTACACAGATTTACAGTTGTCGTCTTGTTTTCTTACTGTGATTCGTCACGTCTAGGTGGTTATGTGGCGGTCCCCAACACGTATCGCTCAACCGTTTGTCTATATTGATATAAATGTATTCAAAAAAGCCAGGGGTGACCCATTAGATCAGCTTCTATTTTCTTTTATAGGACTCTCCTCTGATGTGATTTTGAATGCACGTGGAACCAACACAGCAAACCTAGTGGTCTGTCTCTTCATCTTCTGCGTTACATCGAACTTTTAGACATAAGCAACAGGAAACCACAATGCGAATAGCCAGTAATATTGGAATAGAACCAGCTACCAGCCAAAGAATTATCGCTCTTTCAACACTCCCATATTTTTGTCCAGGCAACTCTCAGTATTTATGTCCGAATTTCGTACAGATAGCAGATTGGGCTCGCATGCGTGTTGTATCTGTGCAGTGTTTTTTCTTGTACCGACTACTGGGAACATAAAGGGTTGGGTCTTTGGTACAATTCATTTCGTAGTTCACTCCACAAACAATGACTTTTACTAGAGCAAAGGCATACAATGCGCAGCAGTAACCATCGACAAACTTTCTTCAGCACTGAAATAGCTTGTTGCGAACCATTCTTAAAAGAATATTCTGATCTTCTCACGTGAGCGCCGTTGTTACTGTCACGAACAACGGTTTATCCCATCGAGAACCGTAATTCGCACCAGTATTTAGCCTTGGGTGGAGCTTACCACGCCAACCAACTGGAGCTTACAGGCGGTTTACCACGAGTCACCCCCGACAACCTGGAGGTTGCGAGTTCAATCTCTGTAGACTCCCGCTACATGAAGTTAAAACAGTAATTCGAAGTAAAAATAAAATTTATGAATATAGCTAAACAAAAGCAATAGGATTTTAAAGTCGTGGCCTATCAAAATAGAAAATGAAAACTGAGGGTAAATGATACATAAAAATGTTATTTCGAAACAATTGTTATTTCTGAAAGACAAAACGTGAAAGAAAAACCAAAGAGAACAAAAAAAAAGATTAAGAAATAGAATTTTTAAAAAATGGAAGACGAAAGAATTTCAAGGGAGAATTCATAAGAAGGAAAATTCCAAAGCTACATACCTATAATAAAATAAAGGTAAGCAACAAAAGAATTAGTAAAATAAAGATGCGGAAGGAGTGGAGAAGTGACGTCAATGATAAAATCAAGGGCAAAACTTGACGAAATCAGAAAACCATTGCTTTTAAAGTTAATCATATCTTCCCTGAAGGAATTGACCTAATCTTCTTTTGTTTGTCGTGCAAGCACAAATTACTCAGGGCATTTCCTGACAACTAAGTTTCTAAGTAGTTAGCACAAAAGGAGATCCTGTTCTTCTTAATGAACTAAAACAGATTCTGACGCCCGGCCTGACTGAGCAGAGTGGCAATGCCAATGGCGACAGTGCCAACAGCGGCACTGTTGAAAAAGAAAATGATGTAACAACAAAAAAGATAACTACATACTTAAGTAGATATAAACACATAAGAGTTTATATTTTTGGCGTTTGCATGAATTTTATTGACAAACTAGTTGAATTCCCGTAATATATTAGAGGATTATTTACCTACAGATCCAATCACACGTGTAAATAAAGGAATAAATAAATTATGCGAGAATAAATTGGAAGGAAAGAGAAAATTTAAATACAGGAGTAACATAAAGACAAAAGAGAAATAGAAAATGATAGTGAAAAAAGCAAAAAAAAAAAAAAGAGAAAAGAGAGAGAAAAAACGGGGGAAGATAGAGAGATGAAATAGTGTAGTCTATATATTTATTAATCGACGTATTGAATTTTTATATTAAATAACACGTTTGCATGTATTTACTGTAAGTCTAGTTATGCACCCTGTTACCACAATAACGTCAATTCTTATTACTCTGTAATAAGACCATATAAAGGATTTGATCGATTTAAATAGTTTCATTTTCATTCAGATTGTTAAAAAGCATCAATTCGTAATGTTTATAACTATTATTTAATGCTAGTGAGAAAAATAGTTTGTTGTTTTATTTTGATATTTGGAAATTTAAATTCTGTATGATTAGTTATTTTGCGGTAACAGGGCTTCCATGAATTCTAAAAGAATTCCTTTCGATAAGATCCGACTTTCCTTATGGGGAACAAAATATTTTTTACATTAAAACCTGTCATACGGTAACCTATAACACAAAACGTTTTGGAAAAAATAAGAGTTAATGTGTTTCAATGTCATTTTCTTGATCAGACGCAGAACATTTACTGTTACTTGCACGGTGCTATTCATACGATTTGTTTAGTTTATTATACTGTTTGACTAATATCTTGGCACTACTAAAAGTTGAGCTATTTTGAAACATAAAATATTATGTTCTCGCTTGTAGCTTCATGTGTAGCATATAATCGTATGATAATTGTGTACTACACATAAACTCCGGACAGTACGAAGATAATTTTACTATTTTTGGTGTGTGTCCTATTATATGTACCTAATGCGACACAAGGTCATTCTGAAACTGAGATTAACAGGTTTTTATTCTATTTTCCTTCTCCTAGACCGGTCGATATAGCATGGTTATAGAGATCAGTCTTATCGACTATTTTAGACATAGCGGAAGGAGGAATAGTCCGATTCATATCTTTCTTTAGGGTATAGTGCTATGTGAAATGCAACAGGGTGAAGTAGAGTTGGGCGTGTGGTTATGGTTTTTTTTTATTATTATGCAATATTGATTTGCTTAATAAATGTTAAATTATTTTATTATTTATAGGAATTGATGATCTAGTTGAGTTGGGTTAGTGATCTAAATGTTTGTGTTTATTTAAGGTTAATATTGATTAATATAAAATTGTGGAATGTAAAAAAGTTGCGATAACTATTGTAACTTGTGTTTTTATATTGCTTTCTAGAAAAAATTAGATAATGGTGAATAATTATAGTGGTTAAACACATAACCACACGCCCAACTCTACTTCACCCTGAAGCCGAAAAATCAAAAATTAATCAACACCCAAGATTACGTCATTAACGGTTCTTTATCGCTCACGTCTGAAAATGAATTTTTAAAACGTTCTCTTTCGAACATTTCAAAAATTCTCCGCCTTTTCCAACGAATTTCATTTTAAATAAGGATTCACTCTGATGAAGGTCGAATTTTCTTTGTGTGCGGAACACTTCTACATTTTTCTATTATTATTTCCTTTCATTTGTTTATTTAAAAATAATAATAGTTTAAATATTGTACACATAGATAAACTCCTGACCGAAACACGTGTAAGTGATATTGATTAAAATTATCCTTTATTATCCTTTCTATACTTTCTTTCCTTTATTCATTCTTTCATTTTCTCGCCGGATTCACTTTCAGTTTCATCTTTACATATATATATATATATATATATATATATATATATATATCTGTGTGTGTGTGTGTGTGTGTGTGTGTGTGTGTGTGGTGTCCGAGTACCTCCTCAACGTTTTTGTTGGGGTAGTATTATGTCAGTAATTAATACAAGATTGGTCAATACTTCGTGAAAAGTATATATATATATATATATATATATATATATATATATATATATATATATATATATATATATAATCATTTATAAGGAACATTCTTTCTGGAGTAGAATTCGATGGAGAGCTCAATATACATATCAAATAAGATGCTCAGAACAATATTATAAATAAATAAATTAAAACTGTTATTAAAACATCAGGTAATAACTTCATTTTGACCTACTGGTGACATTTAAACCTAAAAACAAAATAAATAGGTGAACAAATTTATGCCAGACTACCCGAGCCAAGTAATATCCTTAAACTAAGTCAATTCCTTCAATCTAACAATGTGGCATTTTCTGTTTCCCTTTGGCATGTTATTTGAATTTTTTTTCGACCGAGATTTTTTTTTTAAGAAATTTACTTATCTCGTGACATTAATTGTGTTTCTATTTATTCATTTTGTTTTCAGGTTTGATGTGACCACTAGGTCAAAATAAATTTGTTAAGTTCTATTTTAACAATAGTTTCCTATATATATATATATATATATATATATATATATATATATATATATATATATATATATATATCCATGCGTCTGAATATATGCATTTTTGATCCTATGTTTCTTATTGGCAGACATTTTTTTACCTGTATGTGCACGCGTGCTTACTTGTGCCCATTGTGACTGGTGAATGGTTGTTTGTCTTTATGGTATCATAATTATTGTTAGGTTATTTAATGCCGAGGTCAGTCTTTTTTAAGCAATAAGGTTTCAAATAAATATTACTACTTAATTATAATGATCTGATTGAAGCGATTTTTAGTATTTTTATCTAATATAGATATTCCGCCTGCAATTATAGGCTTTCAAGGATTTCAGACAATTATATGGTTTCAAGTAACTATTCTTGATACAGATAAGTTGCACACATTCTTATATTTGCAAGTATTATTACCATTTTATATGTATAGCTTTCAAACCAATGTATTTGACCAATGGATGGGATCGTCACAAATGCTACCATTCCAGTTTGGTTTGGTTTATTTCACAATCCTCTGAGTTATAGAACTGGAATCTTACCACCAGATTATGTATATGTACATGCTGGTATGTGTCTGTGCGCGAACCTGGGTGTATTTTTTTTTTTTTTTGCATATTTCTTTTGTCGGTTTGGCTTTGTTTCCCTTTCGAAAATGTATGTCTATCGGATTTCTGATAATATCTAAATATCTTTTCTGCAAAGAAAAATTAAGTGACATACAGATTCAATGTACAATAAAAACGACAGAACAGTGCCAACTGTAACAGCTGGTCATTTTTGAATGAATGTTTATTTGTCTGTTTATTAGGGTAATTGTTGGGTGTAGTAAATACAAATACAACAAAACGATTCCATGAAATGAAGTAGCTAGATCTTTCTTATTTCTTTCTTACTCATCTCGTTTTCTTTTTCTTTATATTCTAACTATTATCCTACTCATATTCTCTTCGTTTTTCTTATCACTTTTACTCTTTAACTTATCGCATTCTTCATGCACCTTTTACATAGCTGCAATTTCACTTATCCGCAATTGACCCGGTCAACAAAGCTTTCGCGTTGAAAACATTTATTAAACTAAATTTACTTTGCAAAATATAAACAAAAAATAAACATGGAATAATAGTTTAGTATTTTTGTTGCTTAATGGCATATTAAATTCTTATGGGTTATTTAATGCCGAAATTTGATTCATTTGTAAATGAGTGCTTTTTTTGTAATTCTCAATAATAATTTGTTATATATCATGTACTGCTATCTAATACAAATAAGTTGTATGGCTTCAAGTATTTCTATCTAATATTAATAATCCATACACAATACTTTAAATTTTCAAACATCAAATAGATCCATTTAAATGATCCTAGCAGGTACTTCTATTCTGGGTCAGAGGAGACCTGGGAGCAATGGCAGTGATAGGATACTTCATACATCTCAGAGCTCTAGCACTGGAGCCTCACCACCAGATGTAGTGTTAAATACGGAGGTGAAAATATCTAATTTGTTTTTGAAATTTTCGTTCATTGACGACTGAAATGTTTGTGCCAAATTCATTTAATTTTTGCAGTTGGTTAGCCGTGTATACCAAATATATTTCATAATGGGGAGGGTAAAACTAAAACGGAAAATCTGCACAAAAAAAAAACAGCAAAGGTAATGCTGACAAAAACAAAAAAGATAGAAATGAAAGACTGAACAGAAAATGTATTAACGTTAAATTGAATAACAAAAGTATTAGGATGCAGTTAGACACTGGAAGTGAAATTTCTATAATTGACGAAAGAACATGGAAAGCAATAGGGAAACCTTATTTGAATTTAATTAGGAAAGTAGTACGGAGTGTTTGTGACCATAAACTTACTTTTAGAGAACAAAATAACAGTAAACGTCTCTGTAAAGGGCAAGTTGGCTAAAGCAAAAGCATATGTATTAATAAATGCTACTTCAAAATTATTTGTAACAGACTGAATAGAATTGTTCGATTTGTAGAACTTGTTGATAAGCCCGTTTTTTAATTATACGAAAATCACACCCCTCAATACAGATATGGTAAACGAAAAATTTAAAATGTGTCTGACATGTTTTCAGAGGGTGTGGGAAAATGTTCAAAAATATAAGTTACAATTGAACTTAAAGATAATGCTGTCCTTGTTTTCAAACAAAAACGTAGTTTTCTTTTTTGCTGCTCTGGAAAGAAATTATAAGTAACTTGGCAGACTTGAAAATTTAGAAGTGATTTCGCTAGTGGATTACAATGATTGGAGTTGACAAACGATCTACGTCAAAAAAAAATTAATAAGATCAGAGTTTGTGCGGATTGCTCCACGGGGTTAAACGAAAGTTCAAAACCCTTAATTATCCTCTACCGTGCCTTTACCGAAAATATATTCTAGTATAGACTTGTCAGATGCATATCCTCGACATTTTGAAGTGTAAACGTCTGACTTCAACTGTATCAGTGAATTTATTAAATGAAATATTCGCAAGATTCAGAGTTCCAGATATGATTGTCTCCGGTAATGGAAGGCAATTTACCTCAACTGAATTTCCATAATTTTGTAAATTCTACTCAATTGAACATATTACCACACCAGCATACCACCCGAGGTCAAACGAGCAATTCTAGAAGTTTGTGGATTCGCTTAAGCGAAAATTAATCAAGAGCAGAACGAGGTTGTAAGTTTACAACAATTTCTTGGGATCTATTTAATGACTCCCAATCCTACTACACAATCGGGTTTATTCCCAGATTAATTAATGTCTGGTAGGAGAGCAAGATCGATTTATGATAAATTGTTGCCAGGACAAAAAATACATTTTAGAAAAAACACCAAAGAACGTCAAACAGATATTTTAAACCTGGAAATAATTTATTCCGGATGTATATTTCTGGTAAAGAGATGTAGAAAGATGTTGTTATTATAAGCAGGTTGGGAAAACACTTTTATGATACAGGGTCCAAATTGGAGTCATAAAAAGCATGTTGACCAATTGAAACACAGATTTACCAATGAAGAATATTTACCCATGGAAAGTTTGTGTGACACGTTTATAATTAATTTGCCAAAACCTGAAGTTATCGAACCCCGAAGGGTTTGTAAAAGAAAAAGGAGCCCTAAAAAAATTTTGGACGTTGATCCTAAAAGAAGAAAATACCCTTTTCAAGAAAGGCATTTATCTTTAAGGGAAGTGTTGTATATGATTACCTACCTCCCCTATATACCTTAAAAGAACGGTTGCGTCTCTCATAAATTATCTGTCAGACAGATAAGAGGGTCGTGAGTATGTATATGAATTCCTGATCGAATAAATATAATATTACCAAGAATTTGACTTTTCGCTATTATTACATATCTCCTACTTCTCTTTGTATGTGAGTAATTGGCTACCTATTTATGACGACACAAAAGTATTACACCCTTTTCTATTTTATTATTTCAAGTTCATTTTGGTTTTGTTGATATTAAGCGTGTTATTAGTCTTCCTTTTAAAGCTTTAGTGATCATGATCTCTTTATTATTTCGTGTATTCTTTGTATCAACATAGACTTCGATGTTTAATCTAGTTTTTCCTAGTCTTCACATCGTTTATCGTAAACTTTGTAATGATTGGAGATTTATTCACAGTTATTAACCCTCCCATACTCTAATCCACATGGTTCAGTTCTCTTAGTCAGACCAACAATAGACTAAAAGTACGATGCTAAGAAAATTCGATCTCAGAAAATTTAGGTCACAAATAGTTTGATCATAGAAAGGATAAACACTACCAAGTTAAGTTTTATTTTTTTCCATTGAAATAGTTTTATATATAATTTAAATAGGGGCTTGTTTTATTACTAAAGCTTAAGACTAGATTTTATCATTAGAAAGCAAATTTATGGGGATATAAGACATTTTCTTTTATGGATTTTGAGATCTTTAGATTTTGCAAGTTACATAAAAGGTTTGTGATAAAGAAGGTGTATAAAATAATTTTCTATGTAATTAGAATTATCATTTAGATATTTAGGAGTGCAAATACGGCGGACCCTAATGTAAAAACCTGTAATAATTCACCTTTTATTGTTGGTGTTTTGGTGTGAGTAAAAATGTGCGTGGTCATTTTTTTCTGTTAGATATATGGTAGACTTTTATTTGTCATTATTTTTAATTAGTCTAAAAAGCTAAGGTATTGTTAGTTTCCAGTTAATACGTAAAATCTATCGTTGGTTCAATTTTATTTAATTTATCGGTAATCTTTTTAAGTTAATTTCTTGTGAATAAATAAGCAAAATGTCTAAATATAAAAAAATAATTAGAATTACAAGGCATTTTATACTTAAAGGGAGAAGATTCGAGGAATTCAAGATAAAGGGATACGAGAACACCACCAAGATGTGACCCTATAGGCAAAGCAAATTTCTGTTTATGAAACTTATTGTGTTGGAAATAGCAATGTATGAATTTAGAGACGGGTAGAGTTAACTGGATGTTTGTTTTCAAAAGATGATTCTTTAAGCGTTTAATGCATTTGTCGACAGTTAGTGTATAGTGGTTTTATATCAAGACTAGCTAAGGTTTTGTTTTTTTATATTAATATCTTATTGAGCCATGAATCAGAACATATGCTCGCTGATAATAACTAACATACGATAAAATGATTTACGTAAGAATTTTATAGTTTTATGGCGGCAGATCTAATGCCAGAGATAATTGGTCTTAAAGGAATCTCAGGTTGATGGGTCTTCGGAAGACTAGAAATTCAAGGGAGAGTTAAGTGGTAATTAATTAAGGAAAACTAGAATTTGTCCTCTTTTAATAATTTCTTATAAGACTTCTTAAGATTATCTACTTTTTTAATAGTTTGTGTAGTTTTCTCTATACACTTCCTCATTTCCTGTTTTACTTTGAAAAGATATCCATCACTGTTCAGACAACTATTTTTCCATCCTAATATATATATATATATATATATATATATATATATATATATATATATATATATATATATATATATATATATATAATAAACTCAGCAACACATATAAATATACAAATATATATATATATATATATATATATATATATATATATAATGAACACAGACACATTCACATATACATATATATATGTATATATACGTGTGTGTGTGGGCATGTGTGTAATGTTGCTATATATGGGGCCTAAGCACAGACCGATACATGCTAACAGATATATCTATAAATCTAACGAGAAAATATAGATCGATATGAAAAATCTGATCAAAATAAAGAATTATTATCATTATTTTTATTATTATTATTATTATTTAACTCCATTCGAGTCTTTCACATACGCCTTAGCCGGTGATTCACTGGGGACTGAGTGACAGCAAGTCCCATCAGGTCTCCAGGACTCTTCTGAGAGTTTTAACCGATCTCTGCTGTAGTCTGGATGGTGTCAATTCTTTCTCTGGTTTCCAGTTCATCCAGACTCTTTTCCAAGCCCTTGGTGCCTTTCAAGGGCAACAATTACAATTGGCCCAACCTTCACTTCCATGTTCCACAATTTTCTCCGCTCTCTGGCAAGGTCCAAATATTTGTCTATCTTTTATCTTTCTTTCACTTTTAGTCGGGGAACGACCGGGACGGCAATATCTACGAGATGATAAGTTTTCTCCACTGTCTGGTCTCCTAGACGGGATTAGGTGATCCGTCTCTACCTCAAAGTCCCAGAGAATCTTATGCATGTCACTCACTAGGACAGATTCAGGTTTGTGCATATACCATTTAGTTGAATGGTGAAAATTTAATTTCTTGCACAAATCCCATTGGATCACCTTTCCCGCCCAGTCGTGTCTAAACTTGTACTCTCTCTCTCTCTCTCTCTCTCTCTCTCTCTCTCTCTCTCTCTCTCTCTCTCTCTGTTTTTGCTTTTATGTAATTTGTTCTAATGACATTATCTTGTGCTGCGATTATAGAGATTCAGTTTCTCTCTTGAGGTTTTCTCTTAGCCATGTACATGTTTTCTGGTGATCTATTTCTTCAGTTTTTCGCTTGAAGTGCTCATATAGTTGTTTTTCTTCCCATCTCTATCTCCTTTTTTTCTACATTTCTGCTCGTCCTCGTGTTGCGATCGCCCCTTCTGGTAGTTGCAATTAGAGTTTCTTTGATTTTAGTGTATTTTTCGAGAGCATCTACACAGTCTTCAATGTTGGCAAGTCCTCTTTCCTCTTTTTTCTTGCTACATACAGAAATCCAGACTTTATTTCTAATTAAATAGAATATACAATTGGTTACCTGTCTCCTACGAGTGTACCGAAACATTTTTATTAAATAAATAATTATTTGTCCTTTTCTAATTCTAATACGTTTTATACAGATTATTTAGTTTCTCTATGCGAGACGAAAAAATAACCTGACGCAAATTCTGTCTTTTTTCACGTGTATATTTGCATTTCGGTATGATTTGCCTTGAATATTAAATTTTCCTTTCTTTTCTGATTGTCACTTTTACATAAGTAAATAGATTTTTATGCATCTTAGAATATTTCATCAAAATGTAAATATCTATTGTAGATGTAGATATCTATTTTTTCAATTTTGGATATAAAAAGATTGTCATGGTAAGTAAGAAAGATATAACCTCAAAGTTATCCAATGGCGGGAATACAACAATATGAAGTGCAAGAAGTTTTAACAGAGATAACAAAACAATTAAAATAAAGAAACTGAAATAATTTGTCTGGCTTTCATTCTATTTGGCCTTATACTACAGAAAAAGAGAACCTTAGTAAACAACTTTATATGTGCATAGGCTGTTATCGTTAATGATCCATGGGATTTATCTATGTTTATATGCCGGGTTGTCTGTCTGTTTGTCTCTTTATATATATATATATATATATATATATATATATATATATGTGTGTGTGTGTGTGTGTGTGTGTAGTCATCCACAGACACGTGTTCCGACTTATCAAATCTCTTCAGTGTGATTAGATATTTGTAAGCTACCTACAGCCGGGATTGAAATCCGATCGGTTCAGTGTCAGTCCATCACCTTAACCATTAGGCTGTCATCGCCTACAGAATGCGAAGGGAATTTTAACTGTTTTAATACACACATCACTTTGTATGTAAAGACCGTCATAGAGTGCTCCATCTCTTATATAGGAGAGCGATGATCGCTTTTGTCCATGATCGAAACAAACTACCATTTCTCTCCTTGACACCATTACTCAAAGACCAGGCTTTTATAAAATATCACCTTTTCTTGCTAAGATTATATCAAAAGACTTCAATATACAATATCAAAATTCAAAAAATGTAAACTAAAATTTAAAATCCAAATTACCTCTTAACTACATTAAAACAAAACACTTTTACATGCTTTTATATCCCTGATTTCCTTATCTTTATAACTATAAATATTTCCAACTTATACAAATCAAATTTGACTACTTTTACTTTATTCTATTATTTTTACCATCATCATAATTATCAGCAACATCACCCCACTAAAATTTTTCTACACCTGCCTAAAGTTAAAACGACTACATACACTTCTATTCCCAACACAACAACAAAATCAAAACGGGCTTTATAATAGGCTTCTACCAACGAGCACTGTGCATATGCAGCCCTTAATACACAGAAGATAATACAAATACATAGAAAACTCCCTTACAACTTTTGAATACCCTAGACAGTTCATTTTAAACGGCAGGAAAAAAGCCTTCAAAATATACTCAAACACGAAATCAAAAACATATCACCACATCCTCCACCTTCACCCACAGACCTTTAACCTTACCAACCAACATACACAACAAACCTCTCTTTGACAAACTAACCAGTCTAGGAATAAAAGTCATACAAACTACCTCCAAAACAATTCCTCTATACTACATACCAAAACCCTCTCTTTCTTCCCTCCATTACCCATTTACCTTTTCAAATATAAAAGCAGAATGTACTAGCACTTATGTCAATAAATTTTGAAAAAGCTTCAGCCAATAATGAGGCGAAATATTAATTGAATTTAGCTGTTAAGTTATTATATCCACTTTTTCCTCTCTATTCTCAACCACATTTTGTCGGATTTATTCGATCATTCACTCGGATATATATATATATATATATATATATATATATATATATATATATATATATATATATATATATATAGAATGAATAAAGAATGAAGAGAAAAGTATTGGCATATAAAGGTGCTCAATACTAATATAGCAGAGCAGATTTACAATCGATAATATATTATATTATGAATATTAATCTTGTAACTATTAGTTTCATGCTTACGCAATAATCAAACAAGAGTCAAATGGTTGAGATTTTAAACAACCTGTAGTTTTTTTTTAGCGTGAATCGTGTTCACGCGATGGAATGTTCTAACGGTAATTTTTTTTTTAATTGTGGCTTGTTTAGCGTTTATATAATGTAAAGCATGTTCACGCGATGGAATGTTATATCGCTAAAGTTGTATTAAAAAAATAAATAAAACAAATTTGCTTTGGTCTTAATGCACGCGGTGCCCAGATGATTTTTTTTAAATAATTTTTTTTAAAAAGGAGGGCGAAAATTAAGGTATTAATTTGTATCAGGTGGTAAATGGCACAATAAAAATTTGTTCCAATGCCTGCATTTCGAAACGAGTTCACTTCTCTTGTTCAATAAGTTTGTGTTTGTATTTTGTAGAATACACAATTTTTCTTCGATGCAGAGATCGCATTTATGCTGGCCGCCTTTGTACGCCTGGGCTTTTTCTTTTTTTATAATTTCCCATTTTATCATGGGTGTTTTGCCCGTTGTATCTTTAATGTGCCATACATATTTGGATAAGGTAGTACTGTTTGCATATTTTCTGTTGTTAAATCTTAAATTATGGTTATACCACCTATTTTTCCAATTGTTTTCAGTTGCACCAATGTAAGTTTATTCCTCTTTGTTATTTACATTGTCCTTGATTGTGGCTTTATATATGATGTTATTGGTTAAACAATTGCCACTTAAGGGGCATTCAGTTTTATCGAACATTTGCATCTATCATTCTGGTCGTTGTTATTACTATTCAAGACTTTAAAATTGTGTTTGTCAATTATGTTTTTAATATTGTACATACAACAATAACTGATTTTCAGATTGTTCTTATTGAACAGTTTTTTTAATGTAGGCGATTTGTCTAAGTGTTTTTTCCTTAATTGGAAAAAAATCTTCCCCACATTCGTTTTAACGGTTCTGCTGAAAGAGGGGGTTAAATCAAATGATGTTTCTCTTTCTTGATTTTTTTATTATGTTCATTGTTGTTATTATCTTAGTATTCTAGTTTGGAATCCACTGTTTTTAGGGCGTTTTCATATATCGTTTTTGATTTATTGAATATGTCGGCATTGGTGGAATTAGTGGCGAGTCTATGTTCTATAGACTTATGAATGTGCTTTGTAATAGTGGGAGGATGGTCTGATTTTATGTTAATATACATTGGTATATTGTTTTCTTTCCTATACGGTTGCCACGTGCCGTCGTTTAAATCGAAAGTTATATCAAGGAAATTAACTGTTTTCAAATTAGACGCTATGTCTAATTTAAAATTGTAGTTTTTGAAAATTTGAATTAATTATTTCCTTGCAAAATCTACTTTACGGCTATTATTATCATTAAAATATAGTAAACCGTCATCACGATAAATCCCGAAATTTTCTTTATTGAAATCGTGGGCCATTTTCGAAAGTAGGAATATTCCCACGATTTTGCAAGTCTCAGCGCCGCAAAAACTTCCCATATTAACATCAAATGAATTGTTGGTCTTTTTCTTACCCCAAATAGAATTATCGTAAAATAAGAAAGAAATGTTTGATAATTTTAATATCATCGTCATTTATATTGATAGAAAGTTGAGCCAAATTTAAAGGTTTGTTAAGTAGGTCTTCCGTAATAGATGGGTAAAATTGGTTTATATCAAACTGAATAAATGTGAACTTACTTGTATTTTTAATCCCACTGAACCAATTGATAGCATGTTTGGTATTTTTCTATTGGTTTAGATTTTTTTTAAATATATATCCAGAATCCATACATTTCTTCACCAAAGCTTAAAGTCTTATCAGACTATCCTGATCTTTCGGTTACATAATATTATATGTTGATTCCTTTTTTATGCTTGACTCTGGCGGAATCTACCACTCTGCTAGCATCAAGATCACCTTTTTGTGTTTTTGTGTTTTTGGTAAACAATGATGTTTATTTCGACATATAATCTGTTCTGCATTTCTACACAAACCTTTTCCTATAACAATAACAATCACCAGCCTCATCATTAACAACAGAATAACAATTTTCATAATGCTAAATAATACGCGTAATAGTATCGCCTCCGACAAAGGATCAATACAATTTGTGCTTTTAAAAAACATCGTTTAGTTTTCTAGTAGTAGTAGTAGTAGTAGTAGTAGTAGTAGCAGGGGTAGTAGTAGTCATATCAATTTACAAGAAATCTAATAGATGGACAAGAAGCCCGAGAATGGTGATCAAAAAGACAATTGTTGAGACATTTCAAAAGACAAAGTGAAAGATTTTAAAATGAGAATATTTTGCAATTTACCTTATTTGTTTATTCGCCGTTAATATCAGATTAGTCAGCCAAAGTTTTCGTCCTTAGTAATTTCAGCATTCTGAAGTGCCATTATCAGAGGTAGGTGTAATTGAGTTTGGTTCCTGCTTATTTTTAAACACACAAGATGGTTAAACAAACGAGTAGCAGTGGAAGTACATAGGAGGAAGAACTCATAGAAATTATATGAAAGAGTGTAGGTATTGGGAGGAAGAGAAATCAACACACTCCACCCCGATATTAAGAAGCTGGGTAGAAAACTAGACAAGATAAAAAAGAAACTCGTCAGACATGAAATGACTGTCTTCTTCAGCACAATATATATATATATATATATATATATATATATATATATATATAGCAAGGAGAATTTGGTACTGGACAGTTACTCTGATTAATTTTTGTTTTAGAAATAGATGTTTTAATGATAATGTGTTAAAAAAACAGCAGATTAAGAAAATCTAGTGCGCTTGCTGTTGTCCCCCACTCTCGCTGTGAGCTTCCCCAAAAAATCAGATTTTCCGATTCAGCCACTGAGTTCAGCATCAAGTGACAGGTTGTTAGCGATAGTGGAATTAAGTTTGGTGAAGGTGTTTACGGCTTAAAAGGTGTAATTGTTATTGGTGGGATTTTCAGTTCCCTGACCCATCGTATTGGTTTTCATTAAACTGATGGTTAGGCTGATGTCCAAACAGTCTCAGGTGAACTTATCTATTAGTGTGTGCAGGTGCTCCTGAGAGTGTGCCACCACTTTATTATTTTTTTAAATATCTATTAATTTATTTATCATATATGTGTGTGTGTGTGTGTGTGTGTGTGTGTGTGTGTGTGTGTGTGTGAACGTAGGCTAATATTGGTACTTTCTGATATATAAATAGAAAAAATTTGACACCGACAGATTCGAATGAGATGTTGGAATTACGGCAACCAAGAATCAATTTCTTTGGTAAAACAATGTAGGCCATTTGATAAAAGGTAACAAATGTTTATACGAAGATCAATGAAGAAAATGAAGAACACAGAGGCTTTCAAAATCATATGCTATTGAAATAACTCAACTGAAACATGGAAATGCTGATCAACGGAGAGCTGGTTGGAAATCTTCCGATCAGAGCAAACAGTTGGATGATGGATTGCCGAACTGTAGAATATAGATCGACAATGGATGCAAAGGTTAATACATATATTAACCTATGAAGAATAATCAACTGAGATAAACTAACAGCTGAGAAATCTAATCTCGCAAGAGAATTATGGGAAGGATTGTTAGTAACGTATACAATACTACAGGTGGTACCAGCGTTTCAAATCGTGGAAAAATCTCAACGTAGACGATCCTAACTCTGGAAGACTTTTCACGTTAATGAACAAATATTCTTTTTCAAACACTTATAAATGTTTGTAAATAGGTCCTATAATTGTTATTAATGTTATAAGTGAATCTCTATTTAAAGGGGAATAAATTACAAAACTGATTAAGCGATCAAACTTAAGAGCATTAAAGTCAGTATTCTCGTTTATGAAAATCGAATTTCATGCAATAATGTGAAATTTGGTTATTTAAAATGATTATATATATATATATATAATTACTAGATACCATTTCAGTTTTCATCCGTTACCCTGTCGCATGAGAGAGCTTGCTAAAAACGTCTTTCATTATGGGATTGGGTATTCGAGTGGATAAAAATTAGCATAAAAATATCAAAATTTAAATTTCGTAAAAAGGTTGTTACAACTATTTTTATTGGCTAAGGAGCCATGTCTTTTCATGTCTACATGCATTTAGGATTTCTGTTCATTGGTTTAATAATTCGCTTGTTTTTTGTTTTTTTTGTAGTTAGCTATAATGAGTTTTTCCTCCATGCAAATTCAGCAAAACTCGTCTTTTGAGTTGTATTTATTACATCTATACGAGTGAAACATTTTTTGCAATAATGTCAAAAATGCCCAAAGTAAAAAAAAAAAAAGACTACCATCGATAATTTTGAGAAGTGTCATTAATTTTACAAAGATTCATCGAATTATTGAACCTGCTTTTTGCATTTTTGTAGAGTTGTTTACAAAACGTGGAGGCTGATCCGTTCTTCAGCCCTTGGGGAAATATTTTTTCTGTGCCAGTGCGTCTTTCCTGAAGAGAGAATTAATTTTTCCTTAATTTTTTTAACATCTGACGAGACTCAATCAACTGAAACATTGGGCTAACAATATCAAAAGTGACAAAAACTAAAAGCAAATGTTCAAATGTCCGAAGAATTTCTAGTACGAAAAAAAAAGATTATCGTTTTCTCACTTCTTTGTCATTGCCACCTCAGTTTCATTTTCACTACCTCTCTCTCTCTCGCGCGCGCACACACATACACACGCACACACACACATACACATACACACATACTCTCTCTCTCTCTCTCTCTCTCTCTCTCTCTCTCTCTCTCTCTCTCTCTCTCTATCTCTCTCTCTCTCTCTCTTTCTTGTTAGTTTGTATTATTTCATTTTCCCCTCTTTTCTTTCATTATTTTATTTCTTATTTCCTCCATTATTTCTTTCCTGCTCTCTCTCTCTCTCTCTCTCTCTCTCTCTCTCTCTCTCTCTCTCTCTCTCTCTCTCTCTCTCTCTCTCTCTGTTTCTTTCTTTTTCCACTTTGTTCATATTTGGTGTTTTTATTTAATACGACGCCGGAACTTGATTTATCACGTGTCACATCACCCTTAATGGGCAAGCACCACACAATCATACATCATCGATAAGTTTTCCACATCTGCATACCCAGTACGTCCACTTTGACAAGAATAACTCAGTCTAATCACAAACAACACAGAAGCATCTGCGGTAAAATGTAATCTCTGTGGATCAATCTGCACGCTAAGGTTCGTGTTTCTCTTCCAGACGCTTTGCTCTCAGTCCATTCACTTTCTCTTGACCTTTTCACTTCGACCATCCATTATACTCGGAAAGCGCGAACATTATCTTGTCAACTGCTATTGATATGAAGCGATTTACTTAAGATGACACTTAACGAAACGAAGCCATCACTCATACTACGGTTACAAAGGGAGGTAATCCATTCATAGTATCCTAAACGCCGCTCTTCCTGAGATCAAAATGCTCTGTGGGTCACTCAAACACATCGGGACACGGCAATTTGTAAAATTAGTGTGCCACATAGTGATAAGGCGGATATTTAAAAGGAATTAATGCATTTATACATCTACCCAAGTTAGAAACACATTCCTGTTTTTGCCCTCATTAAATAAAACATTCCTAGCATAAATGAGTATACAAGAATGTATACATACATTTATGGGTATATATATAAAGTTATGAATGAATATATATCAGTGTGTGTGAAAATGCATATAAGTTTGTATATATATATATATATATATATATATATATATATATATATGCATACAAACTTATATATATTTTCACACACACTGGTATATATTCATTCATAACTTTATATATAATCCCATAAATATAAATTAATAACTTTCACAGTTAACAAAAGTGGTTGAAATATTCAGGAAATATAACAACCAAACGCAATATTATCGAATTATTAGCATGTAAACTCGGGGGAAAATACATTGAATTTTCTCTCACATGTTTGTAATAACATTTATACAAGAAATACGTTCTTCAATGGAAAACCATATAGCTAATATAGCACAAAATAAGGTATAGATGAATTCGTACAGCGCAAGACACAGCCATTTCAGCTTTAGATACTGTTTCACCAGAGTACAGGTTTGTGACATTACTAATATTGTGACATAAAGTTTACATGCTCCCAAATTCTAGGTTTACATACGCCCAATATATATATATATATATATATATATATATATATATATATATATATATATAATATATATATATATAATCTGAATATTAATGTGCGAAAAACTGTCAATTATGAAGCACGGTAAATTATATATATATAAATAAATAAATAAAATAAATATATATATATATATATATATATATATATATATATATATATATATATATATATATATATATTAGTAATAATAAATAAATATATATTTTGTATATATTTTATTGTATGGAAACTAATATGGTCAAAAGCGAATGTGCATTGGTAATTTGAAATTGTTAAACAATTGTTAAACAGTACATAGGTGCAACGGAAGGAACCCCAAATCAAAGGAATTATATACACAAACTTTCTTTTTCAAACAGGAATTATTCGACCAATACATATTTATCTACACATATCTGGTACCTCAAAGACATGAACATCTCACCGAAAATCATACACGCCTACAACAAAACATTTTTAAAAATGCAAAAACAAGTATAGCCTACTAAACAAAAAATCGAAAATATTATCTAAATTCCGACATGAAAATAAACACTTACTATCACACTTTGATACATACATATAGTCCATCTACACCTTCACCATCCAACACAACCTCTACATCTAAAATAAACTACCATACTACATCACTAAATAAATCTCGCAATATATCCGCCAATCCGTAAGTACCTTTACCTTCACCACATCCATCTGCAAGTACCCTTATTATATGTTGTCATTATGTCCACTATAATTCCATGCTCATCAGAATCCTCACTTAATGTAACAGATCAACTAGTAATACTGCTCTAACATGACCAACTTGGTGTGTTACATTATATAAAACGAACGATATACTATATCTTATTACACCGTACCATAGCACTATACTAATACAATGTTTACAACATAATGAAAACGCACTGTATAGTACAGTCATTGTATGCACACATAAATGTTGTTATTATTTTACTATGTATATACGAATAATATCTGCATTTATACCATGATATTATATTACTAACTCAACGCCATAATACGCATTACGATTTGTCTTGGATCATAATATCGCGTACGATATGCTAATATTACTCAAACTCCACAACAGGACTAATCTACATGTTATTTTCAGTCTTAAACAAAATTTAATATATTATTCTACACTTTATTACAGAATTTATTAATTTCCTAACAAGTCTTATAATCTTTGCGTTCCAAACAAAATTTCAACTTCTTACTCACTATACCAACTGGTCTTTTTGATTTTTTCCATTCAAATATTTCAGTAATATTGAACACGGGACAATTTTTAACTGCCACGTATTAACACACGCACACACACACACACACACTACTAATCACACAAAATCTCATATGTCAGCAAACAAACATATCATGCACAACACCTCGCGTCGGTAGAGAGTCTACCTTGGAACCACAAGGCTCCTGGTTCAATACCAGCCCTTGCCAAGTCAGCGAGCTTGGATCTGTGCTGTACAGTAAGGAGCTTATGGTAGGTCTGGCGCTCTACCTCAGACGCCAAAACAATCTCCTTGGTATAGCGCTAGTAAAAAGGGGATAGAGTCCCTCGCTGTCTGGTTGATACTGACTTTAGGCGACCCCAACGACTTTACTTACTTTATATACGTATGTGTGACCGCAGCGCCGCACTTTTTACTAAAGCTGAGTTAATCAATTTTTGCTTCCTAAAGGCTTTTTACTGTTTAGTTTAATGACAAAAAAATTATACTAAATTATTCCTTACTTTTAGGATTGAATTGTGTTTGAAAAAAATTCTGTTTTAATTGGTTCTAATTAGTCGTAATTTGCAAATAATTCAAAAAACGACCAATCTCTTACTTTATTCTGTGTCTATCTCTTTCTTCCCCTCTATGTGTCTCTTGACAACCTACTCGTTATATAACGTTCGTTTCTCTGGACTGTAGAGAGAGAGAGAGAGAGAGAGAGAGAGAGAGAGAGAGAGAGAGAGAGAGAGAGAGAGAGAGACGGGAGAATTTGAAATGTATTTCTATGTTAAATTTCACAACCAGCAACCCGTAGCTTAAATGAGGTCAAACATTTCCTTTCTTCGGAGGCTAACAAAATGATTTTAAGTTTTCGTCCGGCCGTAGATTTAAAAAAAAATTATTCACTTTGCTAACTTCCTTTTCCCTAATCTCAATTATCTACCCAGAGCTGAATGGTTGACCCAATGGTATATATATAAAGATGGTGACAAATTTAAAATATGAAATTTAGTGACAAAACAACACAACAGAGATTATTATTATTATTATTATTATTATTATTATTAAGTTTTTCACATCTGCCGTAGCCGGTTGTTCACTGTAGGCGAGATAACAGCCAGTCTGCTCAGGTCACCAGGACTCTTCTGTGTATTCTGGCCGATCTTAACAATGCTGTAGGTTGGATGGTCTCGATTCTTCCTCTGATTTTGAATTCACACAAATTCTTTTCCAGGCCCTTGGGGATCGTTCCAAGGGCACCAATTACAATTGACACGAACTTTACCTTCATGTTCCAGAGTTTTCATCTGTTCTCTGGCATGATCCAAGCAGTTTTCTATCCTTTCGCGCTCTTTCACTTTCACTCGGTGGTCGACCGGGACGGCAAAATCCACGAGATGATAAGTTCTCTTCTTCTCGTTAATCAATGCTAGGTCTGTTCTCCTTGACGGGATTAGGTGATCCGTCTGTATCTGAAAGTCCCAGAGAATTCTATGCGTCTCATTATCTAGGACAAATTAAGGCTTGTGCATATACCATTTAGCTGAATGGGGAAAATTTAATTTCTTGCCCAATTCCCAGTGGATCACCTTTCCCGCCCAGTCGTGCCTAGTCTTGTACTCTCTTTGTGCTAGTTTGCTGCATTTACTTATTATATGATTAACCGTTTCGTCTCTGTTTTCACACATTCTGCACTTGCTATTCAGTTGTGTCTTATCTATATTTGCCTTTATATGATTTTTTTCTTATAGCATTGTCTTGAGCTGCGATAAAAAGAGATTCAATTTCTCTCTTTTTAGACATGTCCATGTCTTCTGATGTATTCAGTTTGTCGCTTGAAGTACCCATACAGTTGTTTTTCTTCCCATTTCTGTTTTAGTTTTTACAGCAAAAACTAAAACAGAAATGGGAAGAAAAACAACTGTATGGGTACTTCAAGGTAAAGTTCGTGTCAATTGTAATATATCTGCTTGTCAATATGTTGCGATTGCTTTTGCTGGCTGCTGCAATTAGTCTTTCTTTACTATTATTAGTGTATTCTTCAAGTGCTTGGATTGTCGTATCTACACAATTTTAAATGTCGGCGAGACCCCTTACCCCTTCTTATCTTGGCACACATAGTCTGTGTATGTCGTTTCTCGGGTGTAATACCTTGTGAATTGTCATGTTTCCTTGTCATTTGGTCCATCTCTTGTCCATTGTAGGAATGGTCCCAATTATCTTACGAGAAGGACAGCCCAGGTGTTTAGTCCTTTGATGAGATTTCTGCCACAGAGATTGGTTTCTAGAAGCTTTCTTGTTCTTCTGGGGTATTCCTTTTTTACTTTTTCTTTCATTTCTGTTTGATGGCGTTGCTTTCAATAGTCCCAGATATTTATATTTCTCTTTTTCTCCCAATGTCCCAATTTCTTCTCGATTCAGTAGTTCTATTCTTTTCACCGTTTCATTTTTTGTTTTCTTCATCACGGGTATGGTACACTTGTCGATGCCGAATTCCATTCCTTGGCTGTATATTCTTATGGTTTATATAAGGTTTTCCAGTTCTTTTTCATTTTTGGCCCAAAAGTTGACGTCATCTATCTACGTAAGATGATTTGTTTTTTCTGTGATTTTGTAAATTTGTATTTCGCTGTACATTTATAAGTATATGGTTGTATTATTATTATTATTATTATTATTATTATTATTATTATTATTATTATTATTCATTGATCCCAGAGGCTTTCAAACTTTCTCATACAATTATTTTCAAAATTTGAAAGGAAAATTTCAGTAAAAATAGAAAGAAAAAAATTCCAAATCTTGTAAATTTTATTATAATAAATTACCGTTTAGTTCGGATTTTAGTTTTCGACCTCTGGTGACCTTCAATGTTAACCTCACATAGAGAATATCAAAATGAAGGTCTTGTGTGTCTTTATGTTAAAAATTACGTCAATAGGTCTTTTCATTTTAGCCTTGAAAGGGGCACGGTCAAACAGACAACCAACATGACGGTAACGGTTTCAGTTTTGATAAACTCAAAACGATATACACACCTAGTGTTCATCTCATGCAATGAAAACATCCAGCACTGTTTTCAGATATGATAAAGATTTTGTTTTTAATTATCATTTTGTATTTCAGTTATTTTTCTAAATGTTTCACGGAAACCTTCAGAAATCAAACCAGTCAGAATTGGATATATTTTTTTACATTCTTCCGCCTTTTTTCCATAACAACTTTACCTTACTCCCAGACCAAAGCTGTTATATTATCAAAACGGCATTTTTTTTATTTATGCCAAGAAATAGAGAAACCTGTGCCTCAAATTATAATGTGGTTTATCGCTTTCGTTTTTTCGTGCACATCTATAAAGTTATCAATTTTTGATTGATATATACATTAGATGTTATTTTTGCAACTGCCTCACGAGTTGGAATTCGTTTAGTTCTATGATATGAATAACAACACATTTTTTCTTTCCTTGCTCATAGTTATACAGACAATTATAAACGAAAAGTACAACAATAATAAAGAAAAATACACATAATCTATGCACGAATATAGAGTGTACATAAAAACAAAGGTATATGCATCTAGATTCTCACTATACCTCTACGACTTCGGAAAAAAAAACAAGAAACAGCGTCTACTTGATTATAAAAATATGGAACCGCACTACTTCATTAATAGAGAACATGCAACCGATAAGATAGTTTGTTTGCCTTACGGTTAAACATTTTTATGTGAGGCTAACAAATTTGGAATGCACATTTTTTTTTACCATGGGGTAAGTTTTAACGGGAAGAAACGTTATCTATGGGAAGAGGTAGAGATAAACATTGAGACGAGCGCTCAAACAATTCATATAATTATTAGGAAGAACTTTTTTGTTTGTCCTCAATAGATATGAAAACCTTTTGAGGTAGCGCCATCAAATTTGGTATACATATTTACAGTAGAATATTCTAACATAAAATGAGTTCCTTGTGTGGAAAAGGAGACTCTTATTAAAAGACGTGCTTTTACAATCAACAATAATCAGCAAGCATTTATGTCGCTACAATGTTTATATTTCCAAAATTCAAAAGAAAAAAAAATCGTTAGTCGAGTTGAAATAACTATTCATATTAAACATTATTTATTAGGGTTGTAGGTATATTTTTAAGGTGAAACTAACAATCCGTAACGAAACATGTTTAAATTGATAAATCTGTTAAATGTCATTTAATTTTAAAATATTTCTTCTCAATCTTTGTGGAATATTTCACAGAACAATATTCCGGTGGTTGGTTGGTTGGTTGGTTGGTTGGTGGTTGGTATTAGAGCATGTCAACTCTTTTGAGGTTATTTTTGGACGAAGTCATACTTAGTTGCAATATCAACGTTCTTAAGAGCCAATGTAGTTTATAATTATTTTAAACATTATCTCAAACAGATCTATTCAGTCCTAACAGGTACTACAACTCCGGCTTAGAGTGGACCTGGGAGTTATGGAACCAGATACAGTTCAGTGTCATACGGAAGACATCCTTTTTTGGAAGGGTCTTATACAAAGAATGCGTTCGGTGTATTTTAAGGAATATGGGGAAGATCTCTAATGTTTAATAAGATTTTCAATAAGTAATGTTTCGAAGTTTTGGGGTGTAAATTCAAATCTATTGTTACTGTGTAGAATTTTATATTTCCGTAATGAGATATTCAACAATATGCGGGCTAAGTATTTTGGTAGCTTGAAAGGTATCAAATTTCTGTTTTAAAAAATACTGCATTTTAGACCTGAATAGTCATCATCAAAATCAAGTATTTACCTGAAATATCTTTTTCCTGGTTCAATTTGGTCCTGCTAAATCACAATGTACAAGTTATAGTATTTTTATTGCTTTGTCGTCTGAAATCCTAGTTTTATTTTCAGTCATTTTCCCTTAAACACATTTATCATAATTACGGACGAATTTCCCGGACGATTTTATTTTAATTTTTTGACTGAATTTGTTAATTTCTTAATATAAGGTTCATTACACTGTCCCAGGATTCTATACCAAATGTTCAAGTCATGACCGTCATTTTTCATGGAAATTATATTTTTCAGGTAATATTGACGTCTACACTTTTTATATTGAATAGTTTTACCCTAAAGTAGATTAATTTTGAATTATCACAATGAAAACTTATATAAGCATAAAATTTATTTATATGTTGGGTTATATAAGGCATTGCTTTAATAAACTTACAAATATGTTATTTACTATCCTGTAAATAAATGCAAGCATCTCCCCTTTCTAATACAATATTATTAGCTTGAATCCCGTCAGCTATTTCAATGAAGTGATTTTCCGTTTCCAAATTAGGATAAAAATTAATAAATGTTGACTAGTCGTTTATTACATGGGTGGTAACCTCGCATTCAATTAACGATCTATTTTCACACGAAATAGTATCATATCCAAATGCAAAAATATGTCTGCACCTTAGAATAGGTTTTTACATTTTTATAAAAATCTCTCCTCTTGTTATATGTTAGTGGCTTTATTTCCCAGCTTGCCACAATTATAACAAGTAATATTTGAAGAGAAAAACATTTTCTGTATCTTCATAGCTTCTAGAATTCTTGAACATATCTATTCAGTGAATGTTAAACTTTTCCTTTTGAGGGGTGCATTACAAAGGACGAAATTCAGCAGGCCCTGGTCAGTCGGGACAGACAGAACTCCCGGAATTGATGGTCTTCTGTACGAAGTGTAATTGAGGTTGTCGCGCACATGTGTAACCTTGCTGGCAACAATCTATAACAACTGGAGGAAGCATAGGACGATTTCCTAATATTTCTTTAGGGTTGCTTTTTGGTCGGGACGAAATTATCAATTTTCGCCCTTTAACGAGGCTGAACACTGACTTAAAAATGTTGACAGTATTGTGCTGTTAAGGCCATGACTATCCAGGACAGTCTTCATTCGCATGATAATAGAAAAAGCCGACGATAAAGCAGCGATGATTATTTTAGATCAGTCCAAGGCATTTGACAGGGTTAACCATGTTTTTTTAAAGGTTGGAGGGTTTAGAGTGAACTTTCACAGCTGGATTCATGCGGAGTTATGGTGGAGGTGAATGGGGTAAGATTAAAACCGATTTTTATCTCGATATATTCTTTAAGGTTGTCTGCTCTCGCCCATGTTCTACTTTCTAGCATAGAACTTTTCCTTTGCAAGTTAAATTCCTACGCGGTTTTACGTTACCTCATGCTATTATCCTGGCCAGGTACACTGCTTATGTTGACAATGTAACTGTGCTTGTAACAATAAGAAGTGACATAGAGGAGGTGTGCAAAAAATCTGAAGGTATGAGAATAAATTCAAGCTCACATAGAATTCATTTTCGTGCACACACACACACATACACACATACACACACACACACATACACACACACACACACACACACACAAATAAACACACATACACATATATATATATGTACGTCTATGCGTATAGGTAAGTATATATATATATATATATATATATATATATATATATATATATATATATATATATATATATATGTGTGTGTGTGTGTGTGTGTGTGTGTCAGAGTGTATGTACGAAATATGTATTTTTGCGTGCGTGGATGTGTTTTGTCTCTCTCGTAAATAAAATACTTCATCAGCCTATCACAAGCTTATAAATGTTACCAAATGTAAATGTTGTGAGTTGTATATAACTCAACATGACACTATCTAGCCTCTTCATAAAATATTTTGACCGTATGAATAAATAAATAAATGAACGTTTATTTATTGATTCATTCTTCTGTCAAATCTAACGAGGCAAAAAGGCCAAAATAAATTTATCATTTTATGCATAAAAAGTAAAATAAAGTCGTCGGGGCGGCCTAATGTCGGTATCAGCCAGACAGCTATCCCATTTTCACTAGCGCTAGACCAAGGAGATTATTTGAGCATCTGAGGTGGAGCGCCACACCTACCATCAGCTCCTTACTTTACCGCACAGATCCCTGTGCTACTCATACGCTGAGTTGGCGGGGGCCAGTATCGAATCAAGAACCTTGAGATTCCTAGCCTAAATATATATATATATATATATATATATATATATATATATGTGACGGTGTGTATATTTATACATTGTCATACGAATTTATCTGACCTCACAGACACATACATAGAAACACGCACACACGTGTGATATGAGTGGATGAGTGTGTATCCACCGCAAAATCTATTTCTTTTATCTTTTCGTTAATCGATCTCTTCATGAATTTTTATCTACGAAGAACACTCCTTATAATTCCAGACTCATTTTACAGCTTTCATCTTCAAGGAGAAATAATTGCAATTTCTGATGCAATTAACATCCTACCTCTTCCTGATTTGTTTTTGTATTTCCGTTGCGAAATGTATTCTGGCGAGGCACAAGTTTCTCTGCTTTTTATCATATATTCATATATTATATATTCTAATAATCATATATTTATTGTTGCCAACAGAGCGTCGTTTTTATGCATTCATAAATCAATTTACATATTTATTTTGCCTGTATTACTGATTTTTATCAAATGATTTCTTATCTCTGTCTTCATCGTTTCTCTTATCATTTTAATTTTTACTGATTTGCGCTGACAATTATTGTAGCTATTATTGTTTTAGCCGAAAACTTGTTCTAAGGGTAGTTTTTCAATCAATAACCACCAACTAATATTTTGTGAGTGTTTATAGGAATAAAGATCTTTGGGAGGTTAATATCTATGTCCTTCTGGTGAAAAAAGCTCATATTACAAATATAAATATAAAACTTTTTTAAAATTTTGAATCCATGTTGATATGATTAAAGAAAAAGATAAAGATTTATTTTAGCTAAGGACGCAGACACAATGTAAGGGACAAATACTCCCGCTTAAAATTTAATTTTATTTATCCTTTAATTTTTCAACATCGTCGACAAGAACTGTAATACATTTCAGGTTTATTTACGTCTCTAAGGAATTTGCAATATATTGGAAGAGATCATCGGAAAACGTCAAAAGACGCATATATTTTTTAAGATATATTTTGAGGTAAAATTTTTCTGCTATAATTACGCGAAAAATAAATGTAACTTACACACACACACACACACACACACACACACACACACACACAAGGCTACTGTATAATAAACCATTTCTATATGGATATATAAAATCTTAGGTATGACTTTCTAAAGGCTATGTCTAAATATTATAGAAAAATTTACAAAGGAATTTATTCAATATATTAATATAACTGTAGATATACATAGTGATAAAAGATGTTAGTCATAAATTTGTTTCCTTCAAGGCCGTTTCAAAAATTAATCTTTTTATTCTCTGCTCTATTTGTGCTTTAGGTCCTTCAGCACTTTAAATGTAACCTAAATGGTCAGGAGTCCCATAATATATATATATATATATATATATATATATATATATATATATATATAATAAGAGAGAGGGGGGATGGAAGAAGTGGGTGGAGATCAAGGCAAAGTAATTTTAAGTGAGTTCTAATTTTAAGTGTGTGTATTATATATATATATATATATATATATATATATATATGTGTGTGTATGTGTGTGTGTGTTTCTGTGTGTCTGTATATGCTCCCTACTCTCTGGAACTGAGATTTTCTGATGACCGCTAATTACATAAAAATTTCATAGCTTTTCTTAAATTGATAGAGCACTTCTAGCGGCCTAATATGTCTATATCGGTAAATTCCCCTTTTTATAGATGCAATGATAAGGATTATAATAGGTAGTTGTGGTGATTGTGATGATAATGAGGTTGAAGAAGAGAAAAATAGAAAGGAGAAATAAGAAAAGGATAAAATGATGATGATGATGATGATGATGATGATGTGGAGGAGGAGAAGTAGGAGGAGGGATGAAGTTAAAATAAAAATGTTTGGAAATATGCCTGAGCACGCAAATTGTAGAAAAATGTTCTGTTATTCGCTTATTTAATTATGTAACAAGCATTTGTCTTGCAACTTCTTAACTAACAATTGAGCTAATTTCTTTTAGATAACCTTAATTCGCACTAGAAGGTTTCTACTTACTAGTAAGAAAGATGATAAAAACACTTTCGATATTTCATTGTAATGTCTGTTTTATTCCCCTAGAAAAAAAAGGAAACAAACTAAATTAAACACAGTACAACAGATTAGGAGATTTCTGTCTTTTATGTTAATCCGTCTTTCCTTGTCCTTTAAATCTACGTATGGTGGATTAAGCATTTACATCTTAACACCCACCAGGTGGCTCTAATTCTGCTTCCTCCCAGCCAACATGGTGGAAATGCTTTGTTCAAAATTATCATGGCGGCAAAAGGTTCGTGTCATAATATTCCTGGAGGAAACTTTTCTCATTTAATTGAGAAATTTACTTCCAATGTGGAATGTCATGAATGAATATATTATGCAACCCATACTATGTCCACGGGTGCCACTCTATTCGTAAAATTCTATATCTTCCATAGTTAAATGACATGAATAACTATTGACGAATTATATATAACTTGTTTCTTAATAAGACTGTTCTTAATAGATTATATTTCATATAATAAAGAAAATATTTTCCAATTTATATATATTAATAATTAAATAGTTTTCTATTGGGTCTGTGCGAATTTGGTATAGCTTGTCTATATGGCAGATATATTTATGATTCAGACAATCTTTCTGATGCCCATCCGTTCAATGAAGGTGACATTCTAGGTCTTGATTTCAGGGTTTTACTTATCCTATACTAGTCTGCACTAATATTTACCCATAGGGTGAAGTAAAATGCAAACAGCTACTTCCAGGATTTTAACTTGGTTCACTAAGTTAATTTCCTACGACAATAACTTTTATGCCACCAGCGATCAATTATATTCAGTATTTATTAATAGACTGAGGTTTATTGCCAATAAAGTGTAAAATATTTAAATTAACTTTTAAGCAAATGAAAACTGACTAATGGATGTTCTTTTTAAAGCAACAAAGTACATTTGAAATTTATCGTCTGATGTTCCATTGCAGACCAATAGATGACACTTTGTATTATATCCTTTATAGATGAAGGAAAACGATCATGTTTCGAACATGTTAAATTTTGCATAAAAAGCATTTTTAATGAATCCATTTCCAAGTTAATTTCATAAATAAAAATGTTGCTTTATATCGTTTATCGGTGGTGAATACGAAATGCGAGTTAAGAACAAAAGAGCATCTGAAATCATTTTAATCCATAAAAAGTAAAAAAAAAAGAACGAAAATAAGATACGTTGGAAGGAAAGAGAAATTTAAAAAGGGAGAAGGAACATGAAGTGACGCTAAGAACGGTGAATATCTAATTCCGGATGGGAAAGAAGAGAAGGAAAAAGCGAGAGAGAAAGAGAGCGAGATTGTACTTTTCTCTCTCTCTCTCTCTCTCTCTCTCTCTCTCTCTCTCTCTCTCTCTCTCTCTCTCTCTCTCTCTCTCTCTCTCGCTTCGATTAGCGTCATCTAATGCCCTGTGTTATCACAAGAATGGAATTTCGTATTACTCCATAGTGAAACCAGTATGTCTACATGTAAAGCTATATGGTATTTTATATATAATCAGATAAGCGTTGAGGTCATTTATTTAAGAAAATCGGGAAATTAAGAAAGTATCCGCATAGGAACGGCAAGGTTCCAGGTTCGCTACCGCACAACTCAGCACATGAGTAGCACTGGTTCAATATGTGCGGTAAAGTGATGAGCTGATGGTATGCGTGGCGCCCCACCTCAGATCCAAAAGCAATCTCCCTAATCTAGCGCTTGTGAAAAAAGGATAATCCATTGGTTCGTAATCTGGAGCATATTTACTATATATATTTTCTGGCAGGGTTCCTAACTTTTCATTTACCAAAACTCGGGCCGCTCTCAGCACCAAAATACCACATGCAATAAGAAAATGTATTAAGCTGGCATACTCTGCTTAATTGGACATTGTAAGGAAATGGCACCGGGGTGAAAATAGATAACCCATTTAAAAGGCTAGCAGCCGGAAGAGAGAAGAGTTGAAATTTCAAAATCTGATCTGGTAGGCTAGTTATAACAAGATATGCTTAGTTTAGCGGATTAGACTGAAAACAGCATTTATCAGAATTGCCAAGGTCACCAAACGCGACCAATCATCAAAGGGATGATGGAACTGTGAACTCCCCAAACTTTTGGATTTCTCGATTTTCTTTTGGTGGTTGGTGACACGAGGAGACAAGCAGTCTCGTGTTAAAAAAGGTGGTTCTTACTAAAAAAAAACAAATAAAGTATCTACACTGCACGTTATATCCATCATCCATTTCTACATTCTTCCACGGCTATCAGTAACTGGGCAAAGGGAATAAAACAACAGAAGTTCATAACATTTTAGGAGAGATTTTTTGTGATTCTCCTCTCCCATCAAATGATTAGCCGTTACCGAGATATCGTCGGTGACACTGCTACATTAACTTGGGTGATCTGGTTGAAACAGCTGTGTCAGTTGACTGTAAGTCAACACTCTTTCTTTTTCAAAGTCAGTTAAGTTCAAGGGATGAGAGAAAAATTTAAAATCTCAAGAGGTAGTGAAATTTGGAAGAGGTTAATATAACTGCCAGAATCATAAGCCCATTTTTCGTGTAGATCAAGAAAATTAAGCATAATATAAGGTTCCATTGAGAGATACCTGGAACTGTTTTTGTAAAAAATAGTTAACTTACCGTCTGTAATTAAACTACAGCTTGTAAAATCTACAACTGTATGTTATGAACAATAAACAGTTCGAATGACTAACATAAATTGAAATGAGCCTCAGTTGTTAGAGCTATAACCATTATTAGGAAAGCTGAAGTAACGATGGGTAAGAGAAAAAAATCAGGACTGCAGCTTTTTATCATCACATGAAAACGATTATTTATTAGCAATGGGAATAAAAAAAATAAAACTATTATAAAAAAAAAACATGAATAATTTCAATAAGTCTTATAAAAAATTAATATCAAAAGAGGCTATATTCTGGTCTTCGTTAATTAACTACCACCCCAGTATCGAAAAAATGAATGGTCTTCCCCAAATACATAAAACTGAGATTCCTTAGAGACCAATTATATATTGAATTTTTTGTTTGGTTTGGTTTGTTTGGTTTGTTTTACGGCATATCAACCTCGGTGGGTCATTTAATGCCGACAAAGTTATGAAATAAATTCATTCGTAATGCATAATACAATTTTGTTTATAAACTCATGTTTTCTATTTAACCCATAGATGGGACCCTAACAGGTACTACCACTCCGGGTCAGAGTAGACCAGGGAGCAATGGTGATGAAGGGGTGATCCACATTCCACAAACCTCCAGAACTGGAACCTCACCATCAGATAGAGTTTAACGTCATTCCCAGGACATGTAGACCCTCAGTCACTGCCTTCTAGCACGCATATAATAAAAAGGGGCTGGGGCTTGCCATAAGGGCAATATGGTTGGGAAAATCATATAGGTGCTAGGGCTTGACGTGACCAGCCGATTGATCGGAGGAGGTCTCTCCGACCGCCCATCTAGCCCAAGATAGTGCCAAAGTGGTGTATTGCGAGTTATGAACTGCTCATCCACATGGGTTCTATTCTTAAGCATCACAGGTTGCCACCCACGGCCAACAGGTGGCCCTATTGAGAGAGTCTTACCCCTCTGCAGATGTGCAGTCGGTGCATTCTAACGCCCCACCGACAGGGCAGATATATTGAACTGATTCGCCCCGCCCCCCACACACACAATATTGCAAAATCCTTATCTAAAGCCCTATCCCCTGGTTCCACACCTCAACAAAATAGTTAATATAAATATGAAGACAAATCCTTTGCTAGTTTTGACATAAAATATCTATACACTAACAAATACAAATGTGTAAAATGCTTGGAGATTCAGCTTTTAAAAACAAACATTAAATTACCACTACCCATCTCTAAATTATTTACATTGTTCACCTTATGCATGTCACATTGTTATTTCCAACATAACAACATTTTTTATAAAGAGAAGTTTGGTTTGCCTATGGGATCACCATGGTGTTCTAGCATGTTTGTATCTCGAATTCATCGAGTCTAGTCATTTCAAATGTATTATTCCTTGTAATTCGAGTTATTTTCGATACATAGACGACATTTTCCTTATTTATTCACAAGAACTTAATCTAATTAAGAATCCTGATAGACTAAATAAAATTGAACGTAAAATAAAGTTTACGATTGAATTATTATTCAACTACTCTTTACCTTTCTAGACATCTTACTAATTAGAATAACAACAAATTAGAGTTCACAATCCACCATAAATCTACCTGTAAAAATGACCACACACATTTTTATTCACACCACAACACGAACTCTAAAATAGGAATTATCATAGGTTTCTATCTTAGAGCCCTCCGAATCTGCATTCGACGATGAGTTTAATTACATAAAAAATTCCTTTCTAAACGTTCTCTATATTAAACATTTTATACAATTTGCAAAATCTAAAGCCTTCAAAATCCACAATAAAAATAGATCTCAAACATCTACCAATACACCTTCTAATACATTTAAACTTCCCCAAAGACACATCATTTTACTTAATAACTCTTCCTCTAACTTTCTAGAAAATAATTAGATAACATTGGGATTAAAACGGTTAGTTTTATATTATAATTTTCAGAATTCGTTTACTTACTGAACATATAACCTGCAGACAGGAATTCAAAATAACTGTGAAATCTGTGGTACTATATAAGAAAACTAAGTTCAAAATTTTCTGTTCATCTTTTGTTTCGAAAGAGGGGGCCAAAAAAGAATTAAAAAGTTATATTACTCTAATTCTCTCCCAACTGTAAGGAGAACTTCAAATAATCTCAGTCCTCAGCTTTCAATCTTATCTTCTAACAGAACACCGTTTTTCCTCACTCGCTTTGGTTATTTTAAGTACACACAAAAACCAAACATCCGGGCACATGTCGAACCTCGCGTCCGTCCAGTACCTAGATTGCATTTGTTTTTGCATGCGGGCGGACGCGGGTTCGATCCCGGTAGGCAAGACAAAGTCTTACTCTTTTTCGTTCTCCGCCAGAAAAATCGGGATATGTGTCATCAATCGTTGGCTGGTGTAGAAAAAGCAGCTAACTAATAAAACAATGTTGTTATAAAGGTTTGATGAAATACGTTAACGTTTATAAATGTTTTAGGGCGTCAATCTTATAAAACTTAGTACATGAAATCTATGAAGGCCAGCAAACTTATTAGGGATAATTCAGCGACCTACTTATAATAGGTTTTCAGATCCGGTTTTTAGCGAAAAATCACTTTTAAAATAAATTAAGATTTGATGCAAATGAAATCGTTATTAAAGAAATAATATTGACTGAAATAAAATCCATATGCCAAAATACACTTGCTAAATAACGTTATAAGCACATTAGAAATCTTTTTGTTCAACAAGTCAGTGATAACCATTAGTAAGTTCTTTTTGAGAAAAAGAAGATTAAAAATTTGCGGACTTCCTTCAGCAATTGTTTAGATAGAATTTTCATTCATTTTTTATGTCATCTGATGTAATCTTCAGCCTTCGATACGTTTCGATTATTGTTTTTATTAATTTCTCATTCAACTTGTTGTGTCGACATACTATTCTACTTTTGTGTGTTGTACACTAGTGTTCATTGCCCAGGTATCTGGTGTAAGCGGAAAGATTTCCATGATAAATTGCACAAGATAATAGTGGTCCGATTTCTGTACGTATGTTAATGTATCAACAAAAATGTCTCGCTGTAGGGAGAATTTTGTTAGCTCAATAGCTTTACATTTCTTTTAGGAAATAAAGTCATTTAAAATCCAGTTAGCAATTTAATAATAATGGTGTGAAGTCTATTTTCTCGCTTTTTGAAGTCCCGCAACGTAAAAGTACTTATATACTTATCATAATTTCTCAAGGAAGATAACTGATAAACGCTAACTAAAGAATCTTTTCATTTTTTTTTTCAGATATTTATATACTTATTCATTAAAAATAATCATCATACAGCCCAGAAATCGTAATGAATAGCTGCAGATGGCGGCCTTTAAATGAATCAAATGTTAACAAATGTCTCTAGAAATAACCTTCTTTATTGTTAACCACAAAGTAAAAAATAACAACGTGGTTCCAACTTGATGTCATTAAATATGTCATAAACTTTCAAAATACGAAGAGAAAATTAGCAAACTAGCATTTCATCGTCTATTTTTTGTTGAATCCTCTCATGGGGGCTTATAAACATTAGGATCCCGAAATCGTGTTTAACTGACATTCTCAGAAACCTCAATTGCTTTTTCGAATATATCTAAATCTTTACGTATAGTCAATCAACGAACGCTCATGCTCGCTTCAGCAACAATTGAATTTTGACTATGCACTTGCAAATTACGCCTTTACAAATTTCCGACACATATGTCATCACAAGTGCCAGGGTTTGTGGGGACCAATACGTAACACAGATATCAAGCCAAATCCTACAGAAACGATTTTAATTTTTACTTTGCAGAAATTTGTTTTGAGGAGATGAAATTTCAATCTCTCATATTCAATGGCGATCTTAGTTATCGATCTCACTTATGAAATTCCTTTTCTATTAGTAAATTATCTATTTTTCTCAAAACGTTTTTATATCAAACTAAAATCCATGTTATAATTTTGTATATTTTGTTTCTTAACATTGGAATTTAACTTTAAAAGTAATAACCTGAATTTAAAATACCTTTTAATATATTCTTTCTTTGGTTATTATATCATTTATATATTTACGTTCATATATTTACGTTCCCGGCAAAATTAGCTGACGTTGGAAATTATTACATGTTATCTTGAACCGAACAGTGTTCATTGCGAACACGCACCTTTCAACGTGTTAGATCCAGAAGGGAAAAAAGACGAGTAGTCGGTAGTTACTCTCTTATTCCATCACATCTGAGAGGGAAGGGACGTACATCATTTCTCATAGGGCACTTAAAAGATCATTAGCAGAGGCAGTTGCTGTTTATTGTGTTTGTAGAACGTTATTGTGCTTGGTAGACTTTTGCTACAAGATCGCCTACCGGAATTGTACTTTCGGTTGGATTGCTTGAGAGAACGAGTATGATGTTAGAACGCAAAACTTGTCATGATCCCAATAACATCACTGGTGAGACGATCATGAGCACTTTTTGGATGCATGATTACGAATTCATTGTTAGGATAATCGACTAACAATGATTTTCATTATAGCTGAAAATGAATGAAGGAGTAAAATCCATAATAATAGGAGTGGAAGAAAACTATTACAACTCATGTTTCATCATTTTAAAATTGATATTTCTGATATTTCTTAGAAAAGGACAAATTGTAAGCATAGTAAATTAGAACCAATAGACAATGAGGCATTTGGAGTGGCCAATGCACATGATCGGAATTTGCACCAGATTCACATAGTATCTATATTTATGCTAAACAAAAAAAAGTATTTAAAAAAATCTTTTTCCATGATCTAGTTTTTACGGGACCCGAACTGTTTAGATGCGCGTAAATTTTATATATACATATATGCAGATAATCGCTATTTAGCGATTATCTGCATATATGTATTTACCCAATACCTTCACACGACTAGAATGCAACACAAAGTCAATTTGTTTAAACGGAGTTTAACAGGTTTGAATTCAAAGCTCTCCTAAACTAGTTGATATACCAAGGTTAAAGAAAATAGTCTTCCCTACTATTTACTTATAGCTGGAGGGAGAATAATTGGATTCATATATTTCCCAAGGTTATAAGCACCATGTGAAATGCAACCAGTTTTGTCCAGGATTTGAACTAGGGTGCCGTTTTTATTTCCCATGAAGACCACTATTTCACCACAAACGACTCCATGAATATATTTTCTGCATATGCCATAGGAATCCTAACTTCGTCTTCCACATCTCGCATATATCTATGTCTCTAACACTTCATCATATATATATATATATATATATATATATATATATATATATGTGTGTGTGTGTGTGTATGTGTGTGTGTGTGTGTGTGTGCTATGGTAGTTTATGTACTTTACAAAAAACATAATCACAGCGATACAGAAGAATTTGAATTTGAGCTAATTCTAATTTGCAATTACAATGCTTTTTTTCAAATTGATTTTTCTAAGTCATTCTAGCTTCTCTTTACTCCTTTCTTTCCCCTCTCTCTCTCTCTCTCGCTCTCTCTCTCTCTCTCTCTCTCTATATATATATATATATATATATATATATATATATATATATATATATATAGTATGTGTGTATGTGAAAGAGAGAGAGAAACAGAGAGAAAGAGAAAGAGAAAGAGAGAGCGTTGGTGACTGAATTATTCGCCCCTACTGAATATTTGAATATTTTCCAAGTTCTTGAAAATTGACCCCTGTTGATGATTAAAAACATAGGATTGCAACAAGTAAAAATATTGGCACATTTTACGATTTTAAATTTCTGCGTCCCTTTGTTTGTAACCGAATTATTGGGAAACATATTTTGGCATAAACATTTCTATGTAACCCTATATTTGCCCTTAAAGGAAAATAAAATTGGTTTCCAATTATGATAACGGATTTATGGGTACTTTTTAGGTATCTAATCTACAATTATTGCCCATGTTGTTTACTATTTCGAAATCAAATCACAGCCGAAACAAGTAAGTAGTACATTAATGCTGCTCAATGGATGGTAAATTAGTCAAAGGACAATGGAAAGATTTAAATAGATTTCTCTTATTTTTCCTTTGTTCTATTTATAAATAAATGCTAATTTGTGAAAATGATAACTATAAAATAATGACAATTATTAACATTCCCATTTTTCATATTTTATATTCTATGTATAAAACTTGCTGGGGAATTAGGCGAGTATTTTTCATTTGTCTTTAGTGCTGCCAATAATTAAAAAATTGTTATATACAGTAAAAAATAACTATGAGAGTATTAAGAAAATATTCTTAATACTCCCATAGTTATTTTTTATTGGTTGTATTTTATCAATAACTGCAATATTTTTTAAATAATAGTTTTTTTTGGCATTTTCTTTATAATTGAATCAATTTTTAATTAATTATTTTTTCTTTTATTGATGATATTCTCTCCAACCGAACAATGCCGAGTAGCTTTTCTAATGAATAATAACAGCTTACGATATTCTTGTTTGTCTCTTAAAGTTCTGCATCATCTCAATTATTCATTACTTACCTGCAAAAGAAAAGAAAGATACGAGGGATTAATTTTGCAATTATCAGGCAAAGTTAAGAAAATGAACAATCTAAGTATGAAAAAATACTTCTCTAAAGCAAATATGTTGATGTTAAACATACCATTGCATTTCCTTTAAGAATCTACTATTGAATTTACAAAGAACAAAATCAAAATACAACGGACAGACACGATCAAAGGAAACTGCATTCAAAGCAAAATGAAAAACAAAAGAAGAAAATATGGAAAGATTGCCTTTAATTTCTTGATTTGCTCCTTTTCATATCAAGAAAAAATATCTGACAGATGAAATAAATATATAAACGTAATTATAAAATCGAATTTCTTTCACCACTCGGTTAAAAGCTATGTTCTTTGAGCCTTATCCTATTCATACATTTATTTAAGTCAATTTTATATATATATTCATATGCGTATATACATACAACCACCAAATACAACCATGTACATAGACACCAGCACGAACACACATACACATAGGAACACACCAAACGTCACACACAACTAAACTAAACATAACCAAACACACACGTGTATACATAAGAAAATTCAAACTATATAATGCAACATATAGATACACAAACACACACACACACACACACACATATATATATATATATATATATATATATATATATATATATATATATATATATATGTACAAACTAAGTAATGTAAAAGACACAGACCAACCTTATTTTAGATACTTTTAATACAGTTAAATTTAATTCTTCGTTCAAAATTCAACTCTTAGGTATGTATATATATACATAGACACACGAAATCCCACCATGTACATGGGCACCCACGCGAACACGCACACGCGCACGCACACAAAAAGTAAACATAGGCACATATACATAGACACACACATACACACACACAAAAAGTATAATTCTAAGTAGAAAAACACAGAAATTCTCTAGAACAAAAAACAAATTTCAAACACACACACCTAACATATCAAATGAACATCTGATGAACTATACCTATTAAAAGAGCTCAGTTAATGAATTTATTACCAAGCCGTGACCTGCGTGCAACTTACGCGCAAAGATTGTGGAACGTTACATCATTTTTTTCTCAATTTTTGCGCACAAGTCGCACGCGAGTCACGCGCAAATCGCACGCAAGGATTGAAGAAAAAAAATAACGAAGCGTTCAACCGTTATTACATAGCCATTATAATAGAAAAGTTGCAGAAACACACACAACCTATCAAATATCGGACATATTCTGCCAAAATAATAACTCAATGCCTGAAGAAGACCACAGATCAGAAACACGTGTCGCATATGTAAGATAAAAAGAATTTTTTTTTAATTTCTGAGAACATAATCAAACAAAATTTCTGAGAACATAATCAAGAACATGTGCCAAACTAATCAAAGCTTAGTAAATTCTATGGCACCTCGTGTAGTGTCATGGCCAGAAAGCAAAAACATCAGTTAATTGTTAGCGAGTTTGATTCTCACTAGGTATCCCTTATTTCTGGCCTTGTGTTAAACTAATCTAAACTTACTAGACTAGTAGCATATTAAAAAAGTAAAGTTGAACTGAAGAAAGGTTTATTGATGTTTCTGGTAACATTCAAAGTAATTTGGTGCATAAGATACAAAGTTAGAATGTTATTGGAGAATCATAAATTTTAAGTGTGTATCTAATTTTTATCAAGATTTATTGTTGCTAGCATCTCTAATCTTTCTATAGAAACATTTCATTTAATTATGTACGCAAACATCCATATATTATCATAGTAATGTTTATCTGCATTTAATCCTAAAAAACACAAACCTCCCAAATTACGAGATGATTCCCCTCTTTTCGTTTCTTTTCAAAAATCAAGTAATATTAAATGTTTATTATCCTATAACGTGGAAAAAAGTGGAACTAACCACTGTTTAACATTGATTTACATACTACCCTTTGGCTTTTAGCAGATAGTAAATGCTAGTCGAGACAAACAGATATTGGGGCCCATTGACTTTTAATTTAAAATGGTTCTTTCTCATAGACCAAGCCTAATCTCTCCTGCTGTTTAATTATAGCTAACATGAAGTGAAACGCAAACTGTCTCGACCAGGATCTGAGCTCGGTTCACCGAGTCGATTTCCTAAGACGATAACTGTTCTGCCACGTGCGTAGTTTTCTAGTAGTATAACATACTTAAATAATTTTTTGGAACTAATATAATCTCTTCAATTTGGTCTATGGTGACTCTAAAAATCACGACATTAGTTATGATAAAAAGGAATTATTGATTGTAGCTATAAACTGTTGTTGGAGAATAGCTGTTGAATGAAAATTACTCTCACTGCTACTGCGATGAAATATTTTCTATTTCTGTTTGTGTGTGACACTTGAATGGTTTAAGTAGTGCTCGATTTGGTGAATGTAATCGAAATCGTTGAGAATGGAATAATAGATAGGGGAGGATAGTTGGTAGGTTTCCACTAAGCTGGGCTTATTTGCTACATTTGAGTACTCAGCAAATACTTGATTACATCATTTTCCTCATATTACTCCAGCCTTAAGAAAATTAAGAATTTCAATAGAAACAGTAATAGAACATGAACCGTCAGTTTATTCAACTGTTAGAGGTGTTATAATCTACAAAGATGCTTTTTCAAAGTTCTTAATGCGGCCGATTCCGATGTAATAAGAGGAAAGAAGAATATTTACGGATCTAATCCTGGCATGTGACGTACATTTTACAAATTCCCATAGTGCAAGAAAAATCCTAATCACGGATTCAGAATCAATTCATTCGATTTCGTGTAGTAAATTTCAGTAGGTGATCATGACCTGGGATAATTGAAGAAGGGTGAGAAAAATTGCAAAACCTATGTTTTTTTAGTTCAGTACAAACTTATATGATAAAAGGTGCAAACGTTTTCTAAAGAATAATTTAATACTTTTAAATGACCTTGCAAATGATATAGATACATATTTTCTGTGCGTAATTTAAAAGTATAATTACCGATTAAAACTATCCTAGTAATTGGATTTTGTTCACCTATACAGTTCTTTATTATTAAAACAGTTATTATTTAGTAACAACTTTTTGAAAGCATACACTAATAATAATAATATTCAGAGGAAAGTATGCACATAGTATGGAATAGTGAAATGTGAGAAATGGTAACCAGAACCAATAACAGAAGCCAAAAACAACTTCTTTTGTCCGGGACTTTACAATCCAAACGGATAGAAAAGTAAAGAGAAATAGACCAGATATATTGGTTAAGGACAATAAAACCGATATGTTCATTCTAATTGATATGTCAGTACCAACAGATAATAATATATAAGTATCATAGAATAAGTAAATACAAAGACTTGGAAACAGAAATTGAAAAATGTGGCACCTTAAAACTATCAGCGTGCTAGTAATAGTGGGAGATTTAGGTATGATCAAGAAAGGAACGACAGCCCCCGTCTATAGAAATTACGACAAATTGCACTTTGCAAAACTGCTCATCTCCTTATGAGATTATCATCAATATGAATAAAAGTGAAACACCCAAAAAATGCAGAAAAGAATAGATATGCCAACAGCTTTTCAAGGTCTGCCACATCATTCTTTTAACTGTAAACTGATTGAAAATCAAGATTTCTGCTTCTATTTGTTTGGGGGAAATAAATAACAAGTTCATTACATAATTCTTTTCTTAACATTGGATTATTCCATAATGTTTTCTTCAGCATGGTTTGAAAAAATTATACCAGTGATTCAAATAATCTAATCTTGTTGAAAATAAAAACCTGTGTTGTGTACAGTTTTATATTGTTTGTTTTTTTGTTTTTTGTTTTTTGTTGTTGTTGTTTTGTTTTACCTTCGGCTTGACGGAAAACCATTTTGAGGTAAGGTTTTAAGTATCTGCTTCTTTGTTATCGATTATCCATTGTATAGGATATATTGGTATTCTATACGATGCCTAGGTAATCAATGGGATGTCTAAAACTCCAGAACAGGGAACAAAATCAAATCAAATTTTCTAAGCATTCTGTTGAATTTGTTACAGGCAATGTGTGAAATGACTAAACTGCTGCAAAAAAGTGTTTTGCTTCTATTGATCAACTATTAATTGCTTTCTACCAAACGGTTATTCCCTTTGCGCTTGCACATCATGTGTCCCTGTTCTTTCCTCATCCTTTTTAATTCAGTATCATTCAATGCTACCCGGTAACACAGACATTTCCATTTTGCCTCAAAAAATTGTGTACATCTAGCCAATCCCTATATACAGTGATTCCCATAAATAAGTAGCATTTTTTTAAATAAATAGTTATTTTCTTCTAAACAAAACTTACCAGAATTTTATTATTTCTTGTGGAACATTGAGCGCTCAAAACAGATATTATCAGGTATTATCCATTGTCACACTCTACAACAGGGAAATTCTTTAACCAAAAAAAACCTGCAGCGAATCTGCGACAAAACTAAAATTGCGTAAATATATTTAGAAGGGGTTACCTATTTTACGACGGGTACAAAGTTTGTTATATAGCAAACTCAACAGCATTGAATACCTGTAACCGTAGAGGAGCATATGCTATGAAATCTAAAGAATGTGGCCATGAATGATAACTAATAATATCCGCTTCCAGTGTTTAATGTTCCACAAGAAATAATATCTAATCTCATTGAATAATATTCTCCCGTGAATTATAATCGCTTTGTTGACTGGCTTAGAATACGCCTACTACATGCTCTGTATAAAACGGGATATTGTGAGTAAGACACTACCGTCATTGAGTAATGTGGTTCCAGTACTAGAGTTCTGGGGAGTGTGGAGTTCCACCTCGTTGTTATTACTCTCGTACCCACTCTGACCCTGAATTACCTGTTAAGGTTCTCAGCAAATAGATCTGTTTAAAATCATTAGTATGTTAGAAATAACATTATCAAATTTTGTCATTAAATAACCAAACCAATCCTATAATAAAATGCTAGTATCACTATTTTTGAATAATATTAACCTTTTATGAAAAAGAAGTCGTAGAAGTGAACAATGGGCAATATTCTATAATGAAGCAACATTTTCATGCTAAAGTAATAATCCTTTAAAGACTAAAATGCTGTCATTTTAATCAAAGTATTTTATTATCGTAGAATGTAAAAGTATTTCTCATACAAAAGACTAAAATAAAACTAGTCAAAAATTAATTCTAATGACCTACTTCCTGCATCAAGTTTTTGAAATTTAAGACTATTATGTAGGGATCACCAAAAAGATGCCCCTTTTCACTGATGAAAACGAATTAATTAAATCGTGTATCTAGGATTAAATTTTAGTTTCAGTCGAAAAATAATAACATAATGAGCATCAGTAAGAAAAGAAAAAATTATATTGCAAATGTAATTGATCTTAATACATTTTAAACAGAAAATTTAAACCAAAATTTACGAAAGTATTACTGTTAGGTACATCTATGATATGGTTTCATGCCTTTTGTTTTTTTTATATCGAATTAATATATGAAATTCCTTTAAAATTATAATAGGTCCATTTCTAGCATTAAAATTGATACTTTTTCCTTTCAGGGGTGACTCTATTACTTTCAAATATGACTTTAGCGCTTGAATTGTAGGTCCCTATTGTTATGTTTACAACTAATATTAGGTGTAAACCAACAATATTATGCCGAATGAAAAATTGATAGTCAAGAATGGGGCTATTACGCTATTTTTAATGGTGTTTTTTGGTTACTCACCGGTAAAGCGTCTCCTCGTCTAGGTAAAACGACACAGATTTAAATTTATCTCTGATTCCTGATGATTGCTTTATTGGTTATAGAATGTGAGGGAATTAACAAGAAGATTTAGTCCAAATTTAATTTTTATGGGAATAGTAATCAACAACATCGCAAGTGTTGAATGAAGAACTATAGTAAAACAATGAAGAAAGGAGACAGTGCGACGAGAAACTGTAAGATTACATCACTTATTACATCAGCAATAGAGTTGCTTTTCCCTATCAGTCTGCTCTCCATTTGTCATAACTTATGGAAACCTTCCGGTTAAAGCTACATAAAACAAAAGAAACCATTACATGACTTTCACACCTCGTTCTCAGTATTATATTCAGCTTATCTAATTGACGTGTCTATATATATTTCATACTACCTTTTACTCATTAACTTAATCATATTTATTTCCATTTTTAGTTGCTATAGTATGTGACTAGAAAAGTGTTGCTTTCATAAACATCATCACGGTTAACACCTGTTTTTACTGGTGGAATATATTGAAGAGAGAATGGCACTCTATGACCTTTCTCAATGTCGTTAACGTTTTCTGTGAATTTCCGAATTCTTTATTTTATATTGCATTTATTGACTTTTAACACCAGACGTATCAACTGAGTCTCGTTAGAGAGCAAGTCACAGAAAATCTATTCAATGTACCAGTATGACCTTTAATATTCTCATTATTTGCTAAGTTTTGCATAATCTGACACACGGTTATTTAAAGTGCTTGCTGCTACTAAGTGGTCACCCATCTAAGTACCTATAACTCCTTAACTTCAGTGATCTAGCAGGAAGCGGTGTTTTCTGTGTAACTTTACCGTAAATACGATTTTTAATACTCTTTCTGATTTTAATGATAATGTCGATTAAATCGTTTTGGTTCTTTCTCCAATTTTAAGTTCTTCCAATATTTTTGCAGGATTTTTCAGATGCTTCCAAAAGCTTCGATAATTCTGATAATAATTCCTAATACAATCATTCTTTTCAGTTTTCCGGCAAATCTGGAACATTAGAACATTTCTAAAATGCCTATTTGTCACTTTTTTTGTCTCATGCTAGTTTTGCAGTCATAACCACACGTGCGATTTGATAGATCTTCTTTTCCTTATTCTGTTAACAATATCTATTCTCTTGATGTAGGTTTCGTGATCTGTTTGAATTTTACATTCAGAATTTCTATTTTCCAATAATCTAGAACAATGATTACGAATCTATGCACCGTATATTAAAGAAGTTGTTATATGCACCGTGAAAGTAGTTGTGTTCACTGCAAAAGTAATATGTAAAAACAGTATAAAAGAAATGACTTCTATTATATAATATTTGTATTTGTTTAATGATGTATTGATTGTTTTTATTTTCGGAACTCGGTCGTATTTATTTAAAAATTCGTGACAGTTGCTTTGAATTAAAATAAAATGAAAATACTGAAAAAAAAAAATTTTAATGGGGGGGGGAATATTTACATTTACTTTGTCAATAGAAAACCTGGGGGTGGTTTACTTTTAACACCTTCAAACCACTAAAAAAAGTTATTTGTCGGTAAAGACGCCTTCAAACCGCTAAGAAATATTTTAAAGAGGTACGAGGTTGAAATATTTACATTTACTTATAAAGTAGAGACTGGGGGTGGTATATCGCTTTCATATCGTGTCAACTTTTCGGGAAAAACGCCTTCAAACACCAAGGGAGTTTATAAGTAGCATGGATCAGATTTTTAGCTGGCACCACTTAGCATTTTTAGGGCAGGAGGCCAGGACACATGCGATATGCCCCGAATAAACACCTGACAGTCCCACTTGTAAGATACTCTGAACTCTTCTTGAAATGGACCAAAGGGCACGATACACACTCGAGAGATAAAATCTTTGCTTGAATAAATTTTGACCATACATCAAAATGAAAAAAAAAACAGAATCTGTTCTTGAGAATGAAACGCATAAGATTCTCTGGGACTTTGAGATAAAGACGGATCCCAGCCAGGAGACTAGATCTGGTGGTGATTAACAGAAAAAAGAAAACGTGTCAACTGGTGGACTTTGCGGTTCCAGCATATCACAGGGTGAAGCTGAAGGAAAATGAAAAGATGAATAAACATCTGGACCTTGTCAGAAAATTGAAAAGGCTGTGGAATATGAGAGTGAAAGTGATACCAATTGTAGTTGTTGCACTTGGAACGGTCCCAATAAACTTGGAAAAAAGACTGAAGGATCTGGAAATCAGAGGAAAAATTGTGACCATCTAGACTACTGCACTGTTACAATCGGCTAGAATTCTCAGAAGAGTCCCGGAGACCTGAGGAAATGTCTTGTCACTCAGAATCCAGTGAAATACCATCAGCTAACGCTGATGAGAAAAACTTTAAAAAAGTGAAAATAATAATAATAATAATTACCTAAGTAATTCAGAAGATAATCGTAGTGTAAAATGTAAGGGACATGTTCTATTATGCAGCTTATTTGAAACTGATAAGTTATAAAATAATAGATTTCTATATTTCTGTAACTTGAAAGAAACAGGTAATTAGGAATATTCTTCGTAACTAACGCATTTTCGTATTTTTCTAAATAAAACTACCTCATAAGGCCATTGTTATGAATGATCCTGAAAATTTTCTTAAAAATGAATATTCAGAAAAAATATATAACATGTAGATGTTTTTGCTGTTTATGTTTTTTTTAAATTTTAAGTTATCGAATTCAACTTGATTAAATTTGTTCCACTTCGCAATAAATCACTAAATATTCTGCTAATAGCAACAACAATGAATGACTCGATAATAAAAGGAACAAAAAGAACGATGTTTGTTTGTTCTTTTCAGAGTACAAACAACCCACATTTCGAACACAATGTGGAGATTGAAATAATCGATATAGCTTAAAAACCACACCTAAATCAAAGTTAAAATATTAGTGAATATTCAACAAAACAGTCATCTATCTAATGAATTAAAAGAACTCACACACATACACACATACATATATATATATATATATATATATATATATATATATATATATATATATATATATAATTACCTAAGTATAGCTTTTATAGCAGACGATATCCCAGAGGAACTATCGGTATTCACAGATGATGTAACAAGCAACACAACAAAATTCATGTATTTTAAATAAGATGGTGCTATCTTCACATTAAATGGGATGCTGTTCCGGTTTTGTTTTATGACATATCAATCCTTTTAGGGTCATTATTGCTGAATCGCGTTATTTTGATTTTCGATTTCTCACAGAACTTTCTGTTGATTAAATGGTTACCCATCTAAATACTGAATCAGTTTCAACACTGCTTAACTTCGGGAATCTAGCGTAAACAGGTGCTTTTAACGTAATTTGACCGTAAGCCCGACATTAAATGGCAAGTTTCTAAAATTAGTAGACCATTTCACATACTTTCGTAGCAATATCTCATTTACTGAAAGCGATGTTAACATACACATAAGAAAGGTATGGACTGCTATCAATAGATTATCAACTAGAGAAACTAAAAATAAGACCTATCTGATAAACATAATGGGCAATCTTTCAAGCGGTAGCAGTATTAGTAGTTTGGTATGGCTACACAATTGGATATTAATGAAGCGCTTGGAGAAAAAGCGTGTGTGTGCGTATTCGGTCATGGTTTATTGTAGGTCTACTGTATAATACTCTGCGCTTAGCTCAGTTCTGCTATTGATTTCTGGATGCAATTTAGCAAACAACAGTGCTTCCTTAATTCGAAGATTGCCCAGATTTCTCTCTCTGGTATCGATTTCGACTATAACGTTTTTTCCACGTCATTGCATTTAACCAGTTATTTACGGAATGAATATGCTTGTGTATGTGTTGAATGGCAACACACACACACATACACACGCGCGTGCACGTGCATATGTACACGCGCAATGGAGAATTCATAATATATAAAACCCGCATCCAGAGACCAAAACACACATACAAGCACAGCACACACACACACACACAAACACACATACACACATACATACACACACACAGACACACGAGCACAACAGATACATACATAACGAATGAACCCAAAGTCATAGACCGACACACACACAAATACACACGCAATGGAAAATTTATAATACATTAATACAATAAAAATTTATACTACAGAGGCCAGGACACACAGAGATTAACAGCCACAAATTAACACACGCACACACACATTTACATACACATGAGCATAGCAAACACACACAGAGGCACAAACGAGTACAACACACACAAACACGAGCACAATAGACACAAAAATAACGAACGAGCTACAAGCCAACATACACACGCTCGTGCACACACTTGCACACACACTTACACACACACTGGGATGACAGATACACACATAACACACACACACACCACACACAGAGAATAACATTGGCACAACTAACGTATACATACCTCATCTTCAAAGACAGCAACAAATCACAGATACTGACAACAGCTGGCATGGGTCTGAGTAACACACACACACGCACACACACACGCACGCACACACACACACACACACACACAAATAAATAAATAAACGACAGATGGCTGGAACCTGCCTCACATCAAAGATTGGTCAAGTCACGCCAACCAGCAAACTACATAAAAAAAACACAGCTACAAACATACATGGGAAAGACCAACACACCGCACACACAGATACACACAAAAACACACGAAAAAATGAATAGATTGATAATTTTAAAAAATAAGAAATAAAAATCTGCAATGATATTAAGACATTTTTAAACAAACATAGACACACAGAAACACACTTTCTTTTTTATATTTGAAAAATCCATATTATAATTAATTGCAAATAAACACAAGGGGTATTCTATTCTACTATTCGTATCATTTAATAGATATCTTTATAATAGATATTATTATAATAATCGAAGTGACAATCAAATCAGAGTGAATATTAGTACTAAGTTGCTAATTGGATTGGAAATTACAGTATTTGCTGAATTAGAGCATTTTGACACAAATAAAAAAAATATGTAATTGATATGTGTAAATAAAAAGCATCTATAGAACAAAAAAGAAACATTTTAGAAAAATAAAATCAAACATGGATTCTTTATTTCTATTCATTACTTATTTTTGTAATAAGAGATAGAAATTACGTCTAATATCTGTTTTCACGGATGCTTTACTTTAGACTATGAGTCCTTAATATGGACTATGTGTCCAAGTTCCATTTCCATTTCTCAGGGTTGACTTTCAAAATTAAATAGCAATATATATTCATATCATTATTAAATGTTGTTTTCTCAAAACATAACTTTAGTGCGCCGGCTATGGAGTAGGGGAAAAATTCTATTCTTTTCCGTACTGTTCAAAACTCTTGTTCTCGGGGACGATGTTTCAAAACCATATTGAGTGAGTTAAATATCAACCGTGCTAATCAGTTTAGCTCTAAGCCAGAAGTATTCATCATACAATAAGAACTGAACTCAATTTTAAGACTCCACTAAAGTAACTCGCCAACCGTTATACTAAGTAACTATTCTGCGTACATAGATGTCATCAACTGCGTACGCAATCTTTACAAAAATACGATTAACCGCACTGTAGGAAAACTATCACAAATCAAAAACGCCCTAATCATGATATGGCTCTAGTTATTTTGTAATCTTAGCTATGGTACATAGAAGTATGGGGCATCCAATGAAAATCCTACTCAATGGTAATAATCTACTAGATGTGCCAACTCACCATTATACGACACGATGTGTCCATGCAGAGTATTTCTATAATTATTTATACTTTGAGGCATTGGGATCAATGGATTTTCAATTTCTTTTTTCTGTTGTTCATAAATGAGTCAAAATTTAAAATGAAGGTCGTTGATATTGGAGAGAGAGAGAGAGAGAGAGAGAGAGAGAGAGAGAGAGAGAGAGAGAGAGAGAGAGAGAAGGTAGAATTTCAGAGAATACACATATAAATAATAGGTGATGAAGATTGTTTTAATTCTTTTAGCAAGAATGATAGTAGTAATAATAATAGTTATTTTTATTGATTTGTTGATAAAGTATTTCAGTACGGGATTAGCATCTGCTATTTCTCTCTCTCTCTCTCTCTCTCTCTCTCTCTCTCTCTCTCTCTCTCTCTCTCTCTCTCTCTCTATCTGCTGCGATCAACCAGTGGTTTAACAATGAAGTCAACCACGGATTCTTTTGACTTTCTCAAACAATAAAACAGGTGGTAATCAATAGTAATAGAAAAATGACAGATCTATATCTATTGTCAACTGAGTAATATTTTATCTTTGTTCCACTCCTTCTTTCATTCTTCTGTCGTCGGAAACAGATGTGGCCTACAACCACACACACACACACACACACACACATATATATATATATATATATTTTTGGGAGAATATGTGCTTAATTGGAGTCGTACCTAATTTTGAAAATTAATTAATTAATAATGAATTAGGCGGGAATGCCTATTTAAATGTATGGCTAAACAAATCGAGAAAAATCAATCTCTGTATGTACATTTCGGCCTATTAGGCCTCATCAGCAGAGCTATAGATTGTTTACAACTTATCATATCGTCGTGTAATAAAAGTCACTAGAAGAGGAATATTAACCTACTCTAAACAAATCGTAAAATCTAAGAAGTCCGTTTGGTGTAGCGGTTATGGGATCGGCCTGTCAGCTTGGCAGTCCGGTTTCAAATCACGCACAGGGTGGCCTTCCTATCTATAGCTCTGCTGATGAGGCCAAGGTTGGAATCACATAATCCCAATATTTGTTTTTCTTTAACGTTTTTTATTGAAGAATGAGTCGTTTCTAAACCACCAATTTCAAAGATTTATAGTCCAAGAAAATGCCTTAAAGCTATTTCATATGATATTGAATTCTGCGGTGCCAGGTTCAAAATTCTTGAATACTATATATTTATTTAATTTCATATGAAGTTTCCTCAAAATGTTAAAAATTCATAATCAAAATTTCAGTTTGATGGAAAGATTGTCATATTAACAGGAATTTTACAATTAAATTGCAAGTCATTTCTGCAAAGCCAATTTCATATTTCAAGATGGTCACAAATGTATTTCATGTCATTATGTCAGTTTTATGAAATTGTTAAAATTTCAAATTAAAAATATTTCACTTAATTAAAACAGCATTATTTTCAATGGTATTTTAAAGTTAAATTAGATGTGCTTTCTGAAAGGCCAATTTCAAAATTCAAGATTACCTCAAATGAATTTCCTATTATCTTAAGATTCCTGAAAATATTGAAATTTCAGAATCACAATAATTTCGCAATCATGATATTTTAGATTAATGTAAACTGTTATATTAACAGATGTTTTACAGTTAAATAATAATTTATTTTTGTTATGCCAAGTTTCATATTGGGTTTTATCAAAATATTGAAATTTCACAATCACAATTAATTTCAATTCAATATAAACAGCGTTATTTTAACAGGGATTTTTCATTAGAATTATAAAAGCTTTATGCATCGCCAATTTATAAATTCAAGTGTGTCAAAAATGTCGAGAAATGTTGAAATTTCACGATCACAATTTTTAAATTTGATTAAATATGTTCTTTTTGCATAGCAAGTTACAACAATACTAAAAATTACCAAAAATGTTTATCATGCCAATCTGAGTTTCATCAGAATTACCAAAAATGTCTATCATGCCAATCTGAGTTTCATCAGAATTTTGAAATTTTACAATCCTAACATTTAATGGTAAGACTTGTTTTAACAGGAATGTGTAATTAAATAACGCATTTCTTCAACGGCAATTTATAAATTATATATAAGACTGGCACGAATGAAATGTTCAAATTTCAGAAACACAGTATTATTATTATTATTATTATTATTATTATTATTATTATTATTATTATTATTATTATTATTATTATCACTCCTTCTGAGTTTTTCACATCAGCGTTAGCTGATAGTATTTCACTGGAGTCTGAGTGACAATAAGTTTCCTCTGGCCTCCAGGACTCTTCTGAGTATTCTAGTCGATTGCAACAGTGCAGTAGTCTGGATGGTTTCAATTCTTCCTCTGATTTCTCGATCATCCAGTCTTTTTTCCAAGTCTATTGGTACTGTTCCAAGTGCACCAACTACAATTGGTATCACTTTCACTCTCATATTCCACAGGTTTTTCAATTCTCTGGCAAGGTCCAGGTATTTATCCATCTTTTCATTTTCCTTCAGCTTCACCCTGTGATCTGCTAGGACCGCAAAGTCCTCCAGTTGACACGTTCTCTTTTTTCTTTTCTTTTTTTTTTGTTAATCAATACTAGGTCTGGTCTCCTGGCTGGGATAGGGTGATCCGTCTTTATCCTGAAGTCCCAGAGAATTGTATGCGTTCCATTCTCAAGAACAGAATCTGGTTTATGCATATACCATTTTGTTGTATGGTCAAAATTTAATTTTTTGCACAATTCCCAGTGGATCACCATCCCAACCCAGTCGTGCCTAGCTTTGTATTCTCCTTGTGATAGTTTGCTACATTCACTTAATACATGGTTTACAGTCTCATCTCTGTTACTGCACAGTCTACATTTACTGTTTTGTTGGGTCTTATCATTATTATTATTATTATTATTATTATTATTATTATTATTATTATTATTATTATTATTATTTACTCCTTTTGAGTTTTCACATCAGTGTTAGCTGATGGTCTTTCACTGGAGTCTGAGTGACAGCAAGTCTCCTCAGGTCTCCAGGACTCTTCTGAGTATTCTGGCAGATTGCAGCAGTGCAGTGTTCTGAATGGTTTCAATCCTTCCTCTGATATCCAAACTTTCCAAGCCCTTTTCTAATCCTTTTGGGACTGTTCCAAGTGCACCAACTACAATTATTATTATTATTATTATTATTATTATTATTATTATTATTATTATTATTATTATTATTTCACTCCATTCGTGTTTTCACGCCTGCCGTAGCCGGTGGTTCACTGGAGGCTGAGTGACAGCCAGTCTGCTCAGGTCTCCGGGACTCTTCTGAGTATTCCAGCCGATCTGAACAATGCTGTAGTCTGGATGGTCTCGATTCTTCCTCTGATTTCAAATTCATCCAGACTCTTTTCTAAACCCCTGGGGATCGTTCCAAGGGCCCCAATTACAATTGGTACGACCTTCACCCTCATGTTCAACAGTTTTCTTAGTTCTCTGGCAAGGTCTAAATATTTGTCGATCTTTTCGCTCTCTTTCATTTTCACTCTGTGATCGGCCGAGACGGCAAGATCCACGAGATAACAAGTCTTCCTCTTCTTGTCAATCAAAATTAGGTCTGGTCTCCTGGCCGGGGTTAGGTGATCCGTTTTTTACTTCAAAGTCCCAGAGAATTTTGTCCGTCTCATTCTCCAGGACAGATTCAGTCTTGTGAATATACCATTTAGTTGAATGGTGAAAATTGAATTTCTTGCACATTTCCCAGTGAATCACTTTTCCCACCCAATCATGTCTAGTCTTGTACTCTCTTTGTGCGAGTTTACTGCATTCGCTTATCATGTGATTGACAGTTTCGTCTTTTTCGCTACACATTCTACACTTGCTATTCTGTTGTGTCTTAACTATTTTTGCTTTTATACGATTTGTCCTAATGGCATTGTCTTGTGCTGTAATTATAAGAGATTCTGTTTCTCGCTTGAGGTTTCCCCTTCTTAGCCATGTCCATGTCTTCTGATGTGCAATCTCTCCTGTGTTTCGCTTGAAGTGTTCATGTAGTTTTTCTTCCCATTTCCGCTTTCTTGTTTTTGTTATATTCGTGCTCGTCCATATGTTGCATTTTTTTCTGTCTGCTGCTATTAGTCTCTCTTTGCTCTTTTTTGTATATTCATCGAGAGTTCGAATTGTCGAATCTACACAATCTTCAATGCTGGCGAGACCCCTCCCTCCTTCTCTTCTTGATACATATAGTATGTCTGTGTCATCTTTATTAGTAGTATTGTTAATAGTAGTAGTAAGGTGTACCCTTTACTCGCAGATTATCTTAATATAGAATTTTAAATAATTTAACTACGAATATCATGCATTTTGTGAGGTACTTAATTTTTAATCCTATGATGGAATATTTGTTGTGAAAAATGTTTTTTGTTAATAGTGAAAAATTATAATTTTATAATTTATATTTAAATAGACGATGAAACTACAATGCTAGCATTTTTTACAAAATAAATATTTGTATTACAAAAAATACATTAGTAAACGAATGGAATTAAAACTTTAAAATTAGTTAAAATTTAATAAATTATCAAATTATGTTTTAGATTAAAATTAATTTTAAAAAGATAAAGAGGATTTTATCTACCTTATGTAACGTAAAATGCAAACAAACCAGTTTCAAAATTACGATGATTGCATTTTTTACGAAAGCAAACAAAAAGATTGTCCTACAACAAATACTTGAGTAAATAAATTGAATAAAAAAGTACCTTTTTATTACACAAATTAATGTTAATCTTTTCATTTTTTTGTAAAACATATTTTGATTATTATGTATATTTAGGTTCGGATTTATGTTTGGATTATGGAACAAAACGAAAATTTAGTTTTGCATGTTTCCCATAAAAATCCGATAAATTAATTTTACTGATTCCCAGATGCACTCGAATAAACATTTAAAAAAAATCATTAAGTCTCCCATGAAAAGTTACCCCTATTGGTACTGATAATGATAGCTACAAGCAGGATGCAATGTATGGTCAACTTTAAGCAGAGTGCAGTTGGGGGTTTAAATTCAGTTTTCCTTGTCCTAGACTGATTAACTTTCCACGGTTAAATAACCCATTCTGTCTCATTATTTACCCATCCCTGGGAGAAGAAGAAATGGATTTATGCCTTTCCCAAAGGCATTAGTGCAAAGTGAAGCGGCCTCGTCCAGGATTTAAAAACTCGGATCACCGATTTTATTTTCTGCGACGATAATCGATAAATGTTGCCGTTAAGCATTTGATAGTCCGATCAGAAATCATTATTTGCTACAGTTTCCACGTAACCTTGGAAATCTGTCACATGATATTTGGAACGGTAATAGGTACCGTGAAGGTCGTGAAGAGGAAATATCCGACATGATACCCTAATGACATGAAAGTCCAAAATTCGTCAAAACTCATTAAATAGAAAGAAAACAAGCTTAGAGCTCATTAGGCTCTATGTTGAGTTGCTTTCGAATGACATCATATATTGCAAATAAATAGGGGAATTAGCGGTTCATATCTATCTCCCTGATAAATAATAATGATCAGATGAATCTGTCGTTATTTAGCTAGAAATTCAATTGGAAATTGTTTTATTCTTTAACTGCAAGTTTGTTAACGCTGTAGTGGTAACAGAAATCGCGCTACCATAAGTCATTTTTGCTGTGCTGCAGTAACATTTATAGAAAATTGGATCATTATGATATAGATTTTTCTTGTGGCTGTCAAATTTGAATGCATTACGGAAAGATCTAATTGTTGATCTATCCGGTATTGTCTAAAATTCACGTGTTTACCCATATACCAAATCAAATCATTACAGATGAGGATGTCAACAATGATACTTAGATGAAAATATGCAATGGTGCTAAAAATAAAACCTCTTAAAAGAGGCCAATTTTAATTTGCCCCATAAAACAAATCTTAATAAAATCAAGACAGACGGCATAAAATGTAATTTTTCAATAGAAATTCATCGTTAAATTAATCAGAATAGTCTTAAATCATTTACAAATAAATTTAGAAATGTTTTTACATCTTTTCCTCTTGCAATTATTATTTTAATCCTTGTGAGTTTTTCACACCGTTAATACCTTTCTACCATTGGACTGGAATTTTTCAGTGATTTTGGCCATAAATATAAAACTGAGTCACAGGAAATTCCGTCAGCTCTACATACCTTTTCTCAGTATTCTAACCAATTTCAGTGGTGCTGTGGATAGACTCAATTTTTCCTCGGATATCCAGTCCCTTTTCCACTTTTTAGGGATTGATCCAAGGGATCCAACTCTAATTGGTAGTACTGCCACGTTCATGTTCCACAACATTTTACAACTCTATGGCAAGTCCAGTTAATTCTCAAGACTTTCATTTTCCTTTACTCTAAATCAATGATCAAATGGAACAGAAAAGTCTACTAATTGGAATGTTCTTTTCTTCTTATTAACTAAAACTAGATGCGGTCTTTTGAATGATCTCATAATCCCAGAGAATTCTATGCATCTCATTTTCCAAAAAATTCTCTCAGTATCAACCTTTAGTCATCTGCAGATTTTTTTTGTGGGTAATCTTCTACTTCTATGTTAGTTTGATGCTTTCATTTATTATGTGGTTGACTGTTTCGTATCTCATTAAAATAATAATAATAATAATAATAATAATAATAATAATAATAATAATATTATTATTATTATTATTATTATTATTATTATTATTGTTTACTCCTTTTGAGTTTTTCACATCAGCGTTAGCTGATCGCATTTCACTGGAATCTGAGTGACAACAAGATTATTATTATTATTATTATTATTATTATTATTATTATTATTAGAGAAGTTATAATAATATATACTAGACAAAACGTGATCCGTTAGGTCACCCATTAAGCTTTCGCTAGATGATTGAGATTAGGGAAAAGAGTAGGTCTGCCAAAATATCGTCTGCTTTTCATTTTAAAAACGAATTAAAATTTATTAAACCGATTATTTAAGGTCAAATTTTTGTCTAAGTCAAAAAGTAGTAACATAATGAGCATCAGTAAAAAAAAAAAAAAGAAAAAAAAAAAGAAAAATGATATTACACATGTAATTTATTTTTTATATATTTAAAATGATTTTTCGGTCAATTTCGATCATCTTGAGCCTGCCAAGACTCTACTTAAAATCTGATTTTACAAAATAAATTGTAACTTTTGCGATTGAAAAAAAATTCACGCTAGATTGTTCAATTGGACACATGCCCTAGTGGATAAAGGGGTTAGTTTAAGACAGTTCTAAGTGCCAGTTATCTCTAGAAAATTTGGTACTCTTCGCGGAGTTCCGTCCCGGCCTCCTGCCTCAAAAACCACTAGCCGGTGGCTGCAGAAAAAAACATCATCTATGATCAAAGTCTGTAGCCGAAGCAGTGTCACTTGAAAAAAAAACAACCAACTTGGGGCATTTTTCCCGAAAACCCAACCCCGACTCTAACCCTAACCCTAACCTTAACCCCACTCCCTAAATAAAATTAACAGTTTTATTACAAAATTTGTGGGTTTTGTTTTTTTCTGGGTCACCCTGTATACAGCGTGAGCCAGAAAAAACAGAACCCAAATTATTTATTTATTTTCCCATTAAACTCCGCGAATATACCCGAAAAATTCATTAAAATCGGATAATTCCCTGATTTTTGGTAAATTCTTTTCAAACGTATGGGTCAGAAATTGTATTTAAAAAAACATTAAAAAAACGAATTGGGTATATCTAGTTTGACCTAATTTAAATTGAAATCGATCATGGAATCCTGTTACGTGCTGGTGAGTTGTTAAAAGTGTCTCTGTTAATCACTCTCCCTTCACTCGCATATAGAGAGGAAAAGAGAGTTATGCAGAATGTAAAGACAGGGACGGGTCAGTTTTTTACTTAATTGCAAATTACGACTAATTAGAACCAATTGAAATGGATTTTTTTTCAAACATTACGTTATCCTAAAACCAAGGAATAATTGAGTATAACTTTCGTGTCATTAAACTAACTAGGAAAAAAATCTTTAGACATTAAAAAGGGAAAATCTCAGCTTTAGTATAGTAATAGATAATTATAATATCATTATTATTATTATTATTATTATTATTATTATTATTATTATTATTATTATTATAAATGTATTATGATATTTAATATATATTATAATATTAATATATATTATAATGCATGAATATAATATATAATTATATGAGAGAAAAGAATGCTTCAGATTTGGAATGACAACAATAATTTCAACACAACCAGCCGAAGATTGGCAGATCAAGCAACAATGATATTGAATAGAAAAATTTTCTCTGATCTTGAGATAATAGAGATATATAGAAAGGAAAATCAAGGTATACAAGTCCATCAGGAAACCACTAAACAAAATGAACAACATGCCGGCAATCAAAACCTTGTATTTATTATTATTATTATTATTTCATTCCTTGAGTTTTTGACAGACGTCTTTAACTGATGGTCTTTGACGGGAGACTGGGTGACAAATCTCCACATGTCTCCAGGACTATTCTGACTATTCTAGCCGATCTTTGCCGTTGTTTAGATGCTTTCCATTCTTCTTCTAATTTCCAATTCCTTCAAACTTTTTTTATCAAACTTTTGGGACAATAAAAATTGTTACAATCTTTACCTTCATGTTCCATAGTTTTTCAGTTCTATTGTTAGGTCAAAGTATTAGTCAACCTTTTTGTTTCCTTTTATTCTCACTCTGTGACCTGCCGGGACGGCAAAATGCACTAGATGATAAATTTTCCCCTTGTTAATCAACACTAGGTCTGATCTCCAAGCTGGGATTAGATTATCCATCTGTATCTCAGGCCCAAAGATGCGTCTCATTCTCTAGGACAGATTCTAATTTGTGCATATACCATTTAGTTGCATGGTGAAAATTTAATTTCTTGCACAATTCCCAATGGATCATCTTTCCCAGCCAGTCGTACCTATGCTTGTACTTCCTTTGTACTAGTTTACTGCATTCGATTATATGATTAACCGTTTCTTCTTTGTCGCCACACATTCTACAGTTGATATTCTGTTGCATCTAATCCATTTTCGCTTGGATATAATTTGTTCTTATGGCATTTTTCTGTGCTGCAATTATGAGAGATTGTTTTTCTCTTGGGATTTACCCTCTTTGTCCAAGACTTCTTATATGCAATCTCTGCAGTGTTTTTGCTTAAAGTATCCACATTGTCTTTTTCTGAATTTTTGAGATGAGGCTTGATAATTAGTACTATTTGGATTTTTCGGATTATTATCCTCATTTTCATTGTTATCTGTACAATGTTTCGGCCGATGTGCCCTCCTGTACCCCAGCTATGGTTAGCGGAATGAGAACAGGATACCCCCGTGGATTGAATAAAGAGTTAGGTTCAAAGTTTTTTGATAGCTCTCGATTACTACAAGAAGTTTCCCGATTACGACAAGAAGATTACTGGGTTCGAAAAGAATGTTCCCGGGCCCGAGAAGAATTACCCGAAGAAGGCCGGAGGGCACATCGGCTGAAAGGTTGTGCAGATAACAATGAAGATGAGGATAGTAGTCCGACTAATCCAAATGATACTATCCATATAGTGTTTTTCTTCTCATTTACATTTTCTAGTTTTTGTTGTATTTCTGCTTGTTAATATGTTGCAATTGCTTTTTCTGCCGACTACAATTAGTTTTTCTTTGGTCTTTTTGGTGTATTCTTCGAGTGTTCGAATTGTTGCATTTACACTATCTTGAATATTGACGAGACTTCATCCTCCTATTCTAGATACATATAGTCTATCTATGTCATCTCTCTTATGCATTGTCATGTTTCCTGGTGCTTTGGTCCATCTGTCGGAGTTCCTCTCTTGTCCATTTTAAGAATGGTCCAGAGTATCTTACAAAGGGGAACAGCACAGGTGTTTATTCCCTTGACGAGATTTTTATACAGATTTTGGTTTCTAGAAGTTTCTTATTCTGAGGTACGCTTTCCTCAGTTTTTCTTTTATCTCTGTTTGATGTAATCCGCTTCCAATAATCCCAAATATTTGTAATTCTTCTCATGGTTTGTTAAAAGGTGTGCTGCTCGTATCTTTTAAATTTATCATTATTATAATGAAGCTTTTTCACGCCCACCTAAGCTTGTGGTTCACAGGAGGTTGAGTGACAGCAAATCTCCCCAGGTTTCCAGGACTCTTCTGGGTATTCTAGCTGATCTTAATCGTGCTGTTTTTGGATGGTCTCGATTCCTTTTCGGATTTCCAATTCCTCCAGATTTTTTCTAAACGCTTGGGAACTGTTCCAAGGTAAGCAATTACAATTGGTACGACCTTTACCTTCATGTTCCACAGTTTTTCTTTCAGTTCTCTATCCAGTATTTGTCTATTTTGTTTCTTTTTTTCCTTTTCTCTCGCCTTCATAAAGTGATATGCCGCAGCATGCTTCAAATTGAATTTCTTGCACAATAACCAGTGTATCACCTTTCCCACCCAGTCGTGCCTAGTCTTGTACTCCCTTTGTGCTAGTTTGCTGCATTCACTTATCTGATTAACCGTTTTGTCTTTGTCTCATCACATTCTACACTTGCTATTCCGTTGCGTCTTATTTATTTGCTTTTATATAATTTGTTCTTATGACATTTTCTTGCGATGCATTTATAAGAGATTTATTTTCACTCGTGAGGTTTCCCTTTCTTAGCCATATCTATGACTTCTGATGTGATATCTCTTCAGTTTGTCGCTTAAAGTACCCATAGAATTGTTTTTCTTCCAATTTCGGTTTTCTGGTTTATGTTGTATTTCTGCTTGTTAATATGTTGCAATTGCTTTTGCTGGCGACTACAATTAGTCTTTCCTTACTTTTATTAGTGTATTCTTCTAGTGCTCGGATTGTCGCAAATACAGAATCTTCAATATTGGCGAGACATTTCCCCTTCATTTCTAGGAACATATAGTCTGCCTATATCCTTTTCCGGGTGTAATGTATTATGCATTGTCATAGGTTTACTTGTCCTTTGGTCCCTCTGTCAGAGCTCCTCTCTTTTCAATTTTAGGAATGGTCCCGAGTATCTTACGGGAGGGACAACCAGGTGTTTTTTCTTTGATGAGATTTCTGCTACAAAGATTGGTTTCTAGAAGCTTTCTTGTTCTTCTGAGGTATTCTTTTCTTACATTTTCTTTCATTTCTGTTTGATGGCGTTGCTTCCAATAGTTCGAGATATTTGTCATTCTATTTTTCTCCTAATGTCCTAATTTCTTCTCGATTCAGTAGTTCTATTCCCTTCACTGTTTCATTTTTCTTTTCTTCATCACCAGTTGGCACACTAATGCCGAATTCCATTCCTATATTTTGACAGTAGATTCTTTGTAGAAGGGTTTCCAGTTCTTTTTCATTTTTGGCAAAAATATTGATGTCACCAAGATGATTTATTTTTTTCTGTGATTTTGTAAATTTGTATCCCGCGGTATATTTCTTAACTATATGGTTGAGTGGCATCATTGCTATGACAAATAGCAGTCTTGATAGGGAGTTTCCCTGGAAGATGCCTCTTTGAAATGTGCAACTCTTCTAAGATCTGCTGTCAATTCAACTTTCCATTTTTCCATGGCTTTGTTGATAAAGTGATTTTACTTATTGCTATTCAAAGTATTTTTATTAATGTCATCTAAACAATATATAACTTATCATTCTTATGATATAATTGCAAATAAACATTATATTGATATCTATACAGATAATAATCGCAGTAACCAATATAGTAAAAGACAGAACAAAAAGATGGATAAAAGAATGATATCAATTTACCTGTACTCGAAGGAACACCGAAAGCAAATACTAAACGATCCCAATCATTGTAGCTTTGATAGAATGCGCTAGCTGATACCAGAAAAAGGGAGTGTTGGTTTTACAAAAGAATAAGACCAGTAGAATTATTGTTAGGGTGTAATCTTTAGACATTTAACTCCAATTATCTTCATTACCAAATGGTAGTTATTCTCCTGAAAAATATCGAGAGTAATTATTATCATCTCCTGTGTAACTCAATAACTGTTGTTCGGTTAGTCAAATGTTAACTTCATCATGTCACAAAATTTCCCCAATATAAATATTCATCAAAACCCCATGATAAATATAAGATTATCGTTTTCATCTTCTTACATCTCTTCAGATTCTTACTAGTCGGAATTTGATTGAAAATAATGTCATTTTCTTCGAAACTACCAATCAAGATGTGATGCTTTTACATTACCAGAAAAAAAACGCTATTACTGTATGACTGATATAGTGTCTATATTTTCGGGTATTGCCTAAATATGGATGGGAAATTGAAACACAGAGTAGTCATAAAATCATTGACCAACTTTATTAATGTATTCCTGCTGAAATACACAAAATGCTCATAAATCTATCTCTATATAGCATTATTTCTGTTAAGTCAAATTGTGGAAAGCAGAAGCGCTGATCCATTTAGAAAATAACATTATATATATATATATATATATATATATATATGTGTGTGTGTGTGTGTGTGTGTGTGTATATGTGTGTGTGTGTGTGTGCGCGCGCGTGTGTGTGTGTGTGTATAAAACTATTGATCTTAAATTCGTCCATCAAAAGGCTAGTGAAAATGGCGAAATGACTGCTTTTTACATGCGTTGAAATCCCAATCACTTGCGCAACTATTTTATATATTTGGCAAATAGAGTCAAATAGACGACAAAGCGTCGTTTGAAATTATACAAACATCCAATCTCCCGAGCTGACCCGTAGACTAGGTAGTTGATAAGACACAAATGAAGCGACGGAAAATGGACAGGTGAAGTGATGTTTTGCGGTAAATCCACCTTCTGGTTAAATTACCTTCAAATGCTTTCTTATATATATACACTAGAAGAAGTACTCGTTTCATAACAGACTAAAAGGAATTAAAGAAGACCAGTGTGTGTGTCTGTGTGTGCGAGAGAGAGTGAAAAAGAAAGAGAGAGAGAAAGAAAGAAAGAAAGGGGAAGAGAAGAGTAAAAGAAGGGATAAGAGGAAAATAATTTAGTAAATTCCTTATCATATTAAAAGAAAATTCGCTAAGAATTCACGTATTACAATGTTTCTGTTATGATTTTTCCTTTAAAATATCATTTTTAAGAATGTAAACATAAACTCCTGAGTGCTTTTGAATGATCTTATTTTTCTAAACGTTTTGTACACAGTACAACATTTTTAATACAGTTCTTAATTGCATGTTAAGTTAGACTGATAAAAATGTTTTTGCTTGATTTATCTTTACTTTTACCCCTAACAATGTAATAATAAAGAGATACTAAGAATTAAACGTTTGTCATAAATTTATAGGTGGATAATTTTGTGTATTAGATCAAATGATAATTATTCGTTTATTCTGTGAATAGTTAATTTATTTTAAATTTTTTTAATTTCCCTGATTACAGATTAATATGTTTTCTTCTAAGAAATAAATGGCACACAAAACGCCCTCTTCACACACATGATAGACTTCGATCATACAATCAACTTCAACCATGCATCGTTACTCAAACGCGCACATTGCAAGAACTTATATATATATATATATATATATATATATATATATATATATATATATATGTGTGTGTGTGTGTGTGTGTGTGTGTGTGTGTGTGTGTTTCTTCAAGGTGCGTCTTTGAACATTTACGAATCAAAAGTCACACCCATATTTATTTGTTCTTGAATAAATAGCAATAGCTATTTTCTTGTGAAAAAAAAACTTAATTCACAAAAATTCAAAATATGGCAATTGATTTTTCTCATCATGAAGTTGGAATTCTTTTTCTTTTTTTTTTCTTCTTTTTTCAAAGATTCTGATCAAGTGAATGTCTTTTGTGCATACAATGATATCTTTGATGGATGTCTTTTTTTATAGCATAAATGTAAGAGTGCAGGATCTTAGAACCGTATTAAGTAATTTACCAAACTTCTTTAGTCAGAATTGATATGGAATTATCTCAAGACAAACATTTGGAAGATTAACATGACATAATCTTCATATTTCTATTTCCTCTATGTTTGACTTTGTTCCTTAGAAATCGAAGCTGAAAAGGGGTTATTCAGATTGTTTACGAATAGTATCAGAGAAAGATAATTACAAGTAATACAATCAGTAATAATATCTAAAAAGTATTCCACTTACTGAAAAAAAGGATTAAAAAAGTAATGGAAAGAAGAAAATTGGGTTGTCCATATCTTTTCCTGAAAATGGATATTCAGAATAACGACATTTTTCTGTCTGATTCCTGTCTATTTGCCATTATTTCTGTTTTGTTTCTTTTGAAATCCTGCATCTACTTATATTTCCCTACACTTCTCTTTGTTTTTCTTTATTGATCTATATTATCTATATAAAGAAAGAAGACATCTCCACACTCGACAATTCAAGTGCCTAGATAGTAATATCTCATCCACAGAAAGTGCTGTTATGTACGCATAGGGAAGGCATGGTCTGCTATAAACAGATTATCAGTCATATGGAAATCAAATCTCATTGACAAGTTAAAGCTACAATTCTTACAAGCCGTAGTTGTATCAGTGCTATAGTATGGCTACAAAGTATGGACCTTAACAAAGCGCGTAAAGAATAAGCTAAATGGGAGCTGTACACGAATGCTGCGTGCGATCTAAAAACAAATTGTGGAAATAACGCAAAACAAAAAAGCAGCTGTACGGCCACTTATCCCCTATCACACAAAAATCCGAGCGAGACGAAAAAGACATGCCTGCTGGAGAAGTGAGGACGAACTAATAAGTGACTTCCTCCCGTGGAAACCTGCCAGTGCAGGCTGTCCAACAAAAAACTACATTGGCCTGCTCTGCGTGGATACTGCATGATGCGCAGACGACCTCATGAGTACAATGAATGACAGAGATGGTTAACGAGAGATTTTCATAGATACCCGTGCTACTATTGTGGCATGAGGATGATGATCTGTATATAGATATCTACCAATACTAATGGAAGTTACCGTCTGAGCCGTTGACTACATCAAAAATCGCAGCTTGTTATAACAGCAAAACGATTATATAGCTCAATTTGTGAGTTAATCAGTTTGGTTTCCATCAGTCAAATAAGCAAAACTGCTGCATATGGTTCTAAAAAATGCAAGAATTTTTGTAAAATAAAATGTTTTTCTTTTACTGCCTAATGTAATCTTCAAAGAAATGTTCGATCAATTTTTAAACTTTGTTCTAGAGCACGATCAGTGCTGCTATAGACAATGATTTTTCTTTCTTTTTTTAGAATTTAGGTTACGACGTAAGGAGCCATAAAGTCCAACCCAGCTTCTACTAGGATGAAAGAAATTAAATATATATTAAAGAAAAGAAATATTTCTGAAATTTTAATATTTTATATTTATATTTTCTAATAAAATTGATATTATTCAACATTTTATTGAGAAATATTTACTTAATTTAAGTGAGCAAGAATTGAGACATTAATGGATTTTAAATCTATAAATTTTGGAGGGCTTCCTTTTTATTTTGTTACTAATAATATACAAATAACCACTATAAACCTAATTGGTAATCTTTGATTAAATGTAAATAATTATTTCAACATATTTTTTTCTTTTGAAGTTTTGATATCTAAATTCTATACGAGTATTTACATCTTTCAACAACATGGCGCCCACTAATTATTGTTTGTTGCTAGAGACTCCTTCTTGGGGAGAAGTAGCCATTTCTGCACGTTGAATATTCTTTATGCTAAAAACTTACCTAGAGTTATAATTATACCCCCCTCACCAATTCACTTGTACTTGCACGTAATTTTGCTTTCAATAAAAATTATTTGACTGATGATGTCCGTATAAATCGGACGAAATATTTCAACTCTTAGATTTATTTTGAGTTATCATTTCTTGTTCACTATTCTTTTACCTACCTCATATATATATATATATATATATATATATATATATATATATATATATATATATATAACGTTTGTAGAGAGAAACTATTCGGTTTGTTGTGACTTCTCATCCTGCGTCTAAATCATTAGCCGTCTATCTAATAGCTACGAAAAACTATTAATCGATGCTAATCTTTATCCAATTTATGCTTGTATACACGATAATCAAGCAATTAGCATTGTAGTAATTGTACTAATATAAAAAAATGTGTTACTGTTCGCGGAGCGACCAAATTGCAAACGCTTAGGATGGAGACAATAGGTTATTGAATAATTTCCGTTCAAGGGATGAGTGCTGCTTTCAAAAGTCCCTGTGTTGTCTTTATCAGGAGGATTTCTCAAGGTTTATCAATATTGATTAGATGTAAAATAGCAAGTGGGGAGGAAAGACATGACAGAAATAGAATATTCGCTCTGCAAGATTGTTGGCTTTTTAAAATATATTTTCAATAATCAACCGAATATTAAAGCAATAAATCTGATCTTATGTCTCTGTAGATTTGTACAGTTATGAATCAAGTAGAGTAGTTTTGTTTTATTATTTTGAAAAGTGGGAGCCGCCTTTTTAAAGAGCCGTTTCTAATGAAGCAAGGTGGGTTTTTTCTGCGATACCGGAAACACGGGTGCCGGCTTTTTCTGTCAGTGTAAAAAAGTAAAGTAAAGTCGTGGGGGCGGCCTAAAGTCGGTATCAGCCAGTCAGCGAGGGAGTCTATCCCCTTTTCAATAGCACTAGACCAAGGACATTGTTTTTTTTGCGTCTGAGGTGGAGCGCCACACCTACCATCAGCTCCTTACTTTACCGCACAAATCCATGTGCTACTCATACGCTGAGTTGGCGAGAACCGGTATCGAACTTGTTGTTTCTAGCCGAATGCTCTACCGACTGAGCTAGCCCGGTCCCTAAGTGTAGACTTACTAAAATGCTTCTCTATGTTTATATACTTAACTAGCGAGTTCAAAAAACCTAAGACAGTATTCAATGAGTACATAACATTTGTTATAAAAAAGATGAAATCTAGTCCTGCGTTTTTATATACTTCTTTCTCTTCATCACACATATGCGTGTGCATATGTGTCGCAAATCTAACCCAGCTTAAGGTGGCTTTTCCACAAAGCAATGTTTTTGTCCTCGGCTAAAATGGTCGGTTTTATTGCCGGTATTGTCCCGAAAGGAGAAAGACTGGCATAGCTGTACTAAATTTGGCACCATCCGCTTCGTTAACAACGGATTTCTTTCATTTTTCAGGAGTAAGACCAGATTGCAAATACAATACCCTGCGGAATGTACTCTCTAATTGAGAATCCAAATTAAAATGCTAACATAGGTCTTATTCAATATTTTTCATGTGTTGTTATTTCCATGACTTTGTTTTAAAGATTAAAGTCTCGCACTTATAAGCTATACACCCCTGAAACCTCACAACAGGGCTCATCTGGTCATTGTCACGGCTGTTGCTGAAATTTCATTACGAATAAAATGTTTCAGCTCATCAGTTTTCTGTGGTCTGTGTTTAAAGATTTGAGTGTTCAGCTACTCTCTAATTAATCACAAGAATATAAATCTGGTGAACAAGTGGATAAATTGATCCCAGAACCACACGGTTTTTACCATTCTACGCTATGACGGCATTTCTGCTGCTGTTCAAAGACATACCTCCCACCCACTTACCCCTTCTAGTGTCTGCACCGCATCGATTTAAATCAGAAAGATCATTCGGACAGTTCTAGCAGAGTGATCTCCCGGATTGTACATTGCAAATAGATTAAAAATAAAGCAATTTCCAAACACAGACAAATCTCATTTCAATATTTATGTGTTTTTTGTTGTTTTTGGAGGATAATATTATTATTTAGTCCAAATATTGTCAATCTGAAACAGTATAAGTAAATCAATTTTTCGTTTTTTAAATTTTATACATTTTGAGTTATTTGGTGATACGAATCACAAGGTTCCGGGTTCGATACTGTCTCTCGCCAACTCAGTGTATGAGTAGCACAGAGATCTGGGCGTTAAAGTGAAGAGCTAATGGTAAGTGTGGCGTTCCACCTCAGACGCTAAAATAATAATTCTAGCGCTAGTGAAAAGGGGATGGACTCTCTCACTGTCTGGCTGATCCCGACATTAGGCTGCCCCACCGACTTTACTTTTTTTTAAACATTTTTATAGATAATTTTTACAATTATATATATATATATATATATATATATATATGCGTGTGTGTGTGTGTGTGTGTGTGTGAAGAAAGGTAGACAAACACAGGATGTTGTAGAAAATGAATGTTTATTGTAGGTAGTGATGTCGACGTTGTAACGTTTCGGTCTGTTAGACCTTCTTCAGGACTTTGGATATTCTTGCTTCAATGGTGAAAATTTTCATACTGGTGAATCAGGATGTTGTGAATAAAAGGGAGGATGGTCAGTTGTTGGTGTTAGAAGAGGTTGGTAATAGATTTCTCTTTTCTCTCAGATAGGGTGTGTATCAATGTGGTTCGGATAATGATGTGACAGGTGTTAGGTGTTTGGGAGTGAGTGGGTCATATATGCTGGATTTGAAGATGTAGTTATTCATGTATATATGGTGAATGGCATAAGGATTGGTTATGAGTGTGTGTGTGTATATTTATTTATTTATTATTATTTATTTATTTTTGCTAAGTCTCATCTTGCTGTCTTTATTGTCTATTATTGTTTGTGAAGGCGATTTTTTTTTCAGTCTAAAACGTGTTTTTTTAATCTTTAGAATAAACAAGTATGTTAATACAAATATAAACGAAAAAGTGTGACGCAAATTAATTGAAAAAGTCTAACAACTGATAAAAACGAAGGATAACTGTGGTAATACTGCACTGATATTTGTGAGATGCGTCAGGATTTAATAATCTTTGGCTGCATGATGATTGCTGGAGACATAAATATATTGGCCGAGTTGGCAACCTATCTACGTTTTCCTCAAGTAACAATAAAATGATTACACTAGGAATTCCGTACACTCACAACAGACGCGTGAAACCTGGCGGTGGCCACAGGTGATGCAAAAGATTCATCCTGAATGAGCAATTCATAAATATATTAACCACTGAGCAAGGAGAAACATCAAATAATAATCCAATTATGTTTTTTTAAACTGTTAGACAACAAAATAAACAATGACTAAACTTAAGTCAATTTTAAGCTAACTCTGGCAAAAATCAGGCTTAGTTATTTCGTTTTTCATCAAACTCTTTCGAATCATCAAGTTGTCTCATTCATTTTCTTGGGTATTTAGACACTCGTATATATATATATATATATAATATATATATATATATATATATATATATATATATATATATATATATATGAGGAAAACTGAGTAAAGAAAAGAACTGTAGATGGATAAAATGAATTTAATCGATATCACTTTAATCGATATCACTTACACATGTGTTTCGGTCAGTTTATCAAAATTTATACGGATTACGCTATTATTATTATTAAAATAATCAGATGAAATTGAAATAATAATAATAATAATAATAATAATAATAATAATAATAATAATAATAATAATAATAATAGGAAAAATGTAAAAATATTCCGTACACAGAGAGATTTTTTGCGACCTTCATCAGAGTGAATTTTTATTTTTTGAGTAGAGAAAAAAAATCCGTTGGAGATAAAACAGAATTTTAAAAATGTTCGAAAAAAGAATATTTTTTTAATTATTTTTGGAACGCAGAGACCGTTATAAAAATTTGCAAGTTTTGGTGGATGGATACAGTTTGTATTGCAAAGAATAAAATGTTATTAATCACACTATTTGATAATTCATTAATTAATTTCAAATTTATTATATAACACAATATTCCACAAATAATAAAAACATACTTAACCCTTTCGCTCATTTTAAATGGTGAACTCTTTTTTATGTTTTGTTGATAAGTGAATGAAGCGTGTTTACAATGTTATTATTTGGGAAAAAGAAAACGGTGAAACATAAAAAAGATATATATAAATATATAAAGGAGAGATTTTGGTATGTACATATCGACGTATAACTCCAAAACGGGAGGTCACTCAGATTTAAAATCTTGCATACACATTGATATCGTTCTAACTAAGAAACACTCCAAATTTGGTTATTGATTTTTACTTATTAAGGGATATAATTAATTAATCAAACAAAAATCAAACGATTTTTTGAAAGCTATAGCATAGCATAGCTGCTGCTGCTGCTGCTTGGTGTATCAGCAGGAACTCGCCTGCTGGTTTTATCAGCAGAAAGAAAGAAACAAAGAAACAAAAAGAATATCAGCTTCCAGTCATTGAAAATGTTAGCGACAAACTTGAACTATGACTAAATTTTAACGTAAAATAAATTCGTTTTTTTATTTTATAATCTTTCTAAATATTTATTTATATTTATCGTATGTTTTTGAAACTAACTTTGATTGTACAATGTACACTCACTTAAATTAAATTATTGTCATGCACAAAAAATTGTTGAAAAATGAAAATTGTTTCAAAACACAAGTTTACGGTTACATTTTTTTTAAATAAGATTTTAAATGTCAATAAAAAATCAGTCACCAGTATAGGGTTGTATAAATGTAAATAAAATAAACATAAAACGAGTTGTTTTGTAATTAATACTAATGGTTAAAAAAGTCTTAATAGTTTAGAGAACTAATGAAAATGTTTTAAAATGTAAGCAAAACTAGATATTGCATTCTTTTTATCGTTAAGAACTAGATTTGAATTGTCATGTAGAAAAAATTCAAAGAAATAAATTACAATGTATTTCTAACTTATCAAGCAATTAAAAACTGAATTTAAAATTGTCCCCAAATACTATTATTATTTTCAAACTGGAGTTTCAGTGAAACTTTTCGTGAACAGAAGAGAAAATAATCTTGCTCAATATATAATTTGTATGAGTCTGTATCAATTGAATTATTTTTTATAGCGAGTTAGAAAAAAAAAATTATTTTGCTTCGGACTGTAAAAGTATGTTTTAACGAAAAATCACGTCTTATTCATATTGCAATCTTTTATTCCTGTCTTTAAAATATTAATTTAGTTAGAAATGAAATGAAATAATCTATCTTACAAATATTTATTTGGTAAGAAAGAGCGAAGTAAAAAACAATAATAAGTGAAATAAATAACAATAATAAAGTTTATTATTGTTATTGTTCTCGCTTATTTTCGCTTATTATTTATTTCGTTTGACGTTTATTTAAGCGAAAACATTTAAGTCAACTTTGTTTTTAATTTTTTCGTATATATACAAAAGAATTTTTAGAAAGAAAAGCCTTTTACAAAAATAGTTAGTTAAATTATATAACTACTTATTTCGTAACTAAGTAAACATATAGTTGTATTGTAATAAAAACAAAAAAAAATTATAATAAAAATACGATGTAGTTAACATTTCGTATATAAACAAAACAGTGTATGATATGTTTTTACCTTAAACATAAAATAAAAATGATTCTAATGTACGTAACTTGAATGAGAAAATTTGTTCTTTAATTTATCATAATTCTAATGATAGGCAGATTTTTTTTTAAATTAAGTCACCACTTTTTTCTCTCGCTTTCTTTTTTTTATTAATAAAAACCGTCAGAAATGGTCTTTCGAATTTATCTCTGCTGAAAACGGTCGGAAAATTAGGGTGACCCAGAAAAAACAGAACCCACAAAATTTGTAATAAAACTGTTAATTTTAACTAGGGTGGGGGGGGTAGGTTAATGTTGGGGTTTAGGGTTAGTTTAATGGGAAAATAAATAAATAACTTGGGTTCTGTTTTTTTGGTTCACCTATATACAGGGTGACCCAGAAAAAAAAAGGACCCACAAACTTTGTAATAAAACTTAATTTTAACTAAGGGGGTTTAGGGGGTTAGGGTTAGGATTGGAGTTTAGAGTTAGTTTAATGGGAAAATAAATAATTTGGATTCTGTTTTTTTTTTGTTTTTTTTTTTGGTCACCCTAATTTTCCGACCGTTTTTCAAGTTCAGCCATCGAGATTTCTTTTAATCATTTATTAACATTTTTTTTTAACTTTAGAAATCACTTTAATTCATTCATATTAGTGTCGTCTCGAATATAACATTTATTTCGACCGTTTATTCATTAGACAATTCTTGGCGATTTTTTTAAAAAATTGATAAATAATTATCTCTTATTAGTTACCACCAATTTTCCCCTGTGAAATTTACCCCACCCCTATATTTAACACAATGAAACTTGCATAAAAATTAATATTATCTTGAAAAAAAATTTTCAGTTCGAAAGAAGATTCATTAAACAAATTACTGATGATTTTTTTTTAATTTTCAGCTAACGGAAATAATGAAAATTATGATTGAAAAACAATGTTTTCTTTTTTGCACCGTTAAATCAACTGAAATTTTACGTATCCAAAAACAATTTACGACAAGAGGATTTTTAAAACATACTATGAAAAATCAATTAATGGTCCGATTTTCACGAAAATATATTAGGGGAAATATTTTTTTACGAGGTCTACCCCATCCCCTATTTTATTTTATGAGATATTAAAAAAATGAACCGAAATTGGGTATACCTATCTCTTATTTTTTCGCCACTCACTCTTTGGTGTTCCTATTTTTATTTTTTTTAGTCCAGTCATGGATCGGGTACTTTAGCTAGTCTAAATATATGAGTAAGTTTTTGGTAAGTACGTGTCGATCTATAACACAGAAAAGAGAAGTCACTCAGATTTGAAATCTTGCATATAGATTAATATCCTTCTAACTAAGAAACACGTCAAATTTGGTTATTGATTTTTACTAATTAAGGGATACAATTAATTAATTAAGCCAAAATCACCCAATTTGGGAAACTGTCAATATACCAGCACCTGCTGATAATAAAATATTGTCCGCTGGCTGATTTTTGTTACAGCGATTTATAGCGATTTACAGCAGAAATGTATAATTTTAGAGAACAAATTTCGCAGTCTAAGTCTGCTAGGAATTTATCCCCTATTCTTGGTCCAATCTTTAAAATATATATATTGTTGGAAAGAAAATAATATAATCTTTCTGAATATGCAATTTTTATGCGTTTTTATAAATTGAATTATTTTTTACAGCGAGTTAAAAAAAATTGGCTTCAGAGTGTTGATATGTAGGATTTGTTTTCATTCTAAATTTTAAGAAAAAAAACAAATTCTTTTTTCTCGCCTATTTATGGTTCAATCTTCTTTAAGATATCTATATGGTTCGAAAGAGAATGAAATAATCTCTATAAATATGTAATTTGATTGAGTTTTTATCAATGGAATTCTTTTTTACAGCGAGTTAAAAAAAGTATATTTTGCTTCAGTCAGCCTAGAATTCGTAGTATCATTTTTTCATACTTAAATTTTTACATAAAATGAAATCTTATTTATCGCATATTTCTGTTTCTATCTTAAAAATATTTATTTGGTTTGAAAAAAGGTATTTCTAAATATGTAATTAGTATGTCTTTTCATACATTGAATTATTTTTAAAGCGAATTAAATAACAAATCAAACGAAAACACTTAACAACTCGACGTTTTTTTTATGAATTCCTGTCGTTCTTCAATTGTAAACAAAACGTTTTGTTTGTTTTTTTCATCATCGCGTTAATTTATTTATTTTAATATTAGAAATTCAAATAAAATCATGATACTAATGTAGAATAGTGCACAAGAGATAATACCATTAGATTACCTAATACATTTCACGGAAATACCTGAAAACTCAAATTGTTATCAAATTTATGATATAGTATACTTTACTATAATAATTTGACATTCGATCGACTACGTTTTTTGAATTAATAATGTTATAAAATTATTTATCGTTTTACATAAATTTGATTACTTTATTTAATTCTTTTTTTCTTTTTCAAATATTAATTTGAAATTTAGCAAATCGCGTCATTTATATTTTATTTGAAAAATATAGTTAATCATAGAAATAAAATTTTTACTATATCATTATGTGATGGGCTAAACTTGCAAATCGGTCGGAAAATTTAGGATAACCCAGAAAAAAACAGAACGCATGAATTTTGTAATAAAACTGTTAATCCTAACTTGGAGGAAAGGGTTAGGGCTTAGGGTTAGGGTTGGAGTTGGGTTTATGGTTACTTTAATGAGAAAATAAATAAATAATTTGTTTTCTGTTTTTCTGGGTCACCCTGTAGCTTTGCCGGGTAGCCGCTGCTCGTATATATATATATATATATATATATATATATATATATATATATATATATATATATATATATATATATCGTTGTGTAGAAATTAAAAAGGAATGAATTACAGGGGTAAGAGCTATATGTATTTATTTGTAAAATACTACACAAATAAATGTGAGTTCGTTATATACCTGTGATATTTACAAGTAGAAAACCCACTTGTTGGAATTGTTATCAGGTTGATCATCTGTTCCTAAATTGCCTGGAAAGGGTCCTCTCTGGAAATACACCCGTCCCACTCTTGGAATTTCCCTGTTACCTTTCATGGCAAAGGATAACAGTTCACCTGCTTTTGAGACAAAGGTGTTGTTGGGGAAAAATCAACCCGTTTCATCGAAGTCTTTTCGGAGACAACGGAAAATTGAAAAGGTGGAGTGGCTGAGAATTGATAAAGCTGGGGGGAACGTTAAACAGCTGAATTTTAGTTTCACAAAGAAACCTACTTTAGGTGGTACATTTCATTTATTAGGAGAGCCTCCGCCTGTCGTTGTCTCGGGAGATTTTTCATAGTATTTTGTCAGTGCTTTTTTCCTTTTTTTCCCCCTTTCGATACCCATTTTCAGGGGTTCTTAAAAGAGTCTTTATGTCTGGACCGTTATATATAAATAAATGAAGCCCAATTAATTATATGTATGTGTGTATTTCGATAAATATCGTTGTTCCAGTTCCAAAAAGAAAGACTAAGAATGAAACTAATGCCGAACAGAAAACAGAAAAAGAAAGAAGAAAATTATACGAATGTTGAACGGAGAACAACAAAAATAAAGAAAGAAGAATGAAAGGATGAAAGAAAATCATTAAATGCAAATAACAGAAAGAATGACTAAGAAGGTACGATGAAAAGAGAACAAAATAGTAATGAAAAATAAAGAAAAGGGAAACGAATGAAAATCGCAGCTCTGATAATTTAATGAGTTGCAGGCACGAAAAAATGAAACATAACGAATGGGAAAGCAGATCTTGTAGCTGCAGATGATAATGATGAAAGAAGGAAATGAACGAGCGCAAAAGAAATAAAAGAAAAATACACTGAAAAAAGGGAAAGACCGACGAGACAAAATTATCTTGAAATTTAGTGTTGCTTTCGGCATTTCTTTTTTTGAATCATAATCAATATCAAGATGTCATCGTTATTACTTTAAACGACTGGCAGATGAAAATAATATTGCAATACTTGATTTTTTTTGTCGTTTCGTTTAACACGAAACGACAAAAAAAATCAAGTATAAAATCAATATTTTAATAAAATAAGCAAATAACAAAACCTCTACTCCCACCTCAGCTGCCAAACTTTTGTATCATTTATACTCTTTTAATTTTCAAAAAGTAGTAAGTGGTGGCTTCCATTAAAAATCAAGGAACAGCAAGTTTTTTCAATAGTTTAGCATTCTTCTCATAATTCCAGTCCTTTGTCGCCCGGAAAGTTTCGATTCTTCCTTATATATCCATTCTTCCACTATGTCTTTTCAAACTGTTTAAGCGCTTCGTAGGCAAAATGATGGGCAATACAGTTGACTTATTTTCAGTTTTCTTACGAGAAATTCATATTCATTTTCTTTTTTCTGTTTTACTCTGTGGTCCGCTGAAACAGGAAAATATACAATCAGATAATTTTTTATCGTTTACGATCAAACTTCTTGCTGGATTTGAATGATTCATTTAAAATTCACAGATAATTTCTGAACTGTTATTCTATACGATATTTTAGTTTGCCCACATATAATTAGCTTCCACGTTTAGACCCTAACCGTTTGCAGTTTCCAATTGATTACCATTTCAAACATCCAGATCAGTTTTTGTATTCCTTTTGGGGCAAACTTATTTGCATTCGGTTATTATGATTTACAAACTCTCTCTCTCTCTCTCTCTCTCTCTCTCTCTCTCTCTCTCTCTCTCTCTCTCTCTCTCTCTCTCTCCACAATGAGTACACTTCTTCTTTTCCTGATATTTTTATTTTATATAATTCATTATTAATATTGTCCAGTATCACCCTTAGTTGCTCCAAATATTTTTAAAAGTTAATCTTAAAGAAATTATATTAGATTATTATTTTTATAAACAATTCTAAAACAATAAGGAGATTTGTTTGGCATAACGGTTATCATCCTAGGAAATTCACTTGACAACCTGAGTTCAAATTTTGATCAAGACTGCATTTCACTTCATGCAAATGCCCTTAACCCCATTTATCCCCCAGCTAAGAGTAAAATAGTAGGGCACTCTTTGACCTTGCTACGGCAACCAGTTTAGGAGAATAATCACTCTGAATTAAAACCACCTGTTCTCCGATTGAAAACTGGCTTTGTGGCGCATTCAACTCATGGTGGAGGTTTTGGAAAATACACAACAGAAAAAAATAAAATTTTTAATTTAAATGGGTTTTATTTTTAAAATACACAAATGAATATCTTAACTGCTCTTTATATAGACTTCAGCTGTGACTCAAAACACCAAGGCTGTTACCAGTTTCAGAGGAAAATGTCTTCATTTGAATAACTTAAGAATTTCATTATGAAGGCTATCAGCAAAACAATCGTAACAAAATACCAGATTGGATATTTTTAAAAAAACTGTTTACCACAATTTTATTTTTAAATATTCAAATTGATGTTCGTTAAGCGACAGTATCAGCCAAGATATAAGAGGCATGAGAAGTAGTGAGGAAAATTCATGGGCGTAAACGGTAGTTATTCAAAGGACGTAATGTGTAATACTTGTGCACGTACACACAGACAAATAAAAGCAGCACTTCCAGAAAAAACAAAAAATAGCAAAATCCATAAAAATTTTAACTTTAAATATATCACCGATTCCAAATCAAGAAACGGTTAAAAATTTATCTGTCATCTCCGAAATATTACCATTCTAGAATTTAACAGAATGAAATTAAAAAAAGGTAGAAAAACTGGGAAAATATATTACCGTGTGAGAAAACAGAACACTAAGGATATAAAATGACCTGAGCATCATTACTGGGGTGTTTAAGGTCTTCGAAATGTATTAGAAGTTATTGGAGGTCCTGAACATCCAAGGATGAATGCAAGCCATTCAACATTGCAGTTGCAAAGGGATTCATGAGAAGATCTATCACTTGATACTTATTGAAAGCCACATGATATAATTAGTCAATCCGTTCTGATAACGCTAATACACGGAAAATAGTAGCTACGACAGGATCCAAACAAATGTAATGGTAATAGCAACAAATACGGTTATTACAAGATGCAAATTTAAAAGAATGAAAATCAATATACACATTGCAGATGCAATGTTATAAAGTGAAAATATTGATAGATTTATGATAGTAGCAGTTCCGTCAAAATAAAGACAGGTTTTGATGAATACAATGAGGAAATGATATGAACAATTTTAACTGCATATGACAGTGAAGGATTTTATTCCTAGCTTGAAACCCGCGAACTTATTCTAAAGTAGAAATAAGAAACTTCGAACTAACTAGAGGCAGAAATGATCTACTATACATCGATCAAGGCATATTAAAATATGTAAAACCAAGAAGAAAACTTATAGCCATGACATAGAATAGATAAAGTCGTACATGACAACGAAATATTAGGGTGTTTAAAATGTTAAAATGCTTTCAGCAAGTAATCAGAAAGATCTTTATCACGAGAGTTATGATAAAGAGTATATATTTACCAAACCCCCGCACAAGGTCATTTTTAACTGGGGTTTAACAGGTTTGAATTCAGAGTTTTTCTTTGCCTAGACGAGTTGCCATACCAATGTTAAAGACCACAGGCTGTTTTACTATTTACATATAACTGGTCGAAAAATAGTTGGATTATGCATTTCCTACAAAGATAATTATTACATCAGGGGCTCCTGGGAAGTAGAACTAGCAGCCAGAGGAGAACGTTATGACGATGATAGCACCTAATTATATTCTAAGAAAATGCAAAGGAAGATATAGATTCAAAATTGCAAGAAAAAATAAACCTCTTTCTGGATATTGTAAAATTCTTGGCCGAACATTAAAAGAATTAGAGGCTTTAATACAAATAGAATGTTCAGCTAAGACATAGGTATGGAAACTGAACTTGGGAAATATGTAATTTTATAATAGAAAAGCAGGAAATCATTCGCAGAAAATATTTACAAATACCTCGGAATATTTTAAGTAAGCACAATCAAACAGAGATATATGAAAGAAAAGGCTTGATCAGAAATTACTAGAAACAAACTCATAAGCAGAAAATTAAACAAAGGTATAGATACCTGGATAATCTCCCAAATTAGGAACTCTCTTCACTTCTTAAACTGGACAAGATAGAAGCTCAAAACGATGAATTAGAAAACTGATGGCAATGCACAAGTCCTTATACGAGGTAAATGATGTGGGCTGAAGAGGAAATATTGAGGATTGTGCAGACGAGATAATTCTGGGGCTTGAAGAATATACAAAAAATAGCAAAGAGATAATCATAATTGGAGCCCTTGGATTAATCCCAAATAAAAGAAATAAATGGAAATCCGAGGAAGTATTCGGACATTCAAGCACTGATGGGATCAGTTAGAATACTGAGAAGAGTCTTGGTGAGATGACTCAGGTGAAACCCACCAGTTATTACTAGTGTCAAAAAGTCGCAAAGAGAATCCCTCTTGTAAGTTACTCTGGACCATTCTTAAGATGGACAAGAGAGGAACTCCGACAGATGGACCATAAGATAAGGGAAATTATTAGACATTACACCCGAGAGACGACACAGAGAGATTATGAGTCAAGAAAATAAGGAGGAAGAGACTGTATAGATGCCACAGAGCGAGAACTCAAAGAATACACTAAAAAGAGCAAATAAAGACTAATTGCAGCAGCCAGAAAAAAACAGTTACAATACATGGACGAGCATACATAACAAAAAACATAAATGGGGAGAAAACGACTATAACTAAAACTACTTCCAGCGACAAACTGGAGAGATCACATATGAGAAGAATTGGACATGATTAAGAATGGGGAACCTCAAAAGAGAAACTGAATCTCTCATAATCGCAACACAAAACAATGCCATAAGAACAAATTATATAAAAGAAAAAATAGATAAGACGCAACGGAATAGCAAGTACAGAATGTGTGACAAATAAGACGAAACGGTTAATCATATAATAAGCGAATACAGCAAACTAGCCTAAAGAAGTACAAGACTAGGAACGACTGGGTGGGAAAGGCGATCCATTGGGGTTTGTGCCAGAAATTAATTTTTCACCATGCTACTAAATGGTATATGCACAAAACGGAATCTATCCAGGAGAATGAGATGCATTCCCTGCGACTTTGAGACGAATCTCGTGGACTTGCCGTCCCAGCGGATCACTGAGTGAAAATGAAATACATACAAATGAAATACATACAAATATTTAAACCTTTCCAGAGAACTGAGAAAACTGTGAAACATTAAAAGTCGTACCAATTGTAATTGGTGCCCTTTCCTGTCCGCAAGGGTCTGGAAAAGTGCCTGGATGAATTAAAAATCATAGGAAGTATTGAAACCACCCAGACTACAGCATTGTTAATATCGGCTAGAATTGTCAGAAGAGCCCTGGGGAGACTTGATGTCACTCAACCTACAGTGAACCTCCGGCTAAAGCGGGTGTGAAAAACTAATGGAGTGAAATAATAATAATAATAATAATAATAATAATAATAATAATAATAATACCCTTGTAAAAGTTCTAAGAATATACAGCGAGAATATTTTTGAATGGAGTTTGAGAGTGAAATATTTGCCATGCTCAAAATGAAAATAAGCGGGGAAATAACAACAATGTAGAGAATCGCATTATCAAATCGAGAAAAGTACACTTAGAGAAAAGGAAAATTACAAGTAATTTGGAATATTGTGAGCGAGTACCATCAAACAGATATGAAAGAAAAGATTACCCCAGAATAACAAGAGAACTTCAAGAAACTAAGCTTTGCAGCAAAAGGCTCGTCATGGGAATAAAACCTGGTAAGATACTCTGAAGATGACGGTGAATACCAATTGTTGTGGGTGCTCTTGGAACAGTCTCCAAAGGCATGAAAAACGCATGGAAGATTTGAAAATGTGAGGACAAATTAAAATTGATATATAATGGATAGGCATAGCCTATCATTTTTAGCAAGTAGTGTAAAGTAATTTCAAAACGGTGCAAATTACACTGCGAGTCAAATAGTTTTATTGACAGGTCTTGATTACGTGTTTTTCATCTCTGCTCCCAACGATTGTGCGAGTTAGCAATTTATTGGATGAAAGGAATTTGGGGAAAAAAGTTGTGTACACACAAGTAAATATTTCTGTGTTATTCCTAAAGTTAAAAAGGGCAATATGGATGTCTGAGAGACAACATCCAGCCATAGAGACTCACCCGACCCGGTAATAATAATAATAATAATAATAATAATAATAATAATAATAATAATAATAATAATAATAACTGACCACCTGACTGGGTAAAGCGAAAAGCTGCATAAATACCTCTCTTCATAGAGCTGAAAACGCTGTGGAACATGAAGGTTATATTGATAACGATCGTAGTCAGTGCCCTTTAAACAAACTCCAAGAATCTTAAAAAGAGACCTGGGAAACTAGAGATAAGACGAACAATTTAGACTATCCAGACTAAAGCTGGGCTAAAAATCAGCTAGGCTACTTGAAAGAATTCAGGAGATCTAAGGAGACTTGCTGTCACTCAGAACTTGGGGAAATCATATGATGCCAAAAAAAAAGAAACAAATAAAAAAAAACAGTGCAATCCATCAGTTACTTCTGCTTTGGAATCTGTGTAAAGAAATAAATAATAATAATAATAATAATAATAATAATAATAATAATAATAATAATAATATACGTTTCCCTTAATTGGCGTAAGCTTTTTCCAGAAGAACAGAAAGAATACCGCAAGGAAGAAAAAGGAACACATGACTTACTATACATAGATCAACACATCCTTAAAGAAGTTAAAATATTGCAATGGCATGGATTGACTACAGAAAAGCTTATGACATGGTCCCACATACTTGGATTTTCGAATGTCTAAAAATGTACAAAATATCCAACATCATCATAAATTTTATCAAAAAAGCCATGGAAAACTGGAGTCCAATTAAAAGTAGGAGGACAATCCCTGGCGGAAGTAAAAATCCAGAGAGGTATCTTCCAAGGAGACTCGCTATCACCACTACTGTTTATTATAGCAATGATGCCGCTCGATCATATACTCAGAAAATGCACAGGGGGATACAAATTCACGAACTCTCAGGAAAAAATAAACCACTTTATGTACATGGATGACATAAAAATCTTTGCAAAAAATGAAAATATTTAGGGATTTTAGAAAAATATTTAGGGATTTTAGAAGCAGACAATGTCAAGCAAACAGAGATGAAAGAAAAAGTTAAAAAAAGAATACCTCACAAGAACAAGAAAGCTCTTAGAAACCAAGCTCAACAGCAGGAACCTAATCAAAGGAATAAATACCTGGGCCGTCCCCGTTATAAGAAACTCTGGGCCATTGTTAAAATGAACAAAAGAAGAACTCAGACAGATAGATCAAAGGACTAGGAAACTAATGACGATGCACAAGACTCTACACCCTAGAGATGATAAAGATAGGTTATATGTATCAAGAAAAGAAGCTGGAAGAAGGCTTGCCAACATAGAGGACTGTGTAGAGGCCACAATCCAGGGACTCGACACACAAAAAGTAGCAAAGAAAGATTACTTATAGCAGAAAAAGAGCAGAGAAAGATTACTTATAGCAGCCAACAACAGCAAATGTAATGTATGGACCAACAGAAAAACAACAAAAACTAGAAAACAAAGATGGGAAAAAAACAATTATATGGGCACTTCAAACGACAAATCGGAGAGGTTGCACATAAAAAGACTTGGACATGGTTAAGAAGAGGAAACCTCAAGAGAGAAACTGAATCACTAATAATTTCTGCACAAAATAATGCCTTAAGAACAAATTATATCAAAGCAAAAATTGATAAGACGCAACAAAACAGTAAATGTAGACTGTGCTGTGACAGAGATGAGACTGTAAACCATGTATTAAGTGAATATAGCAAACTAGCACACCGGGAATACAAAGCCAGGCACGCCTGAATTGTGAAGGTGATCCACTGGGAATTATGCAAAAAATTAAAATTTGACCATACAACAAAATGGTATATGCATAGACCAGATTCTGTTCTTAAGAATGAAACGCATACAATTCTCTGGGACTTCGAGATAAAAACGGATCACCTTATCCCAGCCAGGAGACCAGACCTAGTGTTGATTAACAAAAAAAAAGAGAACTTGTCAACTGGTGAACTTTGCGGTCCCAGCAGATCACAGGGTGAAGCTGAAGGAAAATGAAAAGATGGATAAATACTTGGACCTTGCCAGAGAATTGAAAAACCTGTGGAATATGAGAGTGAAAGTGATACCAATTGTAGTTGGTGCACTTGGAACGGTACCAATAAACTTGAAAAAAAACCTGGATGATCTAGAAATCAGAGGAAGAATTGAAACCATCCAGACTACTGCACTGCTGCAATCGGCTAGAATACCCAGAAGAGTCCTGGAGACCTGAGGAGACTTATTGTCACTCAGACTCCAGTGAAATACCATCAGCTAACGCTGATGTGAAAAACTCAAAAGGAGTGAAAATAACAATAATAATCGATGTTACAAATGACAAATAATAAATCAATAGATGATATAAAATAAATACAACACAATAAAAAGAAATAACAACAACTATTCATTATTATTATTATTATTATTATTATTATTATTATTATTATATAAACTGTCAAGCAAAACAACATCAATAAAAGAAACTAGTATAAAAATTAATGAAATGATTCGTCACCAAATAAAAAAAATGCTTGTAAAACCAAGACTGTTATTGGCAAAACTAACAATAAATGCCTAAGGTGTGTTAATGACGTCAAAAACGAATGGATGCGCGAGATGTTGAGGGAAGGGGCAAGAAATTTATTCGCTTACTGTTTTGTTTTTTTTTTCTTTTCAACTTTCTTTATTTGAAATTTGAGTAATAATGATACCATTATGTGTTGCACTTGAAGCATCGTCCCCAGCTTTTGGTTGGTATGTCTCATCTGCTTTAGGCCCTAAAGGAATGAAAGCTTTCTTCAGATCCTGGAAGAATGCCCTTACCTCACCCCTATTTAATTAGAAGTTTCATAACAAAGGGACGGAAAACTGGTGTTTTGAAGAGGCGGGGCACAGTGACGAGCGGATAATTGTTCAGTATGCATTGTCATTTACTATGTGTCTTCTTTTATATTAGCTTTCACGGTGTATGACGCTAGGCATAACTAATAAGAACGGTGATAGAATGAATAGAGAATAGTATCGGCCTGCATATAGAATGACATGTATAATCGTTGAATGTGACGGAAAGGGTGGGCATTTAGAAGATTCGCTCTGAATGATCTTCTGAAATGTATACATTACTGATGTAGCAACTGCAGATATAAAGGAATATATTGATCTTAATAATCTTTAATGATAAGAAATGTACATTATTTTTTTATTTGCATTATCATTACATTATTTGCTCAATAAGACATAAGAGTTATTAGCGGGATTTTTCTCTAAAATATTTGAAACCAAATATAGAGGTGTAATTAGCATAATGGTTATTGTCTTAGAAAATAGAATCGACAACGAGGGTTCAAATCCTGACAAGGCTGTTTGCGTTTCACTTCAAGGTAAAGTCTTTAGGAAAGACCTGAATCCATCCGTTTTCCACTAAGCTATGGATAAATGGGACAGGCTGGGTTATTTAGCTTTCTTTAAGTAAACAGTCTAAGAGAAAGAAAGTTGAATCCAAACCAGTTTTATTCCGCTTAGAATTTACCTTGTATCACATCCTTTCCATGGCGGCAGGGTGGTTAAATACATGTATTAATTTATACACGAACAGTATATAATGCTTTTTCTACGGAGTCGTAAGACAGTAAAACTCATCCCTGCTCTGGGACTCTTACTCGGTATACAGTAAAATTTTAGCAATATCTTCTGAATAATTTAAACTCTTTTACAGATTCTCGTTTTTTTTTTTGGGGGGGGGTATTTGCAAGATATTTGTTTGCTCACTACAATGAAATAGTGGTTTGCGAGTTTAGCTAGCTGAACATTGTTCCACGACAAAGCATCAATATTCGTTTATTTATAATTTAATTTTTACCATGCCTAAACTTTGAACAAAATCGCACTTGAAAAATTTGTTAACAAATGAACTGAAACGAACAAAAGGGGGAATTTTTTATTGTATTTCTCGCGGTGTGTTGTCGCTTGAATGTGATAGTGTTTACAGTGAAAGAACTAAATTTGTACATATCTCTCTCTCTCTCTCTCTCTCTCTCTCTCTCTCTCTCTCTCTCTCTCTCTCTCTCTCTCACACACACACACACATACACACACACATAAAAAAGACATCCGTAAATTTCTCTAATGTGCCTTGGGAAGGGAAAGAGAGACTACGAACATTTCAGAACTAAATGATTTCATCACTGCGGTAGTCATCTTCACTGACAATGACTACTTGGATTTCTCTTATTCCACTACTTTGCCACCCTATTCGCATTCGACAACGACAATGCATAAAAACATGATTCAGAAACGTGATTGTTTGGGAAGAAGTGGGAGTCGTTGGCTGGGGCAAATTGTGCAGACGAATTATGCAGCGAAACAGAACTCATAATAAGCCCGACAGCTTGAAAAATTATATCTTGTTGATATCATGTATTAGCCCCTCCTCTATATACAAAGAAACACACCATAGCTAACGCCATGACACAAGGAACGAGAAGCATAATTGACTGTAAAAGTAAAATCTATGATCGTATGTGTTAAATCTTACGCATATACTAACGAATAAAATACATTGATCTTTAACCTATTAATTCTGAGAAGTATTTTCCCCTGTCATTGTAAGTACGATGTAAAACCATCAAAGCCTGACACCATTTATTAGCTGAATTTTCCCCTGGAATTTTGGCCATATAATGTTCTATCGATGTAGTTAATATTCACTAAATCAAATTAATATTAATATTCACTAGACTAAATGTACTAACAAAGCAGGAAAATGTGTTGTTATTTACTAAGTTTTTTCATTTGGCTACAAGTCTTATTTTGTATCATTTGGATTTTTCATACTGTTGTCCTCATCCAATAAAACATTCCAATGATGCAAATTATCAAGTTTGATCTAAAAAATTAGACAAAGCTTTATTTAGTTTTTAATAATTGCAGTTACTATGATCACTCATCAAAGTGAATTTGGTATTTATTTTGGGGCGGGGAATAGAGACTATGAAAGTTTCAGAACGAAACTATTTCACCACTTGTATTCCGATAGTCATCTAAAGTGTTTGTGTGTTAATAGTCACCCTCAGCGAAGTAGTTCGACTTTTTAAACAAACGATTGCGCTAAAGAGATCAATGAGGACACAAAACTTGAACACTTGAAGACCTGAAAATAAAATATGATAATAGATTAATTTATCTCTCTCTCTCTCTCTCTATATATATATATATATATATATATATATATATATATATATGTGTGTGTGTGTGTGTGTGTGTGTGTGTGTGTGTGTGTGTGTGTGTGTATATCTTGTATAGTCGGTATTTCTTAAGATAGAATATGCCATTTTTCTATAATTCACCAAATGTACTTTTTATCCGAATGTCATCGCATGAACGAAAAATGACAAGAACTATGACCATTGAATAATATGCGGTTACTAAAGGAACAACATTTATGCATATTATTTTTTAGAAAATTATTTTATATTTATCTTACAATGCTAAACTACTACCTTATTTGCCAGACGACAACAATTGATTTGTTTTATCTTTTTAACAGTATAGAGTAGTCATTTATGTGGAAATTTCCTTGCCAGAACTAAAAGTTGACATTTATCCATCATTTTTTCCGGTCAACGAAAAGTCAAGAATTAAAAAACATATTGTTTAGGTTTTATTATTAGCAGTGGTCGGCAATAGACCTTAAACGTTAACTTTTCAAATACGTTTATTAACCTATAACACTCAAAAAGATTTCCGATGTTAATAGCTTAAAGTCCCGTGAGATAAGTTTTCATTTATTTTTCCTTATGCCTCATGCATATTTACCCATATTTCATCAATCCAAACCACTGAATGACAGCTTTATAAAATCATTAGTTTTATGAACTGTAAATGATCCGTTAATGAGAATGGAACAAAGTACATGATTCCACATTTGATCAATTCAGCCATATAATCATACATTTTGAATTGTACAGGTGTACGAATGGATCACAATATGAAAAACTCTCCAAGTCCAAGGAGAAATCTGTTTCTATATATTGAGCCATATCAGCAAGCCTGTGGTTAGTCCTTATACAGAAATATTACTATTATTGGATTTCGTTAAAACTGCGCCTTCATATCACTGTTAGTGAGGTAGCAAGGTAAATCTCCAATTCTTGTATTCTGAAAACATTTTCAATGCATGCATAATTAAGTTCAGTTTGATCAATATCTTCCTTTAGCGTTATTCGAAGATTTGATTAAGATCTATGTTCAAATGCACAAGGCGACTTCAACAACAAAGCCTCTTATTTTCCGATCAAATACTTTAGAGATTTTGCGTGTATCAGGGAGTAATTTAGATAAGGTTTAAGACAGGGTGTGCTTTATCGCAACTTTTGTAGGATTCTATTTGAATAGCGAAGATGTGTGGTGTCCAATACAAAGGGATGGATACCTGAAAGTCACCAAGAAAAAGAATGTATCAGGTTTCTCTCATGGGACAAAAGAATGACAGCGCTGATTATATACACAGTTATTCAACACATATACTGGGCTTAGATAACAACCAAGGAATCATTTTACAATTTATTATTATTAGAAATTGTATTTATTAAGCCTCGGGACTACGGCAATGAATTTAATAGCGTTGGATTTTCGATTTATTTCAAGTGATAGTCTGACAAAAGGATAGTTATTGAGATAGTTATTTGATATATAGCAGTAAATATGTATACCAGGCTCTGATTTGATATATAGCTGTAAATATGTATACCAGGCTCTCAAAAAGAACTGTTTATCACCAAAACAGGATTCAAAATAGTTATAACCGATGTTTCAGCAATTATAAAATTCATACTTGAATTGTATATATATATATATATATATATATGTGTGTGTGTGTGTGTGTGTGTGTGTGTGTGTGTGACCTTATATACGGAACATTTAGGTACTAGCGCCCTAAAGCAACATCTAACAACAAAACATAACAATAGCACTGACAATCTCACATCCACCGATATACTGAAGATCCTCACCGATTTCATTAAAATCCTCTATGAAAATAATATAAAAAACGCCAACAAATCCTAGAGGCAACTTGCATAAAAAATAAAAAGAATAACATAGCTTTTAAATCTGGCGTTAATATACTAAACAGCTTTAATAACTAACACACAAGCCATAGTATCCCTACCTACAATAAACCCTCGTAAACGAATAAAAATCGCACCACAGCTAAACCAATTATTTTCCTGACATCTATAGATATGGTTAAAAGTACTTAGGTAAAAAATATGGGACCACTTTTCTACCATATGGGCCCTAATATACAACAAATAACAAGAAAACTTGAACGTTTACACTTAAATATCACCAAGAAAAAAAATCAATATATATATATATATATATATATATATATAATATGGGTGCAATATGTTTCTAAGAAGACGGTGCTCAATATTATTGATGTAACGTTTCATATAATATATATATATATATATATATATATGGGGGTGTAAGTGTGTGTGTGTGTGTGTGTGTGTGTGTGTGTGTGTGTGTGTGTGTGCGAGTGTGTGTGAATGTGTGTGTGATTGAAAATGGAGGAAAAAGCAAATAAAACACAAAACAACTAAGTTCAAATGATATTTCGCCTCGGTCTGTAACGGAGCTTCGTCATTTATTTGAAGGCAACTGAGATCCACAGTCTGCTTTTATGATGAAAAGGTACTTGGGAAGGGAAGAAGAGAAGAGAAGGGCATAATGCGTGGTAAGGTAAGACGCAAAGGAAAGGAAAGAGGGAAAGGCGAATATGTGTTAAGGAATAGGGGAAAAAAGAAGTTTATTTGTCTGTGGCGTTAGGCGTCTGTATAGTTTGTGAACCTGGGGAATTGGATTTTTTTGTTTTTGTATATTTTAGAGATTTTGTGATTAAAAAACTTTTTTTTTCATCCGTTTTCTATTTTGATCTGGTTATTTTGAGTTACGTTTTTTGCGATAGCAGTTGCCAGATGGAAGAAACCTGGTCTCTGTTTTATCATTTTTGAGTTCGCAATGAGCGCTGATTCGCATAGACGGCGTAGGCTCTTTCTATGTATGAGTTAGAGTTGTGATGCCTGGTTAAATTTTTGATGCATGGTTCAAGTTTGTTATGTGTGTGAATACGGTGTTTTGAGTGCCGTTTGTCTTTATCGATATTTTGTGTTCATAGATATGTTTGTCAAGGTTTCGCTGTGTTTTATCGATGTAGCTTTTGTCATAATCATTGTATGGAATGGTGTAAATGCCTGTGTTGGAGATGTTAGAGGTGATTGAGCGTGTGGGGGAATTTGTGAGATCTCTAATTGTTTGGGAAGTAGTTGGTATGATTCTTATTTCTAATCTGGATAGTTTGTCATATGGTGGTTTGTTTTGTATGTTGTTGTTGTACCCCCAACTAAGCATAATCAGCCCCGCTCACATAATCAATCCAGGCGAACTCCTCAAAAAAATTAAAGGCGCCTACATCCAGAACAAATATTAATCAGTTTATATTATCAGTTTATATTATAATATTTCACGTTAACAATCACGTTCGGCATTCAACAACATTCTGTTTGACATTTAACTTTTGAATGACACAATCAACTACATAACGATAACCTTCACTGTGAAACTGTTTTCAACGGCCATAATAGTATTATAAATTCCCTTTCCATCCCCGTATCTACACAGCTGTAGGAGATCCATCTTTTAAAAATGTAATGATCGGACGAACGGGAAAACAGATTCCACACTGATATTAAATTCCAAATTACTGAAATTGCTTTATTCTCTAATATAGAATATGTAACGCAGTGAAGGTTTGAGGCAAATTCGTTAATGTATCTGACATCTTAGATAGAGATAAAAAAAAGTTGGTGTTGTACTTATTAACGGGCTTCTCTCAAATAAGAGTCCGGACAAAGTTACCTGTTACTTCAGATAGATATATACAGAGATAGTTATATTATATTTTCTTTATTAAATGTTTCATTAATAATGAAATGATAGGTCAAATAAAGAAACTGCTCTTATTACAGTATTATAAATGGGACTCCATAAAACATCTTTATAAAAAAGTTATATATATATATATATATATATATATATATATATATATGTGTGTGTGTGTGTGTGTGTGTGTGTGTGTGTGTGTGAATAGAAAAATGGAAGTGAATGTGATATATGATATTTATTCAGCCAACGCTGCAATGTTTCAGTCTGTTTAGTAGATCTTCTTCAGGGCTTTTGTTGATATAAGGAAAAGGAAAATTTATCACAGAAGACTGTAATAGTTTTTGTTGATCAGTTTGTTTCAAATGTTCTGAATGGAAAATTAGCGCTCTTAGAATAAAACCAATCATTTTAACAATAATATTATTAACTCCTTATTATTCTGTGATAAATTATACTTTTCCTTATATAACCAAAAGCCCTGAAGAAGATCTACTAAACAGATTGAAACACTGCAGCGTTGGCTGAATAAATATTACTCATTTTATTTTAACGTGTGTTTTTACAAAAATGTTCACTATATATATATATATATATATATATATATATATACCCTACCCTGGTGGGTTGAGATCTATGAGAGAGAAAATTGATGGGGACTGCGAATTACGCAACCTTTATGTATGTATGTATGTATGTGTACTGATATCAGTAAAATTCCCTTCCTTAAAATTGGTTGGTTGAGATTTTGACACACAAAACATCGGTTGAGTTTCCATAACGGCCTGAGGCAGCCTGCAAAGTCTAGCCACACTGAACAGCTGTGATACAACGAAACAGTACTGTATGTGGATATGACAATATAATATATATATATATATATATATATAATAATATAATATATATATATATATATATATTGATCACCCAATCTGAATAGTAAAAATTGTATATTTCAAAAAAGTTCGAAATTGACAAAACTTAAACCAAAGACAGTACATCTTATTTCAATATTTAATTGGCTGGTTGTTTTTAAATAATGTGAACACTTGTTTGGTTATCTAATGCCGAAATCAGCTAATGATATGGTTTCAAATAATAATAACAATAATTTTATGGTTTAATAATAATAATAATAATAATAATAATAATAATAATAATAATAATTTTATTGTTTCAATAATAATAATAATTTTGATTGAGCCGTTTTCTAAAATTCAAGATCCTTTTTTAAAACACCGTAGGACGAGTTGTTTTTTTATTTATCTCGAGTTGGTTAATGTAATTAAAATGTCCTGGGTGTTTACATACAGGAGAGAAAGTAAACGACACAAAGGGAGTAAGGTTGACTTACAAAGCGTGATTAAGTAATATATACATAAGGCATCGGTGTAAAATTCCGTATTTTCCGTGGCTTGGCAACTGGGTGAATGCCTACAAAAAGTAAACATACCCGAATGGTTGACGAAGGGAAAAACAACCTAGACCCAGAAAAACCAGAACACAAAGATATCGTAAGGGAAGAGAGAAAACAAATTGCCTACTTTACATAAATCAGCAAATTCTACAAGTGGTTAAAACAAGAAAGAAAATGTAAACATGGCATCAATAACTACGAAAAGGGCTATGATATGGTTTCCCAAACTTAGAAATTGAATGTCAAAAAATGAAAGAAAACTAAAATATAGATAGATATTTGGATCTTGCCAGAGAATTAAAAAACCTATGGAACATGAAAAATAGAACTAGAAGCAATGGCAACAAAGGGGTGACGGCACACTCCCCACAGCTCCAAGACTGATGCATCAGATGCAGTTTAGTGCCAGGAAATATTTGGCAGAGGTGATAGTCGGAGTATTCAAGGCATCATTAACAGAGCCTTATGGATTTTTGGAAATCTAATGAATCACATTAAAACATATTCTAGCATACAAAATTTAAACTAATCTTCTATATATTCATACATCTGTGTGAATTTATCTATTTTGACCAAGTATCATATGTTATATTCTTTGAATTACCAGTTATTTTCATTTGTATATATGTTATAAATTTAAATATATCTGTAGGATTTCTACTGATTTATACTACAAACTGATCGCCGTCAGATGCATCGTGGCAATAAGTCAGTGATAATTTAGATTAATCAATATGCTCAAAGACTACAAATCATCAATTGTAATCTTTGAGCATTTTGATTAATCTAAGGGCAGACATTTTTTGGTTCAAAATGACAATGATCAGTACTATTTTCTGAAACCGTTTCTTGAAATCTTTATGTGCTGCCAACAAATACGTGATGCATTAGGAACTTTAAATTTTCAAGCATTTAAAATAAACAGAAAAAAAAATTTGAAAGAAAAATGATCTTGCTTTAGGAATATCAATAATACTATCATAATTCTGGTCACTTTACAAAGTTATTCCCATATTGCATCACGTGTAGTATCAGTATAAGTTATCACGTGTAGTATCATTATAAGTTTAATTATATAATAGATGAAAAAAGAAAAATTAGATAAATATTTGAATAGGATTTTTTTTGCACTTTATGCATTAATGTTAAATTTGTTATCTAATAATGTATCAATTTGGAAACTAAAAACTAGTAAAAGTACTAAAACCTGGTCTAATGACTGAATCCGGAAAATCCGTTTGTTATGGTAAAAGGCCATATTTCCTGCTGAACAATGTCTCGTGTTACCATGACAACGAAATTTCTTTTTACTCTCTGAGACCTTGAGGGGTGATCACTATATATGCATGTGTGTGTGAAGTTAAATTAATGTTTTATATATAAGTAGATTAGATTGACACGAAAAAGACCACAAAAGAACGGATTTGATTTTGCAGATGTTTGAACGAGAAAAGAAAAAGGGATCAAGTAAAATATGTATACAATTGAAGAAGCAAGAGGCAAGAGGGATGAAAGCGGGTATTGGAGCTGAAAATTGCTGTTAGTTAACTGAACAACAATAATTGCTAATAAAAAGCGGTTGCATAATGTTGCTTAGCCTTGGTGGTCGAAACAAGTAACAAGTATCGGGCATCATGAAGCAGGTTTTCGTATGCGTGCGTTAATATATTATGAGAAAACCAAAATGTCAGAAATGTATCATGCTTCAATTGATTTCGATCTGTACATGCAAATGTATATTCATGTGGTGTGTTGTGTGTGTGTGTGTGTGTGTGTGCACGCGCGTTACATGGAGAGAGAGAAAAGGGAGTTTGAATGGAAAAACCAAAGTGTGGCAAATCATTTGATAAACTCAAAAAGACGATAAATTAAAAAAAAAAGGAAAAAAAAATGGAGCAGAAAAGCTAAAACTACTTTTGAGTCATCGTTGTTTGAATAGTGCTTGGTTCCTTATTTCTGGAGATTAAAACTCTCGTCCGAGTCAAGCCCCCAATAGATACAACATGACCAGAAATTGTGTGTATTCCATCCGCAGCTGTGGCAAAGAATACAAAGGTGAAACATACCACCCACTGAAAGTAAGACTAGAAGAACACGTAAAGCAGTGGTCCGATGAGAAATAGAAAAGTCGAGTATGGCTGACCATATATGGAATGAAAAGGGAAACCATCTGCCCCTTATGGGATGAAGTTAGAATAATAGATAGAGAAGAACACTGGAAGAGAAGACACCCCAAAGAATCAGCACATATGATAGGCTGTACTGGGCTGTTAAGTAGACCTAGCATAGAAATGAATACAGTATGGGAACCCATAATTAAGAAGGCCAGATCAGACTGAAAAGAACCCCCAAAAAACACAATATGAGTCTAGGTAAAAAACATTAGGTTTATAAATTCCCAAAATTCACACTCAATTGTCCAATTGGACACATGGCCGAGTGGATAAGGTAGTTAGGTTAAGACAGTTCTAAGTGACATTATCTCTGGAACCCGAGTTCAATCCTGAGTGAAAGCAGTTAGAAAAATAATTAATTAACACAACTCCTACCCCAGCTATGGTTAGCGGAATGAGAACAGGATACCCCGTGTACTAAATAAAGTTAGGTTCAAAGTTCCGTGATGGCTCCCGAATACAGCAAGAAAGTCCCCGATTTCGAATAGAAGGTTCCCGAGTCCGAGAAGGTTCCGAGTCCGAGAAACAATACCTGAAGAAGGCCGGAGGGCATATCGGCCGAAACGTTGTACAAGTAACAATGAAGATGGGGACAATAGTCCGAATAACGCAGATAATACTAATTTTCAAGCTTCATGTCAAACATTCAGAGAAATATTAATGAAAATTATTTCTGTTAGTTTATTGATAGATATGAAGTTAATGATAAATCTAGCATGAAAATTATTTCTACCAATATATTGATACACAGTTAATGAAAGTTATTTCTACTAGCTTTTTAATAGACATGAAGTTGAAAAATATTTGCCAATTTATTGATAAACACGAATTTAATTTTTTTAAATTGAAAATAAAAAAATATTTCTAACAGTTTATGAATTTAATGAAAATTATTTTTACTAATTTTATAAATAAAGGGCAGATGGTTTATGAATTTAATGAAAATTATTTTTACTAATTTATAGATTAGATTGACACCTTCACTTCAACGTGTCCTCTCAAATGACTTTTCAAACCTTGAAGCAGAGATGAGAGACAAACGAGTTACTTGATTCGTTTTTAGAGAAAGTCATGTTTGTAATTAAAACATACATAGATAAATTATGTAAGACTAAAACAATCAATTGATCTGCGAGACTTACTTTTTATTATACCCCTCTAACATGTCGCTTCTAGTATTATATATATTATATATATATATATAATATATATATATATATATATATATATATATATAAATACATTAATGAATACTTGGTTCGATACGTTTCGTAATGTAATGGTTAGCAAGCTACCCATGATGATCCATTACAACTGATATCATCGCTGGGTGCCCATACTTTGTATCACATCCTACGCATGGTAAACGGTGAGGGTAAAAAATGTGTCCTACCGTAGTGGTTAGCAAACTAGTCTTGCAGACCCATTATTACTGAATAGTGAGTTCAATCCTCGTTGGATGCCTCAAACTTCTGACCTTGTGTCACATCAAATATATAGTATGTATATACTTACTAGGTTCGATAATTTTGTCTGATAAAAGTTTCTTTATCATGTCATTAAAATCCAGGTCTTCTAGAGTGAAGCGTTTAGATTTAGATGGAATATTAGACGGCCGGGGTTTTAAGATAGTGCTTTATTTTTTGGCAGGAATTAATCTCACAGACTGCAACTGCTGTAGAAGGAATATGGGGCAAAAATCTACTTTGTTCTCTGCTAAAATTGAAGTTTGAAAGTACAATCTATCTTAGTTTTTCAAATACCCTGAAAGGTCACTCCGAGTTGGCTAATTTCCTGTTTTCTGGTAGCGAGAATAAAAAGTATTCGAAATCATGATAAAAATCGTATCCGACTTAGCTTGTGTAAAAATTAATGTACTGGGTTTTAAGAACAAGATCTTATTACAAAGAATAGACAACCAGTCTACAAAAAGGAAAATTCTGAACTCAGACCAGCTGTAATTTACTTATGAATGGATCTTTTTCCTTCTGTTCATGGTGGAGTGGTTGGGTAAATACCTACATGATTATTCCAATGTCTTTCCTGCTTATCAATCCAATTGGCAGATCGTTTATAAAGTTTCAGAAAGTTAAGGAAAGTAGCAATTCTCTTCTTGGTTGGACCGAAAACTTTTCAGTAACCTCTTAAATCTACATTTCCACACAAGAAAATTTTGCTGATGCTAGAATTAATTACATGAAAGTAACATCTGTTACTTAAATTTTACGTTTCTCGGCTTTTAAAAGCCAATCGTCCATTTCGTTGACCCGTTAGCGGCATGCGTATATACTTTGAGTTGTCTACAAACGTGACAGGCTCAACCTTCCAGGTGTTAATATTTCTTTCTGTTCGGCCCGTTTGCCGAAGCTTTGTCATGAAAAAGGCACGTTGGCGTGTGCTGAGCAGAGGTTTTAAGAATCACCTGCTTTGTAGCCGCTTTAGCGTTAATGAAGTGGCAGAGTTTCCTTGTTTTAGGCTTCCAGAAAAGAAAGCAAATTTTCCTGGAATTGTCACATGTATCAGATCGTGCCAGCTAATCTCCGTAGAATGCTAATTATCAATTAGTAAGAATGAAAAATGGGAAAAGTACTTGCATACACACAGAAACGCACGCAGATACACATACACGTGTACTGTGTATGATACTAAATTGCATACGAGAGTAAGTCTCCATAATTCCATCTTTATTGCCATGACTCTCCGGTCCACTCACATCTTGATAGCTAGTACCTATCAGGGGCCTATCTTTGCTCAAGTAGATATGTTCAAAAATTATTAGTATTAGCTTGGAATGTTTAAAAACATAACTATATGCAAATTATTTGTATTACATTTTTGGAAGGTATAATTATTTACAAATGATTATCATTAGTTACTTGAAATCATAAATAGATTGCAAAACAACATTGACTTCGGTATTAGATAACCCAATAAGTTTGAACATGCAGTAAAACCAACCAACTAATGGGCACACCCACACTCGCATAAACACACATGCAGGCACACACGCATATAATATATATATATATATATATATATATATATGGTGTGTGTGTGTGTGTGTGTGTAGAGAGAGAGAGAGAGAGAGAGAAGAGAGAGAGAAAGAGAGAGAGAGGGGGAGTGACAGACAAAGATTTTAAAAAGTGATAAGACAAATAAGAAAATTTATTTGTACTTATCTATTTTTTATTTGTTTTTAACTAGTTTTGACCTTTAAGTCATCTACAGAAGAAAAGTCTTTGGGAAGTTTTTACATGAAACAAAGATGACTGCCAGAAGAAAAAGATTCAATATTCCAAGTCATTCATGATATTTAAAGGATCAGTGGATATGGTAATCATTACCTAAACAATCAATACACATGTGTACATTGAAATCTTGGATACTGTTTTTATTCCATCATTAGAAAATTGGTTTGGTGATGAAATCAGAGAAATCCATACCGGAAAGAACTAAGGCTATTATAAAACTCGGGAATGTGCAACTAAGTATTAATTCTAATTTTTTGTCAATGAATTTCAAATTTTTCCTCGGTACTGGGTTGTATATTTTCCTCTGCATGTCTAGGAAAAATTATACCATTAATTTAGATAATTTAATCTTTATTGTTAAAGGAATATTCTATAAAGCCAGAATATTCAGCTTCAGAAAAATGTATTGCGTCTTATCTTTTATTAGTTTCTTTACTGCTGAATAAAGACACCAAGGGAATATCCTCTAAGTGTACTAATTTTGTATTTCTGACAATGGTAGCACTTAAGTTTTCACATCAAACTATAACTATCTTACATTATTTGGTATTGAGTGGTCCCTGGAATCTATTTTTATTTTATGTTAACACACACATATTGTAGTCGTTTATTCCAATGCTTATAAAATAAACATATGTTCAGCCTAATCGTTGCATTTTGTGCTGATAAAAGGGAAATGAAAGCTAATCCAAGACTATATTTTTTCTTGTCATACTAACATCTACTGCAGCTACTAAATCATTCATATTATGTCACTTTTCTTTCGTTAAATCTAGGAGTTTTATAACCCATCATCATTATTTATTTCTATATATTTTATGGGGAAATAGTTTACGGCCACAGAGATAATGGGACATATTAGCGACCGAGAAAAAAAGACTAAATTCTTTACAAAACAAGTTAAGTAATAGTAAGATAATCAAAACACATAAAATCTGCACAGGCCTATATCACATTATTTGACATGTAATTAAGGTTTCATGTACATTTAAATCTTCGCTTCTCAATGTGTATTTCATAGGAATATATGTCGATGGACTTTCTCAATTTTTACATAAATCCTATGCATACAAAATGCATTAACCGTCCTTTTGTATTTGTTAAACTATTGAATCAATTTTTATGTTAGCAAACAGGTTTTCTATACTTTCACTCCAATACATTTAATACATATATTTTTTTTTAACTTAACCATTGCAGCTTAACGAGTTTAATTTAATCCAAATTGGTTGTGATTCTTGCCATACAAACATTTACAACTGCTTCAAAATAATAAAGAGTTGATCAAAATTAAATATCATTGTAATATAGAATTATATGAAAACACATTTTAATGATAGGAAGAGATGAAATCAGCTTTGTAGCCGATTTTGTCACTTGATGCTGAAGAGTTTTATAGTCTCTATCGAACTATACTAACCAGTAAGTACGCACTTGTTTAATGTGTATGTGCGTTTAATGTCACAAAACATCAAATGAAAATCACTTTTAAACTATTTAATTGCTTATTCTTTTTATTTCTATTCATTTATCTATTTTTATGCATTTATGTATCTATATAGTTTTCGAAACTGATTACAATAATCGGTTTCTACAACGTCAAGGTACGACCTCAAAATCTTCTGTCTTGAAACAATATTTCAGCAGTTTTCCGAATACTACTCGGTCACTGCTTCAAAGCGGTTTTTCGTCCTTTTCTCGGTCATGCTTGGTTTTATTCACAGTATCATCTGAAATTTTCACACGTGCAAATTTTCTCTCGTCGAATCTATTGGCTTTGAGATTGCGCTTATTTAAATTATAGTGCCAATGCAACCATATTTTCCTTTTCCACTCATCTTGCAAGCAAGACACGTCCGCACACACGAGGTAAGTCTCCTCTCTCGCTTCCCCCACCCCTGATCTCCTGATCACAAAAATAGCAAGATTTCAACCGGCTTCGACGAGTGCTTTTTCGTCTATCTGTACGCTTTCTGCAGCTGCTCCCCTATGATCTCCATCGTTCCCGGCATCTTCATCATTGTCCGACTCCGTCACTGTCTCTCCTGGTGCCACACACGAACTGTCCGACCCTGTTTTAAAAAACAAGTCCCCGATTCCCTCTCGGATAATTCACAATTGCATGACATACCACTCCCGTCTTCAGCTTCCAAAATAGTTGATCCGTAAGGTCGGCGAAGATTTCATATGACGTGGTCCTCCTTTGAATAGAACGGTCTGAGGGCTAACTATACGCTCAACTTTCGTTTGCCGAATCTGGTGATACATTGGCCGTTCGGGGCTTTAACCCAGAAAAGATTTCCCACTTGATATGGATTACCTACGACTCCAGGGTATGACGTTGTCACATCTAACCCTTTTACAAGCTGTCCATACCGGTAAATTCCGTTAGATAGTGCATTCGATGTCGTTATGTCATCTTTAGGTGTTCTTAGTTTTGCTTTGGGTGACAGATTAGCAAAGAAACTAGGTACAAGTCTACAAAAAACAAGAATACTTAAATTGGATTACAAAAGGAAAAACTACCTGAACCAGGAAAGAATCAAAGAAAGGAACTATACCACGTAACTATAGACCAATAACGTGTTAGCTTATAGTGTGAAAGTTTCTAACTGCTCGAATGGGAGAAGATATGGATTACTAGCTTGAATACCGCAGCTTGTTTCCTGAAACAAAAAAGATGTCTCAAAGAAACTTGAATCACAAATTATCTATTATATATAGATTAACATATTCCGAAGGGGTTAAGGACAAGAAAGAAAAATGTATCCATAGAATGGATGGACTTCAAAGATAATATGTCATGATCCCACAAACATTGATAATAGAATTTCTGAAAATATCTTATCATATTGTAATCTTCATCACGAGAGCTATGGAAAACCGGAGAGTGGGACTATCAGGAGGAGAACAAACCTATTGCTAAATTAAACGAATATTGTAACACACGAATTCTTAGATTTGGTTTTCGTTAAATATTTAATAAACGAATAATTTTCATTCGAATGAATACGCGAAATTTCCCTCCTACAAATAAAGACACATGTTCGGTGGTTGGTTAGATGTTACAGCATGTCCACCCATGTGTTAATGTATGCCGAAGTCGGGTTTGTTTTATTCATCATAAATTGGTATTCAAATTATTTGTAACTCATTTTTAAAATCATTTTTAAAACACATTTTCCACGTTTGTTGATCAACAGTTTATACATACTCCATGACTATGTAGTAATTACTAATGAACACTATTACTTAATGCCATTAAATAACAGACCCTAAGCATATTTGAACAGGACTGTATATGTTAACGAATATATTTCCAACCAAAACTTTATATCTACCTGATCCATACCACTAAGAGAACTTATTATAATGCTATCCTACGATTTTCTCATAGCTAGGAGGATATGGATTTGTGCCTTTGCCAAGGGAATTAACACAACGTGAAACAAAGTTTGTCCATGATTTGAAATTGTAATAGTTGACTGTGTGACATTTCGTAAAGAACATACACAATACAGTTAGGTTTGTATTTGAGGTCTTCCTACTGTCATTTTAAATCATAACGATCAACTTAGTCATTTAATTTCACTCAATTTTGAGTCTAAATTATGAAAAAGGAGAAGCTTCTCTATCAAATTTTCCCCCGGGTTGAAAATATGGACCAGAAAACGAAACATTATGAAATTTGACTATAGTCGCACGAGGCATTATAATTAATTGAGACCTTATACAGTTTGGAAACCCAGTCCATTGCCAAGAAAATTTCACAGAAGATTTTCACACGGGAGATTTTGGCAATTATATTGATTATATCAGCAACTGGTCTTGTTGGTTGAACCGAATAGTAAAGAGAAAGAAAAAACTGTGGGTGGATAAGACGAATGGAAAGGTGAAAAAGATGAATTATGTTAACAGATATATAGGGAAACGATGAGTCAGTAAAGAAAGAAAGAAGGAAATAAAAATGAAAAATACATTGATCGTATGATTCATGCATAGGGAAATTAGAAGAAAGAAAGAAGGATTAAAAGAAGGACAATCGTATGATACATATATAAGGAAATGGGGAGATAGTAGAAAAGAGTGAAAAATGAAGTTTATTTTGAGAGAACTACAAAATTAAAAAAGAAAAATAATGAAGACTAGAGGACAAAATAGATGAAGGGTCAGACATTAAAAAAAAAGAAAAAAGAGACGAAATAAATTCAGAAGTCAAAAGAAAAAAGAGAGGAAAATATGGACGGAAACAATAGGGTAAAGGTAGTACATTGGAAACTTGTATTCTTTTTATAAAGTAGCCTCTATAGTATAAATTGGATGTTTAAAAGAATAGAGAAAAGAAAAGGCAGAAAATGATCAGTGCGGAGATTTAGTGGCGATTGTCTGACGTCACAGACATTCAAATCCGCGCCAACCGCTAACATTTTGCATATAAATAGTAGAACTCATGTCCTATCCCATAAAATTCCATTAGTGTTTTAAAGCGGAATTATAAGCGTGATTGAGTTGTGAAAATTCCTTATTTGGCAGTTAGTGATATTGGACAACCAAACAACGCCACATAGAAGCATTTCGACCAATAAGAAATTACCATTGCTGGGTCGTTAAAAAACCGTGTTACGACTGACTCGTTTAGAGAAGCGGTGCGTCAACGGCACATTAAGTGAAGACACTGAACCTGCTGATGGATTTAAATCCTTCTCAGTCGTGACCACACATTATAACAAAATATTTACTGCAATTGTTATCAATAATTTAACTTTATGTATATAGGCACACATTCAAAATTTCTGCCAATATAATCGGAACGGACAAAATGAAATTACTTTTATCAGAAAGGTCTAATCAAATGATTATCAAACTCTCAATGCTATATGCAACACGAAAAAGTATATGCTAAGCCAGTATAAAAGAATTGAGTCCCATTATAGAAATGCATTTCTTTCTTTCTTTCTTATTCTGTCACATTTTTTTTTTTCATTTTTTTTTTTTTTTTACTATTTTTTCATTTTCTTATATGCAAATCACACGACTATTCCTTTTTATTTGGAACATAATTTTATTTTTATTTTTCATCATTATGATTAGATTCGATATTCTTTCCAGCAAATATTATGTGATATCTGTTTGAAAGTATATACTGTATGTTTATATCAAATATCTTCAACCATGAAGAATTACTTATTGATACATTCCTCAGAGAAGAAAGTATCTTTCAGTGACTTAACTAATTTTATCCATCTTTTTATTTCTCTATTTGTATGAATTAAGATGTTTTTTCTCTTGCTCATATTAAATGGGGAAAAAATTAAAAGACTTCAGCGCATGGAAGAGGACATTAGAGTCAATTTGTTTAATGTACATACTAGTATTACTAAGAAATATAAAGTCTACGTCTCTCGTTCAAAACTATCCTTAATTTACTGGACAGAAAGAAATAATCACTAATAATTTTCTGCAGTGATGCAAAACTCAACCGCATTATAATTCACAATAAAGTCAACCACTGATGCCCAGATATATTTACTTATATTTAGTTGATTGTCATGATAATGAAACAGTTATTTCAAAAGCTATTCAAAAATTGATAATGAAAGTTCTTCATCACAGAATTAAAATAATTTAGCTTTAAATTAGTATAAAGACTAGAGCGCATTACATTATCAAGAGGACAACTTTTGTAACCTTACCCTATGTATACCTCCAGCTGAACTAAAAATATTCAAAGAAAAATACAATACTAAAGGAAAATCAAGAATTTAAAAATTCTTTTTGAAAGATGATAATTTCACTAATTTTTATGAAGTGGATTTTAAAAAATACGAAAAATTAATGAAAAAAACTGTAACAAAATTATACAAAAATGACTAATAGTTGAGAAAATTGATTAAACATAGAATTAAACATCGCAGCAAAAATTAAAAACTGACAATCACATTAATGAAATGATAAAACATAGCTTGGCTTACCATCAAAGACATTAAGAAGAATTTCTAAACCTACCCAGAATGTAAACTCTTTAACCCTACTAAAAAACAAATAGGAAGAATCGGCAAAACAATCTTGTCTAATATTTCCGATAAACTGAGGAGTACAATAAATGTGAATCAATGGAAAAATACAAATTATGCAATTAATTGGTTTCATGGGATACGGAATAAAAGTGTGTATTCATTCAATTTAATATAATTATTATCCTTCAATCACTGAAGAATTACTTAACAAAGCTTTAAACTAAAAATAGATTTACTTAATAAAGCTTTTAAATAAAAATAGTTAGACATTGCCAACAGTACTTCCTTTTTGCCAAAATTTAATGTGGGCTTGACATTTGTATGGGAAGGTTTTGCGGTGTTGAGAATCGTTGGTATATTCCTACTTTGGGAAATGGCCTCTGAATTCAATAAAGAATAATTCGGTCTTTACTGTGATGACGGATTATTATATTTCTGTAATAGTAATAGCCGTAAGGTGAATTGTGCAAGGAAAAATTAAGAGAATTTTTTAAATCATTAACCTGAAATTAGAAGTAGCATCTAAAAAAAAGTTCATTTTTTATGTCACTTTCGATTTAAACGACGGCAAGGTGCAATCTTATAGAAAACCAAGCAATCATCTGATGTATATTTGTATAAAATCGGATCATCCACTCACCAATACTAAACATTTACAACTCTGTAGAACATACATTTATTACCAATTCTAACAATGTAGTTATCTTCAACAGATCACAAACGGTATATGAAACTATTATTATTATTATTATTATTATTATTATTATTATTATTATTTCACTGGAGTCTGAGTGGTAACAAGTCTCCTCAGGTCTCCAGGACTCTTCTGAGTATTGTGGCAGATTGCAGCAGTGCACTATTCTGGATGGTCTCGATTCTCCCTCTGATTTCCAGATTTTCCAAACTTTTTTCCATTCTTTTTGGGACCGTTCCAAGTGCACCAACTACAATTGGTATCACTTTGACTTTCATATTCCATAACTTTTTCAGTTCTCTGGCAAGGTCTAGGTATTTGTCCATTTTTTAATTTTCCTTCATCTTCACCCTGTGATCTGCTGGAACTGCAAAATCCACCAGTTGACAAGTTCTTTCTTTTTTGTTAATCAATACTAGGTCTGGTCTTCTTGCTGAGAATTGTATGCGTTTCGTTCTCGAGAACAGATTCTGGTTTATGCATATACCATTTTGTTGTATGGTCAAAGTTTAATTTTTTGCATAATTCCCAGTGGATCACCTTCACAACCCAGTCGTGCCTAGTTTTGTACTCCCGTTGTGCTGGTTTGCTACATTCGCATAGTATATGGTTTACAGTCTCATCTCTGTCACTGCATACTCTACATTTACTATTTTGTTGGGTCTTATCAATTTTTGCTTTGATATAGTTTGTCCTTATGGCATTATTATGTGCAGCAATTATTAGTGATTCAGTTTCTCTTTTGAGGTTTCCTTTTCTTAACCATGTCCATATTTTTTCATGTGCAACCTCTCCGATTTGTCGTTTGAAATGTCCATATAATTGTTTTTCTTCCCATTTTTGTTTTCTAGTATTTGTTGTTTTTTTGTTTGTTCATATGTCACATCTACTTTTGTTGGCTGCCATAAGTAATCTGTCTTTGCTCTTTTTTGTGTGGTCTTTGAGTTGTAGGATTGTGATCTATACGCAGTCCTCTATGTTGGCAAGACCTCTCCCCCCTTCCATTCTTGATATATATAGTCTATCTCTATCGTCCCGAGGGTGTAGAGCCTTGCGCATGGTCATTAATTTTCTAGTCCTTTGGTCAATCTGTCTGAGTTCTTCTTTTGTCCATTTTAAGAGTATCTTATAATGGGGACAGCCCAGGTATTAATTCCTTTGATCAGATTTCTGCTGTTAAGTTTGGTTTCTAGAAGTTTTCTTGTTCTCCTGAGGTGTTCTTTTTTAACTTTTCCTTTCATTTCTGGTTGCTTGATATTGTCCACTTCTAAAATTCCTAAGTATTTGTAACTTTCATTTTCATCAATTGATTTTATAGTGTCCTGATTTGGCAGTTATATTCCGTCCATTAATTTTCTTTCACCCCGTTATTACTAGCATAGCACATTTTTCAATTCAGAATTCCATCCCTATATCCTGGCTATATATTCTAATAGTTTGTACTAGGTTTTCCAATTCTTTTTCATTTTTGTGCAAAAACTTTAATGTCATCCATGTATATGTTTATCTTTTCTTGTGAGTTAGTGAATTTGTACCCCGCTGTACATTTTTTAAGTATATGATTGAGTGGCATCATTGCTATAATAAATAGTAGCGGTGATAACGAGTCTCATTGGAAATTATTATTATTATTATTATTATTATTATTATTATTATTATTTCACTCTTTGATAGTTATTCACACCCGCCTTTGGTGGCGGTATTCCACTGGAGGATGAGTGGCAACAAGTCTCCAGAACACTTCTGAGTATTCTAACTGATCTTAATAATGCTGTTGTTTGGATGGTCTATATTCTCATGATTTCTTATTCATTCAGACTCTTTTCCTAGCCCCTGGGGACCGTTCTAATGGCACCAATTACAATTACCTTCATTTTTCACAGTTTTCAATTATCTGGCAAGATCGAAGTATTTGTCTATATTTCCGTTTCTTTTTTGTGTTGTTTTTTTTATTTTGTTTTTTTTCCTTTTTACTCTGTGATCCAGCGGGATGCCAAAATCCACGAGATGATAGATTCTGTTCTTGTTAATTAACACTAGGTCTGGTCTCCAAGACGGGATTTGGTGATCCATCTGTATTCCAATGTTCCAAAGAACTTTATGAGACTCAATCTCTAGGACAGATTCCGATTTGCGCATATACCATTTAGGAAAAATTGTGAAAATTTAATTTCTGACACAATTCCCAGTAAATCATCTTTTCTACCCAGTCATGCCTAGTCTTGTACTCCTTTTGAGCTAGTTTGCTGCATTCGCTTATTGTTTGATAAACCGTTTCATCGTAGTCGTCTCCACACATTCTACGCTTGTTATTCTGTTGCGTCTCATCCATTTTTGCTTTGATATACTTTTGTTCTAATGGCTTTGTCTCGTACAATCTCTCCGGTTTGTCGCTTGAAGTATCCACATAGTTGTTTTTCTTTTTATTCCTGTTTTCTAGTTTGTTATGTATTGCTGCAGAAAGACTAATCGCAGCAGCCAGAAAGGCAATTGCGACATACTAATATGTTGCAATTGTATTTTCTGGCTGCTGCGATTAATCTTTTTTCTTTCTTTTTAGTGTATGCTTTCAGAGCTCGAATTGTCGCATCAATTTTAATGATGGCGAGTCCTCTTCACCCTTTTTTTTTATTGGCACATATCGTCTTTCGGGTGTAATGCCTTGTGCATTGTTATAGGTTTGCTTGTCCTATCTGTCAGAGTTTCTCTCTTGTCCATTTTAAGAATAGCTAGATTTTTCCACCTAGTTATAACCTCTATAAGGTTGTGCTGATGTATATAGAGAAATTCATTTGTTCCTCTTTTTTCATTGCGACATCCGTTCTATGTTTTTATGGAAATAGTTTGCGGCAAGGAAGCGAGTTGTAGAGTTCTTCTTTCAACTGTGCAGTTATTATATCTTTGATAGAATTTTGTTCTAAATGATTTTTGTATTTGTTAAAAAAAAAAACATCAACGTTTTTTGTTTTGTTTTTTCAAATAAATAAAAACACAAGTTTTGAAAAAAATTGAATGTTGTTTTCTTTTTCTTTTTTGTTTGCTGTTGTTATTTTTCGAATATTGAATTTTTTTCCATTAAAAACTAGCCAGGCATCTACACATCTAGCAGGGCTATAAACTAGGATAATATCAACACTTTGGGACGGAAGGATACTAAAAGTTATATTTCAACTGGATTAATAGATTTAATTTCGATATTAAATCGTGAAAATATATCTTATTTCAACGTTCTAGGTACCTGCATGTACTCTGGCACGACAAATCGCCCATAACTTCTAATGAAGGAATTTTGTTATCACGGGATAAAAAACTCAGGGTAAATTTCAACATGAAAATTAATTGTGTCCACTTTATAGAAAAAAGTTGCTTATACTGAATAAAACAGTGTAATGTAATCATTGGTACAAGAAAATTTTCAGGTTAAAAAAAAAGCAGATTTTTAAAAATCACCCCAAAATCTGCTAATTATCTGATATTAATAAGATATTCATTAATGAAATACTTATTCACGTAGAGGATTTAAAATTATGTGAAAATTAATTAATAAATAAATAGAAAATAGATTATTAAAGAAAAACGTACCAATAAAAAATATGGGTTCTTAAATGTTGTTAATATGATCCTAAAATTATTGAACAAGAAATAGTTTATAACAGACTTTGTAAAATAAGAGTGTTAAATTTTCTAATATTGCTTCATATCAAAATATTCTTGTGTTTATATTATTGACGTCTTGTTCGTCTTACTCAGATGTAATGTGTGATAGGGGGCAGGTTGCGGCATAGCTGCTTTCTTGTGGAGTCTTGCTTCCACGATTTGTTCAAGATCACTCGTAACATTCTTTTGCGGCTTCCATCTACCCTATTCTTCAGGCGCCTTGTCAAGGTCGAAGTGGTGCAGCCATACAGTAGCACTGATGCCACCACGGTCAGGAAGAATTGTCGCTTTAGCTTGTCGATGAGGTCAGACTTCAATATAACTGATTATCTATTTATAGCGGACCATGATTTCCCTATGCGTGCATTAACATCGTTTTCTGTGGATAAGATATTACTACCTAGGTACCTGAATTGTTCTACTGGCTTTGGAGGTTTACCGTTGAGCGTGGAGATGTCACCTTTCGTTTTCAAGCACATAAACTCGGTTTTATCGGAGTTCACATAAAGACTGATGTTCCGTGCTACCTTGACTAGGCTATGTAGTAGGGATTCGGCTTGTGCGTGTGTATTTGCAAGAAGTGACATGTCATCTGCGTAGTCCGCATCCATAATAGTCTATGTGGGATGTCGCTTGTTTCTTGCCTTTTTTAGTGTGATGCCTTTTTTTCATGAGATCTAATGATGTTCGAAGTACATAGTTTAGGCATATTATGAATATATACGGTGCTGGGGTATCTTCTTATAGGACTCCCGCGACGATATCAAAGAAGTCTGTATCACCCTCTGGTGACCGTACCATTTCTTTAGTGTATTTGTAGAGAATCATTATAGTGGTAACAGTTTCTTTGGGGCGACCGACGAACTCATAAGCAGCATCCTTCTATGGAAACAAGCACATAGACATGCCAGTGCGGTTCGTCCAGCAAATAACTATATAGTCCAGCTCTGTGCGAATACTGTTTGATGTGCGGACCTCCCGGTGCCAATGAAAGATAGATGATGATGATGATGATGATATATATATATATATATATATATATATATATATATTATGTGTGTGTGTGTGTATGTGTGTGTGTAAGAAACAGAGAGAGAGAGAGAGAGAGAGAGAGAGAGAGAGAGAGAAAGCGAGAGATACTTCCTAATCCATTTTGTCCCTCGGAGATAGTTTCAGAATAACCGGTACTTTGTTCAACTTGACCTTTGCAAATGCTACAAATGTTGGCATATCTAGAAAGCTGGATTTTTACACTGGGGTAAGCGCATGGTACGCTCTTCTCTTAATGGGGTACAGTCCTAATTTTCACGATATTACGCGTATAAAACACGAGGTCACAGAGCCGTGGAATCATTCTCAACTGCTGAGTTTGATATTATTATGTGACTTTCACATAACTGTAACTTAAGCTTTTGCTCGAGAATTACTTTAAAAATTGTGATTATTGTTGTCTTTGGTCACTTGAACTTCTTAATGACTAAAGGTTCAAAATTGTATAGCCATATAGCAAACGTGGTTGAAGAGCTGAAAAGTGATAGAGATGATTTTCTATTAAAATTAGTGTCTTATTGCATTACCACTTTTGTTGTTTTTCGTAAAAACATAATAAGGGAGAAAGGTTTGTCAGCTACTTTTGAAGTCCACTCACCGTAGACGTCTCAAGTGGTGAAACATTTACTTTTATTGCACGTCTTTTGTCTCGTTGGCCCGTGGACAGTTTATCGATTTGTACAACCTTTACTAAAACTTTTGGCAGCCGTGATGTGATACTTGGTTAATTTGTGAACGTGGAAACCCATTCACCTTTTCTTGGAGGTTAGAGAGACAAACTGCGCAGTTCTATCAGCAGTTTGCCGTGACCATCAGATTGTGCTAATGGTCCAACATACTTTTTAACGAAATAGGGAGGTACAACTTCGTAAACGCATACCTAGAAAGTAGGTAGTTACAGTATTGGAAGACGATCGTCTTTCCGTTCCGACATTATGTCATACATTATTCAAGTTGACCTTTTCAAGTGCTACAATCGTGAGCAACCCGAAAAGATTGGGTTTTACATTTGATAGAGGTGTGATGATAATCTTTTGATGAGTTTATTGATGTGTGGATTGTTTTGGATTTTTTACCGTATATCAACCTAAAATAGTATGTTTTGTGGATTAGTTATTGACGAATATTTGGGTTATTATTTGAATGTTTTAGATGGCATAATGCAGAATGGAGTTCTCCTGTTTTGAAAGTATAGTGAAGTTTTGAGAGAATTCGGGATGGAGAGTAAATTTTGGGGCCTATCTCATTATGTTTTGGGTTTTATCAATAAGAGTTGGAATTTTTTTTTTCTCTGGTAAACTTTTATTTGAGAGGTATGTACATTCTGGAAAAACATTGTGATATTTTTTACATGGTAGTATGTATTGTTAGTTTTCTAATACTCTTTACAATCTATTAGGATGTGCTGACTGTGAGTGGGTGATGATAGGGGTTGCATCGAGGCGCAGTTTGGCTTTGAGTTGCTATGCGCGTGTGTGTGAGATGTGTATGTCCGGTTATAACTGCTTAACAGAATGCCCTGGCTTCAGTCAGGTAATGGTTCTATGTTTTCCAGTCTAACTGTCAGTTAATGTTCCCGTAGTTTATTGCTTGGAAATGCATCCTATGCTGTTTGCCTTTTTAATTTATAGTATAATCTTATTTTGTAGTTTCTATATGGAAATATAATGTTTGTTAGTGTCATTTTTGGTTGCCAGTGCATCGGTTATTTGATTTCCTTTAATGCATTGAGTATTTTCTATCTTATTAAATCAGCTTTGCATCTGACTTTCAGGCAATGACATGCTTGGGGATGAATAGGTAATTGAAAGGTCAACAACATACACGTTTTTTTTCAATGTATGTACTAGTTGTTTTATTGATGCTATTATTCTATGGATAAATTAAGTGATAGACAATATACTACCTTGGGGTAATAATATCTCCTGTTCATGAGGTACCGCCAAATTTCCTATTGTCTGTGGTTTATGAGATTGTTTTGTCGTGGGTGTCATATACCTTAAATGAAATATAGTCGTTTTCTTTAAGGAAGCGTTCTACATTTGGTATATTGTCAGTCAGGAATCGTTTGCTTTTTTCATAGTTTGGTTTTACGGTTCTGAAGTTCCGATGTATTTGTATTTATAGTTGTTTGTATATCCATTTAAGTCATGTATGTTTTTATTGATTCTTTGAGATAGATGTCACGGTTTTGGATTTTCAATGTTTGATCATCCATGTCCATTATTTCTATGCTTTCTGTTCTGTTTATTTATTTTCTTTACCTGTTCTTCCCTAAGTGTTATTATGTTCTCAATTATTTGAACTATTCTCGCTTTGTCTTTACTCCTGTTGGTCTTTATGTTAACGGGGTTCCTATTTTATTATTTTTAATTCTGTTTTTTTTTTTTTTTTTTTTTTTTTTTTTTTTTTTTTAGTTCTTTCGATACTTTTACTTCGAGGTTCTTGTTAATGGTATTTCTGTTGTACTTGTTTTTGTCTATAGTCAGGTTGTTTTCGAGGTTGTAATAATTAGTTTTAATATTCAATATCTTCTTAATTCATGAATTATTTCTTGTTTGTCGTACAGATTTTTTCCTATTATATCTTCATGAGTTTGATGCTCAGTGTTGTTTTAAAATTTTTGAAGAAACATGTTCTATGATTTTTCGTGATCCTGGGAAGGATATTTTTTGTATATTTCATTCTTTGATATTTCTTTTTTTCCATATTTCACAGTCTCTGAAGTTTGCACAGTGACTGATTGCAATTGATGCATTTTGTTTCACTTGGACATGGGGTCTTTCTATAGTTTGCATCTCTCGATTTCTCCACTGACCGGTTTATTCGTGTATTGGTCCTTTTATATGTTGGTATATTTAACAATTGAAGCATCTTAATGGGTTTGGGGCGTAGGTTTCCACTTTAGATAATGTGTAGCCTATTTTTGTTTTTTGTTTTTTATTTCAAGAGTTTATTCTGCCAAACACGATAAAACAAGTGTTTGTGTCAAGGATTTTTTTATGTCTTTGACGCTCTTTTTATGATATATATATATATATATATATATATATATATATATATATATATATATATATATATATATTGATTATATAGTGTTGTATATTTATGAGTAAATATATGTTTAGATTAATGCTTTGTGGCTCCCACTATCTTTGTATATGGTGAGTGCCTCAAAGTTATCCATCACTTTTTCTATCTTTCGAGCACAGGGCAACTCTTTGGATAGAGAAATTCCCTTCAGATTTACAGAACGAAATCCTTTGTTTTGCCAGGGAAAAGAGTTTGGAGCCAACGTGGCATTAAGATCTCCTCCAAGCTAGATGTGTACCGAGTCTGTGTGCTCACTGTCTTTTTGTACGACTGTGAAACCTGGGTTGTTTAAAGACGACATCTCAGAACACTTGAGAGATTCTATCAGAATTGTCGTTGCAGGATTTTAGGGATAGAATGGTTGTCCTTTACACCAGACACCACAATACTTGAAAGATGTCACCTACCTAGTATTGAAAGTTTAATCCTTGGATCCCGTCTTCGCTGGTCTGGTCATCTAGTTCGCATGGATGATTGTCGAATTCCAAAACAACTATTTTACGGGGAAATCTCAAATGGAAAACGTCGTCAGTGCAAACCAAAATTGAGGTTTAAGGACTGCCTCAAGGACACTCTGAAGAATTCTGCTATTGCTGTTGATGACTGGGAGAAATTGGCCTGTAATATATCTGGAGAGACACCATCTACCGGTCTGTGAAAGAATTTGAGTCCAACCGAATTAAACACCAAAAATTGAAGCGGCCTATTAGAAAGGGTGATTTTCAGCCCAGCAATATTCAAAGTGGAGAAGTTCTAACATGTAATTTATGTGGAAGGGTATGTCTCTTCAGGGCTGGCCTGGTGAGTCATCAGAGAAAACAACTATACAGTGTCAAATGCTACTAGTACTCAAGTATGAAAAAAGAACAGGGAATGGTGTTACTCGTGCACGAGTTGACGGCCGACATACACACAGACGCACCCATTCACACACACATTGGGACGAATATGAAAGTATAACATTCATAAGAAAAGGCGTACACATATTGTAAAGAGATAAAAATGCTGGTCATGCAAGAAAGAAAGAAAGAAAGAAAAGAAGAAGAAGAAGAAGAAGAAGAAGAAGAAGAAGAAGAAGAAGAAGAAGAAGAAGAAGAAGAAGAAGAAGAAGAAGAAGAAGAGCGATGTTATACGCATGTAGTTTTTTTACTAAATGAGTCTTATATTTTTTATATTTTAAATTTTATACTAATTAGTCGTAGGGAATTCTGAATTCAGAGAATACCAGTTAAACTGAATACACCATGTGCTAGCCTTACTTGAGAATCCATTATATATTTCGCGTATGAATCTTTAACATCTGTGACAAAGAAATATCCTGCACCTGCATGTACCAACAATTAGACCAAGCTGCGTTTTACACGCTTTATCGAAACAGGGTTGATTGGGCTGTCTTCGACTACTCTTGTCAGTGCAATAAAGAAGTTAATTTAGTTTTACGGTAAGTTTTTAGACTTCGAGTTGGTTTTTGAATATCCTATATCATTATGGTTCCCTTAATAGATTAAGGAGTTCCAAATTTATTTAAAGATCTAGAACAATCAATCAAGAATTCCAAATATCTTTAAAAATAAAAAACAAATTGAAAGTATTTTGGGTTGAGAATTCCCTAAAATGTTTATATACGGTAATATTATTTTAAGATTGTATTAAGCAGACCTACTAGATATCAAATATATTATTAAATTTACTAAAGCATCAACAGAGGTAAGTTATCATTAAATTTGCTCGAAATAGGTTTTAATTTTTCAAACAAAATTAATCTCTTTTTGCTAGTTTTATCAAATCTAAAAGTTCATATTATTCGGAATATGTACAATGATCAACAGATAAATTATTGCTATAAAACTATCATAAAATATGGTTTGGTATACATTACTTATTTCACTAATCGATATTGCTCTTGTTGTTTCTTCATAATCCGGCTCGATGACTATCACTGAGAGTACAGTAATAATCTGCACCTCCCATATATTGAACACATCTTGACCCGTCAATAATCCTTCTGTCGTGTCAAAGCATAAGCTGAGAGTCTTAATTGACACACTGTTCGCCAGTAGCTATAACGCTGACCACAAGGAAATTATCGGATCGGGTATTCTAAGCACTGGATCAATAAGTTGAAACAAACTGCATAATTATTTACTCATTTTCTTAGAAAAAAATCATCTGATTATTCTTGAATTACCAACGTTATTTAGCATTGCTTTTCAAACCCTATCCCTAAGCTTTTTGGGGTGGGACTATTTCAACTGTAACATCTGTATAATAATTACCCGATTCTTGTACATTTTACTGTAACACAACAAAAATAGCAAACAATTGCGTTCAAATGCATAAACCAAGTAAATAAACCAATATCAATCCTATTTGTAACTAATCAATTACACTATAAATCAAAATTTACGCTCATACCAACTGTTATCATTATTAAAGGGAAATAACTGTTACCTTTTAGTTATAGTGTAATTTCTCTTAATTATTTACCGTTAATATAGATTCAGGATGTACCTCGATATTTACCTCATTGCCGTCACTGGCGGTTTTTAAAAGAGTAGAACTAACAAAAGAGAAGCTATAAAAGCAAAATAAAAAAACGAGGGAAATAAAGTAAGGCGGGCATTGAAAGTGTCGCTGCCAAAATTAGTTAGCCAAATCAAATTCAGTGTTTCTAAATAGAAACATAAGCTCTCTTTAAGATAACAGAAAATAAATTGATAATAATACTTAACACTGCTTCATCTAAAATATAAATAAATATAAAATGGTATTAATACCATTAAGGTGAACAGATAAATATAACACAGAAACCGAGAAAATAGTAAAGTATGTTGAAAAGGTTTGACTTGGACTTTTTCAACTAAGGTGTTCTCGTAGTTATGACTGTCAAAATAAACTGATGTGTTGAAGCAAAGAGAATATATTCCCAGAGGCTAAAGTAACATGTTTGAATCTCAACGATAGATTATTTTCGATCCGCGCTGATTTCTTACAGACTGACGATCTGACTCACATAGACTGCCACATTCTCGTAGGTAAAATACTAAAATTCAAGACAAATAATAATAATAATAATAATAATAATAATAATAATAATAATAATAATATGGACACTTCAAACGATAAATCGGAGAGGTTGCACGTGAAAAGACTTAGACATGGTTAAGAAGAAGAAACCTCAATAGTGAGCTGCACAAAATAATGCCATAAAATTATATCAAAGCAAAAATTGATAAGACACAACAAATAGATGTAAATGTAGACTGTGTGGAGACAGAGATGAGACTGTAAACCATGTATTAAGCGAATGTAGCAAGCTAGCACAACGTGAATGCAAATCTAGGCACGACTGGGTTGGGAAGATGATCCACTGAGAATTATGCAAAAAATTAAATTTTGACCATACAACAAAATGGTATATGCATAAACCAGAATTTGTTCTTGAGAATGAAACGCATAAAATTCTCTGGGACTTCAAGATAAAGATGGATCACCCTATCCCAGCCAAGAGACCAAACCTAGTAATGATCAATAAAAAAAGAGAACGTGTCAACTGTTGGACTTTGCGATTCCAGCAGATCACAGCATAAAGATGAAGGAAAACGAAAAGATGGATAAATACCTGGACTTTGTTAGAGAATTTAATATGAGGGTCAAAGTGATACCAATTGTAGTTGGTGCACTTGAAACGGTCCCAAAAAGCTTGGAAATAAGATTGGAGGATCTGGAAATCAGAGGAAGAATTAAGACCATTCAGACTACTGCATTACTGCAATCGGCTAGAATACCGAGAAGAGTCCTGGAACCCTGGGGAGACTTGTTGTCACGCAGACTCCAGTAAAAGACCATCAGCTAACGCTGGTGTGAAAAACTCACAATGAATAATAATAATAATAATAATAATAATAATAATAATAATAAGCCGAGCCGAAAGACGACCCAGTGACGTGCCAGCCGAGAGACAAAGAAAAGTGTGGACCAGAGAAAATAACATACAAGTACTTCATTGTTATTTTAAGAGCAACACAGCACAGAGAGGTTATAGAAAAAGAATGCTTCAGATTTGGAATGACAACAAGAATTTCAACACCACCAGCCAAAGATTGGCAGACCAAGCAAGAATGATCCTGAATAAAGAAATTTTCTCTGATCTTGAGATAATAGAGATATGTGGACAGGAAAACCAAGGAATACAAATCCATCAGGAAACAATTAAACAAAATGAACAACATGCTGGCAATCAAAACCTTGTACAACCTACCTTAACAACACAGGAAATAACACAAGAACAGAGAATGGATATAGAACTTATACAAAAAATCATGGCTGATAAGAAGAGTACATTACCATCCCTGAGAAACATAGAATGGAAAAAAGTCAAGAAAGAAACAGAAAGGATAAACAAAATATTAATGAATATCCCAACAAACAATATCACAGACCTAAACAACCTTATATATACAGGAGCAAAGTTAGTCTGCGATAGAATTGGTGAAACCCTACGAAACACAAACAGAGAACCAAACAGAAGCACAAAAGCTGGATGGGAATTTAGATTGGAAGAACAAATTAAAAAAATTACGACAACAAACAAATACTTTAAACAAAAACACAAATACACATGTAGCTAAAAAGGTTAAAAGACAACAGCAAATTAAAATGGAAGAAGTAAATCAAAAGATATCAGCTATAGAAGGAAGACTAAAAAGATACCGAGAAAGAACCAAACAGTAAAAACAAAATAGGACCTTCCAAAACAATGAGAAGAAATTTTATGAACAAATTAATGGATCAAAAACAAACATTAGTGAACACCCAAATGCAACAGAAGCAGAAAAGTTTTGGAGCAATATATGGAAGAGGAAAGAAATCGAAATGGATTAGTGATATTAAGAATGAATTGATGGAAATTGAGGAAGGGCCTGTAGCAAGTGTTCATATAATTACACTCAAATCAGTACCCAAGAAAGTAACAAATTGGAAAACACCAGGCCACGATGGCATACATGGATTCTGGTTTAAAAAATGTACTTCTATCCACAAAAGAATGGCCCAGCAACTGAACAGATGTCTACGAGAAACAGAAGTACCCGAATGGATGACGAAAGGAATAACTACCCTAATCCAGAAAGACACTCAAAAAGGAAACATCCCCAGCAATTATAGACCGATAACTTGTATACCCATGATGTGGAAAATATTGACTGCCGTTATAAAAGAAGAAATATACTTTTCACTCAATTGGCGAAACCTTTTCCCAGAAGAACAGAAAGGATGCCGCAAGGGAAAAGAGAAACACACGATTTACTGTATATAGACCAATACATTCTTAAAGAAGTAAAAAATAGACGGAAAAATAATGCAATGGCCTGGATCGACTACAGAAAAGCATATGACATGGTCCCACATACCTGGATTTTAGAATGTTTAAAAATGTACAAAATTTCCAACAATATCATAAATTTCATTGAAAAAGCCATGGAAAAACTGGAGAGTTCAATTAAAAGCCGGAAAACAATCCCTGGCAGAAGTAAAAATCCAAAGAGGTATCTTCCAAGGAGACTCATTATCACCACTACTGTTCATTATAGCAATGATGCCTCTCAGTCATATACTTAAAAAATGTACAGGGGGATACAAATTCACTAGCACACAAGCGAAGATAAACCACCTCATGTACACGGATGACATAAAAATCTTTGCAAAAAATGAAAAAGAATTAGAAACCCTGGTACAAACTATTAGAATATATAGCCAAGATATAGGAATGGAATTTGGAATTGAAAAATGTGCTATGCTAGTAATGAAAAAGGGCGAAAGAAAATTAATGAATGGAATACAACTACCAAATCAGGACACTATAAAATCAATTGATAAAAATGAAAGTTACAAATACTTAGGAATTTTAGAAGCGGACAATATTAAGCAAACAGAAATGAAAGGAAAAGTTAAAAAAGAATATCTCAGGAGAACTAGAAAACTTCTAGAAACCAAACTTAACAGCAGAAATCTGATCAAAGGAATCAATACCTGGGCCGTCCCCATCATAAGATACTCAGGACCATTCTTAAAATGGACAAAAGAAGAACTCAGACAGATTGACCAAAGAACAAGAAAGTTAATGACCATGCACAAGGATCTTCACCCTAGAGACGACAGAGATAGATTATATGTGTCAAGAAAGGAAGAGAGAAGAGGTCTTGCCAACATAAAGGACTGCGTAGAAACCACTATCCAACCACTTGAGTATTACACAAGAAAGAGCAAAGACAAATTACTTATGACGGCCAACAATAGTAGAAGTGACAGATGGACAAACAGAAAAACAACAAATACTAGAAAACAAAAATGGGAAAAAAAACAATTATATGGACGCTTTAAACGACAAATACAAGAGGTTGCACATGGAAAGACTTGGACATGGTTAAGAAAAGGAAACCTCAAAAGAGAAACAGAATCATTAATAATTGCTGCACAAAATAATGCCATAAGGACAAACCATATAAAAGCGAAAATTGATAAGACAAACAACATAGTAAATGTAGACTTTGCGGTAATAGAGATGAGACTGTAAACCATATACTCTGCGAATGTAGCAAACTAGCACAACGAGAATACAAAACTAGACACGACTGGGTTGGGAAGGTGATCCACTGGGAATTATGCAAAAAATTTTGACCACACAACAAAATGGTATATGCATAAACCAGAATCTGTTCTCGAGAACGAAACGCATAAAATTCTCTGGGACTTTGAAATAAAAACGGATCACCTTATTCCAGCAAGAAGACCAGACCTAGTGTTGATAAACAAAAAAGAAAGAACTTGTCAACTGGTGGATTTTGCAGTGCCAGCAGATCACAGGGTGAAGCTAAAGGAAAATGAAAAAATGGACAAATATCTGGACCTTGCTAGAGAACTGAAAAAGTTATGGAACATGAAAGTGAAAGTGATACCAATTGTAGTTGGTGCACACTTGGAACAGTCCCTAAAGGATTGGAAAAGGGTTTGGAAAGTTTGGATATCAAAGGAAGGATTGACACCATTCAGAACACTGCACTGCTGCAATCTGCCAGAATACTCAGAAGAGTTCTGGAGACCTGAGGAGACTTGCTGTCACTCAGACTCCAGTGAAAGACCACCAGCTAATGCTGATGTGAAAACTCAAATAATAATAATAATAATAATAATAATAATCCGGAAGAACAGAAACAATGCCGCAAGGGAACCAGAAGAAAAGATTACCCACTATATACACATCTATGCGGGGTTTGGTGACCGCTTGTGAATTACCTATTCCATGGTTACTTCTTCCATGAATTCACCACAGGTGAATTCTTTGGAAGGAGCCGGCTCAACCGACGTAGAGTGAATGCCGTCACAGAAAAAAGAAAACTACACATATATATATTTATGAAGCCCTCCACACGAAAGATTAAGTCTTTGAAGAATAAATGCGAAAATAAGATCATTGAGAGAAAGGGGCGCACCATCTGTGGAAAGCCATCATGGCTGGTATAATAATTTGGATACGGTTAAGTATTATTCCCATATAAGTGTAATAATTATATCGAAATTTAATCGAAAATGGAAAGAGACAAATCTACCCATGGCCTCGTCAAATTTTCAGTCTTACCAGGTATTCTACAAATTTTAATGTTCCAATTAGGAGAAAACTGATGGGACAATTTTCATTAATGATGTAAATTACCCAATATTCTGAGATATTTGTTGATATTAATCCTGTTATTATATGTGAATTATCTGTCACGATTTGAAATTAGAGGAACTAATTGTAAATGTTAGAAATGTGATATGTTATAAAAGTTGAGGGCACAAGATGTTTATATTCAACAACATTCTATTTAACACTAACAACTAAAGGAATGTTTATACTTCTTTCAAAGGGATTGTTAGAACCAAGTAAGAAAATGCTCTAGTGAAAAGTTTCCGTTGTACCTTTTGAGGTGATTATTTTACGATTCTGCAGAGGATGCAGTGGCCGTATTCTAAACTCCACTGATAGAATTATACGAAATCAAATAACTAATAATGCTATTTTGTAAATGATTGTAGCATCAAGTAAAAAATATCTTTAACGCAAATAATTTGGATACAGTTAAGTATTATTTCCATATAAGTGCAATAATTATATCTAAGGATGATTATTTTCTCACGGTTATATGGTTTCGTATACTTACATCCAATACTAATAATTTATAAACGGATCTATCAGACCCATAAAGTGGATCTGGGAGTAATGGTAAATAAGGGGTACTCCACACTCTCCAGAGTTCCAGAACTGGGGCCTCACCAATTAATGCAGATTAGTGTTACACATTAATCATAGAATGTAATCTAAGTCCTACCTACAAGGCTAGCATGAGTGTGACTTAAGAGATTTATCGATTTACATATTTCGTAATCATAACTATATTTGCAATGTCCCATTGCTTTCTTTTAATTGCGATTTTTATTTGTCTGCAATCATTTGTTATCACACGGTTATATGATAACAAGTAATTCTATCTAATACAAATAATTTGCAGTTTATGGTTTCAAGTATTTCTATATGTAATTATAATTAATGCACAATTTAAAATAACTATTCCTATTTAGTAATAATTCTATTCATTTTCCCACAGAGTTATATGGTTTTAAGCATTTCTACCTAGTGCCAACAATTTGTAAGCAATTATATGGTTTCAACTAACTAGTAATAATCAGTAAAGAACTATAGGTTCAAGATAGTTTTAATATAAATTATTTGCATATGGATATATGGCAACGAGTAATCCTGTCAAATACTCTTTGAACCCTAGATGGGAACTTAACTGGTTCAACCACTCAGAATTAGAGTGATCTGAGAGTAGTGACAACAAAGAGTAGACACCACACTCCCCAGATCTGCTGAACAGGATGCATTTAGTATCATACGCAGAATATTCCCTAAAGGAAAGAAGATGTAATCGGCGTATTCTAAATACCATTGACAGAGAAATTCAAATATGTAAGTCTTAAAACTAACATATGCATTCTGTGTAAAAACAACCACTTCTTATCAAACTGAAAAATAAAAATGAAAGAGATTAGACAAACATGAACCTGTGTGCGGATAATACCTTACTTAATATTTACCCTAGAACAATAAGCTAGACCTTAAATCTATGCCAATTGGTTTGACTAATTAATTCACCTAAAACAGGAATAATCATCTCAGTACCTGGACTACAAGAAAAGGTGTGTTGTATATATATTTCTATAACGATTAGTTAGTCCTAGGAAGTCATAAATGTTAACATCTTTATGAAGGTGTGACTATCTTAAAATCTCAACTGTACGTTCCAATGATTTTAATGGCTTTTACTGCCTTATCTCAGAGAGAAGGTGGAAGAAAAATAGGATGTCATCAAGTGTGAAATTTTCGACCAAAATAAAGTTGTTAGAAAAATATTAAACATCCTAACTTTATAAATTAAGAATTTCCTATGGAAATAGTTGTTAACGGTTGTTGTAAGCAGACGAAGAGATAATATCATGGCTCTAAGTAAAAGCAAATGTTCAGTTTATTAACTTTATGTATACTCCTGCAAATAAAGAGCATTAAACCACAGTTGACAGCCTTTTAAAAGATCATAACACCCACAATGATGCTTTGAAAAATTGCCTCGTTCCTAAGAAAAGAGTGATAAGAATTAGGAAAAATATATGGTTTTATGCCTTGATATTTGCCACTCAAATTTAGATGTTTCAAAGGATGAATTCTCAACCCTTCTTCAGGATAATTTTTCTCTTTATACCTCAAATGTGTAAGTAACCAGACTAAATATGGTTCGGTGAGTTTCGCAATCTTACAATATAAGCTTATTAAAAATACGATATCCCGTTGGAACGGAATAATTATCCGTTATAAGGAAGTTTAGATAATTTGGCACTACAGAAAATTTGCCCAAGCGTGGAAGAAAACACAAATTGTCACCGAGAACTGCACGAAAACTGTGTTTCGAGGTTAATATAAAACTAAAAGATGTTTTGAAAGACATCGCCAAATGTTTAGGTAGCATAAGTACTCGCATGATACAACGTTGTTTATATAGAAATAGGTTTATGGTAACTGACCACGATGAATCCCTGTTTAAAAATCATATCTCATTGTTTCTCGATTTAATTTTTCCAAAACGTTCTTGGACAAAGGGAATGGCTTTTAGAAACAAGTACAATGGAGTGATGAAACAAAAATTGATCTTTTTGGACATAATAATATACTGAAGTTTTAGCGCAAGAAAGGTAGGGCTTTCCTCCCAATGAACACAGCGCCTGCATTAAAATATGACGGTGGCTTGATGATGTTTTGGAGTTGCTTTGGATCAAGGAGGACTAGGAAAATAATTACAATAAGATGAATAAGGAAATTTGAAGACTATATCAAAATTCTGGATTTAAATCAAAAACTATCCGTGCAAAATCTTATTCTAGGTTGCTGATTTACTTTCAAGCAGGATAATGATCCAAGACATACTTCAAAATCAGTGACTGTGAGGCTTCATAAATTAAGAGTACAGTTCTGACATGGCCTTCAATGAGTTCTGACTTGAATCCTATTGAAAATCTTTGGCAAGAATTGAAAGTTCGAATAAATTGTCGGTTAGCAAAAAAAACCTTCAGGGAATAGAACTGAAGAATGAATGAAAATCCCAGAAAAGCCTTTTTCTCATCAGAATCTTTAGAAAACAATTTCAGCACGTTATAAATATGAGAGGCCATGCTAATGACTATAAATATTGCAAAAATTGTTAAATTCTGTTAAATTTTTCACACTGTACGAATAATTTTGTCTTTTTCTGTTTTGCTTATTTTTCTTCTCATATTTAGTAAATTTAATTATTCTTCTCAAAATTGAGTTTTATATTCCTTTTTTAAAAATCTGGAATCAAACAGGTATTAAATTCTAAAAAAATTGGCCAAAATATTCAATATTCATGGGGATACGAATACTTTCGTCATTGACTATATATATATATATATATATATATATATATATATATGTGTGTGTGTGTGTGTGTGTGTGTGTGTGTGTGTGTGTGTGAGAGAGAGAGAGAGAGAGAGAGAGAGTGTGTGTGTGTGTGTGTGTGTGTGTGTGTTGTCAGTAGCTATAAACCATGATTATTGTAATTAGTTCATTTATCAGTTCAGATCGTACATTTTCTGAACACTAAATCGCATTTTGACTCAGAATCCAAATAGTTTTATGGGTGTATCAATAATAATTTGCCGGCTAAATTGGATTATGACATTAGAAATGCAGTAAACTATTAATTCAATTGAATTTGTAATCGTTCATTAAATAATTAATAATATGACTTTCTACCCTAATATTCGTTAAAACAATGTAATCCCGTCTCACCGTGATTGTATTGGTTTTTCATTTGATTTTCTGGAAGATAACATATGTTTGTTGGTATACTTTAACTTTTGGCATTTAGCATAGATTTAACACATTGTCAAAAATGAACTTTATGTCAATGGCTTGTGAAGTCATGAAAACCAACAATAGCACAGACATGCAAACAGGAACAACATGTTTGCCATTCTCTGTGAGTGAGGATGGTAATTCACTGTATGGCGAATACGGAGAAGGCTCCCGACCAGTAAGAAGACAATGCCTACGCTTTAAAGACGCCTGCATGAAAGACATGAGTACATGACACATTAACACATGAGAAGTCGGTGCAGAAAACTGCATGGTCTGGTGCCTCCGTGTTAAACAAGGCACGAAAAGGAGTGAAAGAGTGAGGAAAGTAGCCGCCACAGCAAAGAGAGACAGAAGAAAGGAGACACAACAAAAGATCCAACAAGCATCACTGTCTGTGTGCAGTCAGTGTACCAGCTCAGCCACTCGCGCAGATTCAGATAAAAAGAAAAAAGAAAGAAAGAAAAAATGGACACTATGCCATCATCTTTAGTAGACGGAAGGATGCCAACAATATATATATATATATATATGCAACATTGATTTGATGAAACAGGAGAAATCAAATCAATGTTTTACAAAACCCAAGCAAAAGAGAGATAAAGAGTTCTAAAAGTATTACTCGTATATTTTGTTTATTTTATTCAATTTTCTTATTGTTTTTCGAAATCATCTCCATTCATTTCATATCTTTTCCACGAATTTTTTTAATATTTTTTTTTCTTTTTTTTCTTTCTTCTTTTTTTCATTTGATGAACATCTTTTTTAGTAGAGGCACGTATCTGACAATCAACCTAGCATTATCTGTTTGCTCTTTTTTCTTCAGCCCGAATGAAGTGATTTGGCAAATCGATAAGTCAGCAGAATTCTAATATACTTTGGCCGTCAGCCTTCATTCGCCTCGTTCACGACAACAATTTTTTGGCGTTAGTGTCTCTCTTCTCAGCTTTTAAACACACGCACACACACACACACGCACGCGTGCACGCACACTTTCCATGTATACAGATATACATTCGTGATTGTGTATTGTTGTTTCTTGTGTATTGTTGTTTCTTCTTTAACTTACTTTGTGTGTGTCTGCACTTTTTGTCCAAAGTACTGTATTATCTTTTTCGAAAATTACATATCTTTTGACATTACGCAAATTTCACGAAGAAAATAAAAGCAGATTAGATTATCCAGAGAAAAGTTAGTGCTAAAAATATTTGATTTATAAACTCAGAAAAGACAACTGAAAATACCATAGATAAATCATCTCAGAAAAGTGCCACAATCTGTGTAAAACTGACAGAAAATAAGTTATAATAACTATATTATACCTGTGCTCGCTTTCCTTTGGATTACGATCAAACTCTCTTGAGTGATCTGAAAACATCATTTTCTAATTGTTTGGCTCGTATAATATCATGCGTCATTTATCTATGAATATTTAACCTTTCGTCGGCATATTTTTCTCGGTAAATAATACTAACGCACTAAACTTACTATACGTCAAAATGCTTGACAAATGACTATTTTTGTTGGCTATTGAAATAATTGTCATAAATACTATCCTCACTTGGTGCCTTATACTTGTCACCTTGTGCATAACTAGACTCGATTGAGTAAATATAACAATGTATTGTAATTAGTGTGTAAAACTTCAATCGAACAAGTAATAGATGAGTTTAAATTCAGTTAGTTCTTCAACGAGTAGTTCAAGTTTTGTATCTAAATTTATGTTGTTTTAAGAAGTATATATGTGAAAATCCATATAAAAGGCATCAAATATACCATTTTTGGGGTGGGCATCGAGTTAACTTTGTAGAAAATTAAATTGGCAACTCGAGTTCAAATCCTTTTCAAGGCTGTTTGCGTTTCATATCGCGCTAATGTATCTTAGGCGAGGTAAAAGGCGCTGCCTTTGGGGAATGAACTAAGGTGATTAATTTTTCACCTCCACGGCATAAAAATTGAGTTTTCCGGTTGGAACAAATTACATGAAAATTCACAGAAATTAAATAAATAAATACATACATAAACACGAACATTGCTGTTTTTGAACAACCTGTTTGTTATTAGCCGCACTATTTAAGGCATTCGTGTATTTGAACAATTTGTTGTAATAAACCAATAATTTTCATTAGGCAACATGGATGGAGCACCTGCCAGAGAAACAAAACTATCAGTGACTTACTAGACAAAACACAACGTCTGTTCAAATGTTTCAGTATCAGTGAAGAATATATAGTAGACACGTAAAACTGTAATTGGTCATAGAATATCGGGCCACTTTTACTCACAATATGCTTATTATTTCAAACAAAACTGAATTGCAGATAAAATGAAACAAGCTGCAAAGACATCATAGACTTATACACACACACACACACACACACACACACACACATATATATATATATATATATATATATATATATATATATATATATATATATATATATATATATATATTTCTTCAAACCCACGAAATTAAGCGCTTAAATGTAAATCCTGGCTGGAACTGAAGTTTTGCGATAATTATCAAGCCCTTCCACCAGAGTATGATGATTTAAATATTACAACGTGTGATATGTTGACTTAAGAGCTACTGCGAAATTGTTCAATATGTAAAAAGTATAATAAATTTGATTTAACTCACTCTTTCTCTTTTTTTTATTTCATTCCTTCTTTTCATCTTTTCCATATGCTCTATTGAAACAAAATAAACGTTATCGTTTCCGCGTGCTCACCGCCTACCCCCCTCTCTCTCTCTCTCTCTCTCTCTCTCTCTCTCTCTCTCTCTCTCTCTCTCTCTCTCTCTCTCTCTCTCTCACTCTCTACCTTTCCCTAATCTCTTTCCTTCTTATATTTTTTGTGTAGCGTGTTCTTTTCCTTCTCTTTCTTTCTTTATAATAAAAATGGAATGGTCCATTATTTAGCTGAGGTGACACAAGGTCAAAGTTTTCTTAGTGTCATTTTTGTGCACATATGCACAGTCAAGGACAGTGATAAAATTTGTTTGTTCTCCGTTGGCAATCCCCACCCCCTTGGAAGACTCCTCAGACATAAGGTAATCAACCTTACCCTTAGCCTTTTAGGTGTTTCATAAGGGACAACTCTATTGTTTAATTATGGCCGGGCCGGAATTGAAGTTCAAGACGCAATGAAGATTCTAAATTGCCTGCTATACAAACTGACAATGACAGCAATTATTTCTTAATGGGCTCAGCTAATTTGCCTATCTTGCTTTGAAATTATTTGATTAAAAAGAAAATGAAATTGAAACTGAATTATAATTGTTCATTCCCTCTTTTTAATAACATGTTTTTGGTGGTATAATACGCAATTGTTTCATTGATATACATTTATTTGAAGCTTTGACATGGTTTTCTCGCGAAACTTATAGTAAATTGAACTACCTACCTAAAAATTTAACTATGTTTCCATAAAAATATGATAAATAGATTTAAATAATAAACTGAGCTACTTACTCCACAAAAGATTCGATTATTCCTATCATTTATTTTTGTTAATGTTAGGTAAACTACACTGGGTATAGTTTTAGGGTTTTATTGTTTAGTTTATACCCAGCATATCTTCTTTTTGTGGATACACCTGAACATGGGAAGCAGTCGGCGTTTTCTCGGTGCCTTTGACACGGCGGGGCACGCAAATAACCCATAACAGGTTTTGATTTCTTACCAATCTAGAAAAATAGTGCGTGACAGAAAAACACAGTGCCAATCTGAGATTAAAACTTTACCTATTAATCGATATTTGTGACCAAGGCGGTGATTATGTGGAAAATCGCTTTAGAAAAATGGGAACTTGCTCTATCTAACGGTGCTGTTGTATTCCTCCAATGTGTTGTAGTTTCTGTGGAGAACACTCATTATGAGTGTTCATATTTTTATATTTGTGATTCATTCAAATGTCAAATATTTATTACTCCAAAGTGAAAAAGAATAATAATTGGGCATTACTTGAAATTTGATTGGGAATTATATTATCACGTTTTCTTTCAATTCTTGAAAAGCCTAAATGATAACAGATGTTATTTGACCTCAGAAAATAATAACAACAACGTTTGATAATAGAGAAAAGCTAGTATTATATTAATACTATCATCAATAGCCTATTTCCATATAAACATTTCATCAAAGTTATCAGTAATCCTAATTAATATTCTTTATGTTAAAAATATGTATAATTGAATTATTGTATCTTTTTGTTCTTTTTGTTTTTTTGTTTTTAATTGTTCTTTACTTCATTCAACTGTTATGCGTATTAATATTGCATAGTATTAATTTTCATTCCAATTCTATTTGGTTGAGCTTTCTAGCTATCAGTTTCTGATAGATAAACAGAATATCATCAATGGTTTACAAGATAAGTAGGCTGTGCATTACAAAATGCGCAAGACCATAGTACATTCTTGATGATTAAAAATAAGTTCTTTATATAGAAAACGCAATGCAATATATATATATATATATATATATATATATATATATATATATATTGAAGAGAGGATAACTTAACGGAAAAGTCCCCCCCCCCAAAAAAAAAAATCAAGCGAATGACATTATTGACTGTCGAGAACAAAGGTGTAAGCGATTAAGTCAGGATATTGAATGAATATAACAAAAGTGCTCAAAACATATGTAGAACCGGTTTAGAAAACCGATAATAGCAGGAAATATTTGTCTCGCCGAGAAGGATTTTCAGGATAATTGTAACTGAAACCGGTTCGAACTCTTTTATGTAAACACAAAAATATTTCAAGAAGAAATGCATCACGCATTTGGATTTTAAACCGTCGAGGTGACATTTACTTTTGTTCCTACACCTGTTCAAATTTTCAGATCTTTGATTTAATATTTCTTTAGAGTTAGGATAGGATGGGATAATTATCTTCCATACAGAGAAAGCAGAATTTATACATCTTCTTTATAATCACAACTTCTTTTTAATAATATATTGTCTATGCTATATTTTTTTGATATGACATGATATAGAAAAGTCTGTACTATGCATATATCTTATATAAGTAATGCTAGTTTTGTGATTGCAAATTATTTTTGAAAGTGTCTTGAGTAGAGCCCAAATCATTAATTTGTATAATATATATATATATATATATATATATATATATATATATATATATATATATATATATATATATATATATATATATATATAACGGAATGCAGACACAAAAACAAGTTTAAAATATAAGATGAATAAGACAAACATACACTTGGAGGTACCGCTAGGACCCTTCCCGATAGAATAAAGGAAAAAAGGGAAAAAAGAAAATGCATAAAAGTAAGTGAATCTTATGAATATACTTTTACATAAATGAAGTCCCCTAAATAGATGAAAAAATAAAAATAAAAATATGAATAAATAAATAGATAATTATAAAAAGAGACACCTTAAAAAAGCATTGTAAATAAGGATATTACTAAAGAATACAAATAATAATAAAATAAATTAAATAAATAAAAAGATAGGGATATTACATAAGGATACAAATAAAATATTAAAATAAATTAAAATAAATAAAAAGATGTAGTATCAAAATGCAGATACAATAACAAATTTAAAATATTAGATTGATAAGATAAACATGCTAGGACCCTTCTCGATAGAATAAAGGAATAAGGAAAAAAGTAAAGAAAATCTATGACTATACTTTTACTTAAATGAAGCCCCTCTAAATAGATAAAATAATAAAAATATGAATAAATAAATAAAAATAGACACTTTAAAGAAGCATTGTATATAAGGATAGTACATAAGGATACAATAAAATAATAAAATAAATTAAAATAAAATAAATAAAAAGATGTAAAGAGGGAAATCGAAGTAATGGATTATAAATAGGCTTAAAAATATAAGTATAAGATTCAACTAGCTAAGTATGGAAGAACATGCTTTAATAAATAAAACACACTAAGATACTCCAGGAAAATAAAGGCTTGAAACCATAATAAAGTAAACTCAGATACACCCATGAAAAAAGACATACCTTCCCTGCAACCCACTTGACCCACTTAGAGTGAAAGGGCATCAAGGTCATGAATAGAAGTAGAATTCTGTGGGTCAGTCAAACCCAACTTAGGAATTTACCAACAGACTAGGCAGACACATAAAAACACCGCCAACCAAGCAAAGGGTTAAGGGAAAAAAATTTTTTCCACCAATAAAAAAGACACTTGAAAAGAAAAAATGCAATATGATCACCCCTGAATGAGGGAGGGGAAATGTATGAATATAAGATGAGTTTGGCCATGTGCCTGTCTAAATAAATGATATCAGTGGTCTGAAGAAGCTCGTAGGCATACTCGCGATACCCATGGTATTTAAGGCCAAATAACTTTGCTCTGTTTACAATAATTAAACATTGAGCTCGCATACGGAACCTGAACTCTACAACAAACTACTGGTAGAGAATTAGGACCCGCCTAGAATCACCTTGTACCAAGAAACTTGGTACCGCACCAAAGTATATATATATATATATATATATATATATATATATATATATATCGGTCACATTGCAGAGTAAAAAGAAATTCAATTGTTGTGATATTATTAGCTGTATGTATGATGCTTTTGTCTACACAAATATACATGAACGTTTTGCAATTTATTAATATCCTTGCCATACTACAATTAAAATCCCGGTCTTAATTTAAATAAAGGGATATTCCGTTATTATAGTATCATTGGTTTGGTATTTTATATTATTATTAATTTTTGTACTAATTTTATTCAGTGTGTAACCGTATAATCTTTTTAAAATTATTATAATTTCATCAATGTATTGTTACTAGCATTACTTATTATATATTATTATATATATTATTTTCGGGTTGTAAGATGATCATTAATATTCATAAAATTCTTTGTGTTAAAATCTTTGATTTATTTAATCTCAACAACCATCTCACTTTTAAAATCTAATATCACAAATATCATGAAAGATTTTCGTAAAGATTTTCGTATCTCTGATAACCTCTAAATCCCGAAAAATTGCTAAATATTTTGAATAAATATCTTATTTAATTTTCAAATTTGGACGAGTATTATTAACTTAATTCTTTAAAAGAAATGTGTTTTCGGATAAATGACAATACTTGCAACGAAATTGATTTTGTTTGCCATTTGGGTAAGGATTCGTTGCGTCTCGGGATTTCTAATTTTGCTCATGACTGTATAGAGCTGGCTATGGGAGAAATTTATGTAATTGCCGATATCGGATAGATCTGGTCACTGTGTTTTGCTGACATTCCTAAAGAATCTTGAATTGTAAATGCTTCTGTTTCATGCGAGAAAAAAAAACAGTTTGTCTCTGGTAACAATAGCAATACGTAGTATTATTAATGAATCAATTCCAGTGACCACTTTGACATAAATCCCATGTTCTAGGAGATTCATAACTATCTAAGAACTTCTATTGCATTCGAAAGATTGAAAGGATAAAAGTTGCGTCGTAACATAAAATTCGATGTTGACATTCAAGTTTAGTTTCAAAATGCGATAGACTTTTAATTCTTGTTCCTTACTCTCTACAAGACGATCACCGATGGTGTTTTGCTTTACTAGTGAAATCCACAACATTAATAACAATCATTAGTATCTGTTTTTATAGATAAGTAGAAAATCTAGTTATAAAAACAATCAAATGCTGACTAAAAACGAAGAAAATAAGGAAGAGAATAAACTCAAATGCAATAAACAAATGCGTATTGAAAATACAAATAAATTCATGGTGATGATGGTGTTTTATATTTTAATTTTTTAAGCTTAATTATTGTTGGTTTCCAACAGTTTAAAAAAAAATAAAAACACGTACTCAAGACTACCACGACTGAAATACAATAACAACTCCCATTTGCTTAATTTTCTTATTTTTAAATTCTTTTTAATTTCAGTTGCATCTTTTCTTTAACGTAATTCAGAGAGAACACGAGACGCATATCAATTAATAACGTCTTGTCTCAAGAATCTGCGACTATTAGGCAAATGAAGTTGACTTTTGTTTTCAAGAGAGAATTAGAATTTCGATAAAGAAAAAAGAAAGACATGATGAATCCATTTTTGATTCACCTTGAGTTCTATATAACAACTCAATTCTTCTCAATCAATAATTATTATTAGACAAAAACAGTTTTCAAAATCGGTTTGGAATTTTGAAATTATCTTTCATATTTAGATGTAAATTTTTTCATTTAGTGCTAATAATTTTAAATGTTTTTTTCCGCCTTGAAGGGTGGTTTCTAACATTAAAAAATTATCAGCGGGAAATCATGTAACTGCAAGAGGTAACTATGTTAGCACAATTTGAATTTTCTGATTTCAAGAAAAAATCATAACTATTCTTAAACATTTCCAACGGGTTCATAGATAGTAATTTGAATTGGGAATATTTTGAATGATTGCTTCACTAGGACTAAACAATCTGGACAAAACCAGAATGTTTAAACTGAATTAAAAGTTACTCATTTCAATTTTTAAAATATTTCTCTACAAAATTCCGTGAATATTTTACAAAGCAGTATTAATTTTATAAAGCAAAATAGAATATGATTTGTGCACTTTTTATCTAGTATGTACATCTATGTTTTATTTGAACAATTACCATGGGCAATTGCTCATTTTAAATTCAAATGAGCAATTACACATTGTTCAGATAGATGTACATAATAGAAAAATATGTACAAATCATATTTTAATTTTGATTGAAGATAGTAAAATACATATCGCAGTAATGATAAAACAATGTAAAAAAAAGTATATTAGTGGCAGTAAATTTTGAATTTTGAATTTCCTAGTTTCAGGCACTTAGGTTGGATGCGTAAATTATTGAAAAAAGCATCATTAAAAGCAAAAGAAAAATACATTCTTAATCCGCATAACTTTAAGGGTGCATTTTAATGCGTCAAATATTTAATATATTCGAAATAACATGAAAGTCTTCATACAATAATCCGCTCTCATTGTGATTTCTTTTTTAATCCCTTTTCTCGATGAAATGTTGACATCTTTCGTCGGACATTAAACGTTACTATAATTCAGCAAATATCTTTTTTTGTCTTTCACTCTCACATAGCTTAAAGACTACCAAAATTAAGGCTACAATATTTTCATTACTAATTGATGGGACCTCAGACCATGATGTCGTTTATGTATTCATTTTGGAAAATCAAATGGAAATAATGTATGGGGAATGTTTCCAAATGTAAAGTAAAACAATCTTTCCGTTTTCATTATTAGGGTTACTGAGTTCTCTGCTGAGAATCGAAGACATTGTACCAACAAATTATGGATGGTAATGGTTATGATTGTAGAAAATAAAATCCTAGACGAAGTGGTTTTGCGTTTCAATTTATTCCTTGGAAAAGGATTGAATCCATTTCTTTTCCTCCTACCTCTCAGATATGGATAAATAGTAGGACAGGCTTGTCACTATAGTCTCGTAGGTAAAAGGAACCATTCTAAATTCAGAAATAGAGAGATTAGGACTAATAACTTGCCGTCAGTAGAGTGAGCACCATATCATAGCGGAATAAATAAATTCAATTAAAATTCAGAAATTAATCTAATTTCAGTATAAAATAACCCATAAAGGTTTGATATGTCGTTAAACAAATAAACTAACCTATTGCTATTTTCACTGTTCCATTGCATTTTTTCACTTTTTTATTTGATTATGATAATTATTTGTTTGGAAAATTATATGGTTTCAAATATTCCTATCTAACTTTATACACAACTATATGGTTTAAAGGTACTAACAATAATGATGATATTTAACAATCATTTGACTTCACCCAGTTATATAGTTTCAACTATTTTTATCTAACACAATTAATTGAAAACATATAATTATTTGCAAATTAATAAATTAATTATTGTCAATACAAATAATGTGCACAGAGTTATATGACATCAACTATGTTTATCTAATAGAATAATTTTTAAACAGGTGTATTTGAAAAAATATATGGAAGTCTAATAGGTGTGAGTGAGAATAGTATTAGTGTTTACATATTATCTTATCTTATTTCGACATATATCCGTGGCCGTATACATCTTAATCTCGTTGTGTACTTTTCTTTCTTGTCTTGTAGCACATTTCTTCTTACTTTCTTCCTAGCTTGGTCTAAGTAGCAATTTGGCGGGTTTTGACTGTCTTCTTAACTGGTGTCTTCTTAACCGGTGTCTTCTTAAGAGGCTGGTTGAGACATCATGCGTTGTTGTTTGTTTTTAGTGACAACTTAAGACACTTTTTTTAATGAATTCACATATATTTTATTTAAGCCCTCGGATCTGAATCACTCAACCCGCGCGGTGAAAGTCTAGGTAACTGCTACTGCGTCTTCATACGTCGAGCCAGCTAGAAACCGACTGAATAAAAACTCCTTCCCATGGTTCAAACTCCAAAACGAGGTTACAAGACGTCCATCAAAATCTCTAACCGTTTAGGTTTGAATCGTAATCGTATACAATCAAATCCTTAATCTCCAAAATGTCCATATCTGTTTCTCAAAATCGGACACTATCGTGGGGAGCGGGAGCTATTTAATTCATGAGAAACCCTCTGATAACCAAAAGTAGGCAATTACTCAGAATTTTCTGAAATCGTTTGTTCACCCATCTCGCTACCCACACACGAACCCGAGACAACAATCGAGACTACAAGGTCAGATAAATCATCCAAAATATTACCCCACTAAAAAATATCACTCAAAAACATTGCTTGGAGCAGGATTCACTACCATTTTTCTCTTCTTCCTTCATCGGAACTCCAAGATCACGGGGAAACGCAAGCTACCAAATTATTTCGAAGACTGTCGAATTACCCTCTTTTCCAATTCGGAATTCTTCTTGTGAAACGGTGGGTTATCTCTATAAACCTTTTCCTTACCGTTTGTCCACAAATCCCCAAACATGGTTTGGGCGAAATCCCAGACAGTCAGACCCGAAATCAGACTCAGTCAGAAGAAAAAACAGTATGGCGAATTAATAGAAAAAAGATATTTCACACCTTATAAAAATCTATAGAATTAATTTCAATAATTATCTACGACACAACTGAACACTCATAATATTCCATTAATCTCAAATTATTCATAAAACTACCGAGTCATCTCAAAATTCAAAATGGTTTAAAAAGCACATGGTAGCTTTTTAAAATAATGGTATATATATATATATATATATATATATATATATATATATATATATATAATTATTCCTATCTATATATATGCAATTATTACTATGCTTTGAATATATGATGATCTATATGCACATATATATGCGTATATATATAATTATATACATGCATATATATAATCATATTATATATATATATATATATATATATATATATATATATATATATATATATATATATATATAAAGTACCCGGTCCATGACCGGACGATAACATTTTTAGGAACAAAAATTCACCGAAAATTTATGTATTAGTGTTTATTTTACGGATTTTTTTTTTTAAACATTGAAAATATTTTTTAAAATCTAATCTTGAACTTTTGAGTGTTTTGAAACAATTTTATGTCATAATATTGACATTTTTTTTAGTAGAATTCAGAATTCATGTTTTTTTTTTGTTTTTTTTACTAAAAATTCCCTTATAGAAATTTATAAAAATCTTTTGATATAATTATAATATCTTTATAGAAAAAAAAATCGTTTTTTATCAATTTCTTTTTCAGATTTCAAAATATATAATAATCGTAAAAATATATCCCCTAACATATTTTAAGAAAAAAAAAGATATTTCAAACATATTTTCATTTTTCATAGAATTGGTTACAAAAACCGGAATTCACTTGATTTAACGTTACAAAAATGTAAACATTGTTTTCGTTCATAATTTTCATTATTTCCGTAAGCTGAATTATCGTATTGCAATATCTATTTTTGCTTAAACTCAAGGTAGTATTTTTAAAACAGATTGTTTTAAAATGTTTCTAATAGTTCTCTAAAAAATTAAGATTTTTTTACCATTAGTATTGATTACAAAACAACTCGTTTTATCATTTTTTATTTACATTTAATATATATATATATATATATATATATATAATATATATATATATATATATGTATATATATATATATATATATATATATATATATGTGTGTGTGTGTGTGTGTGTGTATGAAAAGGTGGAATGAAAACATCACACAATGCTGTTAAAGAGAAAGCAATTTATAATATAATCATAGCTGATACTGATCAATATTTCGATTTTACAAAAATCATCATCAGAGCTCATTCACTCAGTGGTGTTTAGGTCGGAGAAAATGTCAAAATCAGTTCACAAACAAAAAAAAACTTAATTCTGCAAAAAAGAATGAAAGTTGTTACATTATTCACCAATGTGGGCATTCGCGACATATTTATGTCGGTCACGTCGATATGTATACCTTTTTTGTCGGTAAACTATCCAATGTAGCGGATTTTGAGATGTTGGCAACAAGACGAATTAACTTACTCGGAAGGGGATGGGTATTAAAAAATTGGAATTCAAAAGATTTTTAGAAAAGGAATTTTTATGATTAATTATTTTTTATTTTTTTTATTTTTATGTTCTGTATTTCATAAATGATTAATTATTTATTGTATTTTGTTTTTTATATATAAAGTAAAAATGTTATGGACGGAATTTGTTATTATTCTAGATAATGTGAAGCATTTAGATCTGATGTAAGGTTTTTATTTTCAAAACAAAATTCAAATCAAATAAAACGAAAAAGATCTTATTTATAAATCAAAACAATAAACCTAAATTTTATTTTAATGGGAAGTAAATAACGGAAAAAGTTATGTGAAGGTGATTTTATGGTTTCTGACT
>CM042153.1:49172502-49190002 GCA_023376005.1 Doryteuthis pealeii
AAATCATTCAAACAATATAATAATTTCTAATATGGAAGAAGAAAATAAATCTAAATGAAAGAATGTTTTATTTGGTTAATAAACAAAAGGAAATAATAGGAACATACTAATAATTGTCCCACTAAGATGAAGATACCAAATTTCTACACAACAATTTGAAAGAAAAGCTGGAAATGAAGAAGATATATGGATAAATCTAGACTTAAATAGAACAGAAAGAGAAACTGCATTTGAAAAAGGAAAGGACATGAGAAATTAGGAAGATAAACAAAAAGAACATTAAAAATTATAGAAGTGAAAGGGAAAACAAAATTAAACACTATTAACGTAAATAAAAATTCAAGCAAGAAAGAAAAGCGGGAATTTTTTAGAATATTGTATACAAATGCTAATTGTTAAGAAAAAATATGAGAACCGAAATTATTTATTAACAAATATGAAATATTACAAAAACAAATATGAATATTACAAAAAACACATTTGTCTGCGGAAAATTTAATAGAAGCGGAATTAGAAATATGAAATATGAAATTAATACGGAAGATAGGATAAAAATGTATTATTTGGATTATTCGGACTATTGTTCTCATCCCACTGACCTAGCTAGTAATGGTTTATCCACTGAAAGCGATGTCAATGCAAGCATAGAAAAGGTATGGACTGCTATAGACAGATTATCCATCATATGGAAATCTGATTTCACTGATAAGATTAAGCGAGAATTCTTCTTACAATGCGTATGTACCACCTTGATCCTAACCTTAGAGAAAAGGCTACATGGAAGCGACACAAGGATGCAGTGTTATGCATTGAACAAATCTTGGAAGTAGCACACCACAAGAAAGTAGACGAACGGCCATTCGCCTACTATTACACAAACCACCCAAGCGACAAACAAGACATGCTGGACACTGTTGTAGAAACAAGGACGAACTCATAAGTGATGTTCTCCAATGGACGCAAGGAAGGTTGTCGAGAAAGAGCCGTGGGAATCCGTGCTGACACCGCGACATGACGATGATGTTCCCCCTAGTGCGTCATACAAATAAAAACAAAAGAAAATAGGGTACTACAAACACAAAAATGGAAGACTCTGGGTAAAGCATTATATATCTACATCACAAAACCAAAAGACAGTAAAATAACATGGAAAGTAAATAAAGTAGCACTAGCTTACAACAACATCTCAAAACCCTAACCTTTGCATAGAAGAAAAAATAGACATAATCAACTTCTCAGAGCAAGAAAAAAAATAACAAACGATCAGAACTCATATTCTAATGTCGACATGAAAATAAATTATTTCGTCCTGTCAGCTGGGACAGAAGAATACACCGATTTCACCTCTATACTGAGCCATCAGGTGGGTTAAACGGGTGGTCGGAGAGGCCCCCCCTGATCAATTGGCTGATCACGTCAAGCCCTAGCACCTATATGATTGTCATAACCCTATTTTGCTTATGGGAGGCCCGAACCTTTTTTATCATATTTGTCCTAGGAGGTGGTGGCTGTGGGTCTAATGGTAAAGATTCTGGGGATTGTGGAGTACTCTTTCATCACCATTACCCCCAGGTCTAAACAGTGAGTGTAACAAATGTTTTTAAAAATTGAATACCCATCATAAAAACAAAACATCTTTGGCATAAAATAACACAACAATTGTTGATATGCCGTAAAATCTAACCAACCAGTCCCCCTCAATATTATTAAGCCACTTGAAAACTAACAACTTCAGACACTAAAATAATAAATAAATTAAGCAAAAATTGAAAATGAAATGAAATGATATAATGAATAAAGGATATGAAATGATTAAATAAATATATAGAATATAAATATACAAAATTGAAATAAAGATAATAAAACATTAAATATGTAAAAAATAATGATAAATAAACAAAAAACATATATGAAGGGAAAAATAATAGTAATAATAATAATAACAAACTTAACCGCCCCTCCCATGATGCACCGCACAAGAGTATATTAAGAGGGAGGTTAAGTTTGTTATTTGGAAAAATACAACCTGGTTTTATGAACGCATAGGCAAAAAACTGACAGTTTCCAAGCACCGTTGACTTTATGTCTATATCACACTTAAATTATATATGCCGAGACAAAGGAAGACAGAGAGATATAATAGTTCATTTTTGTAGATATTTTGGCATACTGGCCATTTACTGAGCTTTAAGAGCTTTGCTTTAATATTTATACGAATCTTTAAGGGTTTTTTTCAAAAGGTGGAGAGTGTGAAATTTGTTTAACATCCCCTTTTATGAGAGCCGCCATTATTTCTGACATTTCTACTCATTTCATAAAACTAATCGCGTCTTCCAGACCAGGGCTAAAAACACTTAACCTCCAGCTTCACTGTCTTTCATGGTCACGTCCTTAGTTAAATGTCTCTCAATTTTCTCGGTCAAGTTCCCCGCCTGGAGTGATGTTTTCGCCAAGACAGACAGGGACCGACAATCTTACCATGCATTATGAATAAATAGAATGAACAAGATGCGGGAGTCCGTTAGCCATTATACCCCCCTGTATAGAATCGGGCGGGTATATCAGGCCAAATATGGATCGATAGTTTGTTTCTGTTGTCAGGAGGCTGCGTGCGAGTAGAACACGGGAAAATGCAGCGACTATAAATAAAGCCAAGAAGAGCAGGTGGTCCTTTCCCTTATATCAATTTAAAAAGGCGAAATAAGCATTATAATGATCGTTTATGATCGTCCATTGTGAGTTTTATTTATATACGAACAAGCTACCCCTTAATAAAGCCATTATAGTCTGAATACTACATTTAATTTTTTTCGTCTCTGTATTTTGGCAGCCACTAAGGATACTTTATTTTCTCATTTACACGCCAATATAAAAAGTGAACCCCACCGAAAAAATATTATTGTAGCTTCACTTCGAGAGAATATTTATGCGGAGAGGGTAGGATAGTTGTGTATTGTTTCCTTGACTTAGAATTACAATAATATATTAATGGTGTTCTGAAGCAGACCTTACAATATATAATTCCTCAATTATCTGTTTGTTTATGTGTCTGTAATCGTATGTGTTTTCTGCTGTGGCTGCCAAAATTTCTGTTGGAACTCTAGAGCACGTTTTAGCATGTTATTATTTGTAATTTTTAAGTTTTCAATTTTCTAGTATAATGTTTCATTCACAATGCTAACTTCGTAACCAAATCCATATATTTTGGTTTAATCATATAAAGTAGACATCTGAATCAAAATTTCGTGGCCAAAGAGCAAAGTTATTACGTTTCTTTAATACATTTTTCACGATTGCTTGAAAATCAAACTCCAAAAAACATGTAATAATAGTCAATAATGATCCCATTAAACTCTCGTTGACCTTTATTAACTTATATCATCTTACAAATATTAGAATTAAATATGATCAAAGTATTCATGTCAGTGATGATTTTCAAACAAACTATGATTCCATGAATAAAGATGTCATTTACGTCTAATCGATAAAACTTCCCTCACATTTCATCATATGCTTAGTAACAATAATTCACCACTAGTTGGACCCGTGGAAATTCCACGGAACGAAAATATCAACAGGAGCTATTTAATCAAGAAATTGTGATTTACGATTTTATTATATAAAAATATTATTGTTGCCATTGATACAAAAACATACAATAATAATCTATTGAGCACTCCAACGTGATGTAATGGTTAGCAAGCTAGTATCGCAGATCCATTAATACTGAATATTGAGTTCGATCCTTGCTCGATTCCCCATACTTGGGAACTTGTGTCACATCCTACCCGTGGCGAACGGGACGGGTAAATACCGACAATAACAATATATACAATACTTAAAAATGCCATTTGTTAGTAGTTAATTCTCTCGAAACTACAAGATCAATAGTCGGATATTATATTTTGTGGATAACGGTATTACTGGTACCGGGGAATCTTTGGAACTCTTTTTCTTTTTCGGCTTTCGACAGCGCGTTGTTGGAGTTTATCAGAACTTCAGAACTCATTGAATTCTAGAAGCTTGTCAGATCTTCAGCAAATCAATATACAATGATTCATGTTTAATGTGCTGCTTAGATAGGTAAAGTTAGCACAAGGCAATTCCATCGGAGTTGAACAACGAGTTTGATTTACTTTCTTGGCATTGGTTTACAAGCGAGTTGGAGTGTTGTCATTGCATCAGGCAGGTCTTCATGGAAATATACGCAAGATAAATTAAAAAGCTATATAATATCAAAATCACCGATTTATTTCACGAAGGATTTTGACTGTTTCTTTGAATGGTTGTAAGCTAATGGTTTAAGTACCGAAAAATAGCTAAACCGGTATTGGAACAAGTTATATAAAATATACATATATGAAAATAGAGATGGATCATATTGTTTATACCTGATTTAAAAATACACATACACAAAAATAGTGCATCACCCATTAATAAGTATAACTTAAAGAATGTATAATAAACTGTTACTTTTTTTCCTAAAACAAATATACCAGGATATTAGTATTTCTAGTAAGACATCATACAATCAAAATGGATAGTGGGAAAGCCGAAAAGAGAAACTGAATCTCTAATAACAGAAGTACAAAATAATGCCATAAGGATGTCAAAATAAACATTGATAATACACCGAAGGATAGAAGGTATAGGTTATGTAGTGATAGATATGTAACAGTTAATCAAATAAGGGAATGCAGCAACCTAGAAAAAACGGAATACAAGAGCAGACATGATTGTTTAGGAAAAGTTATCACCTGATAATTATGCAAGAGACTTAATTTTCATTATACTAACAAAGTGTACGTGTTTAAACAAGAATGCTAGAAAATGAGCTATGTAATATTCTGTGAAACTTTCAAATACAAACGGATCACTCATTTTCGTGCAGGAGACTACATCTAGTTTTAATTAACACGACATCTAGTGGATTTTGCTGTTCCAACAGACCACAGTTATCATAAAAGAAAACAAATACTTGCAGATTGCCAGATACCTGAAGAAGTTGAAGATGACAGTGTTACCAATCGTAGTTGGAGTCCTTAGAACAGTTCCCTAGAACTTTGAAAAGAGACTGGTGGAACTGGATTTATAAAAAGAATGGAGACCACCCAGATCACAGCACTGTTAACATTGTTAGAATGGGCTAAAATCTTCAGTGTACAGTAACCAGAATAACTGAAAACCGTGCTAAAGATAGGTTTGATTCCACAATATTTGCAGATTTCCACTCTCACTGAGGTGTGTTGTTCGAGATACCATCTTTAAAACATTCTCGTGACAAGTTCAGGTCAACGCTTCCTTTTAGCAATTATTTTTATCCCCCTCATCGAACCCTAATGAGTGATGTTCAACGAAGAAAGCAAGTGAAGTAATTGTGTTTCGAAAGGAACTGATTAAGAGAAGCATAATAATGAATGTACAAGTAAAATGAGACAAACAGAATGTATTGGTGCTTCCTTTTCTGGGGCATATCATGTAGTCATCAAGATATTATAATCACAAAATTATGTAGATTCTCTGCAGTATAATTCTTGCTGGAATACCAGTCTAGAGGCAGTAAGAGGTCAATACTTGGAGTCACAACTATTTCTAATGACATTAAAACGAATCCTCTGTATTAGCGATGATCTGGTAAGTGTTGTTTCTGTCAGAGATAAGTTATTGTTATAGGTGATATACTCTATAGATTAATGGAATGCGCCGACGGTTACTATAAGTATCCGGGACAATTATGGCTTGAGAGTAAGCGAGTCAGCTCATAACTCTATTTTTCGGACGTAATTCCTACTTCTCTGTACTGTAATTGTCTACTCTTTTGTTAATACATTTTTCTACATTTGTTACCCGTCGTTTTGTTCTTATTTGGCGACAACCCGAGGATTCGAAGTAACTTACGCAGGTTATCGTTTAGAACAACAACACTAGCGAAACAGGATTCAAAAGACTTCACGCATAACTATCGTTTTTTTAACGACACAAAACATAGAAGAGACGATTGAGGATCTCCCAAAAGACTCTAAAAAGAACTTCGGGAAGTAATCGAACCTAAAAAAGAAAAAAAAGTGAACCAAGCTACACTGAAATTCGAAACCGCAACATCCGGATTACGTGAAAATCGTAGCTGCTCTGCAATAGAGAAATTCTTTTTATAAGAACTCGTCAGTCCAAATAATCAAAAATCCGTTTTGTTCAAGGATCTATTTAGCAGAGAAAACACTTGCTGAAAGAAAAAAAAGTAAGTTGTACGAGAAAAAAAAATTTTTTTCTGGATTCATAAAAGAGTTTTTTTTATTCGGTTTTCTCTCTCTCAAAACTTTTTTTGGTTCATTCATTCTACATAGTATTTGACATGGAGGATTTTAAGGCACAAATGTTAGAAATAAGTAAATTCAGCAGCAGCAGCAAATTGATCTACAAAAGACATTCCAGAAAGACAATTGCAAACTGAACAGCAGCAATTTGAGCTACAAAAGACTTTCCAGGAAAGACAGTTACAAATTGAACAATCATTTCACGAAAGACAGTTACAATTATCACCAATGTAACTTTAAACGGGCAAACCCAGAAATTAAAAAAGTTTGTTCTAAAAAATACAAACAATTTATTCGGCTATGCAAAAATTTGAGTTGTGGAATTCGCCCATTAACACTTTTTGCCAGAAAATAAAAAATTCAACGGCCGATTCAGAAGAATTAATAGAAGAATTGAAAAAAACTTTTCCTGGCGTTTTTTTTTCTGGGGGTCTTGGTCGCTGCAAACAAATGACTGCGAAACTCGCATTACAGGATAATATCCAGCCAGTATTTAAGAAGAAAAGAAACGTGCCATATGCCTCATTAGAACAGGTCAACAAAGGGCTGGATAGAATGGAGAAGACCGGCATTCTTTCAAAAATTGAATATAACTCGTGGGCCGCACCTACCGTCTACGTAAAAAAGAAATCTAAAGAAATCCGCGTTTGTGCCGATTTCTCCACGGGGCTGAACGCTGCCCTTAAGGATTATCATTACCCTCTCCCAGGGCCAAATGAAATATTTACAAAAATGAGTGGGGGAAAGATTTTTTTCAAAAATCGACCTCAGTAACGCTTATCTACCCGTCGAAGAAGAAAGCTCCAAACTGCTTTGTATTAATACCCATCGGGGATTATATAAGTTTGAACGGTTAGCATTTGGGATCAAGGTCGCCCCAGCAATATTTCAGCAAGTAATGGATACGATGCTGGGCGGACTCGATTTTTCAATCGCCTACTTGGACGACATTTTAATAAAAAGTCAAGATATGGAGCAGCACAAACAACATGTCCACCAAGTTTTCAAAACGATTCAGGACTACGGGTTCAAACTAAAAGAATCTAAGTGCGACTTATTCATGGAGAAAATAAAATACCTCGGGCACATAATCGACAAAGAGGGTAGACGGCCAGATCAAGAACGGTCTATAGCCATCAAAAAATGCCGGCTCCCCAAAATGTTTCGTCACTACAAAGTTTTTTAGGACTAGCTAATTACTACCACACTTTTATTCCTAATATGCATGATTTACGTGCCCCGCTAAATGAACTTCTAAAAAAAGACAAGGCCTGGGAATGGACTCCCGAATGCCATAGAGCATTCGAAAAAATCAAAGAAATTTTGACGTCGGACTTGTTTCTCACACACTTCAACCCAGACCTAGATGTTATTGTTGCCAGCGACGCCAACTCGTATGGCATCGGAGCATGCATTTTACACAAAATGCCGGATGGGTCACATAAACCCATAGCCCACGCATCAAGAACCCTTCTTCCAGCGGAGATAAATTATTCCGAAATTGAAAAGGAGTCACTCGGGATAATATTTGCAGTAACCAAGTTCCACCGTTACATTCACGGTCGACACTTCAGATTACAGTGTCCATAAGCCTTTACTTAGCATCTTCGGCTCAAAAAAGGGTCTGCCTACACACACGCTGAATAGACTTTCTAAATTATAATTTCAACATGGAATTTCTCCCATCTAAGAAACTCTGTCACGCAGATGGACTCTCTAGATTGATACCCAAACAGAGTGAACCCCTGGAAGATACCGTGATTGCTTCCCTTTGAACTGAAAATGATTTAAAAACTTCGCTGTGCAACACGATAATGGAACTCCCAGTAACTCTTGACGAGATAAAACGGGGGGCAGTGAACGATGAGTTCATAATACAGATGAAGGAAAAGCTAGCACAAAAAGACCAACAAAGTCCAGATGCCTTCTCCATATGCGATGAGGTACTGCTATACAGCGAACGAGTGGTCATCCCAGCTACGCTACAAAAAAGGATCCTGGAGGATTTTCATATGGGTCATCCTGGCATTACTAGGATTAAAAGTCTAATGTGGAGCTACGTATATTGGGAAAACATGGACAAGGATATTGAGTGCATGGTGAAAGAATGCATGGGCTCTGCTTTAGCAGCTAAGGCTCCCTCAATGAAATTCAGTTCTTGGCCTAACACAGACCGCCCATGGGCACGTATTCACGTCGACTTTGCGGGACCACTGGAGGGTTATTATTATTTAATAGTAATTGATAGTTTCTCAAAATGGCCGGAAGTATTTCGATGCAAAAGCCCTACTACTGAAATGACTATAAGCGCTCTGCACGAACTGTTCGCTCGTTTTGGAGTTGTAGACTGTGTAGTGTCGGATAACGACACACAGTTCACGTCAGGAGACTTCAAAGAAATCTGCGATACTTTTCAAATCGACCACATAACCATCCCGCCATACCACCCGAGGTCCAGCGGTCAAGGTGAACGCTTTGTGGATACGCTAAAGAGAGCACTGAAGGAGGCCAAAGTTACAAAGTCTGGTGATGAATAAAATCTAACAATATCCGTCTTGATCGTATAATATTCAAATAGAAATAATAAAATCTAGTTGCACGTGGTTTAACGGTTATATATATATATATATATTATATATATATATATATATTATTATTATTATTATTATTATTATACTAAAGCTGAGTTTATCAACCTTCACCAGCTAAAGGATTTTTTTCTATTTATGTTATGGACACAATATTTATACTTAGATATTCCTTGGTTTTAGCACTACCCAGTGTTTGAAAAAAAATCAGTTTAATTGGTTTTAATTAGGCGTAATTAGCAATTAAGTCAACAACCGACCAATCCCTGTCTAAATTACACCTGACGCTCTTCCACCCTCCCTCTATATAGAGTTACCGTGAGTGGGAGAGTTAATGTGAGTAGTCGAGTTATACAGAGTGGGAAGACCACAGCCTGTAAAAAATCAGCACTCGATTCCCCTCCCATCACTTAGGAGCACAAACTGACTTCTGATACTGCTTGCTTGCTTGCTCTCTCTCTCTCTCTCTCTCTCTCTCTCTCTCTCTCTCTCTCTCTCTCTCTCTCTCTCTCTCTCTCTCTCAGTGATACTTATACTAATACTTACAATTTCTTAAGAATGTAAATAAGACTTGACGTTTGAAGACGGTCGGAAAATTAAAACGAAAAGATTTTTGGTGGTCCCCAATAACAGTTTAACTACAGTCTATGAATTAACAATTTGCGAATTGGGTTACGGTTTTAGGGGATTAAATTTGTTTTTAATTACGTATTGCTTAAAAGAAATAAACAGCAAAAAAAAACAACAAATTACTATACATTTAATGAATTATTGAATCTATTATTGAGACATATATATCTATTTCAATCTGTTCATTATCTATCTATCTATCTATATATATATATATATATATATATATATATTTCAGTCAGTTCATTATCTATCTATCTATCTATCTTTCTATTTCAGTCAGTTCATTATCTATCTATCTATCTATCTATCTATATCAGTCAGTTCATTATCATATAGTTGTTTGTGTTAGTATTGCAGTGTATAATTTCAATTAAACTTAGTTTTAAAAAATATTTTCAACATTAAATGTATAGTAATTTGAGTTTTTTGTTTATTCTTTAAAGCAATACGTAATTAAAATCTAAAACTGTAGCCCAATTCGCAAAATGTTAATTCATAGACTGTAGTTAAACTGTTATTGGGGACCACCAAAAAACTTTCCGTTTTAATTTTCCGACCGTTTTAAGAAGTCAGCCAAGATTCGTACACTAGGTGACTTAAAATTGTTTTCCCGGCTGTAAAAGAAATTGAATACAATTTATGTCGTGTTTTAATATAGATTTTTTTTAAATTACTTTAATTATTAATTTTTAAAACTTATAATAAATTTAACAATAAATGTGAGTGAAAATTTAGGAAGAGTGTTAAGAGTAAACCTACTTTTATGCTTATTTTACCAGCTCTGTAAATATTTCTTATTGAATGCAATTAATGTTAAAATAAAAACACAGATTTAACACAAACGTTTATTTATATTCATTTATATTTATATTTTGTGAATGACAAGGATACCAAAACTTCTTTTGGTATTATTTGCTGAGTTCCATCTCGGCCTCCTGCCTTAAAAAAAAAAAACGCTAGGCGGTGATAGGTAAAAAAAACGAACCCACCTATGAATGAAGTCCCTAGCTGAAGCGGTGACTGCTGTATATGAAAAAATAATTTGTCGATTGAATTTTTGAAAATATTAAAAAAAAAAAAAAAAATAGCGCTTTAGGCGTTTTATTATTGTGATTTTTTTACAATCTAACCCAAGCTCAATGGGTGACCCAACGGGTCACATCTTTTCTAGTATATATATATATATATATATATATATATATAAATATATATTCATGTTATTCGTTGTTTATTGACACACCTGGATATTCTGATCGAGAAAACTAAACTTTTTTTAATTATTTCCCCCAACAAATCACATGTATAATTAATACACAACTAAATTTTAATCATAATATTTAAGTGACACTTTTCGTTATCCATGTTTATTGAACAAAAATATTCAATTAGATTTCTGCTATTGTTCGTTAGGATACATTTATTCAATCATCCTAAAAATGATTCAATTATCAGTAAAGACATGTAAAAAATTGGGGATAAAACACACAAAATAGTTTAAGCTAATTAATGCTAAAACGAGTTGAGAATTCCATTGAACGACTTTTTAAAGATATATTTATTTGACGGGTCAAGTTATTCGATAAATGTGTCTATTTAGCAATCATATATACGGCCACATCGAGGACACGAATGGGCACACGCATATATATATATATATATATATATATATATATATATATATATATATATGTGTGTGTGTGTGTGTGTGTGTTTGTGTGTGTGTGTGTGTGTGTGTTAAACAAAATATGATATATACGTACATTTCTAAATAATTTGAACCAAATATATACTTGCATACACGTGAACGTCACACACACACACACACACACACACACACATACACACACACACATGCACATCAACTTGCAATTGGTAAATCATCTAAAATAATTTAGAATTATTAAATTCACGCATGCCTTTTTTTTGCTTTGGGTTTTGTCTAGTATACAGCAAACTAAAGTGAGTTGGGCACAGTATGAGGGGAAAGCAGCATCATGATGCATTTCACTCCTCCAGAGATTTGAAAACAACATGCTGTTCTGCTTGAAATTCACACCGCAAGCTCCAATATGAAGATTCGGAGTGTTTGGATATAACTCTGAGAACTCGAAAAGACTTGGATGAGTCCAATGTTAATGACGAACGTATGGCAGCTCGGAAGTCCCAATGATCATTCTGATAAGAAAAGAACTTCCGAATTTGTTGCTGAGATCCAGGTTATGGTTGACAATAATCCTAGCAAGTCTAATCCATAGCCATGCACATAGGTGTGTCTCATCTTCTTATCAGGCAGGTAGTGCATGAAGACATTCACAATTTCTCATACTAGATGAGAATGAGGGTTTAAAAAGTAAAACCCCTGTTTATGAGATATCTATACTTACCTGTATAACTAATGCAATTTAAACCCGATTTAGTTTACCGGCTGAGGAACATTTTTAAATTATTTTTCTCTCGGTTATCTCCCTTCTTCAGTAAATTCCAGAAATAAGTCACATTTTTATATGAGGCATTCGTAAGCACCTTCAACGACCCGGACCCTAAAGAGTGGAGGAGGAAGTATACAGGTAAGTATAGATATCTCATAAACAGGGGTTTTACTTTAAAACCCTCAGTTTATATTAATATCTATACTTACCTGTATAACTAATGCAATAAATAGAATTTGGAATAGAACTCAGTGGGGTAGGAAAAGAGTACTCACTTATTCTTTTGCAATTCCACCTGTTTCTAAAATGGATACTCCTGCAAAACTTCCTTCACCCCAAGCAAAAAAAAAGATGTAAAGGTACTTTCTGAAGACCAATGAGCCACTTGGGGGGATGTACCTGTAAAACCCAATTTAAACAAATCCCAAGATGAAGCGAAGTTCCTAGTATGATGGACCTTCAAACTTAATTGACCTGAAGGCTCAACAATCCAGCTTGAAATTGAACTAATCGCTGCCGGTCTGCATCGGTTCTTCTGATAGGGAGTTAAAAGCATTTCACCATCTTACCGTAACTGCTCCGTTCTTTTCAAGTATGCTTTTAGACAACGACAAATACACAGGTGCTCCTCAGCCATCTGCAAATTTCGTTAAATCTGAAATAACCAAGGTGATCAAGCTTTCATCAAAAGAGTCTTGGACAGAATTTTTAAAGTTCGGTAAGAGTCGAATACCAGCCTTCTCATATGCCTAAGATTAGACTGCTTGATGTATAAAGCTTCTAGCTAACCTAATCTAGCAACAGAAGCCAAGGCCACTAGCTGGACATAAAACTAACATAAAACTTTAATCCCGTAGAATCTAAGGGGAGAAGGGGGTATGAGAGCCTTTAGAACAAAGGGTAAGCCCTAATAAGTGATCTCACTGAGGTATTTAAACTAAGAATTTCTATAATCCAATTCCGAAAAGACACTGAATTTAAATGAACTTTTCATACCAACCCTAGCTACTAACGCTGTTCCATATTCAACAATAGTTGAGTGTCTGCAACCTCAGAACCGTGCAAATGAATCAAAATCCGCACGTCATTTATAGAAGCAAACCAAGGGGTCGATATATTGTTCAATGTCCCCAGCATCTGAATATATGTTTGCCTCGTTTCGTACACTCTCCTGGCAGAATGCCTTCTGTCATTATTGATGTAACTCTTAGCCCTTTCTAGAAAGGGATTCTTCAAGTGGGTCATACTGGATATTTTCCCTGCCACAAGCTTTAGACAAGCTAGGTCTGAATGAACTCTTAGAGACAGTTTCAGAGTTAGAATCTTTTTTCCCCAATATTGGTAATTCCCTTGTGTTATATCCCAAGATGTAGGAATAAAAAATGATAACAAAAACAGTGAAATATGTTTAACATATAACAATATTTGTTTTATTTATTCTCACCGACCAGGAATACAGTGGAATGATTTTGGATAGAATTCAACTGTTTATCATGTGTGTGTTCATCACATGGAGTCACGTCCTTGTCTGTTTTTGTTTCACTGCTTGTCAGTAAGTATATCCAATCGAATCGTTAGGGGAGATAACTCTCTCTAACACATCCCCTTTTTAGCTTTTTGCCCATATGATTTATTCCGGGAATGTATTTGTAGTTGATAGGGTTTTCTCCGAAAACGTGGACTACGTATCGTCGACACATCAAAGCTTCAGAGAGATTTCATCTGATATGTATCAGAAAGATTTAAACATTGGGTGACAATCCCTCACACCAGACGCTGATGTCCTGCAACAAGCCAATATATTCGGCATAGAAATGCGCATCGTACAAAACCAGATGCGCTGGGCTGGACATCTTGCTAGAATGGAAGTCGGTGGACTATTTTATGGAGAACTACAATGCGGGAAACGCCTAAAGCACAAGCCCAAAAACGTTTTAGGGATGTCATCAAGCACAACCTTAAAACGTTCATGAGTAGGAGAGGATAGCTAAGAATCGTGTGGTTTCGAGGAGACCTGTTCATGGTGGCTGTAAGGGGTTTGAGGTAAGGCGGCTCGAACACTCCATTCTGAAGAGGATTTTACGTAAGCAGCACATGACGGGCGTCCTGGAAACATTTCCTACATTTAAGCCTGACCTTATATGTGATGTGTGTGGCAGGGCTTGCCTTCTGAGGGCTTGGCTTCTCATGTGTTTATTTAGGTATATGTACCCGTTTGTAGGGGGTACATATATCAGGTTTGGGCATTAGTATGATGCATTAAAGTATAAATATAAGAAACTCGGTTGTTTTGGAATAGAGTTTCGTTTATTTAGTAAATTTTCGGGATTTTTATAAACTTCCTTCTTCAGACGTGAAAAGAAATTGAACATTGTGCTCTGGCTGTTACTTATAGTGGGGTTGTGGTGTGGGGGTTGGGGTGGCTGCTGATTGTGATAGCAATGTTTTCTTCCTCGTGTGTAGGTGTACATGGCGCCGGATGGTTCGTAGGATTCATTGAAGATTGTTTATTTTGGTCGTGCGTGCTCGGTGTTCCTTGTAGTGAGCTGGGGGTTGTGGTGTTGGTGGTGGTGATGGTGGTGACATTTTGAAAATATTTATAGGTTCTGGGCGCTTCAGTATCATTGTTGAGGCCCCTTGTGTGGGTGTTTAGCCTAATTATCCAATTTATTTCTGTTTATTTTCTTGATTGAGTGGATGGAAATCCATGATCAATCAAGATGCATTTGAGGTTTTCCAGGTTGTGTGATGGGGTGCTGAAGTGCTGTGCAATTTTGCTTTGTGGTGATTTGTTTTATGGTTGACTTGTGATTATTTAACCGTAGTCTAAAAGGTGTTGATGTTTCACCTACATACCCACTGTTTTTGCATTTTGTGCAGTATATGTAATATATAATGTTTGTACTATCGCATGTGAGGTTGGTTGGATTGTTATGTTAGTGTGTGGTATTTGGATTGGGGGTTCGGTTTTTAAGTGAGTACATATTTGGCACCTAGGCTTGTAGCATCTTTGGTTTCTTTTTGTGTGGTGTTGTGCAAGTGTTTTTTAGATGCGGTGAGGGTGATCCGTAGTGGTTGTCTTTTGGCGTTGATAGGGGGTGGTTGAAGGTGGATTTTATTGTGGTGTCGGTTTGTAGGGTTTTGTATTGTTTAGTGAATTGTTTGGTTAGTTTGTGCATGTGTTGACTGTGGTGGAATACCATGGGGATTCGGTCGTTGGTTTGGTGTTGTTTGTATTTGAGGAGTTCTTGTCTGTTTAGGGTTGATGCCTTGTCGATCGCTTTTTTGATTAGTTTTATGGGGTAGAATCTCCGCACTAGGTTGGCTGTGTGGTGTGTGTGTTATTGTGGGTCTTCACATATATGTCTTATTCTTATGCTATAGATTATGGATATTTTTAGTTTATGGGGATGGTTGCTGTTTTAGTTGAGAAATGTGTGATTATCCGTGGGTTTGGTGTGTAGAGTAGTGGTTATAGTGTTGTTTTTTTAATTTGGCCGTTAAATCTAGGAATTGGATCGAGGTGGTGGAGTGTTCTATCGTGAATTTTATGCAATGGTGGTAACTTATGCAGTGTGTGTGTAAGTCTAGGAGGCTGTTGAGGCCGTGTGTCCATATGAGGAAGATGTCGTTTATGTATCTACAGTAGTACATTGAAGTTAGGCTGTAGTCTTTGAGTAGTTTTGTTTCTAGTGTGTGCATGAATATATCTGCATAGCTGGGTGCCATCTTCGTGCCCATCGTGGTGCCTTTGGTTTGTAGGTAGTGTCTTTTGTTGAATTGAAAGTTGTTGTGTGTTAGGATGAAGTGGGTTATGTGGCATTTGTCGTTGATCTTATCTATGGGGAGTTTGCTGTGTGTGAGGAACTCCCTGCAAGATTGGACCCCTTTATTATGTGGTATGTTGGTGTATAGGGATGCAACATCCATCGTTGCCAATATGGCTCCCTCGGGGAGTGTACCTATCTTTTGTATTTCGTTGAGGAAATGCGTGGTGTCTTTGATGTGCGTGGGGATTGTGTGTCGCATGGGGTTGAGAATGTTGTCTATGAATCCTGATAAGGGTTCAGTTAGGGTCCCGTTTGCTGCTATTATGGGCCTACCTGGGGTTTCACTCAACCCAAAATACACAAACTCCCTCGACTTATAGCAGAACAGTCACCCAACCACACCACCCACAACAACATATATATATATATATATATATATATATATATATATGTGTGTGTGTGTGTGTGTGTGTGTGTGTGTGTGTGTGTGTGTTAGTTGTTATAAACATGAGAATAAACTGCACAAATACATGCCTGTATAATTGTGTAATAAAGTTATGCCTATGATGTCACGATTGCGTAAATGTATCTCTAGTTCCGTTGCACATAAGTTGTATGTATGCTTGTGTGGAGGGGGTGCGTGCGTAAGTTTGTGTTTGAATATTTATATTTGTGTTCATATAAGAGTGAATTTGAGTATAAAAGATTTATATAAGTATAAGAAAACAAATGTTTAGGATTCTATTTCTTATGTTCCGGAAACTGCTTTTTCGTGAGCAAGGCATTTTTGCTGGTATTAATTTTCCTGTGCCAGGTGGACGGACGAGTTATATACATATCTGTTTTAGAAAAAGGTGAATAAAAGGAAAAGAAAGAAGGTGACAGTATACACATAAATAAAGGCTTTTGGCTATTTCAAATAGCATTAGTCGAAATAATCACGAATCTAGTAGATGTACTGGTGAGAATTAATTTATTAAAAATCGTATTAAAAGCAGTTTTTCCAGTTAGAATTAAAACGAATCTAATGAATAATAAAGAGAAAGTAAAATATATTTCAATAAAAATAAGCCCGACAATTTTTGTATTGTTTGTTTGTTTTGTTTTACGGCATATCAACCTCAGTGGGTCATTTAATGCCGATAAAGTTTTGGAACAAATCAATTCTTAATGGATAATACAATTTTTTTATAAATACATTTTTCTATTTAACCCATAGATGGGACCCTAACAGGTACTACCACTCCGGGTCAGAGTGGACCAGGGAGCAATGGTGATGAATGGGGTGCTCCACATTCCCCAAACCTCCAAAACCGAAACCTCATCATCAGATAGAGTTTAACGTCATTCCCAGGACATGTAAGCCCGCAGCCACCGCCTTCTAGCACCCATATGATAAAAAGGGGTTGGGCTTGCCATAAGGGCAATAGGGTTGAGAAAATCATATAGGTGCTAGGGCTTGACGTGACCAGTCGGTTGATAGGAGGGGGCCTCTCCGACCGCCCGTCTAGCCCAAGATAGGGCCAAAGTGGAGTATTGCATGTCATGAACTGCTCATCCATCTGGGTTCTATCCTTAAGCATCACGGGTCGCCATCCACGGCCAACAGGTGGCCCCATTGGAGGAGTCTTACCCCTCTGCAGAGGTGTAGTCGGTGCATTCTAACGCCCCAGCCGACAAGGCGAACAATTTTTGTAATATTATAGAGATGGGAAAAGTTGTGAAAAAAAGAAAGAAAAGGAAAAGAAGAAAAGAAGAAGAAAAGA
>CM042153.1:49195002-49350002 GCA_023376005.1 Doryteuthis pealeii
GAGGGAAAAAGGGAGAAAACAGGAGTAAGAGAGAATAAAAGGAAAATAATTTATCAAATTACCGAGAATGCGTATATTACTATGCTTGTTTATTTTAGGAAATGTTTTGTTTTGTTTACATTTAAAATATTATTTTTTTAAATGTAATCTTAAACTTGTGAGTGTTTAGAAACAATTTTATTTTTCTAAAAACATTTTTGTACACATGACAAAAATTTTAATTCAGTTCTTAATTGCTAGTTTTTCTTAATTGCTTGTTGTGTTAACGCCATAGAAATATATTCCTTTAATTTGTTTTATGTTTTTATCCCTGAAAGTAACAATTAAAAGGGGCTAAGTATTAAACATGTGTCCTTATTTATTCAGCTGTCGGCTAGAACTGTAGATTACGCCAACTGCACCTCTGCTGAAGAGTAAGACCTCCTTCCAATTGGGTCACCTGTAGGCTGCGGTGCTTATGGACAACATCCTGGTGGCTCTGCAACACTCCCCTTTGACCCTTACTTGGGCTAGACGGCCGGTCTGAGAGGCTCTTTCAATCAATTGACCGATCACATCAAGCCCAAACACCTATATGTGATTGTCCCGGCCGTTATTCTTTTATGGAACTCCCCCATCCCTTTTTATCATATATATGCTAAGAGGCAATGGCTAGGTGTCTTGGGTATGGCGTTAAACTGCATCTAGTGGTGAGGTTCCAATTCTGGAGCTTTGGGAAGTGCAGAGTATCCCTTCATTGGCATTACTTATTGGTCCACTTTGAGCCGGAGTGGTAGTACCTGTTAAGAGACCCATGTATAAGTTAAATAGATCATAAATGAGTTTTAAAATGTCTTTACAAAAAATGAGTTTTAAAAAATTGAATACCCAATAATAATGAATAAAACAAACACGATTTCGGCATAAAATAACCCAAGGGTAAAATCGAACCAAATAATATTTGTCTTTATTTGTAGGAGGAAAATTTTGCGTATTCATTTGAATGAAAATTGATCGTTTATTAAAGATTTAACGATAAACAAAGCTAAGAATTCGCGTGTTACAATATTCGTTTGTTTTAGGAATAGTCTCTTTTTGTTGTTTACAACTGACATATCCTTTACTACTACGAGTTCGATCCTCGCTAGATACTTGCGACCTTGTGTTATCCTACCTGTGACGAACGAATTGGATAGGGAAAAGGACGCACCATCGTTGTGTAATGGTTAGCAAGGTAGTCTCGGGGATCCATTTCTACCAAATTTCGGTCCTTGCTGGATGACACATACTTACGAACGTATGTCACATCCTACGCGTAGTAAACAGTTTGGGTAGATGATAAAGGAATCACATCGTAGCGTAATGGTTAGCATGCTAGTCTCATATATTCATTACTACTGAATAGTGAGTTCGACCCTCGCTGGGTGCCCCATGCTTGAGACTTTGTGTCAAATCCTACCCGTGATGAATGGGTTGGGTAAATGCCTACATCTAAAATGTTTTAAAAAATGTAACCCTAAATTCGTGAATGGTTTCAAACAATTTTATTTTTCTAAAGGCTTTTTAGGTACCTGTTGAGTTACATTGATAGAAAATGTATTCGTTTAATTCATTTCCTTTTTTACTCTATTAAAATGTAATAATTAAAAATCAAAATAGTTCGTGCTACAATTTCTGTTTTGGTTTACATTTAAACCCATAGCAAACGGATTGGGTAGAGAAAAGGACATTTCCTCGTGGTGTAATTGTTAGCAAGGTTGTCTCGCATATCCATTACTGTTGAATAGCGATCATCGCTGGTTGTGTAAAAACCTCACTATTATCCCAAAAAAGAATTAATCCTAAATTCTTGAGTAATTTGGAAGAATTTTATTAATCTAAAAGTTATTTCGTAATTGTCAGTTGATTTACAATGATAGAAGTACTTGTCTAACTTATTTTCTTTATTGTCGTGTAAAGATTTAAAATAAAAAGCAACTATGAATTAAGAATATAAGATGTTTCGTATTACAATTTCTTTCTTTTATATTTAAAATAGTATTAGGAAAACGAACAAAAAATCGTTTTGTTGGATCATTTTCATTATTAGAGTTCTGTAAAAAAAATATTTTTTACAATTAATACTAAATTACAGAAAGTATTCACAATTGCATAAAATTCAAGTTTCACCAATGGAATCTGTGTGATATTTTAACACACATCATCAAGTATCTGGTAATACTAATTGGAGGAGGAGACTTCTCACGGTACGCATTTATGCTTTGAGGTTTATCAAATAAGTCGCAACTAAATTACAATGAAATGCCTAAACGACTGCCAACTTCTAAAGCCACTGTCGAAAAGTTGATGTCGAGTTGGCTATTAATTTTATTTAGTATTATCCGTGATTTTAAGAAGATCTCCAGGAATATTCTCGAATTCTTTCACTTCAGAAGTCCATCTTGACGGGCTGCTTTTAGGTTTAATCTTGGTGTTTGTCCTACAATAAAGGAAGTTATTGTATAACATACTTATTGTTATTGTCTATGTTCTACAGAATTTCAGATTTTAGTCATTTGGCCTTGGATGTATTTTAATTTTTTGTAAGTTTTAGTTAGTTCTATCTGTGTTGTAAGATTTTGCACTTTGGGGTGGGTTAGATTTCTTTTATTCTGTAGGGATGATTTTTATATATTTTTTAATTGCTAAGAATTTGCGTTGTAAATTGTTCGCTTATTTTAGAAATTGTTTTTGATTATATTGAGAAAAATATCTTTAAAAGGTAACTTTAATCTCATGAATGTTTTGAAACTATTTCATTTTTCTAACACTTTTTTGTATATATGACAGATTCAAATTCAGTTCTTAATTGCTTGTTGATTAAATGTTTATTTCTTTTTTTTACCCCTAAAACTAACAATGAAGCTAATAACTAAACTAAGCTTATTTGTAGGTGGAATATTTTGCCTATTAATTCAAATTTGTTTGTTTTATGAATTCTTTAAAAAGAGGTTTGAGTTACACTGATTAAAATTGGATATAGTTTATTCTAAAAAACATTTAAGTATTAGTTTTAAGAATAAAAACGTTTTCATTTAATGTTATTGTACTAATAAATCCACATTAATTACCTCCCCTTGAATATCTGAGTATGTATAAAAGAAACCCTCTGACTGCGTCAGTTAGGTCGGAGTCAGAGTAAAGTGAAATAAATCTTTTCAAAAGTCTAAAGTACTGGTTCTGTTTTTACTACAATTTATTTCACTTTACAATGGAACACTTTATGCGGCTGTAGCGATTTACCTACGACACAGAATGTGAAGCAGCCGACAAACGCTGGACTCACTGGCTAGAAACTTTTACCAACTTCACTGAAACTCTACTTCTTGAAAACCCAAGTCGGCCCATTAACAAGCGCACCCTTCTGACTAACTACGTGTCTCACTCAGTCAACGACATTATTACAGACTTTAAGTCCTATAAAGAAGCTACAGAAATGCTACACTCAACCTACGTAAAACCAAAAAATGAGCTATTCGCTCGGCATGTACTCGCCACTCAGCGACAGGAATCGGGCGAAACATTGGACCATTTTCCTTCGAACTTTAAGCAAGGATTGCAATTTCCGTCCTATGACTGTAATTGAGACACAAGATAAACAAATCTTAGACGCCTTCGTAAATGGTCTACGCAATGTCCAGGTAAAACAACGACTTCTTGAAAATAGGACTCTGACTCAACAACAGTCTAGCATTGAAATTCCGTTCGGTGGAAATAAATCAACATTAACAATTTGTGGACTGACGACTGTTAATATTCTGTACCCTTCACTTTTCGAAAACTTAACAAAATATTGCAAACTAGTAGCGATAAAAAGTCGACGTTATTCGCACGACGATAAACAATTTATAAAATCCGAAATAAAAAGAATACTTCAGGAAGGAGTAATTGAACCAAATACGTCACCATGGAGGGCTCAAGTATTAATAACAGCAACAGAAAAAGAGAATGGTTATCGACTATTCCCAGACAATAAATCGGTTCACGTTGCTGGACGCGTTTCCATTGCTTCGAATTGATGAAATGTTATGCGAAATAGCTAAAAATCGTATATTCACTAAATTTAACAAGTGCTTATCATCAGATAGCCATTAAGACAACGGATAAACCCTACACTGCATTTGAAGCGGATGGACGGTTATACCAGTTTCGAAGTATACCTACTGTTCGGGGTAACACATGGAGTAGCCAGTTTTCAAAGAATAATCGACAAAATTATTACTGAAGAAAAATTAAAAGACACTTTTGCCTATATAGACAGTGTGACCGTGTGTGGCCCGACCAAAAAGACCACGACGAAAACCTCAGACAGTTCATGGACGCCGTCCATAAATACAACAGCACTTTAAATAACGGCAACTGTTCGTTCAGACAAAATAAAATAAATCTATTGGGCTATACAATAAGCAATGGTTCAATGGCGCCAGATCCAGAGAGATTGTAAACCTTACTCGAAGTACCAGTCCCAAATAATACACGTGCGCTACGACGAACCCTGGGCATGTTCGTCCATTACTCGCAATGGATCGCCTTTTTCTTGGAAAAGATACGCACATTAACACAAGCAGACGCTTTCCCCATGCCTCATTCAGCAGTGGAAGCATTCGAAAAACTTAAGCAGGACATTGCAAAATCTGTAATTACAACAATAGATCATTCTGTCCCACTAGTAGTTGAAACTGATGCCTCAGAGTGTGCAATCGCCGCTTCACTAAGGCCCTGTAGAATTCTTTTCAAGAACTCTCTGTCTCGGTCAGAACGAAGGCATACGGTGATCGAAAAAGAAGCCTACGCCATAAGTTGAGGTGTTGAGGAAATGGAGACATTATTTAATTGGACGCCACTTCAGACTAGTCACAGATAAAAACTCTGTCGCGTTTTGTTCAATCTAAAGTCTACCAGTAAGATCAAAAACGAAAAAATAGCAAGGTGGCCAATTGAACTATCGTGTTTTTCTTTCGACATCACCTAATGAAAATTTGACTGCCGACGCCCTATCGAGAGTATACAACATGACTTCAAGCGTGAAAGAACTCCAGACAATACATAAGGAGCTATGTCACCCAAGCGTAACACGAATGGTTCATGCAGTAAGGAGGAGGAACCTACCCTTTTCAGTGGAAGTCGTTAGAAAAATTACAAATTCCTGCCGAGATAAAACCCAAATTTTATAGACCTACACCTGGAACCTTAATAAAAGCAACACAACCATTTGAAAGGCTCAAACTAGATTTTAAAGGCCCACTAACGTCCAAAACACGAAACCGATATATGCTGACTATTGTGGATGAATATTCACGGTTCCCTTTTGCCTTTCCTTTTCCGGATATGACCTCAACAACGATCATGCAATGCCTCTGTTTCCTATTTGCTATCTTTGTGGTTTCAGCATATATACATACAGATCGAGGAGCTTCCTTCATGTCCGAGCAGCTCCGACAATTCTTACAGGAACGAAGAGTGGTAATAAGCCGAACAACCCCATACAACCCACAGGGTAACGATGAGCGGTACAACGGCCTTATTTGGAAAATTATTCAATTGGCTGCTTCAACCCAAAATTGCTTAATAAGTAATTGGGAAAAACTTCTTCCAGCAGCTCTATACGCCATAGGATCTTTAATGTGTACGGCAACGAAAAATTTCTACCTTTCTAGCGACGGAGTTCAGCGGGGACCTCGCTTCCCTCTTGGCTCTCTCAACCAGGTACGGTTCTCTTAAGACGCCACGTTCGCCATACCAAACATGACCCGTTGGTAGACGAAGTGGAATTAATTGAAGCAAACCCTTACTACGCACTTGTGCAACACCCGGACGGAAGGCAAGCAACTGTTTCTCTCAGAGATCTGACTCCTGCCGGAGATGTAACAGATTCAAAAACTACCCTAAAATAGAGACCTGTCCACTGTAATGCTGAAACCCAACCGGGAGACCACCATACCGGAATCGCTCCCGATACATTACACTCGGGTGATGGTACAGTTCCCGTTACGCCTCCGTCAGACCTTTCAGAAGAATCAACATCTGAAGTACTGACGACACCATATGATCCTGATGAGCGATCAATACCCCAGAAGCGTGTCCATCCAGAAACGGATCCTGATAATCAATATTCCAACTCAGAGCGGCCTCATCCACAAAGGATAAAAATTCATTCAGGACGAAATATTTCAGCTTGAATAGGCGACCTCATAACGAGATCTCATAATTCGAATAACCCGTTGCCAGACCGTGAACTACCTAAACGTTCACAAAGAACTCATAAAGAACCAAGATATTTAAAAGATTTCCTATTATGAGTAAAGAAATACGTAGCGGAGAATGTACTAATATATCCACCTTAATTACCTCCCCTTGAATATCTGAGTATTTATAAAAGTAGCACTCTGACTACGTCAGTTAGATTGTAGTCAGAGTAAAGTGAAATAAATCTTTTCAAAAGTCTAAAGCACTGGTTCTGTTTTTACTACAGTTATTTTGTTTGTATATGTAAGTTTTTCGTATTAAACTTTCTTTTGGGGTGTTACATTTAAAACAATTTGCCTATGGAGTCCGAGTGATATCTAAACAAGTACTGCCAGTAATGTGGTAATACGAACCGAACCAAAACGCAGAACGATTGTATATTATTAGCAAAAAGGGGAACATACAGTATTTATTGTAAAAATTAAAATGTGGCACATGGCCAAAGAGTGCAGGAGAATTATATTCCATTATCATATTAATAACTTTCGTTGATCCAGTAAGAGGTATTCAAAATGCTTTCAAACAACAGGCACCAAAGGACGTCAGTCATTGCATGAGAACCAAAGCTAAAAATTCTGAGGGAGGCAATGATTGAAACTTTATTTACAAAAAAAATATCCGATAATGTATAAATAAAATTATATGTAATAGTATTAATTAATATTAATCCCCCTCATGAGCTAAAATGGCAGAAGAGAAAAGTTCACAGGTCGAAATGCACTGCCCAATAGGGAAAATCCAATAAGTTACATATGACCCCATGAAACAAATATGCCTCACGGCACTATTTATTAACAATAAGGTCGGTACAGAGATACAGTCGTACACAAGGTCACAAGGCCCGAAATTTTGGTTTAGGGAGACGGGTTACAAAGCTGGTCATGCAGGAAACCTTGAAGTTCTGTCTTTACTAGTCTCATACATCGACCGATCCATGCCAATAAATATAGTCGTTCATCACATTCCACTGCTGATTTCACCAAAATCCCACTGGCACTCTGTGAATGAAAACCTACTTAAACCCTTATGAGAAAACAAAAAATATTTAAACGATTATTTACAAAAAATAAACAAAACCATTTCCGAATGATTCAAGGTGGAAGAGTGGAAGGGGCAAATGCCAAAAAGTCCCCAACATGAAACAAAACAGAACTGAGACCGTTTGGTTATCCCCTTTCGCTCATCTCGAGTATTGCGTCTAAGCCGATCAGTTATACTATGTTTCAGGGATGTGGTAAGAAAATCATCTGGGCTAGGGATTCCTGGATATATCATTAGTGAAAAAAAAACTGGGATATGTATTCATTCATCTACCTAACTAAATAGTCCTAATACAAGTGTATCTACAAAGCCAGGCTTAGAACTTTGCTTTTTCGTTATTTTATAGACTTTGTCTATAGTTTGTCTACCTAGTGATGCCGCTTACGGTCCGTAGTGGCCATGAGAGCTAAACAACTTCCATTTAGCGATCTAGTAGAAAAGTATATAGTGGTTAGAACAAGAACATACATGCAGTATAAAGAGTCGATCGACACAAAAGTAAGTAAGATGCATATTGAGGTCCTACCAGGCAGTGAATGGAGTACCAGAAGAGAGCTAAAAGTGCTAGAAGAATGTTTGCAACAAAAACGCCTGTACATGCAGTTGCTAAAGGAAGGACAGGTTTGGGTTATTTTCCAATATTACGAATAGAGACAATAAAAGGAAGCGACACTAACTTATACGAGAATAAATTCGCTCAGGGATAGAAGAAGAAATAATAATGACAAAGATAGCCAGATTAAGCCAAGAAGAAGCCGGGACATAATGAAAGGATATCATAAAACGGAGAATAAAATGGTCAGACATGACGCAAAATCATAACAAATTAAAGTTCTTGGTGCAGGCAGTATATGATGTATTGCCAAGCCCTATAATTCTTTACACCTGCAATAAATTCTCCAGGTAGAGGGTCACTGCTGCATATTCTTAGTGGGTGCTCCAAAGCTTTGTCTGACGGACGGTACCGTTGGCGACTCGGCCAGATATTAAAGACAATCGTAGACACACTTGATGCCGCGATCCGCTCCAACAATATAAGACCAAACAGGCGCACAATACATTTTGTTAAGGCTAGAGAGAGAAAAGAAACCTTCATGGAGACGGAAAGGAATACCCAGTATGATCTCATCAGCTATATATTGGCAAATGAGAGTAGATGTGGTAAGCCAACTAAAATTTGCCAATTACATAGTAAAGATAAACTTATGCCCAGTCATATTTTCTAATTCAAAATAATTATGACGGAAGTGACTGTGACTTATGAGGACAATGAAAAGGAAGCAAACGAGAGAAAAAGGGCAAAATACCAAGAATTAGTGAGAGAGGGTAAAAAAAGGGCTGGAAAGCTAGCTGCACACCTATTGCAGTAGGGTGTAGAGGATTCGCTACAGGATGCTTAAACAATCTATTGACAAGTTTCAGATTAACTGGAAATAAGAAAAATACTTTTAAAATGTTTGTTTAAATAAGTGTTTCACTTTTTCAAGCTCAAAATACTCACTTGTTTGTTGATAAACCAGTGATGAACTAGGTTGGGATAAAAAAAATCAGCAACTGGAACAAAATCCTCTACTTACTTCGGTTGTTATCAGCATATACGAAGGTATGAAAAATAAACAAAATTCTTTGGATACAACAAAATATATTTGATAAAGTATCAAACTTTTGCCAATACACATCAACTAATGAAAAATATTTCAGTAATCACCAGGAAACCTATAAAGGTGTCTGTCTTGCTCATAGAAGGTGTAACTTAGCTATTAACAAAAACAAAGAACACATGTCTTCCCACAACATATAAAATTATAGCATACATTCTAAAGGAGAGAATAGTAAAATTCTTGGAATGTAAGGACATATTCCCTTTAAAAGAGAACGGTTACAAAGATTGATTTCTCATAAACAAGATAATAATAGAGAATAGTCGATCCCCGCCAAAAAAACTAATTATAGTCTGAATTGACTATCAAGTCGGGAGAGGTAGAATCGATCGGACGTTTTATCACATAATTTCATTACGACACGGACATTCCCAACATGGTTTGCATGATTCGAAATCTTTTAACTGTGGATTTTAAGGAACATGCAGACGAGTGGTAGGTCAGGCTTCTGTTACGGAAACTGGGAACTTCACAACAAGATCATTATTCCAAATGTATTCTACGGAAACATCCATGGAATGGCAATTTCCCTGCAATAGTGTAGATTTTGAGACGAATTTTCAGTGAAAATACTTCACTCTTCAACAACTATTCAAATATCACAAAATGTAATGCAGTCGATTTCACGATTTATATAGGTACCATCAGCAAGAGTTATGGCACTCTAAATATTTTCACAGTTGTTAGATGACCTTCTAAATCGTTATCATCTTTTACATATAACCGTAAATCGTACAAAATAGGAAAGGTGATTTGTTTTTTTAACAGTAGTTTTATATCCACAGTCTGTGATTTAGGTTCTACGGCGAGAACTATGAGAGCGATACAAGGAAAAAGTGGCGAAGGTGAGTTTCCCTAGAAGGAATCTATTGTTTATGTTCTTATCATTAGCTTTGAGCACACACTCTTCATAGGTTAATCTGATGTTGTTTTGCCACCCTTGCATATTGTATTTTAGGAATATTGTTATAATTAGGATTATCTCTAAGATGTTTAGGACTTTTAAAATTCATTCGTGGAGCAAGCTATGAAAAGCTTTTTGGTATTATTTTTATTATTTTGTGTTTTTCAGACAAGTGTTAGATGATGGTCCTTCACTGGAGTTTGAGTCACGAAAGGTTTTAAGTGACAACAAGTCTCCTCGGGTCTTCAAGCACTCTCCTGAGTATTCCAGCTGATTTCAACAATGCTGTTGTCTGGAGTGTCTCAATTATTCCTCTGATTTCCAGTTCCTCCAACCTTTTTCTAAGCTTATGGGGATAGTTCCAAGTACCCCAATTATTATTATTATTATTATTATTATTATTATTATTATTGATTTCGAAATTGTTATACCAGCTTTAGCTGCTGGTCTTTCACTGGGTTTTAAGTGACAGGAAGTTTCCCTAGGTGTCCAGTAATAGGTAATGTTGTGGTCTGGATGAACTGAATTCTTCCTCTGATTTCTAATTCCTACAGTCTTTTTTCCAAACCTTTGGGAACCTTCTCAAGCGTACCAAGTACAATAGGTATATTCTCATCTTCTTCCTCAGAGTGTTTTTCTCTGGCAAGATCCAAGTATATGTCTATCTTTTCACTTCCTTTTATTTGCTGGAACATCAAAATCCACAAGATAAGTTATTTTTCTTGATAATTAAAAACTAGGCGGAGATTTTGTGGGGGATTCTGGTTTCTGTATTTAGTAGTATGGTCAAATTTTAATCTCTTGTACCTTTTCCAGTGGATCACCTTTACTACCCAGTCATGAATAATCTTGTACTCTTTTTGTACAAATTTACAGCATTGGCTTATGATGCGATTAGCCGTTTCATCTCTATTTGCACACAACCTAAATTTGCAATTCTCTTGCGGATTATCAACTTTCACTTTTATATAATTAGTTCTTATAGCATTACTTGCTATTAAGAGAGATTCGGTTTCTCTCTTGAGGTTTCAATTTTCTTCGTCATGTCCACATCTTCTCGGGTGCAATCTCCCCAGTTTGTTGCTTGAAGTATCCCTAAAGTTGTTTTTGTTCCCATTTCTGTTTTGTAGTTTTTGATGTTTTTCACTTTGTCCATGTGTTGCCATTGCTGTTACTTCTTCTTCTTCTTCTTCTTCTTCTTCTTATTATTATTATTATTATTATTATTATTATTATTATTATGCGAGTTTTTTCCACCAGCTCTAAGTTGGGTTTACAGCAGGTCTCTTAAGATCAATAGGATACTTTTAATTATATTAACCGATTTAGTAATGTTACTTTGGGATTACTGTTTTACAATCTGTATAGCCGCTTCTAAACAATGGTTCTGAGCCGCTATAGCAAAGATGGTACATAATTGATTCTATATTCAGTAGGATGCAGTCTTCTCTAAGTAAGCGATCTTCTATATAACGCACGTATTGATATTACTTGTTGAACTTTTCCATTCCCTTTTGTATCAGAACCAGAGTTGCAACGGTCATGGATATTATTTGTGTTTTCGCACTCCATATTCTGATAATGTCAAGATTTCCATGTCTTTGTACTTGTGTAGCTATTATCTTACTTTGACAGACGTCATTTGTCTGTTATTAGATATTTATGAGGATACACGTCTTTTCTGGCTTTATTGATAACATTAGCTTGTTAGCTCTCATTTCCCAGCACATGTGAATTATAGGCAATGGGATATTTCCCATGTGTTAACAAGTATTCTTCATTGGCATCCAGCTGACAACAAGTCTCCTCAAGTCTTCATGCCTCTTCTTAGTATTCTAGCTCACCTCAACACTTGTTACTTAAACGGGCTCAGTCCTTACTTTTATGTCCCTATGACGTAATGACTAACGATCAGGACTGCAACATCGTAGTAAGTGAGTTCGAACTCCAGTCACACTTTTAGATTTATTTTCGGATTATACCCTTGAGAAAGTTTTGTATCCCCTCATTTCCCCCATCTATGGGTTAAATAGTACCACTTCTGTTTTCCTACAAGTATCGCTTTGGCATTAAATAACCCGCGAAGTTGATATGCTATTAGAAAGAAACCACGCATTCATCTGATTACCAATTCCTTCAGCCTCTTTTCCAGGTACATTGGGGTTGTTTCAAAAGCCTTTTCACTATTCTGATAAAGTTTACTAAAAATAGCATTTATTTTTTATTTTTTCACTCGAGCTTTTCGCACAGCCCTAACTGGTAGTGTTTCGTTGAAGTTTCCTCGGGTCCGCAGGGGTCTTCTAAGTATTCTAGTTGATCTGAACAATGTTGTGGTCTATATGACCTTAATTCATCCTCTGACCTTCAATTCCACTAGACTAGATTTAGGCCTTTGAGCCACTTATTTCACCGTCACTTTCATGTTTCACAGTTTTTTCAACTCCAGGTATTTGTCCATATTTTTGCCTTCTTTTATTTTTACTCTATGGTCCACTGGAATGGCAAATCAACTAGATGGCAAGTTCTTTTCTTGTTAATTAAACTTGGTCTAATCTTCTGGTCAGGATTGGGTGATCCGTTTATATCTCAAAGTCCTAAAGAATTGTATGTCTTATTTTCTAGGACAGATTTTAATTTATGTATATACCAACTGACATAATGTCTAGATCTTCTCATGATTAATTTCTTTAGTTTATATATTATTGTTATTATTATTATCACACCTTTTGAGTTTTTCACATCAGCGTTAGCTGATGGTATTTCATTTATTATTATTATTACTATTATTATTATTATTATTATTATTGAAACCTTTTCATTAAAACATTCACCTGGATCCAAAAAGTATGCGCAACAAATTGAATAGTTGTACATTTATCTGCTTGGCTCTTCTGTAGAAGACTGACAAATAAACTCTTATTATTATCAATGGATATTGATCCTTGTAAGCATGATATTAGTGGGTGTTGAGATCATAAATCAAATGAGATAAGAAGAAAATGTAAGCATCCAACTCTGTTAAACACAGAGTATAGTCAAGTGTCAAGTGTGAGAATTATTTAAGTGACATGTGTATAGGTTTATTACAGCAATTGGTCCATCCCTCATTTGGAATTGTGTATTTGTAACTCTGTTCTAGATAAATCTGGCTGAGTAAAAGTGAAGGTGTATATATCAATTATAGTGACAACATATCAACTATAGTGACAATCATCAAGTACTTTAAAAAGTAATTATTAATAATAATGAAAATAATAATAATAATAATAATAATAATAATAATTTATTATTATTATTATTATTATTATTATTATTATTATTTTCATTATTATTAATAATTACTTTTTAAAGTACTTGATGATTGTCACTATAGTTGATATGTTGTCACTATAATTGATATATACACCTTCACTTTTACTCAGCCAGATTTATCTAGAACAGAGTTACAAATACACAATTCCAAATGAGGGATGGACCAATTGCTGTAATAAACCTATACACATGTCACTTAAATAATTCTCACACTTGACACTTGACTATACTCTGTGTTTAACAGAGTTGGATGCTTACATTTTCTTCTTATCTCATTTGATTTATGATCTCAACACCCACTAATATCATGCTTACAAGGATCAATATCCATTGATAATAATAAGAGTTTATTTGTCAGTCTTCTACAGAAGAGCCAAGCAGATAAATGTACAACTATTCAATTTGTTGCGCATACTTTTTGGATCCAGGTGAATGTTTTAATGTGAAAATTCTTGTCCCGCATGGGGAAAGAATTGTTCTCACGGGTATCATAAACAATAATCAGTAGGAAGCCATGCTGCTACGAAACCTAACTAATATTTTAAAACTTCGAAAGAAAGAAAATTAACGAAGTGTACTATAATTTACTAAACAAATTATTTACATCAAAAATTCATTTTAGATGTTGTTTTTCAAATTGTAGAAGTAAAATAACAATATATCCATTTTTTATTCGGACTAACAATTTGGTTAAAAGCGTTACATTTCTTAGATATCACTAACTTAAATTTCAAAAAATATTTCTCAAAATTCCATGAAATCATGCAAAGAAGAGTATTAACTTCATAATATAAAAATATGATTAATAAATATTTCTTCTATTATGTGTGTTTAATCGTTCGATGTCATTTTTATTGACAGTGAAGATCTTAAATAAACATTGTTTAGAAAAATGAAATGAATAAAAGATTTTTTATATTAGTCTGTTAGTTTCATTGTGTATTTCTTCATTCTAGTTAAGGAGTCGTTTTACTATCATGATAACCAACTGTCATCGAAATCTTGATCTTTTAGCCAACCTAGACAGATATTTCATAAACTTTTTTATTTGTCCCTGTAAGTGATTAGTGCATACATTGATAATTAAATTCATACTTTTATCATTGTTTGCGTAATGGCTAATGTGCTAAACTGCGACATTTTAATGGGCAATTTTGAACCCCAGTCGGGCTATTACGTTTATTTTTGGACTAATACTCTTGGGAAAAGTATGTACCCATTCATCTCCCCAGTATGGGTTAAATAGTACCACTACTGTTCTTCAACAAGGATGGTTTTGGCATAATATAAGCTATGAAGGTTGATATGTCATTAAACATAGAAACCAAACAAAAACATGTATCCCTGTAGCATAGTAAATTTAGTTTTATTATTGTTTAGTATACTAACGATCTCATGCTGATCTATCTATTTCATTTCTCAAGCAGCTGAATTCTCCGTTTATTCATAAATCCATTCCATATGTCACTTCTTTTAGAATAAGATGACTAATCTAAATTACAGTCTAGAGCTTTTTATCTTATGTTTTTATCTATAAATATGTATATTTGTGTACGTCTACGTATATATATTTACTCAGAAAGCTTGGGAAGAAAACTATACTATGATCAATATTTGTACAAATTGTCCATCATCAATTCATTTTAAATTGGCAAATATATTTGAGCTTCGGTACAAAGAGTCATAATCAGGTCCATTTGGATTTTTTTTTAATGCAAACTGAAATGGCTTATTACCTCCAACGTAAGTATTTAAAAGTATACGCGCAAGATTGCTTTAAATGCATATGCATACGTGTATATTTTACATGTATATACGCTTATATTTGTTCCTGGACGTCAAACTGTATGTATGTGAGAAAAAGAGAGATCAGCTGGTGAAAATAAAGAGTGAATCTGGACAGTTTAAACATAAACTGATACAAGGTCAATAAAGATATGATGTATCCAACAAGAATGGAATCTCCTGGCTTATGATTAATAAACCCAACATGGTACAATCTGTATTACGAAGAAGTCTCTCTGAAAATTAACTGTGAAGCTAAACTCTCAGAAAGATGATGTAATAACATTTTCCATAGAATGAAATGCACTACGTCAGAAAACACGTGATCACTTTTGAAACCCTATTCCATCCACTTAAAAAGCTTAGCTTTTGGAAATTATAGCAGAAATTACGGTTCTTGGGAAAAAACATAACTATCAAGCTATGTTATAGATTCGAATCCAACCAACACAAACGATGATAAACTGATTGTCAACACATCTGGCTTATTACTTTGGCATTAACCAAATTAGCATGGGTAGAAAAGTGAACAAAATCAATTTGTTATCCAACATCAAATGCAAACTAGATTAAATAATTCAAACTTACCTTGAAAGTCTTTTCTGGCGGCGCTAACACATGAGACAATGTTAGCAATATGTCCCAAGACAGTTGCAAATAATAGTAAACCAAACATCAATTCAAAAATAATGAAGAGGTAAGCTCCAGTTGAACGTGGCGTCGGTAAGTCACCGATTGTTGTAAGTGTTAAGGTACTCCAGTAGAGGGCGTGCAAATATTGTTTCAAAACATCCGACTCGTCTTTGGGAAACTTCCAGTCGGCCGTCGCTTTTTCAATCCTGAAGACAATGATATAATATAGACAAGCATTCCAATGAAACAGTGCCAACAAATAATGCATGAGAGTAGCTGTGCGAATAACGTTTGGGTAATTGGTGTGGCGTTCTGTGCGATCTAGGAACATCCAAAACCGATACACTTTAACCAAACGAAAACCGCGAAGAATCGAACAGAATCCAATCGAGAGATAGAGAAAGTCTAAAGGCAGGAGACATAGACAATCTATATAAAATCTCGTCGTGTTCATGTAATGAATTCTGAGTTTTGTAGCGTCCGTCTGTAAAACCCCTTCATCGAGAAATCCGGTGCGAAAGTGGAAAGCGATGTCGAGGATATATAGAAAATCGGCCGTATAGTCCAAGGTAAACCACAGGTAAGTGGTATCCGCGCGTATCTCCTGGAATGCAAAACGATATATAAGTACCCAGAAATTGTAGAGGAAGGCAACGCTAACAACGGCTGACCACCAGTAGGAGAGACGACCGGACGGATCAAACACGAATGTCCACTTGCATCCGTCCTTATCAGTATTGTTGGTTGAGGTCTCGATACGATCTTGTCGGTGCTTTTTGTTGCCAAAAATCTGGCTTATTTCTTTCTTACGCTGCTTGCGTATTTCACGAGTAGTAACTGGTTCGGTAGGTCGAATCTTTCGCATCAAGGCGAAATCTTCCCCCGACGGCCTTTTGCGTTGTTTGACCTTTTCAATGCGGTTGCTTACAATATCCAAAAGGCTCTGTTTTGACGTCGATTTACAGGAGGTCTGCTCGACAATTTTATTCGAGTAGACAGGAGACGGTAATGAGATTTGCGAACTGAGACGTTCACCTATTAGTTTAGTGCGATCGGACGACGATTGGAAAACCCCAACGCCCGGTAGCACCCGAGGTCCGTTTACTGTGACACTGACTCCTTGCTCGACGTCTAGATCCCCAACTTTCTTCTCTGGGATATTATCGCGACTGATAATGGAGACCTCCTCCAGCTCATCATCTGTCTGTTCGCGGGCGCATGGGGTGTACTTTACGGCCAAGTTGGTATCACTCTTTCTTCTTGTGATCAGGACACTTGACATTTCGTGCTAACAACTAGCCTCGGCATTATAAGAAGGCCAACTGTCTTCTGTTTCAATCTTAAATTTTGGAGTAGGTTCGTCCAGCTGCATGTATATTTATGGTGTTTTGTATACGTGTATAAATTAGCATATATATTTTGTAAAAAAAGAAAGACACATCCAAAAGATTCCCAGGAGAAAATTATATAAGGATGTAAAATAAAACATGGAAGTAAAGTTTGAAACACACGTGTGAGTTTAATTACAAGTGTCAGATTGATATGAACAGACTATATATATATATATATATATATATATATATAATATATATATATATATATATATATATATATATATATATGGATTATATCTAAATGTGGATGTATTTGTACTTGATATATATAATCATGTAGGATAAATATTCAAATTTACATATATGTATGTATGTGTAATTATTTGGCCTTACGTTGATGTATTTTTTTTTTTTTTTTTTTTTTTTTTAAATTGGTCAATTTGGTTTTTGCTCTTTTTGTCTGTTTCATACTAAATTCTTCGTAAGTTCTTTGTATGCTGTTTGTAAATCCTGTTTTTATTTTTAAATGCATTTTTCAATCCAAAATCGTTCGAATGACTGTAAAGTGGAAGAACTCCATGAAAATTCCTTGTTTTTTTTTTTTTTTGGGGGGGGGGAATTGACCGGGGTTTTTGTGTGGATGTTGATTTTTGCGTATATTCTCTTTTTTTTCTTTTTTTTTTTTTGATTTTTATTTGCTTTTGTTTTTGTTTTATTTTTTAGATGATTATTATGATTACACTAAATATCAAAACTTTCGTTTTTTCTTTCCCCATGCATTTCCGGAGAGGAAGTATCACACATTTTTCTTAGCTTCGTTTTATTATTATTATTATTATTATTATTATTATTATTATTATTATTATTATTATTCTGTCTTCTGTTAGTAAAGATCACACATGCGCACGGTTTTAAAGAAATTAATCTCTCTGCGTTTGCAGAAACAACAAATTCTGATTAAGTGGTGACACTATACAATAATTCATATATAGCACTCAGATACTTTGTTTCCAAATGCTTTCATTTTAAAAGGAAAATATAGAAATTTAATTGCAGTCTTGTTTTCGCTTCTTACCTTTTAATTCTAATATTATCTATCCCAAAATATAAGATACATTTTTTTATCGCTAACTATAAAAAAGACATTCATTTATGTGTCCGTACATAAATATATATATATATGTATATATATATATATATATATATGTGTGTGTGTGTGTGTGTGTGTGTGTGTGTGTGTGTGTGTGTGTATGTGTGTTTTCCGACAATATGTGAGCTGGCGTGTTTCTAAAAGTGTTTGTGAATATATGGGAAATAGTTTACATAAATGCCGTCTGCATATAAGCGAATGTGATTTGGTCTGTTAGTGCGAGTTGTTATTCATATATATATACATATTTATATAAATATATATATATATATACATATTTATATAAATATATATATGTGTGTGTGTATGTGTGTGTGTATGTGTGTGTGCGTGTGTATGTGTGTGTGTGTGTTGTGTGTGTGTGTGTGTGTGTGTGTGTGTGGGTGGGTGTGTGTATGTGTGTGTATTTTAAAGAAATTGGAAAAGTAAAATTCGGAGCATTTTTGCTTATTTTTTTATTATTATTTTTTTGATTTTTTAAAATTTGAGACAGTTGTAGGAAGAAAAATATAATATATTTCGATTAGCACCTTTATGAACTACTTGGACAAAAAGCCACGTGCCTAGCATAACAGTTGATCAGCTAACGAGCCTTTTCCTCTTTTTCCCTTTTCTTTTTTTTCCTGAGGGGTTTCCTTGGTTATTTTTTATTTTTTATTATAGCTATAAACTTATATACGTTCTTCTCTCTCTTTCTTTCATTCTATATCTACCAAACAAGGGTTCTTTGTACATGAATATATATCTTTATGTGTTAGTTTGCGTATTTGTATGTATGTATGTATGTATGTATGTATGCAACCTCACTTACCCCACCGAGTTTCAATACTTCACTCAACTAAGTAAATGTGTTAAGTGGGAGTCCCATCGATATGCATGAATAAAAAGCACCGACCAACGGGTTCCACTCACGCTTTCTTGAAAGCATTCACTTACAAACAAGCACAAGCACTCACACAATCACTCACACATACACACACACACACACACACACACACACGTATATATTTTATCACACGTTGACACTTTTCTGCTCATATATAAATAAAACTCATACAGATACACGCACATACACGCATGTGCATATACACACACGCGCGTGTGCGCGTGATTATTTTAATGGTGCTAATCAGTGTGTTTGTCTACTCGTGACTACCAATGAAATTGCGAATGCATTTTAAAGGAAAGATAAGAAGGAAATTAAAAAAAAGAAATCAGACTTTGTTAACTTGGGATTTGAAAAAAGATATAATGATATTAATAAGACTGCTGTGAAAGACGAATGGCTGTAAGGCTTTGTTTTGTTCTGTCTTTTTTTTTAATTTTTAAGATCGTAGAATATTATTAGACAGACTAAATTTAAAATAAAATATATGTCTGCAGATATCAGATTTTTTCGTAGTCAGTTGCTGTTGTAAAAAATCCTAATATTCTCGTCGCGAGAAAAATGTGCGCATATATGCTCGTATTTCCCTTTTCTTTTTGCTTTCGCTTATTCCTTCATGTAAACATCCAACGTGTGAATCCAGAGAGTAAGCCGGTAAATATCATACACCGGTAACATGCATCAAATGTGGGCTTGCCAGGTTTTCTCTTTTTTTTCTTTTTTTCTTTGTTTTTCTCCCAGGTTGGTGAAAGTTTGTTTTAAATAAATGCAGTAATTATTCTTCCTTCTAACGTAATAAAAAATGTTAACAACAATAACAAAAATAACTACTACTACTTGCAAAACTAGAAAAACTGTTTCAACACCAGAACTACCACCACTACTGCTGCTAATGGTAAAACGACGACTACTTCAGTGACAAAACGACAAACCGATATGATATTACTACTGCTACAACCGTTTACAAAGCCTCGCTTGGAAAGACAAGTCTTTTCGGTAACAACTGGCTGAGCGATGTCTAGCTCTAGTGCAACAAGTACAGCAATGACCGTGTGCATCTGTATACATGTAAAATCTGCAGTTCTCAAGCACTATAAATCTAAAGTATCCTTATTGATGGCGATATTACAATAAATATCGTTGCTGTCCTTAACAGAATTTGTGACTTCATCCGAAGGAAATGTTGATCCGGGCGCCCACCTTGCTACTACTATTACTATTACTACTACTATTGTTGCTGCTACTACTACTACTGCTACAATACTATTACTTAGAATATTGGCAAAGCAACATCTCAGTACACTACAGTTTGTTATTATCAACGATTTTGCTTCTAATATAAACACAGGTCACGACCACAAGTTAATAACATTGCCATAACCATTATCAATTCCAACTACTAATACTTCTGCTGCTCGTAGTGGCAGTCGTACTACAACTGAAATTTCTGCAGCTGTCGCGTGTCGCGCGAAAACACTAGTGTCGTAGTCGATGTGATCGTTTTCACCAACGATAGTGTGGTCACAACAAGAGAACGACACGTACCTGGTTTGCTATTATCTTGTAAGCAGATTGGCTGATGGATTGACTAGTAAAAAAGGAAAAGGAGAAGAATGCTATTCTGTTGACAACGAAAGAGGAGGCGGTGGAAAAGAGGTGGGAGAGAAAAGAAAACAATTGGACATGTGGGAGGATAAGAAGAATGGATGTCAGAATAAACAAAAAAAATGTCAGTAGTTATATTAATAATGACTATTCGACAAATGACAATAAATGCAGAAAAAGCACAAAGAAACGTTTGACAGCGCTTAGTACTATTTCATTTTTTTAAGTTTGATTGTAGTGTAATAGGTGTTAAGTTGAAAATACTAATACTTATTTCTTCATATATATTTTCTTGTATGGATGTATGTGGAATAAAAAGCTTGCTCACGAAGACCTTATGTATGTATGTATGTATGTATGTAATAATGTGCTATGCCTGTGTATGTATTTTAATATGTTTCAATCAATGCTATGAATAAATATGTTTGCGTGCTTATGTGTGCGTGTATTTGGGTATGTACGTGTGTGTGTGTGTGTGTGTGTGTGTGTGTGTGTGTGTGTGTGTGTGTGTGTGTGTGTAAAAGCCGCTGGGTATTCTGTCTTTTAATATGTGTTAGCAGGTTACTGCATCTGTGTTTACGTGACTTTGTATGCGTACTCGCGCGCTTGTGTTTGCGCGGCTGTGTATGCACTATGGTTACTGTGAATAGGTGATTAATGTGCGTGAGGATTCTGACCATGTAGGAGTAAATATGCGTATGTAACAGAATTCAAAATACTGTTCGATTTTCAGTGTAAATCCGTGTATTTCATTATTCTGTTATTGCCTAAATAGTGACTCTAGCAAGGTGGAAATATAACTGTGAACACCTGCGCTAGGAAACAGAAGTAAAAAATGTAAAAGAAATTAAAAAAACCCGATTACTAGAGATACGTGTTTATTTCATAAGTCGAAACATGTGTATATGTGCTAATATATCAATTCACTTTTATGCGTGTAATTGAGTAGAGAAGCAAATAACCAAATGTGTATCTATATACGCACCTGATGATATGTGACAGTAAGTACGTATTTGCACGTGCGTATATTTTTATGTGAATACCTGAAGAAAGCTTGCACTCGGCGAATTTGTCACGATGATCTCGTGTGTGCCCACTTTCGGTCCCAGATATCTTCCAGCGGGACGATCAGTTTACTTAGTATATGAGTAACTGTGTAAGTGCATACAGGCGTGTATTCAAAATGTGCTCACTTTTTAGCGTTCGTTTATCAAAAATGATTAAACTTGTAGCAGTGTCTATTATCATGTAAAAGAGTCGTAAGCAGTATTTAATAGTGTTTTTGTGTGACGCCTCTTCTATAGAATTTAGTGTGAGTTTAAAAATAATGACGCATTTCATCCATTCAGATATGTATGCATTTAAATGCAGATATGTGTGGTTGTATGAGAAAACAATTCCTGAATGAGAGAGTCGTGGGTAAATCTTGTTAAATGTTCAATTCCATCAAGAGAAATATTTCGTCTATGAGCGCAAAGGCAATAGGGCGCAGCTAGAAATATGTTTTGGATGAGTATTAAATGTGTAAGCCGGTCGACAAAACTTGAGTTAATATAACGATTAACAGATATATATATATATATATATATATATATATATATATATATATAAAAGAAAAACGTGTGTGAATGAGTTCAAAAAACAACACGTGCGTGGCCTATGAGCCAATCAATTATTCGTTTAACGAACATATAAAAATTAAGTAAACGTTTAGTATATTGACCTCCTATACCATGGGTGTAGTAATGTTCAATGTTCTTTACTAACTGTTAGAAGACATTGAAAAGGACTGTCTATTTGAACTAAGTTTTAAGGATGAACAATTTGCAATGAATCTCACCGAGCAGCCACAATGAATAAAAATTTTATTTTATTTATCTTTAATTGAAGAACTCTATCGGTCAGTTTTACACAATATTTTGCATTTTAACTTGTGAATATAGATTTTACCGAGAATTTTCCTTTGTTTCTACGAAATAAACGGATTGAAAATACATGCGATTATTTCAAATCAATTTATTGATCTTTCAAAATCGAATTTCTTAATTGTTTTAAGAAATCTTAAAAGCATGATTATATTGATCTGAATTTTTAAGATATGTCCTTTCTTAGGCGCATGTGTTGTATGTAAGTTTAGTAGTTACACGCAATTCCACCCGCAAGAACATAAGTAGACACAAAAATACGAAACGCTCAGCGGCTTGTTAAACATTAAACAAATTATGAAGAAAGAAAAGAGCGCGGAACCCTTTTCTTATTCACTTTGCATATTCTCTCTTCTCTCAACTGAAGTTGCAATGTTTGATTTTCTTGTACCATGATGCTATTAATTGACTGTGAAAACTCGATAAATACGATCGATGATCGTCTTTTTATACTTATGTCACAGATGTTATTGTTTGTAGTGTCTCTTGAGTTAGATTACAGATAAAATACTTGAGTGAGTCACTCATTCATTTACTCTGCTGGGTAAAAGGTTTGTTTTGTTTTTTTTCAAATTTTGTTGGAAAAAGATTATCGACATTGAATAAAACCCTAAACTTCTCTTACCCGGTGTTCTAATTATTCACATATTCCTCTAAGTGCAGTTGTTCTAAGTTTTTGTTTTCTTCTCCAAATTGCGCTGCTGTTGTTGTTGTTATTGTTGTTGTTTTTGTTTTTGTTTTTGATGTTGTTGCTCTTCTTCTTCTTCTTCTTCTTCTTCTTCTTCTTCTTCTTCTTCTTCTTCTTCTTCTTCTTCACTAATGCAAACAATTATTTCTGATATTAACATATATTTGTTAGTCCATATTATTGAAACCCAAGTGATAAAAACTCAATAAAATATAATTTACCGATGCTTCTTCATTATGCTAATAACTGTTAATTTTTGGTTGAACACATCTATAAAAGAAAAATCTAAATATGTGTACATGTCCAGAAAAGCCTATGATCGCAATCCGGTTAACTCCTGTTTTTTCTTGGTTATGAATATTATCTACTGCGATATTAAAGAAATAAAACTTATCATATATTACAAATTAGCGAGTATATAAGAACCTAACAGTTGCAAGAAATATTTGTATTGAATCTGAATCTATTGATTTGTATAAAATTATATAAAATTGTTTCCTTTTCAATTTTATACATAGAAAGAACTGTAATTCCCAACCAAAAGAAAGAGTAATATTCCTCAAACTCTCAAAGAAAATCTATCTATATATCAATCTATCTATCTATCTATCTATCTCTCTATATATATATATATCTATCTATATATATATATATATATATGCCATGGGATTTTTATTTCTAATTTTTATATGATTTCGTCTCTTTTGATAGCTATCTATCAATCTGTTAATATCTGTATTATAGGAATATATTCATCAAAATTATTAAAAAAATATTATACTCTTTTTATTAATGTTTCTTTTTCCTAAACTGATCAAAACCTTTTTCATCACTTTTTTCTGCAATTCCAAGTAAGATAAAAGAAAAAAAAAATTTCTATGGTGCTAGTTTTGACACGTGTCTAGCCCGACGTATGTGGAATGTGTCTACAGTAGCATTATAGGTGATACTTGCAGCCACTGACTATAACAATTCTGCTAATATTAGAGAATAGCAGAAGATCAAATACTTCTATTAAGTGAACTGTTTGTGACGCAGCTTTCCGTATTCGTTGATGTACATCAGTATTTCTTGATTCTGTATATATGCTGCTGCAGAGGTTATGCGCGGGAATAAAATTATATGTGTGCCTTTGCGTTTTGATGCATCGATTAAAGAACCTTATAAATTTTCAAGAGGGAATATGCTGAAGCTTTTTTCTATCTAAAATTTGTTAAGTTGTTCTTTATAGGTTTAAAAGTGAAAGTAAAAGTAAAACCAAGAGAGAAAGAGAAGAAAATAGGTTTGAAGATAATTGCGCGGGTTCAGAGAGTATTTCCCGTTCCAAAGCGTCTTGAATATGTTGATATTTCTCTTTTAGATTTAAATACGCTACTATAATAACAAATAAGACTAATTTTTTTCTTCAAATTTTTATTTGAATGTTAGGTGTTAAAAAAGAAATCTGAGACTGGTGGAATTCAACTTGTTTTTAAAGAATAGGGTGTAAACAATAGAAATCTGAAAACCGGAAAATAAGACCAAAAATCGACAAATAGGAAACGCTTAAGATGTGGTAATGCAATGAAGAAAAGATGGAAGTAAAAGAAAAATATTAATGTTGAAAAAAAACGTATATATAAAGAAGGAAAGCTGATTGGAATATAAAAAGGATTTGATGTCAAGGTTAAGGCTTTTTCTATTATGAAATCATCATACATACGTACACTTATATATATATATATATATATATATATATATATATATATATATATATATATATATATATATATATATATATAATGTACACAATTTATATTTACCTAGGCTATTAAGAATATATAATTATATAAATATATCTGTATAAATATATAAATATATTCTGATATTATTAGGCGTACTAAATGCGTGATAGTAACTACTGTGATTGTACATTTACTTATCCTGTTATACAATTGTCTATAAATGCAAGACGAACTTCTTGGGTATATCTGTTTTGTTTTGTTTTATTTTATTTTGTTTTTGATTGTTTTTTTTTCATATTCTTATAAGAATATATTCACATGTGTGAATGTTTATTATTTTGTTTGTAAGAAGGGTTAAGCGTGTGTTTCTTTTGATTATGATTGAGATTTTTTATTTAACTTGGTTGATCTGAAAATAAAAGCAGCTGTTAGATACTATTCAAACCATAATCTTGTGAATATCGTTGGATATTGTTCGAATTGTATGTTATTATTATGTTATAATTAGGTAACCCTCGAAAACATATTATTGTCTTGTAAAATATAGATATTGGAACCGAAAAGGCGCATGTAAAATTGTTTATAAAAATAAGTTCCTGCTCAGATTTGTTTTTAATTAAAGTGGGCAAAGGAATCGGAGATTTGAAAAAAGGGCGTTTCTCAGGGATCTTAATTATCTAGTAATATGGGCGAAAATTTTCTTCACTTTATTTATAAGATATGATGTCTATGTTTGTGTATCAATGTTTGTATATTGTGATTTCTTTACTGCAGACGATTTTGCGATATTTTGGGAGGATTTTATACCTTTGCCCAAACATGTGTAAACTAATAATCATGATATTCGAATATGTATGTATACATACATTTTTTACAGTGTTGTATCTATACACAAGAGTCTGAGAAATACTGCGTCGGTGATTATACGGTCGGCATTTTTAATGGATATAACTGAAATATACATATATGCATGACCGTATGCCTCAACGTGATTGTATGTACATGCCACGGCACGATCATAATGAACGAGTCTGACAGTTTATGCATATATACACTTATATTATATGTATGTATGTATATGTGTATGTTTGAGTGCTGATATGATATGAATATATAGATACAAGTGCGTATGTAGACAGCAATACGAATTCGACAGGCTATAACTCCCCCTAGAAAATATGCAGAGTGATATTAGGAACATGTAGGTAAACACTTTATTAATAAATCGAGGACAGCTATCTCTCTCTCTCTCTCTCTCTCTCTCTCTCTCTCTCTCTCTCTCTCTCTCTCTCTCTCTCTCTCTCTCTGCCTATCTTTATGTCAAATAATATCAGCACGCATGAGACTGAAGATGTGAGGAGTAATTGCGTACGAAAATCTATAGGCACTAGTGCATCCACGTGTGCTTGGAAGGAATGTAAAACATTGTGATTTTTGTTTATTGCATGCTATAACCACGTGTATTACATACATGTGTTTTAAGTATGTTAACGAGTAAGCGTGTGGATGTCAATAACTATGAGCCTGTGTGTATTCATTAATTCGTATGCATAGATACATTGATAGATAGATAGATTTACGATTTAATGCATGGTGTATAAGTTAAATATTTTTATCCAGATATATTCCTTTATTTTCATGTTGGTAAATAATCAGCTCACTAGTTTTCTAATTTGTGTGTGTGTGTGTGTGTGTGTGTGTGTGTGTGTGTGTGTGGATTAATTTATATATGCATAAATCTAAATAGGCATTATGTGGGGGATCAGTTTTTAAGGCGTTCCCAGATATTTTCCAAATTTGTTATGCAGCGTCTTCCAATGCGGAAGATAATTCTAGAGATTCACTTTTGTTACTGTATATTATCACAATATCTCTATTTTGTTGTATAACAGAAGTTGTATTTTTAAGCGTAATGATAATTGTTTTTCTCTGCAAGACTTATATACCTACATATAAGAATAAATATATATAAATTGTCAAAGGTTTAGAGAAATAAATATATATGTATATACGTATATATTTATGTATGTAAAAAAAAATAAGAAAGAGAATATGCTGTTAAATAGACGGAACGATAAATGCATATATATGCATTGATGTTTTGAAAAATTCCAAGGTTGTTGTTGTTGTTGTTGTTGTTTTTCCGGTTGTAAGGGAATCAGAGAAAAACCTTTAAAGTAAACGAATCCTCAGCATTGTTATAAGAGCAGCCAATGTTGTTGTTAAATCCAATAGGAAATTGTCTCGACTCTTGTCTGGTTAGAATCCTTTCGCTAAATCAAAGAACTAGTCGTTGCAATAAGTTCCCTGGAATTTTCCATGTTGGCTGTCGTAAATGAACCGGCATGTGGAATGGCGACAGTGTACATATCCACCGATACGTTTCTATCGACAGCAGTCGAACACATGAATGCGCGCAAGCGTCAAACGTGTGTCTGTGTGTCCGATAAAGCGTTTGCGCGTGCGTACGAGGAAGATAGAGGGCTTGTGCCAACAATTAAAAAACGTGTAATTAGTCAAGGTAAATAAACTAGAAAATATTGTTGATTAGACTGATACACACAAACACACACACACACACACACACACACGCATGTGTACACACATACATATATACACATGTATAAATATGTGTGTGTGTGAGTTTGTGTGCTTGTTTGCTTGTTTGCTTGCGTGTATGAGTGTGTGTGTGTGTGTGTGTGTGTGTGTGTGTGTGGTGTGTGTGTGTGTGTGTGTTTATGTGTGTGTATATGCCTCTATAGCAGGATGGAATGCCTATAGCATCATATAGCATACCTAATTAACAACATTTCTATATTCTTAGTACTGTATGCATTTGTATTACCACTATCTTCATTACTAGGTACCTCCAATTGGGTCACGTGATCAGTTTAGGCCATCTTGAATAAAACGGAAATAAATATTTCCGAACTTTGTTTATCAAAAATCTCGTAAAAAACAATTAAAGATCGTACAGGGTTGTTACAAAGAAAAACAGTTAATTCGAAGATCAAATTATCCGATTGGGAAAAATTACATCGTTAGCTTAAAAAATAAACAAACCTATCCATATTACATGCGAAAGGGTAATTTTCAGGCCGCAATTTAAACAGAAAAATACATATTATTACCCTCTTACGGTTATGCATCTACGTACGGTTGGGTGTAACGGAACCCTTTTTTAGCCAAAATTTACTATTAAAATGAATAAAATCTTTAAAAACTTTAATATTAAAATTTACTATTAAAATGAATAAAAACTTGAAAAAATTTAAAATTTCGCAGTGAAATTGACGTTAAAAAAATGTCTTCGGTTTTAGTATTAATTTTTAAATCGAAAATAAAATGAAAATTTGAATATTTTTTCTAAGAGAAAAACTGATAAAATAATCAATATATACTTACTTTTTATTCTAATTCATCGAAAAAGTTAAAATAATTTTTTACGCTAAGAAAAACAAACTTTAGTTACTGAGAAGCGTCTCGTCTCTTTGTATAAAAACAAAACAAATATGTCAGTTTTGCTCTTCCGTATATTCTAAGAATCACACATTACTATTCAACAATAAAAATTACAAATTCTTTTAAAAATATTAATCGAGCTCGGATCGGACCAATTTTTAGTTCACCTGAATTCTAAAATTCACATATTTAATTATCCGTGAAAAAAAAAAATTTAAAGGATTTAAAATTAATTTCTTAAAAAAAAATTTTCTTTTTTCTTTTTTTTCTTTTTTTTTTGACAATTTGATAGAATATTATACCAATTACAAAAGCAAAAATAAAGTTTTCAAATATTAATATTATGACATTTTTTTGCACTTTTTATTTCCGATATCATTAATTTTTCCTAAAAAAACTACAGCTCTGTACGTTATAGAATTTCATTGATATAGTTATTCAGACTCTTATCTTCATAGAAAAAAAAGTACAACATTTTTCTGACGCATCATTTTTTTTATCTCATAAAATACAATTGGGGACCTCGTCAAAAAATATTTCCCCTAATATATTTTAGAAAAAAAACTATTTCAGATGTATTTACATCCAATGGTAAACATTTATGGAAATTTTCGTGAAAATCAGATTATTAATTGATTTTTCATAGAATTTTTTTTAAAAAACCTCTTATCGTAAGTTGTTTTTAGCTACGTTAAATTTCAGTTGATTTAACAGTGCAAAAATGAAAACATTGTTTTTCAATCATAATTTTCATTATTTCCGTAAGCTGAAAATTTTTTAAAAATCATCAACAGTTTATTTAATGTTTTTTCTTTCGAATGGAAAAAAAATCTTCAAGAAAATATCAATCTTTCTGCAAGTTTCATTGTGTTAAATATAGGGGGGGGGGTAAATTTCACAGGGTAAAATTGGTGGTACCTATTCATTATAGTAGGATTAACATTTGTATGCATATATATACCGGGGGTTCAATACCAGCCCTCGTTAACTCAGCGTATGAGTAGCACAGAGATCTGTGTGGTAAAGTTGGGAGCTGATGATAGTTGCGGCGCTCCACCTCAGACATACAAACAATATCCCTGTTCTAGCGCTAGTGAAAAGTGGATAGAATCCTTTGCTGTTTGGCTGATACCGGTACTAGGCCACACCGTCGACTTTTATATATATATATATATATATATATATATATATATATATATATATATATATATATAAACATATGCATACTCATACACAAATACACAGATATACATACATATGGACAGACAGACATACAGACACACACATACACACTTAAAAAATATTTAATTTTCTCCCGTTGGACCAATAACAACTATATATATATATATATATATATATATATATATATATATATATACATATATATATATATATGAGGTTGTATCAATATACCCGTAGTCTGTCACAGTCATTAGCTGAGTAAAATGGTTGCTTTTTTCCTTATTAGGCTACAGATTTATTGATTTACCACCAGGATATGTATGTACTGTTATACATACAGATGCTTTGCATACGTATGACCGATTCTATCTAGAATGTGCATATTTAGGGGAATAACTGCCGACATTTTCCAAACACGTGTGTCTGTTATCGACTTTTCTATTGTATGTAGTTGATTTTCTGTGGGCGTCTCTAATATCACAGTTCGTACCCATGCCAAATCTGGCACATATGTGTGCGTGCCCTCTTTTATTGATGTAGCAATGAAAATATGTGTTGAATGTCAAACATCTACATTCGTCTATAACAGTTCGTTAACTTTCGATCTTACTTGTACAAAGGACTCTTCAAATTCTCTTACAACTCTATCTATGTATAAAATTCTACTTTTCTCTATGTGTGCACTCATCTGTATGTCTTTCGAAAACTTATAGGTGCGTAAAAGTCATTATGACATTTTTTCGACGTTAGTTAAGTTAATCTATTTACATTATATATGCAGTGGTTTATTTTTGTGTTTCTAGGCTGTAATGAATATATATATATATATATATATATATATATATATTATATATATATATATATATATATATATATATATATATATATATATATTAGAGATGTTCAAATTCACACAGCTGCTTAATCACCGTTTTTATTGTTTTGTTGTCATGCCTCCACCCACACACATACACATTCGAATCATATTGTTAATTTAACTCCTTTAATGAAGGTGCAGGTAAATGATTTTTACGTGTTTTAAAGATAATTCCTTGGAGAATTTGATTTTTTTTACATTCTTTATAACGATTTTTCTATTTCGTACGGATGCCTTTTTTTTAATTTGAGAAACGGTAAAATAAGGCACAATATTGCTCTCTTAGGCATTTCTTTTCTTTTCTTCTCATTTTATTTGTTTATGTAGCTTAATCTTTTAAGGATGTGGTTGATATAAGAGGAAAATCATGTTAAATGTATTTTAGAGATTTAAAATGGATATCCGTAGATTAAACTCTTCTACTCACGGCATGTGTCTGGTATTTTGTTAACTAAAATGAAAATATTGAATAATTAAATTTTACTAAAAGTATCTTATCTGAATAATATTTTTCTAGTCTTTGTTGGCTTTTTTGTTTTTTTAGTATGTTTTTTTTATTGGACCAGATTTTTTACGGAGGCCCGCAAGAGAACTAATATGAAAAGAGAACTAATATGAAAAGAGAATTTATTATGATAAATAATAAACACGTATTATTTCGCTTGCGGTTATCCATACTTTACAAGACAAGCACGCGTCGCGTGTCTAGAATTACTGATAAAGAAGTGCGCAAATTTTATATATATATATATATATATATATATATATATATATATATATATATATATATATGCGTATTTTTTTGAAAATGGTAATTAAATTTTTGCTTTAAAGTAAGAATATGCCACTACATTTCTTTTTCTTCCCTTTTTTCTTCATTCAATATCTTTTGTTATTTTTGTTATTTTCAATGCTTTTTAAATATTTTCTGTGCATTTTATCTATTTATATAAAATTGTCTTTGTATACTACATTTTCAAAAAGTTATCGTTGGAAAACTGACTGATACTTCACACATACACATTCATACACACACATACATGCACGCACGCACGCGCGCACGCACACACATATAAATAGAAACAAACATGCAAGCACACGCGCACTTCTATCCACAATGAAACGCTTCGTATTTTCGCAAAAATTAAGTATATGTTTGACAGACGTACTCCACTTTCTTGGTTTGTTTTCACAGGTTTATTCTTATAAAACTATATATAGTTTATAAAAAGTGGACCTCTATATGAGAACCAAACTATCTAATCTATATATACGTATGTTAATTAAACATACGCGCCTGAATTTTAGCAACCCACCAATATTTTAAAATCGTTACCATACATTTCATAGTTATGTAATTATTTTTCTTTATTTATCAACGTCTGTAATTCAAGTAGGAAACTAAATTTCGCTCTTTTTAAATATATATTTCTTGAATTGAGCAATAGATATAATAGAAAGTAAAAAATTATGTGCCGTTTAGAATACGAGACAATCGAAGTTAACGGCTTTTTCATGTATAAATGAATTAACTAAACTCTGAAAATAATAATAGTCATGATAATTCGTACTGTTAGCCAGTTTAAAATTTCCCTTCAACAAAAGCCGGTGTGAACCGTCAGCTATTTTATTACGTACATGTTCATATTAAATGTTTAAAAATCATTATAATATAGATCCTTAAGGATGTGTATATAAGTTTATGTATATGCTATATAGAAGAGAGAGAGACAGACAGATAAGAGAGTAGAACGTGTGTTACAGGAGCGCCTTATTTTATATGCATCGTATATTTTAACTTCATTTGTAGAGTGAATTTACGAAGTTTTACGTTAGCATGCGTGTAACACTTTAAACTAGGTATATACAAAAATTCGCCCCTTCAATAGATCTTTTTTAAAGGTTCCTTCAAAATCTAATAATCAGATTTTAGATTAATTTTCAGTATTTAAAACAATAAAACACGAGGTTTCTTTTAAAATACATTTTCCTCAAAATTCTAAAGACAACATGTTTTTTTTTGGGGGGGGGATGGGGGGTGCTTCGTGTCCCTCAATCATTTTCTTGATTTGTCTCACTTATTAAATTCACGGAGAAATAGATTTTATTCACTTTTTTTTTTATAACGGTTTGTCTATTTTGTTCATAGAGATGCCTTATTCATTTTACTTTTTTAAAAAATAAGAAAAGTAAAATAAAATGCAATATTGTTCTTCCAGGATTTTAAAAAACTTTATTCGTTTTCTTAGTTTTAATCTACTACAGATGTGAAGGAAAAAATAAGGTTAAACTTTTTTCTTTTTTCTTTTTTGTAATGAGATTTAGAATTCACATCCGTAGTCACCAAAGTGACTGGGATTTTATTAATTAATGTTAATTAATACTGAATAGTTAAATTTGACCGATTAGATAAAAAAAAAGTATTTCGTCTAAATAATACTTTTTTAGTCTTTGTTTTTGTTTGTTTGTTTGTTTTGTTTTGTTTGTTTTTTTTGTTTTTAGATATTTTTTTCTACAGAGGCCCACAAGAGACCAAATATAAAAATATAGCCAACATAAAAAGGGAATTCCTTAACATGAAGCGCCACGGATTATTACACTTGTAATCATCCATACTTTACAAGAAAAGCACGCGACACTTGTTTCGAATTACTGATAGAGAAGACCTTTTATTTGGACATCCCCACCTTAAACCATTTCAAAATAAAAACAAACACAGATTTTCACTGCTAGTTATTTTTCATACTGCTTTGGTAAGAATAAATGTCATTTTGAGCTGAATCAAAGTTATTTTATATTGAAATTTGTAGGATCCTTTTCTGATTTTGCTAATTAAAATTCCACCTGACTGCAAAATACGTCCGTTATTAACCATTCATACTTAAATGTAGATAGAGTCTTTATCGCTATTTGCTTGCAGTGTCACTATATCAAGGGAGCTAACATTAGACTAGATGTGATAAACTAACGGTACTATTTTTGAATAAATTACCCCACAAGTAACAACTAATGTGATTATGTTATACTAATTGCATCGAGAAAGAATGCCATAAAGAAAAGAAAGACCAGGATGGAAACTTAATAAACGGAAAATGGTTTTAGTAGCAGTGGAAGCTGTAGCAGTAGTAGAGGTAGTAATAAATAGACTGTCGGATATCATATACGAACGACTTTCTTTGTCAACTGCGACCATAAACATTGTACCAATCTATTATGCGGTGTTCTCATTGGGATTATCGCTGCCCAGCAAAAAAGGAAACTTTTGCCTCGGATTTAAATTAGAGTTGTCCTTGTGAAATGTTTGGTAACCTGCTTCCACTGACGTGGTGATTGCAAAAGATATGCGATTTTTTAGAGTCTGTCAATACCAGGCATTAATATCGCAAGTGCGCAACATGCTTTTGAACTATCATACTGCATTGATTTACTTTGATGTTTTTTTTATATTGAAAATTCTAAAGCTAACAAACTATAGATGCAGGTGCTCGTGCTAAAGTTGTAATATTATATACTACAGAGAAAAAAATAATGCATTTCATAGCATACTTTTGCAGTCAATGCGTATTCCGAGAAATAATACTCTCAAACGAAAAAAAAAAAAAACACCTTTCATACGAACCATGTACAATATAATCAGTACAGTATATAGGATGATTTTCTGCGAATGTAAAACTGAAAGTGAATGTTTAGTGAAAATTATAGTAATAATCTCTTTTTCAATTTATAGAAAACATTATTTTACAATGGTGAGGCTGCAAATTACTCACAGTTTTAATACTAGCAACAAAACAATTTTTCTTTTCAGCACTGATTTACAAATCTACTGCTAAAATAAATAATATATAAACAACTAGCTGGTCACAATGCCCATCTCCATCCTCACCATTCTAGACACCTTCAGTCGACACTCTTCAGCCATACCAGGTGAAAGGGACCGCGCAATCGACGCTGCCCGCGGACTATATCAATTTTTCTCCACTACAGAGAAATACCCAACATATCCTCTGATCGTGGCACACATAATACCGGCCAGATATGCAAACAAAATTACAACCGAATTTCCATTATACAGGAATTTCATTGTCCCTTGCGACAACAGAACTCGGACGATATTGAGCAGCAACATCGCACAATGGGGAATGCCTTCTGCATACTATGTGAGGACAGAAACTGTTAATGGACAGATGTCCTCGAATTCATCACCTCATTCTTGAATGCCACGATCAACACTGCTTCAGGTATATATCCCCATATTACATCCTTATTGGTCATCACCCAGTATCGATCTCCCAAGATTACATGGAAAGAAAATTATAAACGATGACCTGGGAGCTTATAACACTTAAATAAATGCTCCAAGTCCACTCTAGCTAACGACGAAGACATCCACAAAATGGAAGCCAGCTTAAACCACCCAGCACCACGGCCAACATATATATCTGGCATAACTTCACCACTTTTATCATGTGACATTCACCAAAATACGCAATATCTTTCGTTTCCACCCTCTTCTGGAGCTCACAATTCAACACATACTCCTAGATCATACAATATATCCCTACAATAACCACAAAACAAAATAAAACTAATGACGATAAAGCTAACTTAGGGCAATTTTACACACGTTTTAAAGGATTTTATAATGCATTAGATCCCTCAATACATACACTTACCCATGCATACATATTGTGAATCAAATAGATATCTGGGGGACCTTTGTTATAACAGATATCTCTCTTGATTCACAAATTTTACTAACTCAATACACGCACAAAACAAATTAAAAACAAAACACTTCGGAGCAGAATCTAAGTTGTTAAGAAATGTAACATCAAACAGATGTTGACTCGACAGTAGCTTTAAACGAAATGTACAAAACAAGTTTTCTGCATAGGCTCCACGCAAGCTTCCGGATGAAAAAACAAATTTACAAAAAATTTGAAATTTCCCCAGTTTAATTTTTTCAACCAATTATAAACCTTCCCCACAAAACTTTTCAAAGTGAATCAAAGCGAATCTCGAGCCTATCCATAAATATAAAAGTGGCTGACTAAAAGTCGCATGAGCAGTTGACTCCAGCGTTGGTACACAGCGTCACTCTTTCGGACAGGATTAAAAAACAGTCGAACCTACCGAGCCAGGCTACATCACCTCACCATACACAATTGAATCAGCCGACGAAGAAACAGACTTTCAACCCATACCTACTCTCACTTCACCGAAAGACTTATCATCTCAACATTTTCAGCTTGTTTATTTTCAAATAAACGAAATCTAATTTTTCTTGTCCGTTTTTCTTTTACTATCATCCGCTTGCGTGTGATATATAACAGAGATACCCTTCGTTACCGGGGAAAATAACCTAGAATATGACAACACTGTTTTTTCTGACAATACAAAACTGTTTTACACATTTTTTTACACATGAAATAGTAGCTGCAACTGAAAAATTATTCTGATCCACAAAGCAAAGCAAACAACGCAGTTCCTTGGTATTCCGACTATAGTGAATCTTTTATTGGGTGCTGTCTATGGTTAAAAAAGAGAGGAATGTGGTTGAGGCTGTAGATCATTATAGATTCCCTGTGTATTTTGAGGAGGATCATGGCAAAGCTCACTGGGTATAACGCTGCACAAATTTAATAAAAAAGACACCGAAAAGTTGTATAAAATTATCTAAACTTCTTATCAACCTCTTAAAACCTTCTGATATAAAATCATTTGTTTTCAAAGTTTAAAACTTGATATTTTTGTTTTTTGACATCTAGCATCCTCAAAACTTCTAATATACAGATATACTTAGAATTTTAATGATACATAAGAGTGGCAAATAAAGTCCATTGAAAAGGATTTGAGATTTTTTTAAATTCAGATGCCAAATGTTGCTAATGGCACATATCATCAAAAACAATCGTGTAGTATTAGATATTTACAAATACTGTTTAACATGTTCAAAATATTATTTATTATAGCTGAATCAAATTTAGAATGTTCATCCCTTTGCCATCTTTCTGGCGAAAGATGATATAATTGGAAAGCTCAGCAATCTTCTTGTCGATTGGTGTTCGGAATCAGTGAAATAAGGATTTTTACTTTTTTTTTTTAAATTGTTTCCTTTTAATTCGTGGCAATTTTAATAAAATTGTTTCGTTTATTTTTACACATTTCAGAAAAGATTGAATTAATCTCAATTACTTCACAATGTACACAAATAAAATCGAATAATTCTATGTCATATCATATGTACCATCAATATCGAGGCCATAGACGTATTTTACAAAATCAATTTAACCCTTCTCCCTGAAAGAAATTACCAAAAATCAGAGAAATATCCGATTTTAATGAAATTTTCAGTGTTGATTTATCAATAAATGGATTTTATAATGCATTAGTTATTTAATTTAAAAAGTTTCTGATTTTTTTCATGTCAATTACTTTGACGCCCCTTATTTTTGAGACGCAAAATATCGGTGGGGTTACATGATGAGATATTACTACCTAGGTTTGTGAATTGTTCTACAAAATTTAGAGGCTTACCATCTAGTGTGGAAATGCTTTATCTAAATTCACATAAAGACCAATGTCTCTATCTGCCTTGGGCAGCTGTATTTGCCAGAAGCGCTAGATCTTATAGATCATATGATCTAATGACGTAATCTAGGCGTATTATGAATATATATTGTACTAATGTGTCTCCTTGTAAGACTCCAGCGACAATGTCAAATAAATCTGTCATCACCAGGTGAACAAACCATTGCTTTTGTAACTTTGTAGACCATCTTTATATTGGTAACAGTTTCTTTGGGAAGCCCATATGCTAACAGTATTTGCTCTATTTTTTTCTCTGTGGATGGATTCAAATGCCTAGGAGAAATCTACAAACAGTAGAGTTGCTTTGATATTTTTTGCTCTAACCCCAACGAATAGTCAGTATATGGGAAGTTATGTATCGATTTCTTCAAAACGCGTTTTGATTTTTCCTAAGTATTTACCCTAGTTCAGGTCAGATGTTATTAAGAAGATGGGTATTATATATCTTAGCAGCTATGCCAGTAAGGGTTATACCTCTGTAGTTCTTTGTGACTCCGAGGCCGTCTTTTTTGGGCAATGGGAGGATGCAGACTTTCATCCATTTCTCTGTTGTATTTACGCTGCATTGTGTAATCAAAGAAGTATGTCATCAAATTCCATTGTCTTCCATACTTCAAGGTGTACTTTGTTGAGGCCCGTGGCTTTTCTTCTTTTTGTTGTTTTTAGAACTTCATTGTTTTTGTCCATCGTAAAGTCTAACTTTATATCTAATCTATCAACGATTTTTTCTGGGATTTTTGGATGGTTTCCCGACAGTTCTTGGAAGTAGTCTTTCCACTTCAGGAGTCTATCATCTTGACTGGTTGCTTTTAGCTTTGCTCACTACTAACTTTCCTACTACTAACTTCATTTACCGTTTAGCATGCTAATTGCAAATATTTGTCTACTACCGATTTTCTGATTTTGTTTATTTGCCCTTTTTGACGTTCTATTTGGGCTTTATTAAGATTTTGCACATTGGCGTTAGTTGGGTTTGTTTTATTACGTAGGGATGCTTTTTATATTATTTCTCTTTTCTCTAACTGCTTCTGTCTCCCAGGATACGGTGTATTTGGCTCTTAGTTTGGTATACATTGAGCTGCTGCTTCTAAGTGGACGCTGATAAAGTGTTTTATATTCATCATTTCGTGTATGCCTTTTCGATGTGTCCTGAAGAATGTCGAACTTTTCCTTACTGTTACCGAATAGTAATTGCATATGTCACAGTTGGCAATTGAGGACCAGTCATATCCTACAGGTTTATCGTTTTGCCTTTTGTTTCTGTGTTAGAGATAGACGTGATCTTACTAATACGATTCTGTGATCACTGGATACTCACTCAATAAAGGAGTATGTCTGAAAGTTCATAGCGTTGTTTATCAACTCATTATATATTAAAATGTAGTGTAGCTGTGTTTTTGTGTTATTTGGGTAGGAGTAGGTCTACAATTTACCCTTCCTTTTTCTTGAATTTAGCATTTAAGCTCACAAGCCTGTTCTCAAGAAAGAACTCTGTTAGAAGTTCACCGTTTCTGGGGTGTTATGATAGGAAGATTTATGTTGTCACTTTTGTCTATATGAGCATTCATGTGTCTCCCGATGATCAAGACGTGTTTAAGAATTTGTCCGACTAGGGAAGCTAGCTCATTGTAAAAAGACGATGACATTTTTGCGGTTGTAGTCGAGACGATAGTTGTGTGGTGGTTGCCATTAAGTATGGTATATATTATTCTCGGTTGGATTTTCACAATACAGTTTAGCGATATTAAAGCACGAGGACTGATAATCATGTTAGGCTCTATAGTTAATTTTTTTGGACACTGTGGCCAGAACCTGAGCGGATCACGTAGGAAGAGGGACGAAGTTTGCCATTTGGTTGCTCTTGTCTATCTTTCGTTGGCTGTGTTGATACTACCCTTAGAGATGAGTAGTATTAGTTTTCTGAGTGAACTGTTTGATCCTGGCCGATAACCTATGAGGTTTATCCGCTCTACATTAAGGCAGGTCGATTTTGGAACTGGGGTACGGCACTCTTAGTGATAGTTGGGGTTTGACATGATAAATAACGACACAACATATTTTTCCCAAATCATTACCAATTTTTGAGGAAACGAGTTTAAAGGCTGAAAATTAAGGCTCTGGAATGTGGCTTCCGTGATGTAGGCAAAATCTACCGAAGTCAAAAGATTATGTACTGTGGAGGAAAAAATGTTTAAATATCATTTAATAAATATCTTTTTCAATTGAAACTTTTCGTTGATATCAATAATTCATATGAAAAAAATAAGCATTATAAATAAAATAAAAAATATTTATTTGTAGAGACGAAATGGAGATTAAACTGTTTTGGTTTAGATTTGTTTTGGTTTGAGATTGAACAGTGAAAAAAAATCGCTTCCTTTTTTTTTCTAGCATTCAGGATTTGTTATTTTTCAATGGAAAAAATAGAATAATTTTAATTATAAATAAAACACTATAAAACTGAATTTTTTTTTTTCGTTTTAGTCATAAAATAAAATAAATACAGTTTGTTTATGATTAGTGTCCTCAGACTTTCTTTAGATGAATATAATTTAAATTAACACAGATGTTGTTATTCGTCTACTGTTTGTAAAATTGTAAAAATAATTAGTATTTTTTTATGCAAGATACTTGATAATTTGAAAAAGAAAGGGAAAAAGGTTGTTTAATCGACATCATTTTGTATTTTAAGTGACTTTAATTGAAACAAAACAAAAAAAAAACGCGAGTTTTGTCTTTCTTCAGTGAATTTGTATTTAGGTAAGTAATACCGTTTTCTTCTTTCTATTTATTTTGTTTCAAATAAAATTTTCTCTTTGAAATTATTAAAATACGGTTATGTTCCAGTTTCATAGAAAAAGTATAGCTGATACTATTTCATACTCGAAAACCTTAAGCTATCTAAGTGTGTGTGTGTGTGTGTGTGTGTGTGTGTTAGGTATACCCAAATTTTCGTCTGCTTTTAATTTTAAAAACGAATTAAAATTAATTAAATGGATTATTTAAGGTCAAATATTTGTCTAAATTAAAAAGTAGTAACATAATGAGCATCAGTAAAAAAAAAAAAAAAAGAAAAAAGAAAAGTAAAAATAATATTACGCATGTAATTCATTTTTAACACATTTAAAATATTTTTCGGTCAATTTGAAGTTGTAAAATCCGTGTTTACAAAATAAATTTAAAACTCTCGATTGAAAAAAAATTACCAAATAACTAATGCATTATAAAATTCATTTATTGATAAATTAACACTGAAAATTTCATTAAAATCAGCTAATTCTCTGATTTTCTGTAAATTTCTTTGAAACGGGGAGGGGGATTGTTTGTAAAAACACGGGCTTTTCTACAAATTGGATATATCTAGTGTGTATACACAACCTCTCATGATGAAAAAAAAAAGAAAAAAAAAGAAAGATTTTCTTATAATTTTTGGATTATTTTGAAATCAATTTGATTTTTAAATTTACCATAAATTAGTGGCTATTTGGGGGGGGGGCAGGTCCTGTCTTTTCAAACCAAAATTTTAGCCCCAGCATAACCCTAACTCAAACCAAAGCTAACTCCTTACCATAATTGTCGGGCTTTTTTATATGAAATTGGAAGATAGCCTAAAACAGTTTGATTTATAATTTTTCACTTATTTCTTTTTTTATTTTCAGATAAAAATGTCTGTAAAAAGACATTCAGTTTTAACCCGCAGTTCCAAAAAAAAAATTCTGGAGCACCTTGTCCTTTGGATAAGACCGAACACCCAACTTATCCAGTTTAGTTATTTCCTTAAAAATATCTATCCCCATTTTAATAATTTTGAGATTTCCAAATTGATTGCAAAGGAAATAATGAGTATTTGGCAAGCAGTGAATCCACAATTGCCTTTGTTAAGGGAACATTATATATGGAAGAAGGTGGATATATTTTGTTTCAAGGCCAAACAGATTAACAGAAAATCTCTTACTACACGCAAAATGAAAAGAATGGATAAACAGATGGACAGATTATTTGATATTTCTTCATATTGCTGTAAACTGCCTGTCTTAAGATGTGATGACTTTGCTGTGAAGTGCAACAAAGAAAATTGCCAAACAAGGCACATAGTTTGCACTTATCCTCATAACAAGAAGGTAATCTTAATTCTATGCTTGATTTTTGTTTTCCTTGTTTAATTTGATCAAGTTCGTGTCTCGATTTTTTAAACTTTAAATTTTTTTAAAAATTTTTTAAACTTTAAATTTACCTCTGATAATATTCCTTTTTCTGGTAAATGATATCATGACATTTTCCTTAATATTTGTCATGTGTGCTGGACCTGTTATTAAAGACATCAAAATTTTGAAATTTCAGGTTCCCATTGAAGAGAGGGAACATTTAAAAGATCAGAGAAAGAAAACAGGTCCAAAAGGCAGTTTCCAGCTGGGACCTATTGACAAGGATGCTGTCAAAAATACAAAAACAAAATTTCAGCGGATGCAGAGAGGTTAGACAGACAGCAACAAGATTTTTCGTGTGTTGCATCCTCGACGTCTGATATTTTTCTACAGACGTCCTCCAGTGAAGAAACAGTGGATGACAGTTTTGAGCGAGGGAGAAAGTTGGAGGGTCATTACAGTTTTTTAAAAGTTCCAAGATATTCTATGGAACTTATTAGGGGTGATGTATCATCAAATCTTGGAGCTTGTCTTGCTAATGCCTTTAAGTTAGATATGGGATTTCTTAATCTAAGTATTCCTTTAAAAGACATTATTTTAGACAAATCTAAAATAGATAGGGAAAAGGCAAGAGTAAAGGTAGCTAGCTATCAGAAGCATGTTCAAGATTATGGCAATCTCATCTGCATTGGAGTTGATTGCAGAGTGGATAAAGACACTTTGCTATACAATGAGATTGAAGAAAATGGTGTGAAAAAGATTAAAAAGAGCAAGGGACCAGAGAGCCACTTAACATTTACAATAGAGATTGGCACTTCAAGTAAATATCTCACTCACCGAGTCATACCCAACATTGGTGAAACTGGTATTCATCTAGCCGAGGATGTTGCTGCTGTTCTAGAAGAATACAACAGTGTAAATACTGTTAAGGCAGTTCTGGTAAAAAATACCAAACAATCACTGGTTGTAAAACAGGGATGGTGACAGCTATGGAGAAAAAATAAAAAGGAAGGTGCACACAATTGGCTGTTCGCTTCATCAAAATGAACTTCCCTTTAGAGCTGTATTTAAAACTATTGATGGAACTACAAGAAGTCCAACAACTTTCACTGGTCCTCTGGGGAAACTTTGTAAAAATAATTATCATCATTTGCCCCAGGTAAAATTTAAACATATCAGTGGCCCTCTGGATATTTTTTTATCTCCCTGCAAAGGCAATGGATGACCTAAGAGGTGACCAACAACTACTTCTGGAATATGCTGTAGGCATTTCCCGAAGTGAACCCTAGATTTGCTTCCTGGAAGATTGGACCTCTGAATCACGCAAGATGGCTAACTTTAGCTATCAGGTTAATGTGCCTATGGACCAGAGGTGCATATCCACCAAAACTCTCTGATAAATTACGCGACATTGTCCAATTTGTCATACAAGTATCTGCAATTAGTTGGTTTGAAATAAAAAGGGACAATAATTACTAAACCAACAATTGTATATCTTTAATATGATCCAGAGAGTAAAGCAACAGTCAACTGAAATCCAGAATGCTGCATTAAAAAAATTACAACACAATGCTTTTGCTTTGTTTCCGGAAAAGATTTTGTTGTCAATGTTGAAGTCCAATGAATTGGAGGTGAGGGAAGAGGCCATAAAAAAGATTTTGTCCGTTCGATAAATTAACATTCATTTTAACCTAATTAGTTATGTCAATTTGCAAGAATAATTATCAGTTTTATTCAAATTACATTGCAAAAATATAATCAAGTTTGGATAAATTTTCATTTTTTTTTTCAGAAGTAGCGAACCGCCAAAAAAAGATTGAAAAAAATTACTTCAATCAATTTCGAAGCTACACATTGGTCAGCTTTGATTGACCTCTCACAAAGTAGGATTTGTGAACCTGCAGTTGCAGAAGATTTTTCAACAAATGAACTCCTAGAATCTCTACTGAATAGAACAGAACTGAAATTTCCAAAATTACCTGCCCACTCACAAAGTGTGGAAAGAGCTTTTAAATTAACAACAGAAGCTTCACGGATTGTGTATGGACAGGAAGCAAGGCACAAGCACATTATAAGCAAATCATTGTGCCACCAGATAAGACCTCGATTTTCCTCGAAAGGAAAATACACAGAACAATTTAGTTCGGTTGTTACATAATTTTATATAGTGTAGGAGCTTTTAGTACAATGTTCAATAAAAAATGCAAATTTAAAACATTGAATATATTTTCCATTCATTGTTTGTAATGAAAAATATCAATTTTATTTGGATTTATTATTGAAATAATGAAATTTTGAAGCCAATTTGTCAGCAAAATTCTGTGGAAATGAGGTATTTGTGTATATTTTTGCTGACGATCTTTAAAATTAAATGCTCAAATGAGTTTTAAAGTTAGGAATCTAATTTTTTCTGTCAGTTCTTATAACACCAAACCCCAGCTTTTGCCATCAAAGCAGTATTTAATTTCCCCCCAGAAATGACAAATCAACCTGCCCTACTCTACATCTTGTGAAGCATGCCGTTAACCGCTTTGGATTCATCCGCTTTGTTTCACATCACTGTGCTGCTAACCATTGTTTCTCGTGTGGTGTGTATAATACTCTCTCCCTGAGTTATTTGTGACATGCCGGAGCAATATAACTGAATGCCAATAGAGTGATGCCGATAGAGTTTGTTTAAGCACGAAATTTGTCTTAATCATTTATATTGCCGCGAAGTTTATGCTGTTGCTATTTCAACTCATGTAGGGTTGTAATCATTTGAGTTTTCCTTCTCGTTCAGAAAAATAACACACCTTCGGGATTTTTAAAGTTTTTACGTAGTATGACAATAAGTCTTTTATTTGTTCTTCTTTCTCCCCCTCTACTAATGTTCCTTCTTTTCTACTAAATATATCAACATAGAAAGAGAAAAATATTAGCATAGAAAATCATGTCACATTTTCATTCGCCAGCCAATGAGAACCTAGCTTTAATCCGTAGGTATAATGATTGGACAATGCATCCTCGTATCACATTTGCGAGGTGGAGCTACAAAATCAACTTTGATCTCTTTCATATGACACTCGACAACTGGTGCAATTTTTCGGATTTTGAAAAATAGAAAAAGGTCAAGACAAATTATGCCAGGGGCTTTGACAGTTTTTTTTTTTTTTCAAACTTATCAATTCGGCAATTGCAGTGAACTTTCTTTGAAATTCAACCAGAAGAATTAACTTTGGCTTTAATTTTTTTCCTTTTAAACAAAATTATTTCTTCTAACTCACAAAAGGAAAATCTATATTTCATGTTCATGTTGATAGTGAGTAAACGCCAGCAGAGACCCTCGTCAGGTCACACAGTGCGCCCACTAGTATTTCACGGGACTATCATTTTTTAAAGTTTCAGATCCAACTGTAACAAGAAATCAATTTTCCCAGAGATAAAGTTGATTTCTAATCAAGTTGATAATAAAAATTTTCATACTGTCAAATTCATTACTTTCTTGATAGACTTCCGAAGTAATTAAATTGAAGCCATGAGCTAATTATATCTCATTTCAATTTTGTATGATTGCCTTTTTTACGCCGATCTTCTTGAAAATGTATTTATCATTAAATGCCTCATAATATAATGGAATGATATTGGCCAATATTACAAGTCCTCTGGACGAAATACTTCATTTCATCAATATTGTATAAATATTAAAACAGTATAATAGAAACCAGTAGTCATTTTCATTACGAATAATATCTTGGTTATAATCAGATAAAAATTGCATTTGAGGACTTACGCATACGTTTCTGGATAGATCACTATAGATTTCTCGGTTTATAATTTATTTTCCATGAATTTGGTAGCTAAGTCTAAAAGGAAAATAATATAAATCGTTAAAAGTATAGATCAAGGTAGAAATAGAAAGGAATGTATTATCTATTTTCTTATGCCTGTATATAACCTAATCCGAAAGAATAGAAGTAAATATGAAACTGACAAAAGCGTCTTTTGGATATTATTATTTGTTTACATGAATTGTGAAATAATTACTCGATAAACATGTCGTAGTAATTACCCCTTAGATATTGTGTATGTTATGGATGTACAAACAGATCTATGATTGTACGCAGTGAAAGTTTTTAAAAATGTGGAAATCTGTCTTGCATGCAGATAGAACTTATCAGATAAAAACATGCTTTACTAGAAGAGCCACGATACATGCTCTTTTGCTTTCAACGTTGTTGAGTATTAGTTGTAAATTTTGTTATTGTCTGTCATAATTTATGCATTATTGTTAGCAAGAATTTTTTTAAGAAATGAAAATGAAAGCTGGTGGAAAGGCAGGGTGAATGATGATAAGGTAGTATTTTTGTATTTTTATTCTATTTGTATCTGATTGAAAAAGAACAAGAACAAGAACAAGAACAAGAAGAACAGCAACAAGAATAACAAGAAGAAAAACAAGAACAAGAACAAGATTATCCGAGCTTATCCAGATCACAGCAGTGTTAGAATCATCTAAAATAATTAAAATAAACTTGAAAACCCAAAGAGATTTGCTGTCACTTGGATATCAGTGAGAAACAACCAGTTAAAACTGGTGTGAAAATCTCGTAAGGAGAAAAAATATTTTTATAATGATTTGAACTTTGATGCATGCTTCTATATCACAACAAAAATGGCGCAACATTTTTATTAGTACAATAACGTTAAAATACTCTATCTTAAAAAAAAGAAAGGTATTTTCAACCCAATTTGAAACTCTCTAATAATATTGGTAATTCTACGTTCACTCCAATCATTATATTTTCTAAAGGGAGATTACTATATAGAATATGTCTTATTTATTCATTCATTCATTTGTAATTGATTATGATATAATTTCTCTTGATGGGTTAATCTCGACATCGAAGAGGGCCTAAATACATTCACTAAATAGGTTACCCTTGACACTGAATAAGGCCTTTAAACGAGATGGTAATAAGAAAACAAAAAACCGTTGGACTATAGACATGACCGAACCGTCAAATTACGTATAAAAGAAAAGGAAAAGAAATTATCAGGGTCTCTCCTGAGAGCCGAAGAATTTGTGAAACGTGACCCTGGGGTTTGTGCCTAGAATAAGTGGAACGTTTTAAGCCGTCGGCAAAATTGACCTATGTCAACACCATCTAACGTTAGTCTGGCCTATGTTAAGACTATCCCGATCATACTAATATTAGGGTCAGTGAAAATAATGAGGACGGTATTAGTGACTTGATCACACCATCCTCAGTTACAATTATCATACATATGCAATGAAAAATGAATTCTACGTGATAAAAAGATTTGATATAAAACTTTCATTTGATAGTCTAAATGTGACGATGCACCGTGTCTTTGTAATCAACATCTAAATAGGTAAATATTGCTACAACAGCAATATTTACCGATTTATTTTATGCAGTCTTTCTTGAATTTTAAATCAGAGGATATAACAGTTTTGACCATTAGCCACTGTCGGAAAAAATGAAAACATCCACTCACCTGCAATCTTCGGGGGGAAGAAAGCAGGAATAATGATTAATTAGTGATTTATACTTGTTGTTGACGTTAACTTTCCTTTTTATTGGTTGAATTGGTTGATAAATACCTTGTCTCCTACTAGTTCCTCACAATTCGTAGAAGGTCTAGTTGGGCGGCAACGGAAGGTATTACGTTATTTACCATTTACTTTTTGACTAACACTACTAGATCTAATGCGTCAATTTCTATATTACCTGCTTTCAAGGTCACAACAAGGTTTGTTGCAAGTTTTCCCTAGTTCAGTTTGATGAAGAAGCCTATTTGCCTCAGCGGTTGCGGGCATTGATTCTCCCCACGTAACTGACCTGGCATTTTGCCAAACATTGCAACAAAACCTTGTATCTTCTGTTAATCTTTTTATTTCCGTTCTGATACCCTTTTTTTATGATGGCAACTGACCAGGGGTCAACTTTGGAGAACTTGTTAGACGTCCAAGAGCAGTATAAGGATATCATTAAGTTTATCTTGGAGAAGTTGGAAGGCAGGGAGGTATTGGATGCATATGCGTTGGAGAACATCCGAGTTGAACGGGTGGCTAGGGAAGGTGGATTAAGATCAGGAAGAATTGATCCGATTGCTTCCCAGAGACAGTTTGGCCGCTCATACCTACGACCTGGTCGAGTTTAGGGAAAGAGTAAAAAGGAGCTTCGAGGCGTTAGCCACGAAGGTTTACGAATACACTTTTCCACCTCCTTCCCCTCTACAGGATACAATTCAATCCCACCAGGATGCCTTTTCTTCGTCCAGGCCGACAGTCAAATGCCCCACCTTTGATGGTCTGGATTCTGACAACAAATTTGCTTTACGGGACTTCCTAACCAGATTCGACTATTTCACATCTGGGTTAAGATAAAAAAAAAAGGGTGAAATTGATGTATTTGAAGACTTACGTCACTGGGCGTCCCTTTAGATTGATACACCATCTGGAGGAAACCTCTTACAAATTTTAAAGGATAACTACTGGGATAAGGAAGCAATTAGGGAAGAGATATTATCTAAGCTATTCCAACTTTCATCCCAAAACAATGATTTAGAGATGATTAAAGATTATTTATCCCAAATAAAATAGGAATTGGCAGAGCTGGACAAAACATTAGGGTACCGGTTTCTCGAAGAAGGTTCTGGAGGTGGAGCTTTGGTGGCTCATATTATTTTTCGTAAATTACCTCACAGGCTTAAGGAAGAATTGATGAGGTGTGTGGGGACGCCCTCTCCCCCGTCAAGCTCTGTCTTTGACAGAAGCATCACAATCCTCAAATCATGGGAAGCTATACAACCGGAAAGGAGCCCGAAGATTTCAATGTTCGCTGATGCCGGTAGAACCTCACAACTAGCAAGGAAGGAGAGGGTGGTGACTCCGACCATAGAGAACTTCCATATCCAACAGAAGCAGAATTCCTGAAACTTCTGTCTACAAAAAGGGCATGCTTCAAAGGAATGTGAGGATTACATCACCTTTCATCAGAGAAGGAGACGCTGTCTGGAGTTACTGTTACAGAGGAGGAAAACTTTCGCATAAGGATCCGTATACGAAGGACTAGCATGAGGAACGCTATTGACTAAGGAAGCATGACATTCAATAGTTCTCAAGACCTCTGCATAATTTGACTAAGTTGGATGGCCGACCTGATTTGATGTGGATACATAAAGTTTCTTGGATTGCCAAAGGGTATCACACACCGCCGAGTGAGCCAAGCTATTCCATTCATGCATTTAATTGTCTCGCTAGGTTTTACGAATTGAAAAAATAAGACGAGGTGATGGGAGTGTGCGCTTTCATTCCTTAAAATACTTGTACACTTTGAAACTACACGCGGTACGGGAATTGGAAACAACTGACATCGAACCATCTCGCGAGGAATGGAATCCAGAGGATAGTGATCCTTGGTTGGATGATTATATAGAGGTGAGTAATGTGGGACAGGATCGAAGTCAGACTTGGATCTGTTCTGGATGCAATCATCCAGATGACGGATCTGCCATGATCTGTTGTGACCAATGTGCTGGTACCACTTTAGATGTGTGGGGATCAGGGATCATCTATTCGAAGATGAATGGTTTTGTAATGGTTGCTTGAACCATTAGCAATAACTTAACATGAGAGAATAAATAAAAATTTAAAAAATCGACAGCTTTTTCTCCCAATAATGAAGCCGAGTCCTAGGAATTGTGACTTATACCTCGATTGTCTGAGAACCCTGTCAATCTTCGCGACCTCCTGAAAAAGGGAAACGAATATACATGGACGAACAGTCATGAGAAGGCCTTCCAAGAAATCAAGGCCATAATCATTAAAGAAATAACCCGACCGTATTTTGACCCTACCAAGCCAACGAACATCAAAGTTGATGCTTCGAACAGAGGACTAGGAGCAGCACTACTACAAAATGATAGACTAGTTGCATTCGCATCCAAATCCCTCACTTCCACTGAGCAAAGATATGCAAACATAGAACATGAGATGTTGGCAATGGTGTTTGGGTGACAGAGATTCCATAAGTACATTGAGACTGACCATAAACCGTTGGAAATGATCAATCAAAAAAATCTGTCAACAGCACCCCAAGACTACAACGGATGTTAATGGAAACGCAGAGATACAATCACACCATGGCATACCGTTAGGAAAAGAGTTGGCCAATGTGCTGTCAAGACTACCGAATAAAAACAACTGCAGTCCCGTAAACTTGGATATAAGAATTGAATTTGTGCAATTTTGCACAAACAAACCCGAGGAGCTAAAAAAGGAGGCGAGAAATGACCAGGTAGTGTCAGTACTAAGAGTAAAATATATATTGGATGGCCGGACAAAGCCAAAGATACCCCAGCACCAATCAGACCACATTGATCATTCAGAGATGAGCTATCGGTGGAGGACTCCTTAGCACTGAAAGGAGGGAGAATATTAATTACTGGAGAATGAAAGCCTAAACAAAATCCACTTATCCCATCAAGGCATTGAAAAAGTATCCTAAGAGCCAAAACATGTGTCTACTGACCAGGAATAAATGAGGACATCGTAAAAAACTTGTTTTTTGTCCCGTAAAACTTCTTTATCTTTAGTATGAAGAGAAAACAGGTTTAGCTTGATATGCCCGCGTCTACGGAAGCCTATAAATCGCAAATCACTAACCCATATTAATAAACAAAACATTACCAAAAATTAGGGAATTATCTCATTTTAATAAAAATTTTCAGTGTTGACTTACTATAATTTCTTTCTTTTAAATTACTGAATAGAAATAAATCGATTTTTTTAAAATAAATATTTCTGTTTGAACCATCCATATGTGTCTGAAGAGCAACAATTCATATGACTAATTAATAGATAAAATTCATTTTATGTTTTAAATTGCATATTTTTATATTCTAGAAACAATTTTTTATTTAATAACAGGCCTACTTTAGTATTGTTATATAATAATTTTCAGAAAAAACTTATTTGAGATGAGGCTTGAAGATTAGTATTATCTGCGTTATTCTAATCTTCAAGCCTCATCTCAAACATTCAGAGAAATAGTATATAATCGGTACGGACCCGATATAATCAGTCAAGAAAAAACTTAATTGAAATTGTCCCCACCCTCTTAAATAGAACAAATATCGATTCATAATTTTTCACTGAGAAACTAAAAGAAAATTTTATTTCATATACAACAGAGTAAAAAAATTGAATTCATTGGTAAATCAACACTGAAAATTTAATTAAAATCAGATAATTTCCTGATTTTTGGTTAAAGGACGGTTAAATTGATTTTGTAAAATACGTCTATGACGTCACAATTCACCGAGAATACACTCCCCCAGAAAATAACACTCGACACTACAATGTAAATAATAAAATGTAGAAGTCATGCGGTGGGTTGACGTGGAACGAACGTGGAAAAATTGAAAAGTTTAACCAGAATAAGTAAATGTGTGAGTAGACGTCACTGACCTTAGCTTCTGGTTGGCTGAACGGGCGAAGAGTGAAAGAGAGAGTGGGAAAGCTGGCAGTCTGGCCTAAGTGTTGAAATGGACGGAGAGTGAGTTAACTGGATGTTTACAGAGAACAAATAAGGGTGGAAATAAAGTAAAGAGCTCTGAAAGAAAAACACCACCAAGTCTTGGGTTTGTTAATTAAAAACTAACAAGGGGACAAGGATAGAAAGATACCACGTTTATTAATGGGTATTTACCGTGCACTCCACAGGCGCAGGTCAGGCACAAGGATTATTAATGTGGGATCACCCACGAACCGAAGCTCATGGGTGGTGGGTGCAAAAATGCGTTGATCCCATCGGTAACCACTTCAAGGGGGCTCAGGCACTGGGCAATATACCCAGCCCTGTCCCTTTAAATCAAAGGGGTCAGTTATTGCCTGAGGGAAATATCCTTGGGATCACTGCGTTAATTTATATTAATAGTCCAGTGACCGAAGCCACCGGCCCCACAGGCTCCGAAGAGTCCATGCTATTAATGTGTTTAAAATTCTGAAATGTGTGTTTACGTGTGGATAATTTGCATATTGGTTTGAACCAAACTGGATTTTACTTAATAATTACTTGGTGTTATTTGCTTTATTCTTTACCGTATTAAAATCAACAAATCTATACACAAGTCAATTAAAATAAATTTAAATAAGCGTAATCTTTTTATATGCGTTCTTATTCAGTTTCGTTAGACTTTCTAATTTGATATATTTTATTACATTAAAGCATAAATACTTGCCGATCTCGGGATAAGCATATTTTTGTAGTAATTTTAAGTAACTGATTTTTGATTTTTCACACCGCTCTTCGGTATTGAATATTCTTATCTTTTACTACCAATATTGCATGCGCCGGTATTAATCACACACACACACACACACACACACACACACACACACACACACACACACACACAAACCACACATATATATTGTTACGGTCGTTGCGAAGTCAGGGTTACCACTCTTTGACAGTTAATATCCATGTGTTGGGGCGGGTGGTGGTTCCAAGCACATCAGAACAAAATATGAGTGTAGAAATTCTTTTACTCCCGGTTTTTATTTTTGCACGACTGATGATGGAATAAAAATTTCATGGGGCGACACAAACGAACGAGACAACACAGTGATCAATTCTATATTACATTAATAATAATGAACAACATAAAAATGATGAACCAATGATGATAATCCAAAATGAATGGCGAACAATCATGGCGAACTTAGTTGGAGACTTTAATATTGTCGTCTGATGATGTATGGTTGGAAAACTTTAGGAATATTTGGGTGCACACAATGTAGAGATAAGGGATCAAATAAAACTTATCTCTTTTAAGATGTGTATGTTATTTCTTTCAGAATCACATTTGTCACTCAACTTCTCTTTTCTCAATTCCTCTATTTCTCCCCATTTCAATGTTATTCCTTCATATGTGAGATACTATCGTTCCATTTCTTTCATTCCTTTTTATAGTTCTCATCTCTAGAGGCGAGGGGAACTATTTTGGGGAGAGTATTAGCGTGTGATAAGAGCGGACCTTGAGTTCTTTTCTAGAATGTTCAATCCGACGGATATTTTTCGTTTGGATAATGCATATATCCTCACAGGCTCACGGCATCTCGAAACTGTCTCTTTCGACCTTTTCCCCCCAGACAACTTTTCCTTTACTTTTGGGCTATCTCGTCTTCTGATTGTTTTCTATTGTCCAATCAGAATCATTTAATATTTTCGAATGATTACTCCGTTACTAGTCCGCACACCTCATCTACTGTTGTAAAAAGAGGGGGGTTATGGTGAACTGAAGGTGCGTTGATGAAAGAAAGGGTATGATGAAAGTTAGGTCTCATCTTGGTAGTCTCACTTCATAATATATATAAGAATTTTAGTTATACAAAGATTATGAAAATATCTTAAATTGCAAAATTAAATTTCAAGAGTGCTTGAACAGTTTTTTTAAGGAAGACATTAATTTAAAAATGTGACTTTGCTATCAAAAGTAAATGCCAAGATTCATACTAATAATTTGATGATAAGCATGCCTACAGCATATGCCCTGCATAACTTGGATGACAGAATCCCCTAAAATACTTATGTCAGATATTTTTCGAGGGACCCACATTTATATTACAATAGATGTAAATTTGCCTTGGATTTCTCCAGTCAAACTTGAAATCCTAATTATTTCTAGATTTTAAATTCCGAATTTTAATTGATATTGAAGATGAACGTAACATTACCAGCTGATTCTAATCAAATGCAATAAAATATGACTATAATAAAAGTAGAACAAAGTAAACTTTAGAGAATAAACAATGTTTTTTGAAAGCCTAATTCATGAAAGGTATTTATAGTAAGATATTCTGCGCCCTTCCTAAGTTGAACAAAAGAAAAAACGTAATTTATTAATCAGAATGAGGGAACACTAAATAAAAATCTCAGCGCGATGCATTCCGAAAAGAGAGGGAAGGAGGATCCATTAACATCGAACACAGTTTTTGCTCGAAGATAAAAGAACTAACCGACTCCACACGGTAGAGAAAAGAGATAATATGACAGCTGAAAGATACAATAAAACTGACAAGAAATTTTCCATGAGAACACCTAGAAACTAGAAATCAAAAATAAATATGACTCCATAAAGTCTTCAAGAAAAGCAGAAAATAAATTAGAGATTAGAGATAGGTATGGTTATGTTAAAGACGCTTGGAAACTGAAGCAGAATCTTTATTGATAGCAGAACAAAATAAGTGCAGCGTGTTTTAAAAGAATGGAATCGTCTTTTTGACAACTTTTTGACTATTTATCTTCTTTGTAAATTTGAAAATGTTGTCTGTAAGAAAATTAAACACTCGGACATATCAACGAGAACTTAACCAATTTAACTAAGTTAACCAAGGCACTAATTAAATTTATCAACCAAATTTTCTAAAATGATGCAAGTTAAGACTGTAAACATTTAACATTAAATTCGACTTTCACACATTTTTAATATTTATGTGCGAAATACATTGGTCCAAAACACAAAGGAATGGATGCTCAAATAAAGCAAATCTTGTCCCTGAGTAGTGTTACACTTATAGTGTGTCATACAATTTCCGTGCAAATAAGTTATACTTTTATTAGGTTTGCTTTCTTTATTAGACACCCAGAATATTAAAAGGAAACTCGTGAGAAAAAAATTCTGATTTTCAAACAAAACAGTATTGCTAAAATCTGCTTAAATACTCAGAAGAGTCCTGGAAACCTGAGGAGACTTGTTGTCATTCAGACTTCAGCGAAAGACCATCAGCTAACACTGGTGTTGAAAACTAATAATAATAATAATAATAATAATAATAATAATAAACGGTCGGTACTCCCCTGATAGCCAACATGGGGATTCGAATGGCATCATGCGAATGTTGGCTGCTCAAATTTCTCTTTCAGCTACACTGACGAAGATGAAAACAATTAATCTGGCAGACTCCAGAGAACAACACTTCCCTGATAGCCAACATATCCTGTTAAGGTTGGCTCCACAATTTTTTCTTCCAGCTACCCAATTGAAGAAAACAATCCATCCCAGACACATCAGAGAAATAAATGGACGAGAGAAGACAACATAAATGTTTTACACTGTTATTTTAAAAGCAACCCAAAAGGAAAGAGTGTATAGGAAGATGATGATAGAAATTTGGAAACAAAATAAAAATTTCACGACAACAAACAAAAGACTTGCTGACCAATCAAGACTGATCCTAAAGAAAGGTTGGTTTTCTGTTCTCGAGATGATGGACATTAGTGGGCAGGTAAGTAGAGAGGAAGATACCCAAGAGGTAACATCGGAACTAGAAAAAATACCACATACTAACAATCAAAACAGCACAAAATGTAACACAAGATGAGAGACATGAAATAGAACTAATAAAACAAATCATGATAAAATCCGATAGATACATTGCCATCTGTAAGAAAGCAGGACTGGAAAAAGGTTAACGAAATATTACAAAGCATCCCAACAAACAACATCACCAAATTGAACAACTTAATTTATGCAGGAGCAAAACGATTCAGCGAAAAAATGGGTATCCCAACACGCAAACCAAACAGAAGCTCAACAGTTGGATAGGAAATGCAATTGGGAAGAGAAATAAGCCTGCGACAAAAAGGGAAAGCGTTAGTAAATGGAAACACACAATTAAAAGCAATACACAGAAAAAAAGACATCAGCAGACATGGCTAAAGGAATAAACTAAAAATACTAGCTAAGGAAGGTAGATTCAAAAGATACCGAAACAGAGTTAAACAATACAAGCAGAATAGGACTTTCCAAAATAATGATAAGAAATTCTACCAACAAGTCAGTGAACAAATCATTAAGACTAAAGAATATCCAAACGCAAAGGAAACAGAAAACCTCTGGAGCAAGATATGGAGAAAGACAGAATATAACAGGAAGGCAGAATGGATAAATAAAACGAAAAAGGATTTGCAAGGACTCGAAGAATGATCCGAAGCAAAAATACATCTAGAATCGCTAAAAGCAACACTTAAGAAATTACCAAACTGGAAAACACCTGGCCATGATGGAATACATGGGCACTGGTTTTAAATTCACATACATTCATGACAGAATGGCATGAGAGTTGAAGAAGCAAAGATATTGGAATAGATGACAAAAGGCAAAACTACCTTGATCCAAAAAGACACCCAAAAGGGAACCATCCCCAGCAACTATAGGCCAATAACGTGCCTAACTCTAATGTGAACAATCTTAACCGGAGAAATAAATGAAGAAATCTAGTACTCGCTTCATTTCAGTGGATTATTCCCAGAAGAACAGAAAGGATGCTGTAAGGGAACAAGAGGAACAAATGACCTCCTCTTTATAGATCAGCATAAAGAGGCTAGAGAGAGACGAACAAATCTAGTGATGGCATGGATTGATTAAAGAAAGGCATATGACATGGTTACGCAAACATGGACCCTTGAATGCTTGAAGATGTACAAAATATCGAACAAAGTAATAAAATTTATCACTAATGCCATGAAAAATTGGAAAGTGGAATTAACAGTAGAATGACAGACCTTAGCAGAGGTAAAAAAACGAAGAGGTATCTTCCAGGGTGACTCCCTATCTCCACTGCCAATTGTTATAACAATGATGCCCCTTAACTGTATACTTAGGAAGTGTACAGGCGGCTACAAATTTACCAAATCGGGGGAAAATATAATCACCTTATGTACATGGATGACGTCAAATTTTTTGTCAAAAATGAAAAAGAGCTAGAAACACTTGTACAAACAATTAGAATATACAGTCAGGACATAGGGATGGAATTCGGCATCGAGAAGTGTGCAATGATAGTAATCAAAAGGGAAAAAGGAAATAACGGAGGAATAGAATTACCGAGTAAGGAATAAATAAGGAGACTGGGAGAAAAGAAAAATTATAAATACATGGGATTACAGGAAGCGAACACCATCAAACAAGGAGAAATGAAGGAAAGAGTAAGAAAAGAGTACCACAGGAAAACTCCTAGAAACTAAACTCTGCAGCAGAAATCTCTGCTGTCCCCCTTGTAAGATACACGGAACCATTCTTAAAATGGACAAAAGAGGAGCTCCAGCAGATGGACCAAAGACAAGGAAACTTATGACTTTGCACAAGGCACTACACCCGAGAGACGAACAGGAAAGACTATATGTATCAAGAAAAGAAGGAAGAAGAGGTCTCGCCAGTATTGAAGATTTGAGCAGTCGATGAATATACTAAAAAGAGCAAAGAGAGACAGCAGTCATAAAAAAACAAACAATTGCAACGTATGGACGAGCACACATATAACAAAAACAAGAAAGCAGAAACGGGAAGAAAAACAACTATATGGATACTTCAGACGAAACACAGGGGAGATCGCACATCAGGTTGACATGGTTAAGAAGGGGAAACCTCAAGAGAAAAACTGAATCTCTTATTATTGCAGCACAAGACAATGCCATAAGGACAAATTACATAAGAGCAAAAATAGATAAGACACAACCGAATAGCAAGGGAAAAAGACGAAACTGTCAATCACATAATAAGTGAATGCAGTAAACTCGCACAAAGAGAGTACAAGACTAGGCACGACTGGGTGGGAAAGGAGATTCACGGCAAGAAATTAAATTTTCACCATTCAACTAAATGGTATATGCACAAGCCTGAATCTTTCCTGGAGAATAAGACGCACAAAATTCTCTGGGACTTTGAGGAACAGACGGATCACTTAATCCCAGCCAGGAAGCCAGACCTGGTGTTGATCAATAATAATAAGAAAACTTGTAATCTCGTGGATTTTGCCCTCCCGTCCGAACACCGAGTGAAAGTGAAAGAAAGCGAAAAAAATAGACAAATACTTGGACTTTGCCAGGGAAGTAAGAAAACTGTGGAAATGAAGGTGAAAATCGTTCCAATCGTAATTGGTGTCCTAGGAACGGATCTCCTGTGGCCTGGAAAAAAGTCTAGATGAACTAGAAATCAGAGGAAGAATCGAGGCCATCCAGACTACAGCATTGTTGATATCGGCTGGAATACCCAGAAGAGTCCTGGAGACCTTAGGAGACTTGCTGTCAGTCAGCCTCCAGTAAACCACTGGCTAAGGCGGATGTGAAAAACTCTAATGTAGTGAAAATAATAATAATAATAATAATAATAATAATAATAATAATAATAAAGAAGAAGAAGAAGAAGAAGAAGAAGAAGAAGAAGAAGAAGAAGAAGAAGAAGAAGAAGAAGAAGAAGAAGAAGAAAAGCAAAAAATAGACAAATAAAAGCCAAAAAGAAAAATACCTGGATCTTACGAGAAATCTGAAAAGTTGGGGAAGATAAACGTGATGCTAACACCAATTGTCGTTGGAGCCCTTATAACCGTCACCAAAAAGACTGTGGGGAGTGTAGATCAGAGGAAGAATTGAGATCATCCACGAAACTGTTAAAATCGGCTAGAGTATTTGGAAGAGTCTTGGATACACGAGGAGATTTGTTATCACTCAGACTCCAGTAAAAGACCACAAATTAAAACTGGCGTGAAAAACTCGTGAAGTGTAAAATAGCACTCCTGGTCATAGCGCTCCTGGCCATAGCACCCCCGAGATCAGCTGGAGTATCTAAAAGAGTCCTTAGAACCTGAGTAAACTTACTGTAACTTGGTCTTAAGTTTAAATCAGCAGTTATTTCTAATGGGAAAAACTTCCAAAGAGTAAAATGATAATAATCTATATTCTAATCATCCAATTTCTAAGGGGATATAACTATTAAATCTTAATCATAGAGTACTTATTTCCTTTTATTTATCTGCGGTTAATTATAATACTAAATCTATGAACAGAATCTGATATAACCTAATAGCCGATGAGGGCGGTCTATAAACCAAATAATAATGATATAATTTTTGCATGAACGCTACCTACCGTAAGATAAGAAACATAAAATATCGTAGCGAGAAATGTACAAATCAGAGCAGCATGGAGTTTAGCTCGATTTTACTCAACAAAAACAAGTGGTACGGAATTCCCTTCCGTGAAAAGATATCAGAACAATTAAAAGTATGAACCGCTTTCCCTACCAAGGTGCATATCTTACATGTCGAAGAATATAGCGGTCAAACAATGGTGGGGACAACAACAATTGTCTGAATAATAGCACATATATCGGGTTCTATCTTTTAGATATTACAAAGCATAATGATATAATGAAGTCAAAAAACAGTAAAGTGGGAAGCATCCTCGGCTCGAAAATCTCTATTTGGAATGTTGCTGTCTTATCTATACATCTATAAGCACATATAAGCGATATGATATCTCTGACACACCCTGAGAAAAACGTATGCGTTTTTGATTGTTTTTTGTTGTGTTTTTTTCAGTATTTTCTGACTGACTCTAACTTTATTGTTCAAAGATGGCATTTATGCAATGTAAACCTGTGACACAATGGAAGAATATAATATATCAGGTCCATGCGTATATATATATATATATATATATATATATAATATTTTTTGGATGTTTGTTTATTTATAGAAGCATTGTCGATAATATTTATATTTTTGCTTGAAGGCAACTACAATGCTAATATCGCATAAATTCGATAATTATAGAAGATAATAATTATGACAAGTGAATCCCGCAAAGAATCACTCGGTGTGTAGAATATCGTACAGACTGTTTCAACTTTATTAAGTCAATGACAAGATTAATTTCGCATGAGTTTCTCGGTGCTGTATATATATATATATATATATATATATATATATATATATATATATATATATATAAGATTTTGGTATGTACGTGTCGATATATAACTCAGAAACAAAGCGTCACTCAGATTCAAAATCTTGCATATAGATTAATATCCTTCTAAGAAACACACTAAATTTGGTTATTAGTTTTTACTGATTAAGGGATATGATTAATTAATCAAACAAAAATCAAACTATTTTCGAAAACTATCGCATAGATGCTCCTGCTGATATGCCAGCCACAATCAGCCGGCAAACCCCTACCCTGCTTCCTGTTTCCGCATGCCCACTCTATCTTTACTAATAAGTCAACATTGTTGAATGCGTTTGTTTATATGTAAAAAAAAGAAAAATGAAAACCTTTTTATCAATATTTTTTACGAATACTTTCATATTTCTTAGAATAAAATATATCCATTTTTAATCAGTGGATCAAATTTGAATTAATATGCGGATTAGCAATTACAAAAACTGAATTTAAAATTGTCTTACGCACGAAAAATTTTTCTTTTAAATCATTCAAGCGATTAAAATAAAGGGGGATATAAATAAAAGTGGATACTCACATACTATTATTTTCATATTTATTAGAATGAACTATGATTAGATATATCCATTAAATATATCCAGTGAAACTCAAAACGTTTTTGAAAGAAGAATAACGAAATTCAAACGCGAAATATAATATTTAGTTGTCTTTGTTATTTTTGTTGCTCAAATAAGCAAATAAATTACAATGTTACATTTTATTTCTAACTCAACAAGCAATTAAAAACTGAATTTAAAATTGTCTTACGTACAAAAAAGTTAAAATATTATTCTCAATGTTGTAAACAAACAAACAAAAAAATCGTAAATTATTAGCACTTAAGAAAGGGGATATAAAAAACACATACTATTATTTTAGAATTGGTAACTGGGTTTATTTTTAACACAATGAAACTTGAATAAAGGTTAATATTATCTTCAAAATTTTTGAACCATTCAAAGGAAGAAACATTAAAACAACTCCTGATGATTTTAAAAAAACTTCAGCTTACAGAAATAATGAAAATTATGAACGAAATCAATGTTTACCTTTTTGCAACGTTGAATTAATTGAAATTTACAATAGCGAAAAACAAGTTATGACTACCGGCTTTTTAAAAAAATTCTATGAAAAATCAACTAATAGTCAAATTTTCACGAGATGTTCGTTAATTATTCATCTGTTGATGAAAATATGTTTGAAATAGTTTTTTCTTAAAATGAATTAGGGGAAATATTTTTAGGAGCTCCCCCTCCTATTTTATTTTATGAAATCTGAAAAAAAAAATGAACAGATAAAAAACGATTCTTTTCTATAAAGATAAGAGTCTGAATAATTATATCAGAACATTTTTATAAGTTTCTATTTTTTAATAAAAAAAAACAAAATTAAAAAAAAAAAATAAAAAAATATGAATTTTAAATTCTGCTAAAAAATGTCAATATTATTAGACACAATTCCGTAAGTATGTGACATCCAGGAAAGATTGAACTCACTATTCAGTAGTAATGGATTTACGAGACTAACTTGCTAATTATTACACAATGATGTGACCTCATTTTCTTTACCCAATCTGTTCGTCACAAATAGGATATGGTACAAGGTCGAAAGCAAAGGGCATCTAGCGAGTATTAAAATCGCTATTCACTAATAATGTAAATCTAACTTGCAAACCACAATGGGATGCTATTAATATTTGAAAAAATTAAACATCAAAAACAGACTATTCCTAAAATAAACTAATATTATAATACACAAACAATTAACTTTGTTTAATAAATAATAAATAGTTTTCGTTCTAATGAAAATCCATTTTTCAGATGGGTTTCTAACAGGTACTACAACTCTGGATCAAAATGGCAATGAAGGAGTATTCCACACTTCCCAGAGATCCAGAATTAGAACTTCACCATTAGATGCACTTTAATGTCATACCCTTTTTAGGAATACTCCCTGGTGTTCCTAAAAATGTTTTCGTCCGGTCATAGACCGGGTACTTTACTAGTATATATATATATATATGTGTGTGTGTGTGTGTGTGTGTGTGTGTGTGTATAAAAGAACAAAGGTTCACCATATCAATTAGGTCCATGAGGTTCAGGAAAGCCATAAAAAATGTGCGACCACCTTGAAGTAAAGCTACTTAAAGATAATATCTTTAGGTATCTAGTTTTAAGAGAAAATGAGTCTCGAAGATTAATGGTTGGGAAATTGGCGTCCAATTTTCAGACTAAATAAAGTAATATTCATAATTTTAAGAGAAATTGTAGACCATGCGTCTGGCCAAAAAAGTTATTACTAATTTCTTGGTGGCTTAATCGGAAACTAGATACGGAGGTGGAATCTGCATATACTCAGCTGGCTCGAGCCTTAAACGGCAGATCCAGACCGGCTGTTGGAGTGAGAGCTTCATCCAGTGGGCAGTTGATAGAGAGAAAATAGGTCCCACACGATAGGCAATCAGTCAGACTTGTAGTTTATTCTAGCAGCCGACTTAAGAGAACTTCTTGCCAGCTGATGACATAGATTTAAGTGTCCTCTGCTCCACCACAAACTGCACAAAGTATCACATCTTCCTCCTCCATTAGCCTCCTGTCATCAAACTTCGTGTTTTTTCTTATCCTTGAGAAACTGTCTCTAGCTCGTGCCTTTCAAACCGGTCAGATATAAAAACGTGGGGTCATCAACATTGTGCAACGAAGGTGCACGGGTGCAGAGCTGGCATTATCGCAAACCTGATAAATGTGATTTAGAGAGGAACTAGTAAACATATGCTATGAAAATACTAAGAATGTTTTATATTATCTCATGAAGTTAGTATTGTTTAGTGAAAAAGTTCACGGGATATTGTATTATGAAAAATGTTAGGGGGAATACCCCATATCTTTCATAGTATAGTAATATTTTTTGATTAGTGACTTTAAGAGATTAATCAATTTAAACATGTTTTGGTCTTTGTAGAGATTATTTGTCCTAACTAAACACCAGCGATATGCAATCATTCTCAATCTTCATCTCCAACCTAAAAGCTTCATATAAACCCAATTAGTAAAATATAGACAATTATTTATTAATACCAATAATTTGTTAATTTTTCCTGGCGTTTCAAATTTTAAAATCCGTATGATTCGTTACGTTTTGCACCAGCATAAATACCTGCTTTTTTTTATTATTATCAACATCTCTCTTGAAATGTCCATATTTTCCCCTAGTGTAATATTCTGTGCGGTAAAATATTCCTATGGGTGTAGTAAGTATAAAAACCAAATTTGATATCTGTACACCACGAAATTTGGCTATCTATCTATCAAACAAGCAAATTCTCCAAATTATTGACATAGACGATGAGAGAAACTTTTTTGTACAATTAGAAAACTAATGATGATAATAGTGGTTATTTGTCGAATAAAGCATAACTTAGGGGACACCGAGTGAAATTCAAACTTAGTAAAAAACAAAAAAGGCTTACAACGCCACCTGGCAAAATATAATAGCTCTTCTCTATAAATAGTATTTAACTAAGCATAGCTAAAGTCTGGTTCAGAGTCACTCGGTGTGGATCGATCTCCTAATGTAGAAATAATAGTCAGTGTGACTAGCTTGTTAACCCTTACTCGACGGAGATGCACCCAACTTTTAATTATAAAATAAATAATATCTATTAAATTTAGTAGTAATGATAGGGTTATATACTCGTGTACAGTGTGCTAGGAAAAAGGCATTGATGAAACCAACAGTCTTGAAAGACTGTTGGTTTTATCACCCGTTATAGATGTGCCTCCTGTAGCATGTCTACCAGTTAATAACGGTGGAGAAAAACACGATAGTATGGATTGTTTCTCGATAGTTCTCAAGAGAATCGTATAAGGCATTTGTAGAAGTTATGGCAGCATTAATATCTGGCAATACAATGCGATAAAAAACAATTTCACCTGCCTCCAGATTCTTTCTGTCAAGACTGATTTCATACCTTCATATTCTACTGACAGACAGTTTAGGCCTTTTTCTCTCAATACCTACTTCATGTCTTTATGTTTTACCAACCATTTCCTTTATTACTATTAATTGAGAGATCATTAGAACTCATTGGAATTAACCCCGAAGAATTCTCAATTTCCTTTTGTTATTAATTTTCGATAATATATTTCCCAGATTTTACATACATTTCTTTCATGCGTTTATTATGTTCCTTTCTTATTTTTTCTGGTTTCATTCTTATAACATTATTTGCTTGCTTTGTACACTAATTTTTCACACACACACACACACACACACACACACACACATATATATATATATATATATATATATATATATATATATATAAGTTTTAGGTGCAACCCAACAGAACAAAAGTGGAGTCCCCGTGTAGGCTACGGGCCCAAATGCCAAAAAGGCTCTAGTTTTTTTATTTAATTTGTAATTTTGATGGTGGGAAAAAAAGCGGCCAAATGAATGCCTATAGACTCCTGAATATCATACTATTTTTCTGATGAGTAAATGTTGCATATATTAAAGTTTTCCAAGGGTACCACCAATTTTCCCCGCGAAATTTACCCCCCTACTATATTTAACATAATAAAACTTGCATAAAGGTTAATATTATCTTAAAAAATTTTTATTCACTCGAAAGAAGAAGCATTAAACGAACTCCTAATGATTTTTTAAAAAATTTTTCGGCTTACAAAAATAATGCAAATTATAAACGAAAAACAATGTTTACATTTTTTCACCGTTAAATCAATTGAAATTTAACATAGCCAAAAACAAGTAATAACTAAGTTTTTTTTAAATTCTATGAAAAATAAATTAATGGTCCAATTTTCACGAAAATTTCCATAATTACTTACCTTTGAATGAATATATTTCTGAAATAGTTTTTTTTCTAAAATAAATTAGGGGAAATATTTTTTATGAGGTCTGCTCCACCCTATATTATTTTATGTAATATGAAAAAATGAACCGGCAAAAACGATTTTTACTTTATTTCAATAAAGATAAGAGTCTAGATAATTATATCAGAAGATTTTATAAGTCTCAATGGCAAAGATTTTTAATAAAAGAACCATAAATACAGACTTCTGTTAAAAAATAATATCAATAAAGAAACTGGTAAATAAACCGACTGTTTTTCTTATTGTTCACGATAATGATGAGTAATTTTTCCCCAACTGGATAATTTGATTTTTGAATGAAATCTTCCTTTGTAACAGCTCTTTATGTTCGTTATTTCTTTTTTGCGAGATTTAAAAACAAAATTTCAAAAAATATTTACCTTTCTTCCTTCAACGTGACCTAAACTGATCACGCAACCTATTTGGGAAATATACAGTATCGATATTTTTTTTATGTATAACTTAAAAATACAGTTTTTGATAAATGTTGATATTCCTCATAAAGAGGCACTTATATTCTACCTGTATTACTCATCATACATATTTATTATATTTTTGTAGCTAGAGACATCATTTTAATCGGAGATGTTTTAGCATTACAAGCATTTATAGGCTACGGACCCAAATGGCTCTAATTTTTTAATTTCGTGACCAATTTTTCGTAAAAAAAATATTTCCTCTAATATATTTTTAGAAAAAAACTATTTCAGACACCTTTTATTCTAAAGGTACGTAATTATGGAAATTTTCGTGAAAATCGGACTATTAATTTATTTTTCATAGAATTAAAAAATAAAACCATAAAACTTGTTTTGAGTTACGTTAAATTTCAATTGATTTAACGGTGCAAAATGTAAACATGTTTTTCGTTTATAATTTTCATTATTTTTGTAAGCCGAATTTTTTTTTTAAATCATTAGGAGTTTGTTTAATGCTTCTTCTTTCGAGTAAATAAACAGATTTCAAGATAATATTAATCTTTATGCAAGTTTTATTATGTTAAATATAGTGGGGGGATAAATTCCACGGGGAAAATTGATAATTAGTGAAATTGAAAAATAAGTAAAATAATCAAGTAAACAAATGAAATGGAAAGAGATAAAACCAAAAATAATAACAGACACACACACACACACACACACACACACACACACACACATACATACAACACAAGAACAACAGGTAATTTTGATAAACATGAAAATTACACACACCCACCCATAAATAATCAAACAGACCACCAATAAAAAAAGGGGGTTGCCCAAATTCTGGTTTGGTGGTTGGTTTTGAAGGCTATCACAATGCAAGTGTAAAGAAAAATAAGGTGACTATAGTGTTGTTTGTTAACCTGTGATTTATTATTAATATTTCGAGATAAAAAATCTCTTCTGCAGAAGATCTCCGGAACTGAAGTTGATGCCAGTGGCTGTCCATTTGGTTCAGGTGATTTGATGGACATGGAAATTACACACACACACCCATAAATAATCAAACAGACCACCAATAACAAAAAAATTAATTCAAAGATCAAATCATCCAGTTGGGGAAAAATTACTCATCATTATCGTGAACAATATGAAAAACAGTCGGTTTATTTACAACACGGCCAGTTTCTTTATTGATATCATTTTTTAACAGAAATCTGTATTTATGGTTCTTTTATTAAAAATCTTTGCCATTGAGACTTATAAAATCTTCTGATATAATTATCTAGACTCTTATCTTTATTGAAATAAAGTAAAAATTGTTTTTGCCGGTTCATTTTTTCATATTACATAAAATGATATAGGGTGGAGCAGACCTCATAAAAAATATTTCCCCTAATATATTTTAGAAAAAAAACTATTTCAGACACATATTCATCCAAAGGTAAGTAATTATGGAAGTTTTCGTGAAAATTGGACCATTAATTTATTTTTCATAGAATCATAAAAAAAATCCTTAATTATAACTTGTTTTTGGCTATGTTAAATTTCAATTGATTTAACGGTGAAAAAATGTAAACATTGTTTTTCGTTTATAATTTGCATTAATTTTTGTTAGCCGAAATTTTTTTTTTAAATCATTAGGAGTTCGTTTAATGCTTCTTCTTTCGAATGAATAACAAATTTCAAGATAATATTAACCTTTTTGCAAGGTTTATTATGTTAAATATAGTGTGTGTGTGTGGGGGGGTAAATTTCACGAGGAAAATTGGTGGTATCCACGGAAAACTTTAATATGTGCAACATTTACGCACCAGAAAAATAGTATGATATTCAGGAGTCTATAGGCATTCATTTGGCTGCTTTTTTTCCCACCATCAAAATTACAAATTAAAAGTCATCTTTTTCGCCTTGGGAAACCTACCTAGTGGTGTATTGACTAACTTGCTGGACTGTGATATCGTCGAGGTGGAATGATACACAGAAGAAATTGAGTGCTTAATATATTTATTCTGCACCAGTATCCGGTGCTAACGGATTCATACAAAAACACAGAACAATAGAGTACAAACAATTAACAAGACAAAACTTACAAGAAACAGAGGAGGGTCAAATGCGGTATAGCCAAACGCAGTAAGATCAGTCCAAATATTATTCCACTTATTATCCCCTTTAATCGTAGGCTATTTAAGGCTGGTAGAGTGATCAAGGGGTGCTAGCTACTCTACAATATATATCTTAGTAAGCGTATTCGAACTCAAGTCACGCTATTAAGTTCACTTTCAGACTAATACCGTTGATAAAAGGTATTAGTCTCATTCACCAACTATGGGTTTGATAGTACCACTACTGTTATTCTACAAGGATGCATTGAAAGTTAATATGCCATAGACAAGCAAACAAACTAATGGAACAAAAAGAAAGAAAAACCGAACAAGTCACAATTCTGACAGTTGGAAAAAGAAGAAAAAAGAAGAAAAAAGATAATAAATATTGGAAAGAGTCCAATATGTATTTGTAGAGCTGGTTTAGGGAATTGAATCAGCGACCTGGTTTCACTGAAAGGATCTTCAGAATAATTCAGACAGCTATACATATATACAGTGCTACTCTAAAGTTTGTTAACACCCAGAGATGGTCATTGTTATTGTGAAAAATTAAAATGTAGATTTTCCAAATAATGAACACAAAAAGCGTATATTTTAGCAATCTATTTTAGCAAACAGTTATCTATTTCACCAAAACTAAAAATTTCACATCTGTAAAATTACGGGAACCGTTTTAGTTGGCACATCAAAGAACCTCTTTTTGCAGTTCTTAATTCAACCAAACGTCTTCTATGACCACTGAGCAGTCTCTCACATCTGTTGTTGGGGGGAGCCTACTCCTCGAAACAAAACTCAGCCAGTTGAGAGATGTTGGAGGAACATTAGGTCTAACCAAAACATTTCTATTTTGTTTGAGAACCAAAGTTTGACTAGATTGATAGATTTTAATGTCGATCAGTCCGGGATTATTTGATACCTAGTGGTTAGGGACCATCTAATCCACTTCCTTTCAAATTATTCTTTGGTAGTTTTTCTGGTATTCACTGGGTCTTTGTCTTGTTGCAGAACCCATTTTCAGCCAAGCTTCAGCTCTCCGAATAATGGTAGGATATTCTGATCCATAATTTGTTGATATAATTTGGAATTAATATTTCCAAGGATAATATGGAGCCGTCCAGGTCTAAAGACAGAAAAGCAGCCCCAAATATTTACATTTTAATAGCCATGCCTCACTGTTAGAATGAGGTTCTTTGGTTGGTAGGCAGTGTTCGCTTTGCTCCAAGCCCAGAAGTTTGGATTGTGACCAAGCAATTCTATCTTTGATTCATCTGTCCAAAGAATAAACTTTTAGAAGGCCTCTGGTTTGTCCAAGTGTTCTATGGCAAAGTTTAAATGGGCGACTTTGTTCTTCGTTGAGAATAGAGAAATTTCGTCTGATTTTATACACATGTACATTTACTCCAGCTGCTGCCAGCGAAGTCTGAAACTCTCTGAAGGTGATGGGTGGGTTATACTTTAATTCATTTATTATTTTTCGTGTAGTTCTTAGTGGACATCCATTCCTATGAAGAGTTGAGGTCGCGTTGAATGCTCTCCATTTGTAAATTATTTGTCTTGTCTTATCTTTGATGGAAATGCAATTTTTTGGAGATGATCGTATTGCTTTTTCCAGACTAGTGAAAAGTCAGTACCTTCTTCCTGGTGTTCCTCTCGGCATTGTTGATATGTGATGCATTACAGTAACGTAGCTGGTTTCCCCTCTCTTTTAATCTGTGTAGCCCAACCAATTTACTAAGGATCCCTAATTTGATAGTTCAACTTAAATTGAATAATCAAGTAACCAAATATTTTTCAGCTGAATTTATTACATATTTGACTTCACCAATACAGTTGGTGGTCACATATTATTGCACATGTCTGATATTTACTTTTGGAGAAATAAATCATATTTTTTAATAAATAATTAAAATACAGTTTTTTTTTCATTTATGTTCATTATTTGGAAATTTTACTTTGCACATTTAATAGGCTGACTTCACAATAAAAATTACCATGTCTGGGGTTTTAACAAACTTGCAAGCGGCATTTTGTAACAGCTATAGATGTGTATATACTCCTTTTTTGTTATGACAATTGAATTGGTCTTCCTCTTTGTTAATTTCTTATTTTCATTTCATTTTCTTTCATCTATATTTATTTTATTTTATTTTGCTGATTCTTCCTATTTTTCTTCTTCTAGGTAATCTATGCACATCCCTGTCTTCCCAATTTTAGCAGTGTGTTATCATAGCTAAAGTTCAGTTATCTACCAGCATTGTCTTTACATGTAAATCTATAGTAATACTTCAGAAGAGGAATTTGTTTGTCTTCTACAGACGGCCAACCGATTTGGTATGCATATTTATTGTACACAGAAGAAGATTTTTACGTAAGAAAAAGTTATTCCCCCTATAGAAAGAGCGCATCTCTAAAATTGAAAATAATCAGTGGTAAGCAATTTTGCTGCAACCCACAACTTATAAAATAAAATCTAAGTATAGAAACAGCAAAAGAAAAGTATAACGAATTGTCTAACTAAAATCATTATCTGTATGTCATTACATATTACTAACTAGGTTTATTCGCAATCATTAAGGCTGGAGATGAAAATTATATAAAATCATTGTTTAGTTAGGACTAAAAATGCAAACAAAGCTCCAAAAATTGATTTTTATGTGCCATTCAATTTCTAAGAAATACTTTTCTATAAAACTTGGTGATTTTTTTAAAAATTAAGTGTTAACTTTTTTCCAGAACCGTATAAATTATGTTATCTTGTACCAAGATAACCTAAGCACTATAACTGGTAAATCTCTTATCTATTATGGGAATTAGTATTTTACAATAAAAGTTACCGTGTTAAACTGTTTGTACAAATTTGTAAATGATAAGATAATACACCTGGCAAAAGTTATGGAATTAGCACACTTATTTAGCAGTAAATAAACTAATAATACATAAGAGGACATTTGAAATCAAGATATTTGAATTTTTTAAGAGAATAACTTTTTTTTATTTTAATAAAACACACATACATATATATGTGTGTGCATGTGTGTGTATTTTTGTGTATGTGTGGGGAGAGAGAGGGAGGGAGAGAGAAGGAGTTACATTCTGCTTTATGGATAAGTAGAGTGTGTACCAATAGGATTTTACATTTTAATTGTTTTAAATTTAAATATATTTTATATACAATAATTTTACAGAAATACATGTCCTGGATATGTCAGTAAACTGCATATGATATAGATGCTCCAATTCTGGAGCTCTGGGCAGTAAGAATTCACCCCTTTGTTGCCATTTCTTCCGGGTCCACTCTGACCCGTAGTGTTAATATCTGCTAGGTTCCCATTTCTTGTGCAAATCTCTGTATGAGATACGGTTTAAAATTAGTTTGAGCTACATTTGCTCTTAAAACAATTAAATCATAACTGAAGTATTTATGAGTTTATAAAGATTGTGACCCGTATTTAATTGCTTGCAAATCATTAGCATCAGATATAAATAATTTAAATCATAATTATGTACAAACTGTTTGGATAAAAAATCCATAAAAATCGTATAAATTAGTATTATATATAAATAGTTAATTGAAGATATATAATTTTTTACTAATGATGTGATGAAATAAGAATAGTTTCTTGAAACTACATATTTTTGTTAAAAAGACTGACTTTGGAATTGACAAACTGTTGTGACTGAGTTTATTGATAAACAACATTGAATCCGGAAAAAGTTAACATATAGGTTTATTACATTTTCGTACAGGAATATATAATAAATATAATCAAATACGCAGTTCTGCAAACAACAAATACTCTGTTAGAAAGACTAGCTACTACGACTACCTTCGGTGTAGTACGCATCTTTTATATTTTTCATTGGACAAACACAACTTTCTCGTAGGGGAAATATCCGCCCTTACGATACTATCTTTCCTTTTGAGATTTCCTTTCCTCTTTCTTTTGGGATCGATATCCGGAGTTTCGGTTGGATTTTATTTCCTTTTACTAGTTCTGCGCGTCAAAAAAATCATACAAAACCATCATTGGTTCTTCCAATCTTGTATCTCCACTGTCCCTTTTCTTCAATAGGTTTAGGTGACTTTTATGTACCCACCTCGGACCTTTGATCATGTATAATACTCTGCCGACACACGTTAGTGTTCGTTTGGCCATTTTAAGCTGTATTTTTGAGTAGTTTTGCAGTGGAGATTCCTTGTGGCACAAAGTTTGATCCTTTCCTGAAGTAGAAAGATGTAACATCAGTTTTAATCCTCATCAGTTGGTCCGGGTTAAAGAATTGTATAATCCTTATCGGTTGGTCCGTGCTAAAGAATTGTGTTATGCTTATCCGTTCGTCCGTGTTAAAGAGTTGTATAATCCTTGTCCGTTTGTCGGTACATTCAACGAGCAATTAAACGACAATTTATCAACGCCTTTAAATAGTAAATCAAATACATGTTTGAGCGTTTTATTGATAAGTACAAGCTGCAATCTTCAGCACACTTTATATATCAAAATTATCCACCCCTCTGTTTTTATTACAACGTGGGTGGATTGACCGGTTCTTGGTCAGGCATGACCAACACAGGTCATATAAGCGCTTGAATTTTTTCCTTTCCTTTCTTTCCCTTTGGCTGGTCCAGCTAAAAGCTCTCTTCCACAGATTCCATCAACACGAACGATCATCTCACCCTTCAAACAGACAGGAGTACCATAACAGGATCTAGGAGCTGTGGTAATTTTACCTAAGCTCTGGGCAAAAAAGAATTATAAACAGAAAAAGAACACAACAACAACAACAACAACAACAATAAAGGTAAGGAGTTTTATTCCCTTTTTCGTTTTCCTTATGGCCGACCGGGATGCCGGTTCGGCAGTGAAGGCCCTATTTAAGACCCCCGATAAAGGGGTTTCAAAATGACAAAAAAGACAATACAGTATCAAATGACAAAACATCTGTGAAAACGACAAGTAGGGAAGCTCCGAAGAATAAGTGGAGCGCGCCTCCAAAAATGACTGACAACGTCCATGAGCTGATCCAGCGGGCAAAAACCATCTCCTCCGAAGTCTTGGAGAATTGGCTGATGTGCAATTTAGATCAACTGCGGCAAGACGAAATCTCTTACTAGTCTGGGGGTTAAGGTGTTAGTTATCATAGCTGGCCCCTCATACCCTTTTTGGGACGTATTGTTACCAACTATTGAAGATACCGTCACCCTCACTAAAAAAGACCCTGGAAACGAAAGACCACATTGTCAGGATCGAATACCTAGGGTGGAAGCGGCGACAATATACGTGGTACCTAGTTACCTCTTAGGGGAGAACTTAGCCGCATACATGCTCCAGTTCGGTGGGATCAGCTTCACCACCTTCAACAACAGAGCTCCAGAAACCTCCCCCAAAATTAACACTGCCATCATTAAAATATACATACACCAGTTCCACGACCACACAAAAACCACCCCCTTCAAAAGAACACGCACCCATCTCATACTTTCGAGGGGTCAGCCCATCTCCATCATCAACTACATCATATAAACTGCAGAAGAGTCCATCCGTGGGTAGCTCAGAGGATGAGCTGTCCAATTACAAAACGAAATCTCTTTTTGGGGGTGGTAAAAACATTTGTTGGGTGGAGGGGACATCCTAAGAAAATCTCAACATTCCTCAAAAAATATTGAAGGACTTGTGGGTCCTCCTCAATTTTAAAGAAATCAACGGTATGGATGTCGAAAACCCTCAAAATTTCCCCGGAGCACGAGTCAATTTTGTCATCAAATCGTGCTGGTCTGGGAACATTATGAGCATAGTCCAAGAAGCCGTTCAGACTGTCGATGCCAGAGGTGGGGGGCTCTAGTATGAGCCAGTGAGGATCCCTATATGCTTACACCCTTCCCTCTATAGGGCTATCAAACTAACTTTCGCGGGGGACATCGGGGGGTGGTCGCTTATGACAGAGCCTTTACCAAAGATTTGGGCTCCGATTCTATGAGCCAGACAGTCAGTGTCTTTCCCCGGACATGTTTAGTCCAAGACACCAACTCCAGTAAATTATCACCATGGATTTGAGGTTAGCAAGTTTAAATGCTCGCAGCCTAAGGTCAGATTCGAAAAGGAAACAACACTTTTTCTGGCTTCGGGACCGCGAAGTGTTTACAAGAGACCCACTTTGATTCAAACTTCCATGAAGAGATACTGTCAAAGGATTACGAGCCTTTTTCACCATTTTTTATGGTCGTGCCAGGGGTGTCTCTTGGCCGATTTACAGAGACCTGCATGCAAATTGTTCTATCATTTTTGCAAAACCAACCGGAAGATTTTGTGTAGCGGATGCTACCATAAAAGGAAAATCTTTTCGGTTCATTGGGGTTTATGGGCCCAATGCCACGAGCGAGCTTTCTGACTTTTTTCAGCGCATTTGGAACGCTGTCCTTGATCCCAAGATAGACAGAGGGTAAAGTAGTAAGCGTACTAACAATTTGGATGTGAAATACTTCCGGGAATTTGTCGAGAGATTTAATCTCGTTGACAGGCTCCGGGAACATCATCAAAATCGGGTAGAATGTACTCGCACCAATAGTGGCGCCTCTGGTTGTCAGCTCTCCAGCTATATTGACCGAGTGTTTGTTAGGATAGTCGACCGAGATCTGATAGAGGGCCCAAGTTTCGAGTCTATAGATGGCTCTGGCCATAGAATTATCTATGTCGAGCTAAAATTAGAAAGGGTTAAGGTTAGGAGGTCTGACTACTGGTAAAATGATGCTTCCCTTTTGTAAGACAAAAGTTTCCTTAGCTAGCTAGAACTAACAATTAATTGACGGGAGCAGCTATTGGGAATAGTTGGTGGATATTTAAGGATAGTATTAGATCATTTGCTACCGGCATATATTAGGAGACTCAAGCTAGATCGTCTAGCTGAGTAAAGACTTTTAGAAAATAGGATAGACAAGTACCAGATATTTCATTCTATCCATTAAAAAATTACACTTTTCAAGTTCTAGCTTAAAAAACGTATTCATTGATTCTTTTAAATACTTGCCGAACATGTTTCCTATGTTGTTCCATATTTTCAATTTTTATCAGTATGTCATCCAAATATACCGTAGAGTATTCTAGACTGGCCAGCATAGCATCTATGATCTGTTGGAAAAGGCTCGGTGCCACTTTTAGTCTAAATGGAAGACGTTTTCGTGTATACAAATCCCGGTGCGTATGGATGGTTAGGTATTTGGAATATTCCTCATCGACTTTAACTTGTAGGTATGCCTTCGACAAGTCGATTTTAGAAAATATCTTTCCTCCCTTAAGTTTGGAAAAATGTCTTCTGGATTGGGAAGTTGTGACAGAGAACACGAGGTGAGTGGCGGGCGTGCAGTCTTGCCGTATTCACGAAGGAAGCAGGCAAGGCTTTTCCTGGCGTGTAGGACTAAACTACAATCGAACTCGTCCTTCAGAATGCGAAAGGGCGACACATTGGCGCGGGCACCGGAGTTGAGATGCCACAATCCCTTATGTGAGCGCCAGATGCCCGGATGATAGCTGCGAGCATTCCGGCGGCTGGGATTGGGTTGACAGTCCTGTGTGTCCCCCCCCCTCAACAAAGACCTGTTGAGTTAAATATTTATTTTTCTCCCTCTATTTTTTCCTACTATAAGCTATTTCGGCATATATTATTTTTAACGTGCAGCCAAGGTAAATTCCTACTTACCTCAACCTCAGTTTTTGGGGAAAAGTACAAGAGTTGCCGGAGGTTGTATAATATTGACATATAATGGCGGTTCGACAAACTCATCCCTGAATTCGACGGCTCCATGTCTGTGGGGGACTGGGTCGATAGAGTGGAGCTGACATGTCGATTATGTGGGGTCAAGCAAGTCGAGCTGGTCATCCGCCTGCGGCTAACGGGATGCGCTCTGGACGTTTACCAGCAGTTAAAAGACAACGAAAAGGCTGATGTTGAGCTGACTATGGCTGCGCTATGCAAAGCCTTTGCGATGGACCCTTGCACAGCGTACGAACGCTTTACAACCCGGACGTTGATGGCAGGCGAGATGGTGGATGTCTTCTTTGCAGCAGTGAAGAAGCTTTGTGGTTCTGTTTGGAGGATTGCCTGAACGGGCCTTGGTATACGCGTTCGTAACAGGACTCACGGCTCGAGTAAAACAACTGTTGAGGGCGTCCACAAGTATACAGGCAACACCGGTAGAGCATTTGCTTGAGCCTGCACGGGCTATCGTCAGGGATGAGGCAGAGCTGGGGCAGCCAATTGCAATGGTCAAGCAGACGGCCCAGAGTGGCCATATAACTCCCCCCAGGCTGGACCTTCGAGCCCGAGTGAATTGCTTCCGTTGTGGAAGGCTTGGTCACATGGCTAAGGAGTGCAAGAGTAACATGGATGAAAGACGTGTGTGCATATGCTGCTTCAAGTGTGGCGGGGTCGGACACATGGCCTAGAGCTGTCGAATCAGGAAACGAGTCAGGAGACAATATGTCAGCGCCGCTCTGATCCCCGGACAAGAAGTGAACAAGGATCAACCAAGCATCCGAGTCCTCGTCGACCAAACGCCTTGCTCGGCACTTCTCGATTCGGGCTGCTCTCGCACCATAGTGAGCGCAAGACTATGCCGCAACTGGAGCAAGAGAAGCGTTAAAATAACGACTATAAATGGTGACACCCGGGCATTCTGTGGAGTAGGGTCAGTGAGGATTCGTACTGACTCTGGTGCATCTGCTAAGGTCGATGTGTTGGTGACGCAAAAAGATATACTGGGCTTCGACCTACTGCTCGGATATCACGCCATCAAGGCACTGGGCGGTGTCCTCATCACACGAGGTTGAACTGTGCAATTCCTGGAGCCCCAGTGTGTGCCGCGCTTCACATCGATCGGCCCGACTTCAGGGTAGAGTTCGATCGACGCCAGAAGATCTGGACTGACTCGTGGAAATGGACGGACAATGAGGCGCCAACCAAGCTACGGAATAGCGTCGCAGAGTACCTCGTATCCCCGAACGTTAGGATCGCATGCGAATAGGAGCTTGACGCCTGGATCAAAGATGGCTGGTTGATCCCGTACCCTGACCAAAAGCTTGGCCCTCCCAAATGTCTGATCCCTTTAATGGCAATAGTGCAGTAGAACAAGTCGAAGGTGCGACCAGTTCTGGATCACCTGGGCTTGAGGCTTACACGGCCGATGCCGATGTATGTGCAAGCAAGTTGCGGGAGTGGCGCCAGAAAAAATCAAACGTGTCGTTGCTGGATCTGAGAAATGCCTATCTGCAGGTGCAGGTCGGCGAAACTTTATGGCCATTTCAGACGATGGTGTTTCGTGGAAAAAAGTACTGCCTGACCAGGCTAGGCTTCGGCTTTAATGTGGCACCACAAATCATGAAGACCATCATTAGTTCTCTGCTGTCCCAAGATGAAACTATCAAAAAGGCGACGTCGGCGTACCCCGATGACATTTACATCAACGAAGATGTGAAGCAAGCGTCGCACGTCCGAGCGAAATTGGCCTAGTTTGCAAGGATCCAGAGCGGCTTGAAGACGGAGCGCGTGTACTGGGCCTGGGTGTCGGGGGGGGGAGGCATCCTGCGATGGAGACGGGGAAGTGTGGTTCCAGGCATTCCTGAAGTTCTCACAAGGCGGACTGTTTTTTCCCTGTGCGGAAAACTTGTGGGGCACCTGCCAGTGTGTGGTTGGCTTAGTGCAGCAGTGGGCGTAATAAAACGCCGAGCGAATGCGGTGACCTCAGGATGGGACGATGAATCAGGTTGATGCCCTCCTCACCCGAATGATTGCAGAAAGTGTTGAGAGAGCAACACACGAGGACCCTGCCCGATGAGAGTGGTGTGTCAACGGGGAAGAAATGAACGTACAGGTCGATGCCAGTTCATTGGCGTTGGGGATCCTGTTGGAGAGGGATGGGGTCGTATTGGAGGATGCATGTTGGTTACGGCCCATGAATAATGCCCAGCACATCAACTTAGCTGAGTTGGACGCCTTTCAGCATGGCATCCAACAGCTAGGTTGAGGCAGGCAAAGAGATTCTTTTTGTGTCTACCATTGGGTGTCCGACACGCTGACTGGCAAAGCAAGAATACGCACCAAGGCAGCAAGCGAGATGCTGATAAGGCTAGACACCCCAAAGAGCCTAGTCTCGGAGTATAACCTGACAGTTAGCATAACACTGGTCGCGTCGTACTGCAATCTTGCTGACCAGTTGACACGAGTGCCGCACAAATGATACGTTGTCGTAAAGATGAGTACCGAGCCCGTTGGTCAAACCTACACTGCCACAGGGAGCACGATGAACCAGCAGCAGATAAAGGACACCCATGTGCAGAGCAGACACCCAGGCATCAAGAGGGCACTGTATTTCGTGAGACGCGTCGACCCAGCGGTGGCCAAGGTGTGTCAGTCGATTGACCCAGCACCAGTACGATGGCGAAAAGGACGCCTGGACACAAATGATGCGTGGCAAAGGGTGGGAATGGATATCACCCATTATTGTGGCAACTACTTTCTTACACTCATCGACTGTGGGCCCACCCGTTTTGCGATTTGTAGACCGCTGGCGCGGAAAGACTCAGCGAGCGTTCTTCGACAGCTATCGTCCGTCTTTTACGAACGAGCTGCACTAGAGGAAATATTAACCGACAATGACACCGCCTTCTGCAGCCTGCAGATAAGGCAGTTTCTGTGTGAAGGGTGGGGTCCGACTTCGGCTGCGATGCGCGTATGTGCGATCAGGTAACGATATCGCAGAAAGAAGTCACCGCAGTATCAAAAGGATCACCGCTATGAAGCAGTGCACCGTTGCGGAGGCAACATACTGGTACAATGTGACGCCGAAGGACGGGGTGTCCCCGGTAACAGCACCCGCAAATGCCATCCACACGTACCGGGTGCGGGTAAAAGGAATTGACATTGTGCAGTCACCTGTCGACAAAGTGGTTTGCGGGCCATATGATGTGGGGGATTCCGTTTGGGTGAAACCCCCAGGCAGTCGATGCACCACCCGATTCAAGCGGGGGCGAGTGACTGGTGTGGTCAGTCAGCAATCTGGACCTGGTCGACGGAGTCCTGCGTCACGTACGCGATCTCCACCCTGCTGTGGAGGTGGATTATTCTTCTACCGGCGAAGATGATGAGCCATCCGGAGACGAGTTGTTATTGAATGTCGTCAATGGTCCCGCCGAAGACACAACTGCTATCCCGTCGGACGATTCAAAGGCGGAAACTGTGGTGCACATACCGCTTCGAAAGAGCGCGAGAACCAAAAGGCCACCCCCACCCTGCACATGTGATCAGGAGATCAGGGGAGAGTGTGAGAGAACACGAGGTGAGTGGCGGTCGTGCAGTCTTGCCGTATTCACGAAGGAAGCGGGCTAGGCTTTGCCTGGCGTGTAGGACTGACCTAGAATGTGAAAGGGCGACACATTGGCGCGGGCACCGGAGTCGAGATGCCACAGTCCCGTATGTGAGCGCCAGATGCCCGGCTGATAGCTGCGAGCATTACGGCGGCTGGGATTGGGATGACAGTCCCGTTTGTGGGACACAGACGTCAGGAAGATAGGGGGAAATAGTGTATAAGTAGAAGGCAACACACAGAAGGGCTGTAACGGCAGAAACGAGAGTTACTATATTAGCTGCTAAGGATTTTCTTTTTGCCCCCCCCCCTCAACAAAGACCTGTTGAATTAAATATTTATTTTTCCCCCTCTATTTTTTCCTACTATAGAACTGGATAGTTATGATATTGACAGTATCTAGGCCTGTCAAAAAATCAGCACAGACTCGTATTTTTTTCTTTTTTATGTATACTGTCGGTGACGCCCAATCTAAATAATCCACCTTTTCGATCACTCCGACTTTCTCTAGTCTTTCAAGGTTTTTGTTTATTACCTCCAAAGATGAAAAAGGTACATTTATGTTAGGTTTGAATACTGGTTTTACTTTTTCTTTAATTTCGAATCTTACTTCGGTTTTCGTGCAACAACCTAAACCCTCAGAAAATACTTTGAGGAAATTCGCTCTTTGGGTCAGTTAGAAATTCCTATGTATGTCTGGATTTATTTTTTGCTGTAGTGTCTAATTTATTACAGAAAGAGTTTATATGCATCTCCCATAAGTCAAATAATATTATCCAGTTAATACCAAAGAGACACGAATTATTCCCTGGTGCAATGTAAACTTTTGAATTATACGTTTTTCCACCAGAAAACACGCTAGCCTTAAATTCGCCTTTGAATTTATTTCCAAATACACCTCTAGCGACTTTAGCAGTGTTCAGTAGTTTCGGTCGACCTATTTTTCCATGTTGACTCGTCAATAATTGAACTATCACTACCCGTGTCTAACAAACATCGTACCGTTTGTCCATTAATTTTGATTTTAACGTATTTTCTTTTTCTGCTGTTTTTCATTTTTTTTCTTCTTTTTTTGTTGATAAAACAACATTTACCCTATTGTTGGGCTTTTGTTCTTTTCTTTTTCGACATACTGAAGCTTTGTGGCCTTTCAACCCGCATTCAAAACATCGCGTTTTTTTTTAAATAAAATTAACTTCTTATTTTTACCACCGCAAACTTTGTATTCATAATTTTTTTCTTCACTTTTGGGGACTCTATGTTGTTCTATCCTTTGTACGTGCGATATATTTTTTTCTTCGATACGCGAGTTATCGCGTTTGACGTTAATTAACATTTGACACTCCTCAGTTACTTTTTGTAATGTGATTTCTTGATCCTGTTCCATGATTGTTAATATTCTGGAACGAATGACCTTGTCTTTGGGTGTCATTAACTCTTGTATGAAGATTAAACATTTGAACATGTTCTTTGAAATTTCGTTTATTTTAAACAGTTCACATTGACAGTTGTCCATACCGGCGTAAGAAACGAAATCCTCAATCCTATTTGACGATATTCAAACACTTATATCGCGTATGGAAGAGGCTATCACGTTTGTTGAAGATTCTAGACACCGTTTTAATCGTTTCGTCAAACGTAATTTCTTTAGGTTTTCGAGGTAGTATCAGATTTGTATACTTCATATTTTCTTGTGAACCCAATTTTTGAAGTAACAATGTAACTTTATCTTCGTCTTTTTGAAAAGATCGATTCGTATCTCCTAAAGTATGCTGGGAACGTCACACCGTTGTCGGGGTCATAACGTAATACTGAGAGAGAGTTTGAAATTCACTACCCAGAGAAGATTCTTGATCCCCTTTCTTGTACTATTTGATTTGTTAGTAGTTTCTCAAAATTCTCTTTTGGTTTCAATAGCTGGTTTTGCATTTGTTCTAATTGCTCCTGAACTAGTTGATTCCGTTCCTCTCGCAATTTTTGTTGTTGCTGCATAGACGTACATATAGACTTCATAATTTGCACCAACTTCTCCATTTTGTTTTAAAAGGTATTAAATTCCACAAAAATACCTCCAAACAACTGTACCCGACCGTGAGAACAGCCTTAAACCCTGTTTGTAAAAGTAAAAAAATTCTTCTACTTTTTTTCTAACAGACAAGGTAAAAAAAATGTTAAATGCCAGGAGAAAAAGCCTTTTTATCAAAACGTAATGCCAAACGCGAGAGAAAACGAAAATGCACAAGATTTTGCAGATTGCTTTTGTTTAAAAGAAAGTTCTGCCGAGAAAAAAATGCCTTTTTTTCTTTTCTTTTTTTTTTTTTTTTTTTTTTTTTGTAAATTCGTTTTCTTGCGGTTCAGGTTCAAATCAGTTTTGCGACCTGCTACACAAGTTTTTTATGAATCTAATTTGAAAATATTCTTAACTTTAGGCGGAATATTACATTAACTTATATCCTTGAAATTTGTTAACAAAACTTCAATGATGTGTTTTTTCGGGTTCGTTCGAATCTTCATCACCACTTGTTATATCGTAATGACCAGTTATACCGAGTGGTCGATCACGGGAAGAGTGATCTGTATGTACTTAAATAGTGGCTAGCACCACCACTACTGCTGAGGTACGGGGAAGATGGGTCATTCCATTATATATAAAAGAGACGGCTTCTAGGATTTCTAGGTAACGTATTCCAAAACGCCACTTGAGGGTGAACACATGGGTAGACCAAATCTATATATATATATATATATATATATATATATATATATATATATATAAAGTCCACTCCTTAAGAAAGAAAATTTTCTATTCCCTTCCATCCCCATCGCCTGGGACTTGAAAATACACCGACTGCACCTCTGCAGAGGAGAAAGATTCTCTAATGGGGCCACCTGTTGGCCGTGGATGGAACCCTGGTGGATGAGCAGTCCATGACATGCAACATTCTACTTTGATCCATATTAAGTTAGATGGCCGGTCGGGTAGGCCCCCTCCGATCAATCGGCTGGTTACGTCAAGCCTTAGCACCTATATGATTGTCCCAGCCCTATTGCTCTTATGGCAAGTCCGAACCCTTTTTTATCATACATGTGCTAGAAGGCAGTTGCTGATGGTCTTGTTGTTCTGGTTATGACGTTAAATTCTATCTGATGGGGAAGTTCCAATTCTGGAGCTCTGACGAATGTGGAGTATCCCTCCATCACTATTGCTCCCAGGTCCACTCTGACCCGGTGTGCTAGTAACTGTTAGGGTCCCATCTATGGGTTAGATAGAAAAACATGAATTTAAAAAATGTGTTTAAAAAATTGAGTTTGAAAAAATTGAATACCCATCAAGAATGAATAGATCAGAAAGGTCTTTGGCATAAAATAACCCAATGGGTTGACATGTCTTAAAATTCAATCAACCAACCAGCCTGCCCATTCCTTCCATGACAAATGTTATTAGGCTAATCTTTGCCAAGTCATATTTATAACTTCATTATCTCACATCACTCCATCTTCTGTCAGCGCTTTTCCGATAACGCTTGTTATTTCTTGGACAAGATTCTATTAAACTTTTTTAATCATCTGTTAACATTCCTTTTAGTTATGTGTCTTCCTCAGTTTTACCTTTTTTGTTTAATGATGCTTATGATATCTGTCAATGTCATTTCTGCCATTCATGTTCATCTCATTTTATCTGTTTGTTATTTCTAGCTTTGTCCTTCCTATCGATCTTTGTATGACTAACAATTCTTTTTTCTTGTGATTTATATTATTATATGGATTCCCTTTTCTGTTCGCCTACACACATTTCAGTTTATGGCATTGTTCGTTACTTTGGAATTATGTTCCTTATTCCTCTCTAGTAAAAAGGATAATTATGGGACACACAATATGCAAATTTGTTGAACACTAGGTATTTGTTCTATATTCGGTTTACAGTATAAACAGACATAACATTGAAAATAGCCTGTGTACTTTTTAGCAACATGAATCTATACATACATATACTGTTCGGAAATCAAAATAGGGAAACTGACGGCAATATCCATATACAAGCAAGACTAAAACTCCTTGAGGAAATCTGAAAAATGGTTTTGAAAGCTTATTGAGCCAATTGCTTCTGGCTATGCGATGCAACAAACGTCACAAGGTGTTTATCGATTTGCATTTGAGCATGAAAATGAAAGAATGTATTGCATTCATAATATTCTATTCAATCTTCCCAACACAGAAAAAAAGAAATTAGTCTCATTGTGTTATATAATGGGAATAAATTAACATAGACTCCTCTACAATTTGGTGTCTGCTGACTTATTAATTATTTGACCCAATGTTTCGCAAGAGATATTGTTGTTGTTAAACTTAGAATATAGAGTTTCTATACAGGTTACGCCTTCTATCGGTTTTGATCATGAGTTTTAATTTTTGTTGTTGTCAGTAAAGGGCTGACAGATTAATATAGAGATCGAAATTCTGATATAGATGCGCATTTGTAAGTATTCATTATAATAAAATAAGGCATCCTTTTGTATAGAAGTTTTATTGCCATATAGAAATAAATGACAATTATGTTTCAGGATAAGTTAATATCATATATGTAATATATATATATATATATATATATATATATATATATATATATATGTGTGTGTGTGTGTGTGTGTGTGTGTGTGTGTTTTGGCTGTCAAATCGTTGACAAGCAAGACCATTTCCTGTTCTTCCTTTTTTTTCTTATTTGTAAACATTTGAAAGGGCGCGAGCACGAAGATGACTCTTCAGTCCACTTAGACTCCTGAAGTATCTACTACATAGTAAATATACTTGAGTGCGAGTAATATTTGACACTGTATCCTTGTATTTTCTCAGATGACTCACCAGACCAGTCCTAGAGAGACATCTCATTCCACATAAACTAGATGTTGGAATTTCTCCATTTTGGATTTTGCTGGACTGGAATTCACCCTTTCTAACAGCCCGTTTCAATTTTTGGTCTTTAATTCGGTTGGACTAAAATTCTTTCACAGTCCGGTAGATGACAGCTCTCCAACCATATCTGTTAGAAGTTAGCTTCTCCCTGTCCTCCACAGTGATAGAAGGATTCTTCAGAGTGTCCTTGAAGCAGTCCGTAAACCTTAATTTGAGTTTGCACTGACGATGTTTTCCAGATGAGATTTCCCTGTAAAAGTTGTTTTGGGATTCAGCAGTTATTCATGCAAACTAGATGACCAGACAAGCGAATACGAGATGCAAGGATCAAACTCTCAATGCTAAGCAGGTAACATGTTTCAAGTATTGTGGTATCTGGTGCCAATTACGACCACTCTGTATCCCTAAAATCTTGCGAAGGCAATTCTGATGGAATCTCTCAGGTGTCAGGTGTAGTCTGTAAACAACCCAGGTCTCTCAGGCGTACAAAAGTGAGCACACAGACTCAGTGGGGATCTTAATGCCACGTTGGCTCCAAACCCCTTTCTCAAGCAAACTAAAGGATCTCATTGATTTTTGCAACCCGAGGGAAATTTCCCTATCCAAAGAGTTGGCCTGTGTGCTCCCAAGATAGACAAAGTGATTGACAACTTTGAGGAGCTCACCATACACAAGGATAGTGGGATCCACAAAGCATTTATTCGGTGCACTCTGATACACTACAACAGTCTTTTGTATTTATGGTTAATCCAAAGGCTGTAATATATATATATATATATATATATATATATATATATATATATATATATATATAGATATAGATATAGATATATATATAGATATATATAGATATATATATATATGAAAGCGTTGATTGTGCTTCTCGTGTCAAACGGTTAACTATTCCCTCTTTCTTTCATAAATATAGTTGCTCTTGAGGATGACCGCTTTATTAAAAGGTCGAAACAGATATCTGTCAGCATACTGATATTATCATTTGTTTTTTCTATAAATTTTCAATCATACATACATATATATATATATATATATATATATATATATATATATATATATATATATATATATATATGAAATCATACTAACTTATTATCAGATGGTGAAAGTGTTATAGACAAGAGGGATTAAATAATCAGACTACTTTTTAATAAAAGCAAAAGCTGAAAGATATTCGGTATGCTGAGCAGTGAAGTTTAGAGTTGATGTAACTTATTGTGTTATTGTATATTCGTCCGACTCTGCTACTTGGACGGACTCGAAAAAGGTCCGCCTTCTATTACGCAAACTGGGGACGACTGAGCACACCAGATTTGTTGACTATATTTTGCCCCGAAAGACCAGCGAATTAACGTTTTCAGAAGCTATCAAACTCTTAACAGAATTGTTTAGCCCTAAGACTTCATTATTCCATAAACGTTGGAAGTGTATGAACTTAATTCGAAAGGAAAACGAGGATTATACAACCTTCGCATCCACAGTTAATAAACACTGTGACGATTTTAAGCTGTCTGAATTAAGCGCTGACAATTTTAAATGTCTAATTTATTGCTAGGGTTTAGTATCAGCGAAAGACGCTAAAATTAGACGAAGGGTATTAAATAATCTGGAAAACGAGCCTACCTTGACTCTGCAACAATTGACAGAAGACTCTCAAAGGTTTGTCAGTCTAAAACAAGACTCAAAAAATATCAAACAGTCTGCTGTAGCACACATTAGGAAATTGCGTGATAATAGAAACAAATTCAGACCTCCCCCAAAAAAACAAGTTATTCCTTCTTCACCTAAGAAGAGACACGACGATTTGCCCCGTAATACTTGCTCTGGATGTGGATTCTTTCATTGGTACAGGCTGTATGTACCGGAACAAGAATGCCTAAATTGTGACCGTGTCGGGCACAAGGCCTCTCACTGCAGGGAAAAAAATCCGGAAAAAGCAGCATAAAAACGACAAAGTCAGTCGAGCAAAATGGCCGTAACATAAGAAAATATGTACTGGTTCAAATTTTAGGCAGAAACGTAAAACTCCAATTAGATTCTGGGTCGGACTTAACGATTATCAACGCTTATACTTGGAAAAAGCTAGGTAAACCGACGATGTTAAGAACGAAACGAATAGCCAGATCTGTCACGGACGGAAAAATCGAATTCGAAAGTGAAGTTATCACCAATGTAACTTTAAAACGGGCAAACCCAGAAATTAAAAATATTTGTTCTAAAAAATACAAACAATTTATTTCGGCTATGCAAAAATTTGAGTTGTGGAATTCGCCCATTATCACATTTTGCCAGAAAATAAAAAATTCAACGGCCGAGTCAGAAAAATTAATAGAAGAATTGAAAAAAACTTTTCCTGACGTTTTTTATGGGGGTCTTAGTCGTTGCAAAAAAATGACTGCGAAACTCGCATTACAGGATAAGATCCAGCCAGTATTTAAGAAGAAAAGAAATGTGCCATTTGCCTCATTAGAACAGATCAACAAAGAGCTGGATAGACTTGAGAAGACCGGCATTCTTTCGAAAATTGAATATAACTCGTGGGCCGTCTACGTAAAAAAGAAATCTGAAGAAATCCGCATTTGCACCGACTTCTCCACGGGGCTCAACGCTGCAATTAAGGATTATCATTACCCTTTGCCAAGCCCAAATGAAATATTCACAAAAATGAGTGGGGGAAAGAATTTTTCAAAAATCGACCTCAGTGACGCTTATCTACAAATACCCATCGAAGAAGAAAGCTCCAAACTGCTTTGTATTAATACCCATCGGGGATTATATAAGTTTGAACGGTTGGCATTTGGGATCAAGGTCGCCCCAGCAATATTTCAGCAAGTAATGGATACAATGCTGGGCGGACTCGATTTTTCAATCGCCTACTTGGAAGACATTTTAATAAAAAGTCAAGATACGGAGCAGCACAAACAACATGTCCACCAAGTTTTCAAAAAGATTCAGGACTACGAGTTCAAACTAAAAGAATCTAAGTGCGACTTCTTCATGGAGAAAATAAAATACCTCGGACACATAATCGACAAAGAGGGTAGACGGCCAGATCCAGAACGGTCTATAGCTATCAAAGAAATGCCGGCTCCCCAAAATGTTTCGTCACTACAAAGTTTTTCAGGACTTGCTAATTACTACCACACTTTTATTCCTAATATGTATGATTTACGTGCCCCGCTAAATGAACTTCTAAAAAAAGACAAGTCCTGGGAATGGACTCCCGAATGCCATAGAGCATTCGAAAAAATCAAAGAAATTTTGACGTCGGACTTGTTTCTCACACACTTCAACCCAGACCTAGAGATTATTGTTGCCAGCGACGCCAACTCGTATGGCATCGGGGCATGCATTTTACACAAAATGCCGGACGGGTCACATAAACCCATAGTCCACGCATCAAGAACCCTTCTACCAGTGGAGAGAAATTATTCCCAAATTGAAAAGGATTCACGCGGGATAATATTTGCAGTAACCAAGTTCCACCATTACATTCACGGTCGGCACTTACAGACAGACCATAAGCCCTTACTTACCATCTTCGGCTCAAAAAAGGGTTTGCCTACACACACGGTGAATAGACTGCAAAGATGGGGAACGATCCTCCTAAATTATAATTTCAACATGGAATTTCTCCCATCTAAGAAACTCTGTCACGCAGATGGACTCTCTAGATTGATACCCAAACAGAGTGAACCCTTGGAAGACACCGTGATTGCTTCCCTTCGAATTGAAAGGGATTTAAAAACTTTGCTGTGCAACACGATAAGGGAACTCCCAGTAACTCTTGACGAGATAAAACGGGAGGCAGTGAACGATGAGTTCATAATACAGACGAAGGAAAAGCTAGCACAAACAGACCAACAAAGTCCAGATGCCTTCTCCATATGCAATGAAGTACAGCGAACGAGTGGTCATCCCAGCTACGCTACAAAAAAAGATCCTGAAGGATTTTCATATGGGTCATTCTGGCATTACTAGGATGAAAAGTCTACGTATATTGGCAAAACAAGGACAAGAACATTGTGAAATAATGCATGGGCTGTGCTTTAGCAGCTAAGGCTCCCCCAATAAAATTCAGTCCTTGGCCTAAAACAAACAAAAATACAAAAGAGGATCGGCAATATGGTGTATATTGTCGGAGGTCTCAAGTTTTCCCATAAGAGACACCTAAACCAGTTAAGAAAACGCTTGACGGAGGATGTTAACAGCGGTCCCTTGGAACAAGAGAAGGTAATGGATGTCATATATGACACATTTAGCTTACTTACTCTACAAGCAGCCCCTCGACAACGCAATTCTTCAAGAAAACGAAGAGCGACGGAGTTTATCAACATAAATCCCAAGAGAAAAAATACTAAGACTCCTGTGGAGTGAAATCTTAGGAGGGGGTGTTATAGGTGATATACCCTATAGACTATAGTGGAATGCGCCGACGGTTACTATAAGTAACAGGAACAATTATGGTTTGACGGAAGCTAATGCGAGTCAGCTCGTAACTCTATTTGTCGGACGCAATTCCACTTCTCTTTACTGTAATTGTCTACTCTTTTGTTAATACATTTTCCTACATTTGTTACCCGTCGTTTTGTCTTATTTTGACCCCCTTAAAACCCCACTACAAATATGATCAGTTTTCTTTTTTTCTAAATCACTATCTTTTATTATTTATCATCTTCGAAAATGTAATGCCCTTCATTTTTAACAATTATAGCTCAATGGGAAGGCAAAAGAAATTTGACGGATACCCGGAAAAAAATTGAAATACTGTTTTTAACTTCTCTGTTTCTGGATGTGCAGAACATCTATTGTCATTTCGTATGTATAGAATTTCTTTTAAAGATCAACTTAAAAAAAACATATTGATGCGTCATGCAAAGAATTTTCAAACATTTGAAACTAAAATATTAAGATTGGGTGAATTTTAGATCTTTCAGAATAATTGAAAAGTGTAAGCTTGCCAAGGCACGAATATAAAATAGTATATTCAAAGGAAAATTTCCCTATAAATGTTATTTCAATACTAGCATAGTAACTGTCATCATCATATCGCGCAGGCAGCACGGATATCCATGACAATCTCTCGCCAACATTCCCTATGATTCATCGCCCCAGGGAGTTCTTCCTCTCTGCAGCCAGCATCTTTGCATAGCTAGTCAATGTAGGTCCTTGCTGGGCGGCCCACACTGGCATGTCCGTGTGTTGGCTTCCACAGGAGAACATGAGTTCGTCCTTACTTCTCCAGCAGTGCCCCGCATGCCTAGTCCGTCTCACTCGGATGGTCTGTGAGATAGGGGGCTGGTGACCATACAGCTGCTCCCTTGTGGGGTGCTGTCTCCATGACTTGTTCAATACTGCTCGCAGCATTCTTGTGCAGCTCCCATCTAGCTTATTCTCGAGGCGCCTCGTTAGGGTCCAGGTGGTGCAGCCATACAGCGGTACTGATATGACTACAGCCTGGAAGAGATGTCGCTTTAGTTTGTCAGTGAGATCAGATTTCCATATGACAGATAATTTGTTCGTGGCCATCCACGCCTTTCCTATTCGTGTATTAACATCGCTATCTGTGGATGAGATATTACTCCCTAGGTATGTGAATTGTTCCACTGGCTTAAGGGGCATACCGTCCAGTGTGGAGATGTCTCCTTTCTTTTTGAAGCTCATGAACTCCGTAGGCCGATGCTTCTTGCTGCCTCCTCCAGGCTATGCAGTAGTGTCTCAGCCTGTGCCGGTGTATCTGCAAAAAGTGCGAGGTCATCAGTATAGTCTGCATCTGTGACTGTTTGTGCAGGATATCTCCTGCTTCTTGCCTTTTTTAGTGTTAAGCCTTTTTCTTTTATGGTATCTAATGATGTTCGGAGTACATAGTCTAGGCATATTATAAATATATATGGTGCTAATGTGTCTCCTTGTAGGACTCCTGCGACGATGTCAAAGAAATCCGTATCGCCATCAGGTGAGCGTGCCATTGCCTTAGTGTTTTTGTAGAGCATCATTATAGCGGCAGTAGTTTCTTTGGGGAGACCATATGCCAGTAGTATTTGTTCCATTTTCCGTCTATGTATAGAATCAAATGCTTTGGAGAAATCTACGAATAGTAGCGTTGCCTCCAAATTCTTTGCTCGAACCCCTTCTATGATCCTTCGTACAGTTAGGATCTGAGAGGTTGTGGACCTATTTCTGCGGAATCCATTTTGGTTTTTCCTGAGGATTTTCTCTATTTCGGGTCGGATTCGATTAAGAAGAAGGGCATTATATATCTTAGCTGCAATGGCAGTAAAGGTTATGCTTCTGTAGTTTTTAGCTATTCCCAAGTCTCCTTTTTTGGGGAATGGGACGATGCATCCTCTCATCCATTTATCTATTCTGTTTTGCCTATATACTGCATTGCATAGCCCGAGAAGTATGTCATTGAACTTACCCATCTTCCATACTTCAGGGGGAATTTCGTCAAGTCCTGCAGCTTTTCTACCTTTTAGTTTTTTTAGGACTTCGTTGAGTTCTTCTGTTGAAAAATCCCCTAGTTTGATATCTAATTGTCTATCTATGATCTTTTGGATGTTATTTTCTATGATTTTAGGTGGGTTCCCCAGAAGTTTCTGGAAGTGGTCTTTCTGTTTCTGAAGTCTATCTTTTTGGCTGGTTGCCTTTAGCTTTGATCTAGAGGTACCTTTCCTACCGATAATTTCGTTTATTGTTTGCCATGCTAATCTCGATTGTCTGTCTTCCACTGATTGTCTGATATTATTTATTTGTGCTTCGATATATTCTATTTGTTCTTTCTTGTATGTTTTGGTTAGTTCTATCTGGGCTTTCTTAAAGTTGTGCTGGTTTATGTTAGTTAGTTTTATTTTATTGCGTTGGGCTGCTTTTTTTTTATATCGTTTCTCCTTTGTCTAACTGCTTCCGTCTCCCAAGGAACAGTGTGTTTAGCACTTTGGTTGGTACACATTGGTCTGCTGCTTCTAGGTGCGCACTAACAAAGTTTTCATACTCCTCGTTTGGTGTGGAGCTTTCAGATGACTCCTGGAGGATATTGAATTTATTTCTTACTGCTACAGCGTAGTGATTGCCTATATCGCTGTTAGCTAGTGTCGACCAGTCGTATCGTATAGATTTACTTGTTAGTTTTTTGTTTCTACGTAGGCTTAATCGTAATTTTGCTGTAACTATTCTGTGATCGGAGGATACTCCTTCAAAGGAGGAATACGCTTCGCAGTTCATTGCGCTATTTATCCATTTTTTGTTTATTAGGATGTAGTCTAGTTGCGCTTTTGTGCTATTTTGGTACGTGTATGTCCATAGTTTGCCCTTCCGTTTTTGGAATTTGGTGTTTAGACAAGCAAGCCAGTTCTCTATGGAGAACTCCGCTAAAAGATCACCATTCCTGTTTGGGGTATTGTGCAAGCTGAATCTATTGTTTTCGTTTTTTCCTACCTGTGCATTCATGTCTCCCCAAATGATCAGTACGTTATGTTTGGGGGGTATCGGCATAGGGAGGATAGCCCATTGTAGAATGTTTCGATGTTTGTTTCATCGCTAACATTTGTGGGGCTGTAACATGAGACTATAGTCATGCAGGGATTGCCATTAAACGTAGCGCTTATGATTCTAGGTTGGATTTTTTCAATGCTGTTAAGTGATTTTACTGCTCGAGGGCTGAGAAGCATTCCTACACCTCATACAGTGGCATTGACAGAGTTTTTCCATGCAGATGCTGACACAAACGTCCAGACATTTCCAGATTCATGGTATTTTATTTCTATATCACCATGGTCAAGTCTGTGTTCTTGTACACATATGATGTCTATATTCTTTTCGGCTGTGGATGCCGTAAGTTCGGGGAGTTGACCTATCGTTTTTAGTGTTCTAACGTTAAATCTTGCTATATTGAAAGATTTTTTACATCTAAGTAGGTTTGTATTAGATTTGGGTTCTATGTCTTTCTTATTAGATAATGCGGTTTGGGTTATGTCTTCTGTTGGGTGTGTGCCTTGTTTGTATGTGCTGGGAGTGATGTGATTTTGTTGTGTCATGTTTTTTGAGCTCCGTAAGGTATTTATCGAACACTGGGTCGGTGCTCGAGCCTCAGCAGAACGCGTACCGTTTTTGATAGCAGGGTGTACGTTGCTACATGATTCTTGAACTTTGTGTAATGTCATGAGAGGTTTTGGTTGGGTCGAGGTCATCGATATCTATCGGTAGCTGTTTGACTCATCAATAGGCGCCGGTCTTAGAGATGAGGAGCAGTAGTTACCTGACTGAACTTGTTGATCCCGGCCGTTGACCCATTCTGTTTTCTTCCGCCCAGCATCTTATGATATACGCCGTTGGCCTATTTAGGTTCTTCCGCCATATCTCACATCCACCACGCTGCTACCCATGGTTTGGTTTTACGTGCCGAGATGGCATGTACATTTTTGTACGAGGGGGGGGAGTAAGCGAGAAACGAGGAAATGGAGAAATGGAGAAGGGGAGTGAAGGTCTCAGATATAAGTTTTAACTTAGTATAAGTCCACATGTCCCCACCTAATTTTGCGTTAATGAGGGTGGAGCAAGTGGCAGAGAGAGGGAAAGAGGAACAAAGACAGAGGGACATGACTACAGGTCAGTGGGCGAAGGAGGCTGATTTACGATAAGAATATCTCAAATATGGTGGGTTTTATGGGAGAAGGAATTATCTATTCTTCAAATTCGAAAGGGGGCGGTGGATATATTTATAAAATAAAGTATACAGATATACAAAATAACGAGATAAAGAGGCCGGGGGAGAGAGAGAGGGGGAGAGAGAGAGAGAGAGAGAGATAATGTCGGGAATAGCTACAGGTCACTAGGGGGCTGATTTTAGATTTACGATATCGTCAGACCTCACCATTTTTGCAAATTATTCTTTCATGTTTAGTTCAAATGGTTACAGTAAAATCAGAATTTCTAACTTTGTATAAATATGTGAAACACTAGTAATTTGAACGTAAAACTTTTAAATGTTAACTCAAACAATATTAATAATTTACCTTCAGTGTCTCGAAATATTGAGCTGAAATTTCAACCATGTGTGTGCTTCGTTTGAAGAATATCTCAAATATGGTGAGTTTTTATGGGAGAAGGAATTATCTATTCTTCAAATTGTATTTGTTAGAAGCATTAGTCGACTAAAGTACTCAAGTAAAACATAAGAAATATACGAAATATGAGGAGAATTAAAAGAAGAGATGAAAAGGCGGAAAACATTGTGAGGAAAGAGAAATTGAAAAAGAGGGAAAGGGTACGAAATAATTCTGAAAAGGGAATTATAGAACTAAAGTATAAAACGTTATTATGCAAGAGTAAAAGAAGAGAAAGTTCTTACTCGGGGAAAAATGACGTTACGAATATTTGAATTTCTAGAGTATTTCGTGTTGCCACAACAACAGAATTCCTCATTAGCATTTAATAGTGATCTCTATCAATAAATAATAGGAAAATAGAAACACACCACTAGCAATATCAATTTTAAAATTGGAATGAAAATTGTTTTATTCTAAAAGTTAGAGCATTTAAGGCGAATGCGCCAAAGAAGAAAAATCTCGTGACTATGCACTATTTCTGGTGTGTAAAGTAATATCCAGTTCTTCTTTCAATTCTTTAAATTAATTTTTTTATTTGGTGAACTCCTTTCCTTTAATCCTATTTTTGTTTATATATAATATATATATATATATATATATATATATATATATATATATATATATATATATATATATATATATATATATATATATATATATATATATATATATATATATATAGGGTGTAGTGTGTTACGCTACCTTATACCCAATATAAACCAATGGGAAATCCTATTGTCCGACCCTTAGAAATTATTTATGTTATTACAACAGCATTACTCATTACGTAATAGATACCATTGATAATATATGACATAACTATTTAACATTAATAAAACAAATACAAGAATTATAGAAATATTATTTTGATAGTTGCCTTTGTATTTGTGTATGTACAAGATGCGATGGATAAATTGTCGCCATTTTGAATTATTAATTTACTGCATACATTTTTTGTTTTGTTTTTTTGCCTACTGTTGGATAAGTCTAGTAGTGATTACGAAGATATGGCAACTTGGAAGACTCACTCTAATTGTTCAGATAAGAAAAGAACTCCCGAATTTCTTGGTAAGATCCAGGTAGTTAGCGCATGAAGACATTCACTATTTCTCATACAAGATGAGAAAGGGACATGTGATTTTAATCATAGGCTATGAAAAAGAAGAGAAAAGACCGAAAATGGTTTGTTTTTTCTCAGGTGAGATCATTTTCTTCCAGGATCAGATAGTGAACTCACAGAACAGCCGTTGGTTTGCTTTGTTTCCACAAGAATGACCGATTTAGATGAAATGCAAACACTCGGTCAACATCATGGTAGTTGATGTGGTCATTAGCGATTTTGACGTTATGACATTTATTTTCGCATGTGGTCTCAGACTCAACACGGAAGCCTACATCAAGTTCCAAGAGGTGGTATTGTTGCCTTGAATCGAGAAGGTGGCTGCTGAAAGACCCTCTGTCTTGCAACAGTAGTCTATGCCATGCCACACAAGCAATAGAACCGAGTCTTGCTTGTCAGAACATTTCTGGGACCCCATCACCTGTAAAATCTAAGAAAATAGTAATCCTCTTAATTATTATGTGTGAGGTGTGGTTGAGCGAGAGACCATCAAAACTCAATCAAAAAGCGCAATATCAAAGATGAACCACAGATGAACTAGAAATATAACGGCAGCATTAACCAATTTAAACAAGGAGATCGTCGGAAAGACTTGCAGAAGATTTCTAAGTCGTCTTGAAGCCAGGGTTTGAATAAATCTAATCTATAGTATTTCAGGATGTTTTCATGAGATTTTGGTAAATATATCTGATAAAGTGAGATGTCAGTGTTATTTTCATTTTTGTATAATTTAGACGACAATTTACTCATCGCATCTTATGTGTATGTATGTATGTACGAGTGAGATTCAAAAATTATCCGCACTCTTGTTTTACGGAAGGCAAGCTCATTGTGGATGTTTTGATAGCCGGAACCCAGAGTAATCTATAAAGAAAAAGCTACTTCATCGATGATAACTCATTGGTTGGCCATCACCATCTTCCGAGCTTGCTGAATCTTCTCGTCTGTGGCGGTGGTTGATGGGCGTCTTATTCCCCTTCGTGCAACACGCTTATCTAGCCATTCTTTCAAACTCTCTATCCACTCATACACACTTCTATACGTCCCCTTATTTTGCTAAAGACCTCCGATTAATTTCAGTTCCAGATGTACCTTCCGACCAGAAAAATCGGTCCATTTTCTTGGTGTTGACTGCTAGTAAAGACAGCAAGCAAAATGGCGCAATCATGTTAAGACTTCGATCACAACAGTGCTAACTATAAGCATGAATGCACAAAACGCTGTGTGACAATAATAAAGATATGTTATATCGAAAGTGCGCATAATTTTTCACTCGTCCTCTTATGTATGTTTGTATAAGTATGGAATTTTTTCACATAAACTCTATCCAATAATTTCCACTAAAGTCACAGACACAGCTATTATCCTTGGATCTCCAGGATTCTTCTAAGTATCCAAGCAGATTTTCGTAGTGCGGTCTGTGTGGCTTCCTCTAATCTCCAGTTAATCGAATCTCTTTTGAGAACTGTTGTAAGGGCCCCGACTACCATTGGTATCACCGTCACTTTCATGTTTCACAATATTTTCTGCTCTCCGCCAAGATCAAGGTATTTGTCGAGTTTTTAGCTTTCTATCTCTTTCACTCTGTCATCTACTGGTATCACAAAATTCACTATAAATTAATCAAAATTATGTTTGGTCTTTTGGTCGGCGTTGGGTGGTCCGTTTGTATTTTCAATTTCCAGAGAATATTATGTATTTCATTTTCAATGAAAGCTTCGGGTTTGGTTATATACCATTCATCAGTATGGTGAAATATCAGTTTCTTGTACAATTCCCAGTGGTTTACCTTCCCCACCCATTCGTGCCTATCATTGTATTCCTTTTATGCTGGTTTGCTGCAGACACTTATTATGTGATTAATTGTTTTATCCATGTTATGACACAAACGACACTTGATATTCACTTGAACAATGGCCGAAACGGTACTTTAGTTTCTATTAGAATCACTATAAAACAACAGGTAAAGTAAAGAAAAGCACACTCAGAAAGATGATTTTCCCCAAATAAATCGGACAAGAAAACTCCCAAAAAACTGAAAACCACATTATTAGGAAACCCAGTACAATTACAACTGCAACAAAATTAACACGGGAATAAAACAAAAAAATGGAAATGATAAAGAAAATCATAAAAGGAAGTATAACTATCCGTAAGATTAAAGAAATCATTGAACTATAAAACGAAAAATAAAATAAAATACTGAAACCTATTCCAAAAGACGACACCAAATAGTTGAAGAGGTTAATTTATACAGAATTAAAGGTGATAAACACAAAAGACGACATCCCAAAACAACAAAACATAAGTCTACAAACATGAAACAGTGAAAAGCATGAAGGAAAATGAGTAGCGGGATATAACTGAAACAAAACAATATTTTATTAAACATTTGGAAGAGATACTAAAGCACAATAAAAAGTTTGAATAACTAACCAACATGAAAAACGATTTACAAGGAATCAAAGAAGGATTAGAAGGATAAAGGCATCTAAAATCCCTAAGAAATACCCTTAAGAAAACAGTAAATTGGAAGATATGAATGTGCGATGGAATCTAAGGCTTCTGATTCAAGCGATTCCCATTGTTTCCAGAAAGATCGAATAACCAACTTCATGAGGAGAGCTATGGAAAACTGGAAAGGGAGCTTAGTAATTGGGACACAACGCTGAACAAAAGTTAAAATGAATTATATGACAGGCTGCTCATCATCTTTTTTTATCTGACAGGCTGCTCATCATCTTTTCTACTATTCGTCAAAATTAATCTAAATGCAAAAGATTATAGAAATCAAGTCAACAAATAATTTATGTATATGGATGAGGTCAAAGTTTTTGTCAAAAACAAAAACAAAAAAACTAGAATGCCAAATACAAAGAGAATGTACAGCTATAAATACATAGAAATATAAAAAGCAGTTTCTATCAAACAAACAGAAATAAAGCAAAAAGTCAGAAAAGATCATTTCAGAAGAGCAAGGAAACTGCTGGAAACAACAATTTGCAGGAGGGACTGAATCAAAGAAATAGATACCTGGTCAGTCTCTCTCCCAGCCACTCCCAAAACTCGATAACAGAAGAGCCCAGGAACATAGACCACAAAGCGATAAAATTAATGACTATGAGCAAGGCCTTACGCGTGAGAGGTGATGTGAACAGATTATATTATGTTACATGAAAAGAAAGGAGTGGTCTCGCCAGCATTGGGATTTTGTGAATGGAACTCGAAGAATGTGAAAAAAAAAGAGTAAACATGGCTTAATTGCAATAACTAATAATAGCAACAGAAATAACAGAGAAACTGGAACTATTAAATCGAAAAAAAAACAAAGATTGGAAGAAAAACTTCTATATGGATACTTCAAAAGAAAACTGAAGAAATAGTATACGAGGTAACATGTACAAATCTACCCCGCAGCTTTCTCAAATAAGGCTGGGGAATATAAAAAGACAAAGACGAGATAAAGAGATGACGATGAGATACGGTTGTTCTCTCAGGAAAGGATATGTCAGACACATGATCAAATAAAAATCGCACTTTATTGCTGATGTTACAACTTTCATGTGGACCCGTCTCAAAAACAGGAATAAATAAAGTGGTGTTTTTGAATCAATTTCGGTATGATTAATTCTTTGACACATCGTAGCACATCTTTAATGTGAGGGAGTTTCACTTAGCTCCGAAATTTAAATGATTCTCCGTTTTCAAAAATTCTCAACTCTGGCGTTTGAGCAGCACCTACAATGAGAATTTTTGTGATTGACTATGATGTCGATCACACAATTGGGCACCAGGGCCGCTGGTGGTGGGAGACTGTCACTATAAAGATTTGCAGATCATTGAATGATTACACAAAAAGCACTTGACAAACGATAGTATCCTAAACATGTGAGAGATTAAAGTAAATCAAATTTAGAAATTCAAATTCTGTCTGAAACTAACAATTTTATAAAGAAATGTAAGAAAGAAGACCACATCAGCCTGTTTAACTCACGATACCGGCCTTCGCCAACTCAGCGTACGAGTAGCACAGCTTAGATCTGTGTGGTAAAGTGGGCAGCTAATAGTAGATGTGGCGCTCCATCTCAGGCGCAAAAAGTCTTTGTGGTCTAGTATTAATGAAAAGTGGATAGGAAACCTCGCTGCCCGACTGATACCGACAATAGGTCACTCTACCTACTTTACTTACTACATGAGAATAAGCATAAATATCTGGGTAGGAAATAAATATCTTATTCACAATAAGCTTTGAAAATGGCAACGATTTGTTAAGTCAGTGTTATGAATAGAAACCAAAAGCTGCTCTCGAGAATATAAAATGAAGATTTAAGGAGTGTTTAAAGTGGCACTGAAAATCAAATCTCGTCATCGTAGCCGAAGTTAAAATAAGCCGACTAATATTAGATATAGCGGCTTTAGTATGACACTGTGTAAAACCAGTAAATTCAAATTAGCTGACAAAGAATAAGACATAAAAAATAAGAAATTATTTTTCTTCTTAAAATCATTATTCATATTGAAATAACAATTACTAATTAAATTTATAAATTTTTCTTCAAGTTGGAGATATAAAATAATTACTTAGTATTAACTAACATTATCACACAAATATTTAAATCGATAAATTCCGTAAGGGTCACTCACTTAGATTTTAAAATGTATACAAATGTATCTTTTATAACAATTGCCATTGGGTGTAACTTTTTAATTGACAACGAAGATTGCAAAATCAACTTTGCTTAGAAAACTAAATAAACACAAAATATTGTTTTTATATTTGTCTGTTAGTCCCACTGTTAATCCCACCGTTAATTCTTATTGCTAATCTCCCCGTTTCTGTCTGTGAATATTTGATAATGGAATCTCTTTTTTCTTTCCAAAAAGAAACCTTTTTTTAACAAACTACGACCGAAATGTTGGGCACCTCATGTAGATAGCACACTTGTTAGTGAGGTTGTTCTTACTTAATGCCTCATATTCCGGGCCTTGTGCCAAACTAAGTTAAGCTTAGCAAACGATAATGGCTATCCAAATATTCTTCAAACAAAACTTTATTCTTTTGTTCTGAATAATCTTTTCTTTCATTCTTTCTTTCTCTCCAATTTCACATTCCTTTTAATCAATTTAATTCTTATTTTTCTTTAAAACCATTTCTCCTTTATTTTCCTTATTTTTCTCTCCTCTTTATCTCTGTTGTCGGTTCAATTTTCTCATGCATTTACATGTTCACACGAGATGTCAGGTGGTTACTGCTGAAGATTTAGTGACAAGTCTCCTCGAATCTCTAACACTTTTCTCAGTATCTGGTCTGGGCAGTCTTGCCTCTTTCTCAAATACAAAATTTACTTTATCTTGTCTCTAGTGTTTTGTCACTGTTTTAAGTGACACAACTATTCGAAGTACAAACACGAACTCCTTGCCCCACACTTCTCACAACTGCCAGGTAAGGTCCTGATATTTTCCAAATATTTCGTCTGTTATTTTGATTCTGGTGTCCTGTCTGAATGTAAATTTCCCATATGATCTTATTATCTTTCTTTTCTACAACGACCCCGGTTTGTGTTAACATTTGTTTATATAGGGAAGCCACTGTCGTTTCATAGATCTATGTCATTGATTGATCCTACTCTGTTTGTAATCGTTTTCAGCAAGACTATTACAATATAGCCCATAAATAAGTACACCCCAGAAAAATTCTTAAAATACCAGCATTTTATTATTTCTAGCGAAAAATTCTATTACCAAATGGGATATCACACACACACACACACACACACACACACACACACATATATATATATATATATATATAATATGGTATATAACTATAGCATGGAAATTCTGAAAACAAAAATATGAATATTTTCTAGTCCAAAAATAAGTGCACAATATTGTTGATAAATAATGATATCCATGTTGACGTATATTGTGCTACTAGACCACAATTAGCATGGTAGACAGTAAATTAAATTAATGGTAGGAAAAGTGATTAAAATAAAAGCTAAAAGCTGCCAGCCAAGAAAACTGACTCCTGAAATGGAAGAAAACACTTCAAGAACCTGCCTGGCAACTCCACAAAATTACGGATAGAAATATTCTCTTCCCCCCAAATCAGTAATAGCCAACTAAACATCAGATTAGGACACTTATACAACAGATGAACTCGACATTGTCCTTCGAGCAATGAAAAATAGAAAATCTGCAGACCTCAATGAAATGACGTATGGAAGTGAAGGAAATTTGACGACATACTACTCAGATTATGCAATACTGTGTATACATGAAATGCAACCGAGAAATGTGCGAAAGGCTCATTTCCACAAGTAAAGTTATCTCAAAATCACAAAGAACTACAGAAGTAGAGTTCTTACTACGATCTAGAGGCAACACTATTATTTGTAGATATATACTCTATATACAGAGGAAATATGGAGCAGATACTTCTATCATAATCTGCGACTGCTATGATGATGCTCTACAAAGATACGAAAGCAATGGTCAGCTCATCATATGGTTACACAGATTTCTTTGACATTGTTACAAGTCCGACAAGGAGATAGATTATTTTTATTTTTACTTATAATTTGACTAGATTACATATTACGAACATGATTAGATCAAATGAAAGAAATAAGCATCACGTTAAAACAGGCAAGGAGCAGGCTTTACCCAAAAAAGACTATTACAGATACGGACTGTGCAAATGTCCGGGCGGTTCTAGCCAAATCACTGATGCATAGTCTAGAGAAGGCAGAGGCATTGGCCTCAATGTGAAATCAGATAAAAAAGAATGCATGTGCTACAACCAATATGGGGACATCTTCATTCTAGACGATAAGTCCCTGTAATTATTAAACCAGATTTTTATATAAGTCAATATTGATAAGATGGTTTGCTATATTTATAAGTAAGGAGTCAACAATATAATTGATATATCATATAAATCTAAGTTAACGTAGCGATGACTTAAAGTCAGTGGCGCTTAGTAACTATCCAACCTTTCCATTATGCGCCCCCAAAAAATAACCGCCCTTCCCATTATACACCACACAACAATATATAATGAAAAATACTAATTTACATAATTCACTTGGCTTTAAAATCGCATAGTGTTATGGTAATTTACCGCGAAGCGTGAACACTACCAACTATAAATAGCAGCAGGTTCTGCGCTTAAGCGAGAGTTAATATTTCAGCGGATTGCCGATGAGACAGCCTAACGTGTGACCGACTCATTGGTATATCTTTGTACTTCTGTTCTTTGTTAATATATTTGTTTAACTCATTTCTTCTCTTGTGTCTTTATCTGGCCCCTAAACCAAGCCACAACTTGGCGATGAGGAATCTTAAGGACTCTTAAAGGACCCCAAAAAGACTACGTGGGAATTTTCAAATATTATTGATTCAACATTGGACACACGAAATACTATTTTCGACACATTCGGTAATTATGAACTTTAGTTGGCCAAATTCCTAGCATAAAATTGTGCGCGCGCATTATCTGAAATGAACTTAATTGTTATTAAGAACACATTTTATGATATTTTTATTTAGAGGGATGTGCTGTTTCTTTGGTGATGTCGATAGAGGCGGTTGTAAAATAGACAGAGACCACGGGAAGATGTAATAGTTGGTCGGAGAAAAGAGATATTTCTACGTTTTCAGCCATTATTGTTTCTCTGTCCTTTTTCTATGCAACCCGTCTTTAACAAAAAATAAATGAATAGTTTTACTATAAAGAATAACCATTACTAAATTTAAAAAATATATACCTAAATAAAGATATCATAAAATGTGTTCTTAATAACAATTAAGTTCATTTCAGATAATGCACGCGCACAATTTTATGCTAGGAATTTGGCCAACTAAAGTTCATAATTACCCATCGTTCTACTCAAACAGTACTTGACAACCCAGAAAAGGAAACCGAAAAAGAAAAAAAAACTTTTCTTCTACTGAACAATACTTGGTAATCCAGTAAAAAGGAAACCGAGAAAAAAAGTGTAACTAACTTCACTGAACTTGAACGCGAGCCGCTAAATAACGAGAATCCATTTCTTGGACAAACAGTATTTTCAGAACAGTAGCTTTTGTTACGGATCTATTGTTTAAAAAAGGCACTGAGTGAGTAAGAAATTTAAGTTATTTCTTTGTTTATTTTATTTTATTCAAAGAAAAGAAAAGTTTACACCTATTTCTTTCTTTTTTTATTATTCAAAGAAAAGAAAAGTTTTTCGGTTTAATCCTAAAAGAAAAGAAAAAAAAAACACATTCAAATATGGACGAACTTAGATCCGCAATGCTCGAATTTTTTAAGTTCCAACATGAAAAACAAAATCAACTTGAAAAAGAACGATTGGAACAGCAAAACCAACGTGAAAAAGAACGGTTTGAATTTCTAAAGCTAACTGAAGAAGTAAGACTCACGTTACAAAGACAAACGGAAATCCATCAGCAAAAACTCAAAGAAATACTACTCCAAACTCAACAAAAGCAAAGAAATTTACTTGAACTGACAAATAAGGGTCAAATTATTGAAAACGAAAAGTGTTCTCACAAAATACAATCTGGGGCACAATAGACAATTTCTTATTTTTCCCAGACGAATATATAACCTTCGCCTCCTATTTCAGAAGATTCGAAGATTTATACGCTGCAGATTGTGCTAATTGGGCAGACTCTAAGAAGGTTCGCCTACTACTTCGAAAACTAGGCACCACGGAGCACTCTAAATTTGTGAATTATATCTTACCCCGCACAACAAGCGAACTGACATTTATCGAAGCGGTTAAACTTCTTACAGAACTTTTTAGTCTTAAAACTTCAATCTTTCATAAGAGATGTAAGTGTATGAATTTAACCAGAAAGGATAGTGAAGATTACACAACATTTGCGACCGTAGTGAACAAGCATTGCGACGATTTTAAACTGTCAGAATTGAGTTCGAATAATTTCAAGTGTCTGATATTTGTTCAGGGACTAGTTTCAGCTAAATACGTTGAAATTAGATGTAGAATTCTGAATAAATTGGAAAACGAACCAAACGTTACTCTCCAGCGGAAGACTCGTAAGCGTACGCCAAGATTCGAAAGATATCGAAGAATCTGGCATATCACATATAAGAAAGATACGACAAAAGAAAAAACAATCTAGTTCTCCTTCTAAATCAAACTAATCCAAAAAGAAAAAGACAACTTGCCCCCTAACTCGTGTTCCGGTTGTGGGTCACTACATTGGTATAAGGATTGTCCTTAACGGAATAAGAAATGTCTAACTTGTAGCCGTGTCGGGCACAAGAGCTCACATTGCCGAGTGAGAAAAAAGTTTAATAGCTGCGTAAAAAAACACAAAATTGGTCGAACATTAGGAAATACGTGCAAGTAAAAATTCTAAATAAAAATATAAAATTACAGTTGGATTCTGGGTCAGATGTGACAATCATATATCTTCACACTTGGGAAAAGTTGGGAAAATCAACCTTGCTAAGATCTAATAAAATGGCTAGGTCCGTGACAGGGGAGTAAACCAAGGTTGAAGGAGAACTTATCACAAATGTAACCTTCCAAAGAATAACGTTAAAACAAAAAATGTCCGCATTAAAGAATACAGGAAATTTATTCGACACCGACTGGATAGATAAATTTAAGTTATGGGACATGCCAATTAATTCATTTTGCTAAAAACTCGAAAACCTGACCACCGAGACAGAAAAATTAATAACAGATTTAAAAGAAACTTTTCCGGTAGTTTTTTTCTGGGGACCTTGGTCGGTGTAATAAGATGACTGCAAAATTCGAGTTAAAAGATAACTTTCAGTTAGTGTTTAAGAAAAAAAGAAACCTGTAGAAAAGTCAAAGGAGACCCAAATATGTGCCGACTTCTCGACGGGGCTTAATACGGCACTCAAAGACTATCACTATTCTTTTTGGTAAAGGATAGTGATAGTCTTTGAGTGCCCGGAAGAAATTTTCGCGAAACTAAATGGAGGAAATTTTCTTTCAAAAGTCGACCTCAGTGACCGTATCTTCAAATAGCGGTGGAGGAAGAATGATCTATGTTACTCTGTATCAACATTCATCGGGGGGGGGTCAGTTCGGGTTCAAAGTCGCGCCGGCAATCTTCGAACAAGTAATGGACACTATGCTGAGTGACTTTGACTTTGCGCTTGCATATTTGGACGACATATTATTGAAGAGCCAAAATATAGAACAACACAAGGAACATGTTCATAAAGTCTTCTCAAGAATTCAGGAGTACGGTTTCAAATTGAAAGAATCTAAATGCGACTCCTTTTTGAAGAAGATTAAATATGGCAGAAGGCTAGATCCTGAACGGGTTACCGCAATCAAGGACATGCCAGCTCCCGAAGATGTCTCTTCCTTACAAAGTTTCTTAGGACTGGCAAACTACTACCAGGTGTTTATACCTAATATGAACGACGTACGTGCTCCGTTCTAAAAAAAGATAAGGACTGGGAGTGGACACCTGAATGCCAGAAAGCATTCGTCAAAATAAAAGAAGACTCAGCGTCGGACTTGTTTCTCACCCACTATAACCCAGACCTGGACATTATAGTTGCTAGCGATGCCAGTTCGTATGGTATTGGGGGCATGTATTCTGCACAAGATGCCAGATGGATCACCGGTACATCAACGGTAGACATTTTATATTGCAGACGGACCATAAACCATTACTTACCATATTTGCTTCTAAAAAGGGTTTGCCTGTGCATACAGAAACAGACTGCGGAAATGTGGAACAATCCTCCTATATTATAATTTTAAAATTATTCCTAACGTCTAAAGAACTCCGTCCGGATTAATCCCGAAACACAGAAGATACTGTGATTGTGTCTCTTCGAGCAGAAGGAGAATGTAAAACCGCATTATGCAACACAGTAAGTGCCTCTCGACCAAATCAAACGAGAAGCTCTATACGATGAGATTATCAGGAAAACAAAAGCAAAAATTTGTGAAAACGAGCAACAGATTTTTTTCTCTGTGCAACGAGGTACTGCTATATAGTGAGCGAGTCATCATTCCCACAACACTACAAAGGAGAATTCTGATAGATTTCCATGCTGGCCACCCAGAGATTACAAGGATGATATTCGCAGTTATGTGTACTGGCCGAACATGGATAAGGATATCGAAAACAGCGTAAAATCCTGTGAATGTTGTGCCTTCGCAGCTAATGCACCCCCAATCAAATATAGTCATTGGCCTAAAACGAACCGACCATGGTCCTGAATACATATAGACTTTGCAGGCCTGCTAGACGGATTCTACTATCTTATAGTAGTAGATAGTTTTTCGAAATTGGCCGAAGTCCTTAGATGTAGAAATCCCACTACAGAAGTGACGATCAATTCCTCCTCGAACTGTTTGCCAGACATGTGGTTGTCGATTTTCTAGTGTCTGACAATGGAACACAATTTACGTCTGGTGACTTTAAGGATTTTTGTGAAACCTTCCAGATCAATCATATCACTATTGCCCCATATCACTCAAAGTCTAACGGCTTCGTTGACACGCTAAAAAGAGCACCGAAGAAAGCGAGGAGCACACCCATAGAAAAAGCTCTACAAAAGTTCCTTCAGGTGTATAGAATTACGCCCAACGACAACACACCATCACCATTACCCCCAGCCGAGGTAATGTTTGCACGTAAAATCAGGTCTGTGTTCGACAAGCTACTCCCAAAACAAACAAATCCCGGACAAATAAACACTGTACCAAAATAAAAAAACGTTACGAACCCGGAGAGAAGGTTTTTTCCAGATGTTTCGTAATAGCAAATCTTTCTGGGAAAGCGGTACAATTGAAAAAAGAGTAGGAAATATGATCTACATAATTAAAGGTCCCCAGTTTAAACACAAGAGACATGTGAACCAAATCAGAAAACGCTTGTCGGGTGATGCTGACAGTGGCCCTTCTGAAGAGAAAGAAGTCATGAATGTCATGTACGATACTTTTGACATATCGATACCACAAGCGACACCGGAACAACTCCTCGAAAAGAGGAAAAGGAAACGGACTTTATCGTCGTTAACCCAAAGAGGAAAAGATTTTAAGACTCCTGCGGAGTTAATACTTAGAAGGAGGTGTTATGGTAATTTACGCATGGACTTTTCCAAATATAAATAGCAGCAGGTTCTGAACTTCAGCGGATAGCCGATGAGACAGCCTCACGTGTAACCAACTCATTGTTATATATTTGTACTACTGTTCTTTGTTAATATATTTGTTTAACTCATTTCCTCTCTTGTGTCTTTATTCTGGCCCCTAACCAGGCCACAACACATAGAGATAAACTGACATGCTATTGACCTTATATCTTCGCTGTCAGATCGACTTATACATTGATATATTCACCAATTTGATTTGATTCACAATAGGGACACATTTACCAAATACACTGTATTTATGGCATCAATAACTAAGTTGAAATTAAATTGATATACAGAAATATCATATTTGATGTCTGTCTAAATTGATTTTGGTTCTGACTTAAAACTACATTTTTCTTTTATAGATGAACATGTCACCGTTGTCTACTGTAATTTTACCCTCTTTCCATTTTACAGGATGAGTTTGCATTCAAAATACGGTACTGCTGCATATTCCCTCGATAGTTGGCCAATCTGGATCACGAGACTTGAATTCTGAGCACCCATCAGTCCGTAGCTATCTCCCTTACGATTCCACAATATCAGCTTCCCACAAAGGAGCTTCAATTCGATACAAATAGCATTCGTAAGAATAATTGAGCAAAATTTGTCTTTAAATACAGACTAATTTCATTTACACTAATTAGTATGCTTTTTCAGTCTGATAGAATGTTAACACATCACTCAATAAGTCCGGGGCCTGACATATAGATTGCGCCACTAGTAAAAAAATATCCTTATAATTTTATAAGGTACTAACTTTTCAAATGACACGTGTCAAAATGTGAGCTCAATCGTATTATTAGCTTACAAATTACAGTTATTTAAGCGAAGCTACTGTTGAAAATGTTTTTAAAAATGAAAAAATCTGAATTTCGTGTGTTGATAAAGCATTGCATTCTGATGGGAAAAATACTGTTCAAGCAAAGCAATGGCTTCATAAGTGTTATTTGGACTCTGCTCCGTCGGAACAACGGTTAAGAGGTGGTATGATGACCATTTGCTTTATTCCCGTCAACAGTTGATTTGGTTAATGCGTCCGTGGAACGAACAAACAGAATAAGGTGAACTATTTAATTTTGTGAATTAATTCTTCAAGATATACTTTCAAATTAATAATTTTGTTTCGCATTTTGAGAAATTCGTATAACATTGACCATTTCTATACTAACATGAGGGTTTAAAAGTAAATGTATCTAATGGGTGTCGAATATCAAACGGTAGCTTTCTGATGCGACCATCCCTTGACCCTTCCTTATTCCTTCCCTTCTCTCTTGGCCACTTGCTCCACCCACTTTAACGCTAATCTAGAAGGGGTCATGTGGACTTAAACTAAGTTAAAACTTATATGTTGCTTTCATTCTCCCCTTTTCCTCTTTCCTCGTCTGTTTCTTCTTTTCCTTCCTCCCCCCCTGGCAAAAATCTACATGCCGCATCGGCTCGTTAAACCAAACCATGGGTAGCAGCGTGGTGGATGTGAGATGCGGCGGAAGAGCCTACATAGGCCAACGGCGTATACCACAAGATGCTGGGCGGAAGAACCCAGAATGGGTCAACGGCCAGGATCAACCAGTTCAGTCAGGTAATTACTGCTCCTCATCTCTAAGACCAGCGCCTATTGATGAGTCAAACAGCTACCGATAGATATCGATGACCTCGACCCAACCGAAACCATTCATGACATTACACAAAGTTGAAGAATCATACAGCAACGTACTCCCTGCTTTCAAAAACAGTACGCGTTCTGCTGTGGCTCGAGCACCGGCCCAGTGTTCGATAAATTACCTAGGGAGCTCCAAATACATCCCACACCTAAAACACATCACTCCCAGCATTGAAAAACAAGACAAACACCCTACTGAAGACATAACCCTATCTAAGACAGATATAGAACCCAAACCCAATACAAACCTACTTAGATGTAAAAAAAATCACTCAAGCTAGCAACATTTAACGTTAGAACACTAAAAACGATAGGCCAACTCCCCGAACTTACGGCGTCCGCAGCCGAAAAGAATATAGATATCATATGTGTTCAAGAACATAGGTTTGACCATGATGATATAGAATTAAAATACCATGAATCTGGAAATGGCTGGACGTTTGTGTCAGTATCTGCATGGAAAAACTCCGTCAATGCCACTATAGGGGGTGTAGGAATGCTTCTCAGCCCTCGAGCACTAAAATCATTTAACAGCATAGAAAAAATCCAACCTAGAATCCTGAGTGCTACGTTTAATGGCAATCCCTGCATGACGATAGTCTCATGTTACAGCCCTACAAATGTCAGCAACGAAACAGGCATTGATACATTTTACAATGGGCTATCCTCCCTATGCCGACACCCCCCCAAACATAACGTACTGATCATTGGGGGTGACATGAATGCACAGATAGGGAGAAACGAAAACAATAGATTCAGCTTACACAACACCTCAAACAGGAACGGTGATCTCCTAGCTGAGTTCTCCCTTGAGAACAGGCTTGTTTGCCTAAACACCACATTTCAAAAACGGAAGGGCAAACTATGGACATACACACACCCAAATAAAACAAAAGCACAACTTGACTACATCCTAATAAACAAGAAATGGATAAATAATGCTATGAACTGCGAGGCATATTCCTCCTTTGAAGGAGTATCCTCTGACCACAGAATAGTCACTGCAAAATTACGACTAAGCTTGCATAGAAATAGAAAGCAAACTAGTAAATCTGTACGATACGATTGGTCGACACTTGCAAACAGCGATATATGCAATCGCTACGCTGTCACAGTAAAAAATAAATTCGATATCCTCCAGGAGACATCTGAAAGCCTCTCACCAAACGAGGAATACGAAAACTTTGTTAGTGCTCACATAGAAGCAGCAGCAGAGTGCGTACCAACCAAACTAAGAGCTAAACACACTGTTCCCTGGGAGACAGAAGAAGTTAGAGAAAAAAGAAATAATATAAAAAAAGCAGCCCAACTCAATAAAATAAACCCAGCCAACACAAATTTACACAACCTTAGAAAAGCCCAGATTGAACTAACCAAAACATACAAAAACGAACAAACAGAATATATACAGGCGCAAATAAATAACATCAAACAATCAGTGGAATACAGACAATCGCGATTAGCATGACAAATACTAAATGAAATCAGCGATAGGAAAAGTACCTCTAGATCAAAGCTAAAGGCAACCAGTCAGAAAGATAGACTGCAGAAATGGAAAGACCACTTCCAGAAGCTTCTGGGGAACCCACCTAAAATCATAGAAAATAATACCCAAAAGATCATATATAGACAACTAGACATAAAACTAGGGGATTTTACAACAGAAGAACTCGACGAAGTATTAAAGAAACTAAAAAATAGAAAAGCAGCAGGTCTAGACGAAATACCTCCAGAGGTATGGAAGATGGGAAAGTTCAACGACATACTGCTTAGGCTATGCAATGCTGTATATAGACAAAATAGAATAAATAAATGGACGGAAGGATGCATCCTCCCATTTCCAAAAAAAGGAGATCTAGGAATCGCTAAAAACTACAGAGGCATAACTCTTACTGCTATTGCAGCTAAGATATATAATGCCCTTCTTCTTAATCGCATCCGACCCGAAATAGAGAAAGTCCTCAGGAAAAACCAAAACGGTTTCCGCAGAAATAGATCCACAACCTCTCAAATCCTAACTATACGACGAATCATAGAAGGGGTTGGAGCAAAAAATCTAGAGGCAACGCTACTATTCGTAGATTTCTCTAAGGCATTTGATTCCATACACAGAGGGAAAATGGAACAAATACTACTAGCATACGGTCTCCCCAAAGAAATTGTTGCCGCCATAATAATGCTCTACAAAGACACTAAAGCAATGGTACGCTCACCTGATGGCGACACAGATTTCTTCGACATCACCGCGGGGGTCCTTCAGGGAGATACATTAGCACCATATATATTTATAATATGCCTAGACTATGTACTCCGAACTTCACTAGATACCATAAAAGAAAAAGGTTTCACTCTAAGAAAAGCAAGAAGCAGGCGATATCCTGCACAAACTGTCACAGATGTAGACTATGCTGATGATCTCGCACTTCTTGCAGATACACCGGCACAGGCTGAGGCACTCCTGCACAGCCTGGAGAAGGCAGCAAAGAGCGTCGGCCTATATGTGAACTCTGATAAAACTGAGTTCATGAGCTTCAAAAAGAAAGGCGACATCTCCACACTTGACGGCAAGCCTCTTAAGTCGGTGGAACAATTCACATACCTAGGTAGTAATATCTCATCCACAGAAATCGATGTTAACACTCGAATAGGAAAGGCATGGTTGGCCACCAACAAATTATCAGTCATGTGGAAATCCGATCTCCCCGACAAACTAAAGAGACGATTCTTCCAGGCTGTGGTTGTGTCGGTGCTGCTGTATGGCTGTACCACCTGGACCCTAACAAAACGCCTTGAGTATAAGTTAGATGGGAGCTGCACCAGAATGCTGCGAGCGGTCCTGAATAAGTCGTGGAAGCAGCACCCCACAAAAAAGCAACTGTATGGCCACCTACCCCCATCTCACAAACCATACGAGTACGACGGGCTAGGCATGCAGGACACTGCTGGAGAAATAAGGACGAGATCGTAAGCGACGTACTATTGTGGAAGCCAGCACATGGACACGCTAATGTGGGCCGCCCAGTCAGGACCTACATTGACCAACTATGTATGGATGCTGGTTGCTGCGCGGAGGAACTCCCAGAGTCGATGAATGATAGGGAAGGTTGGCGAGAGATTGTCATGGATATCCGTGCAAACTGTGCGACATGATGATGATGATGATGATGATGATGATGACTTAAAACGCGGTCGTACAGGCACAAATAATACTGAACGCTCAGGTTGACCAAATTTGGCAGTTGTCCTGGAAAACACACAAAAAAAATCCACAAACTCGTTTTTGCCGATCGTAAATTGAAGTTGCATGAGATAGCAGAGGAGTTCAAGATATCAGAAGGCAATGTATTTACCATTTTGCATGGACATTTGTCAATGAGAAAGCTGTGTTTAATGTGGGTACCGCGTTTGTTCACAGTCGATCAAAAACAACAACGCGTCGACAATTCAGAGCTTTTTTTTTGCAACTGTTTCCACACAAAAAAGGAGTTTTACATAAATATGTGACAATGGATGAAACATGGATCCACCACTTCACTCTGGTTGACATCGGCAGTCAGCTGAGTGGACAGCAGCAGGTGAAAGCCGTTCAAAGACGGAAACATCAGCAAGCAAGGTTTTGGCCTCCGTATTTTGGAATGCGCAAGGTATTTTGTCCATCGATTACCTTGAGAAAGGAAGAACAATCAATAGTGTATATTTTTAGCATTATTGGTGCGTTTGAAGGAAGAAATTGCAAAAAAACGGCCGCAAATGAAGAAGAAAAAAGTGCTCTTTTACCAGGACAATCCACTGTGTCACAAGTCGATCGCAACGATGGCAAAACTACATGAATTGCACTTCGAATTGCTTCCGCACACACCATATTCTCATGGTCTGGCCCCCAGCAATTACTGGTTGTTTACAGACCTCAAAAGAATTCTCCAGGGAAAGAGAACTGGATCCAATGAAGAAGTGATATCGGAAACTGGGGTGTATTTTGAGGCCAAATACAAATCGTTCTACAAAAAAGGAATCGAATTGTTAGAGAACTGTTGGAATCAGTGTATCACCCTAGAAGGAGAGAATGTTGATAAATTCGAATTTTGCCTAAAAGTTGTTGTTTTCGTTAGACCCGGGACTTATTGAGTGAAGTGTTACATTTGTGTTTCAACCCAAATGACCTATATAAGCTTCCAAATAGACTCGGAGAACTGACGCTTAAAATCATCCTTTAATTATCCGTGTCATTCTTGAAACGCTTCTAAAATCACCGATCTTTAGAACCCGAAACTGCTTAACAGGAGTTAATCTCCTGTTAAGCAGTAAAGAACCTGCTCCGGACTCTGATGAGGGACCATTGAAGTAACAGCTGATACTGTAAGCAACCGAGTACCAGACAAAGTAAAGTGGAATGTAATTAAATGAGATGATCAAATTTAGATATAGTTTTGTAGGGAATTTCTTTCTTAAATGATGTTTACCTGTTTAAAAAAATGTTTGGTCTGGATTTTTGGCAATAATGCTAACTAATTTTCTTTGATGGGAATGAAGCCAAATACGAGCTGGGGAATGGGAAGTTTCTCGGCTATTTAAGAATCCTCCACCTTCACCAGATAATACTCGCACCATCTGACCAAAGCGATGACACAGATTTTCAAACAAAATATTTTTTCAGTACAGCTTCCACAAATATCAGTTTTGGCCATGAAAATTCCAAATTAATCAACACAAATGGTACAATATTTAATATAGAGTGGATGGGACGCTTATATTTTTTGAAAAATATTAGTTCTACAAAAAATGCTAGCCATGATCTGAAAACTTGGCATAAAATCTTGGGCCACTGCAATCGAAGTGGATATTAAAAAGTTACCCAAATTAGTAAAAGGGATGAAAATATATCTCTAATTGTGTTGTATGTATTCAACGCAAAATGACTGAAGTTAAAACTAAAACCTTAGACAAGAAAGCAACGAAACTATTATCGCTCGTGCATTGTGACTTGGCAAGCTCAACTGAACACCTCGGAAAGGGGAATTACAGGTATGTACTTAATTTTATTGACGATTATAATTTAGGATGTATAATGTTGTACTTTTTATGACATAAGTCTGATACTCTACAAGCAACAAAAACATCTAACTGACATTTCCCCGCTATGGTGTTTTAAAATGTTTAAGGGCTGATAACGGAAGTGAATTCCTGTCAGAAAATTTTCAAAAATCAACTAATTGAAAATAAAGTTAAGCATGAGATATCTGCCCCATATTCTTCCCATCAAAATGGTTCTGTAGAACGATCTTGGAGGACCCTATTTTCTATGGTAAGATATTTACTTATTGAATGAAAACTGCCGAAGAGCTTGTGCGTTTATGCAATATTCACGTCGTCGTATGTCAGAAATACTTGTTTTAATATTTCCTCGGGTAAAACTCTTTTTAAAAGTTTCACTGGTTTAAAACCAAACTGAAGTAGTATGAATATTTTCGGTACAACTTGTTTTGGTTATGTGCAAAACAAAAAGAAATGCTCGTAGTGAAAAGTGTATTTCTGTTGGATATGACAAACAAAGTCCAGATTATTTCCTTTATTTTCCTGAAACAAAAGCTATTAAAAGTTCACGTGTTAAATTTATCGATTTTTATGACAGCTTGATATCTGATGAAGACGGAGATATAATGGTTTTACCAGACTTTTCCCAATAGGAAATAAAACGCCCAACAGTAAATGGGAGGGGCTAAAATCACATTATTCATCCAGAGAAAGGAAAAGGCCAGATTTCCTTGTAGTTGAGAATTTTGAATTAAAAGGGATAGACTATTGTTACTCATCACGTACGATGTCCACTAATTATATTGGAGCCATTAATTTGCAGGATGCGAAACTGTTGTAGGTGACTCACCTATGACTTACCTAAAGGGTATTTATTTAACAGAGTAAAGCTACTCAAACGAGTAGTACCAGAAACAGTTCTTCGTGTAAGCTGAACAAGGAAACCCATCCATTGTACGTGGATATATATTGCTGAATACAATCTGTTCCCTACATTTGATACCCGTGTTGAGTTATTATTTATTGGCCCATAAACAGGTCATAACAGTGGCGACGAGGAAAAAGGATTTTCACGGAACTCTAAGCAGTAGCGTCTAAATATTTATAAGGACCTACGCAATACTACAGTCACGGTACAAAACTGAAAAAACTCAAGCAAAAACGATACAGAGTCACAAAAAGACCTTATCTGACTTCGGGATTTGAGTTGGAACCGAAAAAAAAGTGTACAAAGAGACACTGCCATTTGAAACCGCCGCATTAGGATTACGAACCTCGTATCCATTTTTAAAGAAAAAACATTCTTTACGTCAGAAAGACAAACTTTTTTTTGTTCGACACGCGTGATTTTATTTGCAAGTAAGTGAAACCTTAATTTTTGATTTTCACTTATTGTAAAAGAACAAGCTTTTTTACTGAGTTAAACTCGTAATTTCTGAGTTTCTTTTTTTATTGCGAAAAGAGGAAAAGCGTTTGAGTCGGTTGAATATTTTTGTCAGTTACAAACATGGATATCCAGGCTCAAGTTTTGGAGATGTTGAAACAACAACAGCAACAATTTCAACAACAGCAGCAACAACAACAGCAACAACAGCAACAATTTCAACAGCAATTGGCTGAAATGCAAAGTCAGTCTTACAAGAAAATGGATTTATTCGCCCAAGTCATAAATAAAAATCTGCAAAGTCTTGATGAGGACGACACATTCACCCAAGGCGCAGTCTGGTCGGCAGTTGATACATTTAAATACCGACCAAATGAGGATATAAGCTTTGAAGCCTATTTTAGGCGTTACGAGATATATACATAAATGACTGTAAAAACTGGTCAGACTCTAAAAATGTCAGACTTTTAACAAGAAAGTTGGATACCGCCGAAAATACTAGGTTCGTGAACTATATTCTACCTAGAAAAACTAACGAACTAACATTCCAAGAGGCTGTTAAGCTTCTAACTGAACTTTTTCCCCAAAATCATCTCTCTTTCATAAACGATGGAAATGTCTAAATTTAGTCAGGGAGGAATATGAGGAATTCACAGTTTTTGCGGCGAAAGTCAACAAAAGTTGCGATGACTTCAGGTTGGCGGAACTTTCAGCAGACAACTTCAAATGCCTTGTTTTTTCTCATGGATTAATTTCATCAAAGGATGCAGAGGTCAGAAGGAGAGTTCTAAACAAACTCGAAAGTGAGCCTAATTTGACCCTACGACTTTTGGCAGAGGACTGCCAGGGGCACGTTACCACAAAAAAGACTCAAAAGATATAGAAGAGTCGGGGATCTCGCATGTCCGAAAAGTACACTACACGAAGAAGAAATTCAGTTCACCCACCCCCCAGACGTAACAAACCAAAAAGAACTCAGAGCTCTCCCAAGAAACAAAACAAGTTGCCACCTAGCCCCTGAGTGAGATGCGGAGCATTACACTGGTCTACTGACTGCGAGTACCGAAAGCGGAAGTGTTTTAATTGTAACCAAACGGGTCATAAAAACGGGAAATTATTGTGAATGTCACCCAAAATAACAAGACGAAAAAAATGAAGATATTTGTATTAAAAAATACAAATGATCTTTTTGGTAGCGACGCTATACAGGAGTTTGAGCTTTGGGATTCGCCAATAAACACTTTTTGCAAAAAAGTTCAAAATGCAACGGCAGAATCAAGAAGCTATTAAAAGATTTAAAGGAGACATTCCCAGATGTTTTTTCTGGTGGTCGGGGTCGATGTAACAAAATGTCAGTAAAACTCGAGTTAAAAAACGACAGTCAACCTGTATTTAAGGAGAAAAGGAGTGTGCCTTTTGCGTCTCTTAACCAAATAGACAAGGAACTCGACAGATTGGAAAAGACCGGCGTAATCTCGAAAATACAGTATAACAAGTGGGCTGTACCAGCCGTCTATATAAAGAAAAAATCAAACGAAGTTCGGGTCTGCGCAGATTTCTCCACGGGCCTAAATGCAGCGCTGAAAGAATATATTTATCCCCTACCAAGTGCTGATGAGGTATTTTTCAAGCTAAACGGAGGTAAAATCTTTTCAAAAATATACATTAGCGATGCGTATTTGCAGGTCCCCATGGAAGAAAATAGTTCCATACTTCTGTGTATAAACACACACCAGGGACTCTATACGTTCGAAAGACTAGCGTTTGGAATCAAGGTCGCACCGGTGATATTTCAACAGGTAATGGATACCATGTTGGGTGGTCTTGATTTCACAATTGCCTATCTTGACTGATCAAGAGTCAAGATAAGGACGAACATAAGCTACATGTAAATCAGGTTTTTAAGCGCATACAGGATTATGGTTTCAAGATCAAGGAATCAAAGTGCGAGTTTTTTTTTGAAAAAAATTAAATACCTAGGACACATAATAGACGAGAACGGGAGAAAGCCAGACCCCGAGAGGTCGACAGCCATAAAAGAGATGCCGACACCAAATAATGTCGCCTCGCTACAAAGTTTCTTGGGACTCGCGAATTATTATCAATCCTTCATACCCAAAATGCACGACTTACGAGCACCACTAAACAAACTCTTGAAAAAAGACAAGAAATGGGATTGGTCTACCGAATGTCAAGAGGCGTTTAATAAAATTAAAGAAGCTCTAACTTCAGATTTGTTCCTTACTCATTTTGATTCTAACCTGGAATTAATCGTTGCCTGTGACGCTAGTTCATACGGCATAGGAGCGTGCATCTTACACAAGATGCCGGATGGGACTAACAAACCTATCGCGTACGCGTCACGGACCCTCCTCCTCGCTGAGAGGAACTATTCGCAATTGAAAAAGAAGCCTTAGGAATCATATTTGCCGTTACCAAATTTCACCGCTATCTACATGGTCGATATTTTTTACTCCAAACGGACCACAAGCCGTTACTAACCATTTTCGGTTCGAAGAAGGGTCTGCCAACCCACACAGCCAACAGGTTGCAAAGATGGGGAGCGATCCTACTTAACTACGATTTTAAAATGGAGTTCCTACCATCATAAAACTCGGACATGCAGACGGACTATCTAGGCTAATTCCTAAGATGCGAGAGGATACGGTTATTGCATCCCTGCGTACTGAAAGAGATATGAATACTGTATTATGCAATACAGTAAGGGAGCTACCGGTCACTCTGGAGGAAATCAGAAAGGATTCTACGAAGGATGAGTTCATCACACAAATACAGGAAAGAATCGCGAACAAAGACCAACAAGTAGCTAACACTTATACATTATGCGATGATGTATTGTTGTATCGGGATCGAGTGGTCGTCCCAGCCACTCTCCAAAGACTTATATTAAAAGATTTTCACGTCGGACACCCAGGGATAACCAGGACAAAAAGCCTAATGAGGTCCTACGTTTTCTGGAAGAACCTCGAAAATATAGTAAGAAATTGTACGGACTGTACCTGGCGGCAAAGTCTCCACCTATTAGATTTAGCCGAAAACGGACCATCCCTGGTCACGCATTCACGTGGAATTTGCGGGACCTTTGGACGGATACTACTATTTAATAGTAGTGGACAGTTATTCAAAATGGCCAGAAGTGTTTAAATGTAAAAACGCCAACACTGAAGTGGTTATTAGCGCATTACACGAACTGTTTGCTCGTTTTGGTGTAGTGGATTGCATCGTGTCTGACAATTGTACGCAATTCACATCAGGGGATTTTAAGGAATTCTGTGAGGATTTCCAAGTAAACTATATTACGATCCCCCCCTTACCACCCTAGATCTAACGGATTGACAGAGAGATTCGTTGACACATTAAAGCGTGCCCTAAAAAAAGCTAAAAATTTATAAAGAAAATAAAACGTTCCGGGAATTAGGCACCATTAAAAAAAGAATTGGAATTATGGTGTATATCATCGACGGACCAAACTTCTCGCACAAGAGCTGAGAAAGCGATGGTCAGACGACATTAACACTGGCCCACCAGAACAAGAGGAGAACATGGACGTAATTTTTGATACTTTTGATCTACCATCTCCGTAAACTGCCCCCGAAAAACGTCAGTCTATAGAAAAAGGAAAAGGACTGAATTAATCAATATTAACACAAAAAAGAAAAAATATTGGAGTTTACGCTTGGGGGAGGGGTGTTGTAGGTGACTCACCTATGACACGAACATGGACTTACCCAAAGGGTATTTATTTAACAGAGTAAAGCTACTCAAACGAGCAATCCCACCCACACCTGTCCGTCGGGACGGGTGTCTGGTGAACTGCTAAATTAATAGCGTCGATCCCAGATGCTTGCCTCATTGCACTTAGAGGCTAAGCTCGGATCGACGCAATTTTTCTCCTACCACCCCATGAGTCTCGGCTTGTGGGTGGTGCCCACATAAAACGGCCTTGTGCCATATTGTGTACATGTGGGGTACATGTAAATACCAGCAGTCCCACCACACCTGTCTTCGGGACGGGTGTCTGGTGAACTGCTAAATTAATAGCGTCGATCCCAGATGCTTGCCTCATTGCACTTAGAGGCTAAGCTCGGATCGACGCAATTTTTCTCCTACCACCCCATGAGTCTCGGCTTGTGGGTGGTGCCCACATAAAACGGCCTTGTGCCATATCGTGTACATGTGGGGTACATGTAAATACAAGCAGTCCCACCCACACCTGTCCTTCGGGACGGGTGTCTGGTGAACTGCTAAATTAATAGCGTCGATCCCAGATGCTTGCCTCATTGCACTTAGAGGCTAAGCTCGGATCGACGCAATTTTTCTCCTACCACCCCATGAGTCTCGGCTTGTGGGTGGTGCCCACATAAAACGGCCTTGTGCCATATCGTGTACATGTGGGGTACATGTAAATACAAGCAGTCCCACCCACTCGTCCTTCGGGACGGGTGTCTGGTGAACTGCTAAATTAATAGCGTCGATCCCAGATGCTTGCCTCATTGCACTTAGAGGCTGAGCTCGGATCGACGCAATTTTTCTCCTACCACCCCATGCGTCTCGGCTTGTGGGTGGTGCCCACATAAAACGGCCTTGTGCCATATTGTGTACATGTGGGGTACATGTAAATACAAGCAGTCCCACCCACTCGTCCTTTGGGACGGGTGTCTGGTGAACTGCTAAATTAATAGCGTCGATCCCAGATGCTTGCCTCATTGCACTTAGAGGCTGAGCTCGGATCGACGCAATTTTTCTCCTACCACCCCATGAGTCTCGGCTTGTGGGTGGTGCCCACATAAAACGGCCTTGTGCCATATCGTGTACATGTGGGGTACATGTAAATACAAGCAGTCCCACCCACTCGTCCTTTGGGACTGGTGTCTGGTGAACTGCTAAATTAATAGCGTCGATCCCAGATACTTGCCTCATTGCACTTAGAGGCTAAGCTCGGTTCGACGCAATTTTTCTCCTACCACACCATGAGTCTCGGCTTGTGGGTGGTGCCCACATAAAACGGCCTTGTGCCATATCGTGTACATGTGGGGTACATGTAAATACAGCAGTCCCACCCACTCGTCCTTTGGGACTGGTGTCTGGTGAACTGCTAAATTAATAGCGTCGATCCCAGATGCTTGCCTCATTGCACTTAGAGGCTGAGCTCGGATCGGTCCAGTGAGCCTCGGCCTCTGGACCGATGGGATGCTAAATTAATAGCGTCGATCCCAGCCGGCCTCATTGCACTTAAAGAGGCAGGTCTGGGATTGACGCAATTTTTCTACCTACCACCCCATGAGACTCGGCTTGTGGGTGGTGCCCACATAAAGCGGCCTTGTGCCATATCGTGTGTAAGTGGGACACATGTAAATACCAGTAGTCCCAGCTACTCGTCCTTCGGGACGGGTGGTCCAGTGAGCATCGGCCTCTGGACCGATGGGATGCTAAATTAATAGCGTCGATCCCAGCCGGCCTCATTGCACTTAAAGAGGCAGTGCTGGATTGACGCAATTTTTCTACCTACCACCCCATGAGTCTCGGCTTGTGGGTGGTGCCCACATAAAGCGGCCTTGTGCCATATCGTGTGTAAGTGGGACACATGTAAATACCAGTAGTCCCAGCTACTCGTCCTTCGGGACGGGTGGTCCAGTGAGCCTCGGCCTCTGGACCGATGGGATGCTAAATTAATAGCGTCGATCCCAGCCTGCCTCATTGCACTTAAAGAGGCAATGCTGGGATTGACGCAATTTTTCTACCTACCACCCCATGAGCCTCGGCTTGTGGGTGGTGCCCACATAAACGGCCTTGTGCCATATCGTGTGTAAGTGGGACACATGTAAATACCAGTAGTCCCAGCTACTCGTCCTTCGTGACGGGTGGTCCAGTGAGCTTCGGCCTCTGGACCGATGGGATGCTAAATTAATAGCGTCGATCCCAGATACCTGCCTCATTACACTTAAAGAGGCAGTGCTGGGATCGATGCAATTTTTCTTCCTACCACCCCATGAGTCTCGGCTTGTGGGTGGTGCCCACATAAAACGGTCTTGTGCCATATCATGTGAAAGTGGGACACATGTAAATACCAGTAGTCCCAGCTACTCGTCCTTCGGGACGGGTGGTCCAGTGAGCTTCGGCCTCTGGAACGATGGGATGCTAAATTAATAGCGTCGATCCCAGATACCTGCCTCATTGTACTTAAAGGGGTAGGCTGTGATTGACGCAATTTTTCTACCTACCACCCCATGAGTCTCGGCTTGTGGGTGGTCCCCACATAAAACGGCCTTGTGCCATATCGTGTGAAAGTGGGACACGTGTAAATACGAGTAGTACCAGAAACAGTTCTTCGTGTAAGCTGAACAAGGAAACCCATCCATTGTACGTGGATATATATTGCTGAATACAATCTGTTCCCTACATTTGATACTCGTGTTGAGTTTTTATTTATTGACTCTTAAATAGGTCATAACAGAAACAATGACGATCCGCTTTGCAGTAAGAATATGATTCTCTAGATGAGAATGACACTTTTGAATTAAAAACTGTTAAGTGATAAAAAAATATCATAGGGAGCCGGTGGATATATAATCTAAAATATAAAGATGATGGCAATTGTGAATATAAAATGCGATTTGTCGCAAAAGGCTTCTCACAAATGTATAGGGAAGATTATATAGATATGTTCACCTCAACGACAAATCTAACTTCGATAAGAATTTTAATTCAAATTGCCATACAATAAGAATTGCTAGTACATCATCTTGATTCCAAAGTGCATATTTAAATGCTCCTTTGGAATTTGGAAATCTACATAGACACACCAAAAGATTTTGAAAATAAAAATAAGAATTGTGTATGGAGACTAAAAAAGGTATTATATGGCTTAAAACAAAGTGATCGTTCCTGGAATAACACCTTTCATAATTACTTGATTGACCAGAATTTTAAACCCTCTATTATAGACCCTTGTATGTATACTAAGGATATTAACAATGAATCATCAATTATTTTATTATCATGGGTAGATGATATTGGTTTAATAGGAATTAAAGCCAGCATAAGTTCAAAATTCTAAATGACCGATCTTGGAAAGCTGTCCTGGTTTTTATGGTTACAATTTGAATAGAGTTATAATACTATTAAAAGGAATCAATCAAGATATATAGAAAATATATTATAAACATTCAACATGAGAGATTGTAAACCTCGCGAAATGGATATAAATAAAATGCTTGAAAATGAAAACGAATTAATAGACCACAACATCTAACGGAAAATCGTTGGTTGCTTAATTTACATCCTGGTGGCTACGAGACCGGATATACATTTTATGGTTTCAAAATTATCTCAATATTTAGACAAACCAACATCAATTCATATAACAAAAGCAAAGCAGGTTGTGCGTTATTTGAAAGGCACACTTAAAAACTCCCCAGAACCCTTCAAATTATCGGGATTCTGTGATGCCGACTAGGCTAATTGAAACGACCGAAAGAATATATCAAGATTTTAAAATATCAGACGAAAGCTCAATTATTTCTTGGAAATCCAAAAAACAACCATCTATCTCTTTGTCAACTTGCGAAACTGAATACATAACTTTAGCATTGGCAAGCCAAGAGACCCTTTACTTAAAGACATTACTTGAAAGTGTCGCCGCACTAGCGGTCGTTAATAACCCTATACCTATTTATTGTGACAATCAATCGAGCATCGCTTTGGCAATAAAAAAACATAATACACCAACAATCGAAACTTATTGATATAAAATATTTTATTAGGCATGAAATTATAAAGGATGAAATATTCTTGAAGTATATTGAATCAGAACAGAATGCAGCTGACCTATTTACAAAACCAATGAGTAAAATAAAATTGAATACTTTTAAAAATACTATTATAGGGACCCAATCTTAAATTAGCTGATATTTTCGCCCTGTCGGTTGGGGCTGCAGAATACGCCGACTGCATCTCAAACAGGTGTCTCGGGTCATTAAACTAGCCAAAACTGAATTACTAAAATCACTAACTATATTTCTCTATCGTTGTATTTTTCTAATTATTCTAATGATAATAATAATAAAGAGAAAGAAAGAAAAAGAAAACAAAATTTGAAAACAAAAATGGACAGGAAAAGAAAATATAGAAATGAATGAAAATGAAAAGAATAAAATTAACTACAATAATAATAATAATAATAATAATAATAATAATAATAATAATAATGTGACTTTAATGTTTTTACTGGACCAGACCACCTTATACCAAAATAGGGGGCGTGTTGGAATATTTCAGCTATATAATCTGTGCTAATTAATTAATTAATTAATTTAATTAGTGAATAGATCACTAATTAGGATCGGGCCTGTTCTAATAGGGATCACCCCAAACGGATTTAACAGATTTGAACTCAGTTTTCCTTCTTTTAGACTAGTTGCCTAACCAAGGTTAAAGAGCCCAGTCTGTCCTACTATTTACCTGTTGCTGGAGGTAGAGAAGTTGGATTCATACTTTCCTCAGGGGTATTAGCACTATGTGAACTGTAGTTTCATTCAGGATTCGCTATGCAGAAAGAATACGATTCTCTAGATGGGTCGACGAGTCTATTTCCTACGACTCTAACCATTACAATACGCACCTCCAGTACTCTGCTGTGGGTCACAACTTAAATTCATAGACTATTCGAGACTGCGTGGATTGAATCGGCCAATCAACACGCTCGAATACGTTATTTAAAGGCCTTCGTGGACAGGTGTTCAGTTGCTCGTGCTTAACCCCGACAAACACAAGGAACATAGGATTTTAGATACACGGACAAGCATTATAGGATTCTATTCCACACGGATCAAACTTAATGCCACAAAGGATCTCCATTGTAAAGTGCTCTCACCTGCAGCCTAAAAATGGCCATACAAATGTTAACACCATGTGTGTGTGTGTGTGTGTGTGTGTGTGTGTGTGTGTGTGTGTGTGTTTAAAGGAGAGAGAGAAAGAGAGAAAGAGAGAGAGAAAGAGAGAGAGAGAGAATTATTTTTCCTATATTCATATATTCTGATTTCTGCATCCCTTTCATTTTGTTCTTTCAATGTAAACTAGCAGATGATAACTGATATTTCTTCTATTTGCTTCCATTTTCTTACAATTATCTTTCTTTTAAAGTCCCTCTCATATGCATACATCAATACATAGGCACATACATGAATACACTGTATACTCCCACAAAAATAAAATTTATGAATTTATGCTAACACGTGTAAGCGCATTCTGTGCTTCGATATTCCCGATAAATCTAAATAGCAGTTATTATTACTTCAGTATATGAGTTGTAGGACAATGAATTAACGACTATACGCTTCCATTATTTGCGTTTCTTTCCATTTAAATGAGCATGTTGGAAGCATTTCTTTGTTAGGATTCTTCACAATAAAATTCGTAAAATAAAAAAGGGTATCGAATAAAAATTTGAAAAATAACAACGGAGAATCAATGGTGAGGAAAAGAAAGAAAGAAAGAGAAAGAAAGAAAAAAGAAAGACAGGAAAAAGAAAGACAAAAAAGGGAAAACGGACAGAAAACAGTAACGTAAAAATGAAAAAGAATTTAAAAAGAAAACGTTAGAAAATAAAATCGGATAAGAGATTTACTTAATTCTTAGTAAAGAGAGAAAGGTGACTTTACAGATCATCACTCTTTCTGTGGGAATTTCCATTTGTATTTTCCTTTTTCGATTCACCACGGAAATCGGAACAAACAGGCCAAGATAGAAACAAAGACAAAAGGTTTGATTTATTTGTTTAACGACTTGTCAAGACCTTATGGGTTATTTAATGAGAAAATTTGATTCCTTTTTAAATGTTTGATTGTCATCTTAACAATATTCCCAATTTCTTACAGATTTTGATCCATAAAATGAAAAGACGACCAAAAGCTTATTAGTTACTCGTGTGCATTCTGGTTATTGTCATATGATGTTATCGTTTTAAACTGAGAATTCAACATTTTTCAGGTAATTCATGGAAAAGTAACTATCTATGGCAATGAAATTATATTTCACAAAGATTTCATAGAATTAAATAAATGTGTGCGAGTGGGAATGTGACTGATTTAATGTCAAATTTTAAAAACAGGTATTGCTTCATTGAACATAATATGTGCTGGTGGAATCTCGCTCAAATTTCGCTCTGATTTTTGTCACTCTTACTATCATGTTACCCCAGAACAAGCGCTAAAATTGTTTAAAAAATTAGTATCAATTATGATTCATTATTTCATTGGGTTGTAATGCATTTTTTTTTTGGGGGGGGGGACTCAATTGATTCCGATAGCAGGAAGGAACGGCAGAAACGTTGGTCGCAAAGACCACTCATATTTATTTTTCTTTACAACCGGTCTCAAAAGGATGTCGTCGAGTTGCTTTGCTTAGTCAATAAAGGAAAATAGTCTCCTTTTAAAAGAAATGGAGACTATTTTCCTTTATTGACTAAGCAAAGCAACTCGATGACATCCTGTATACGACTTTCTGTCACCCTCCCGATGTTTTACCTGAATTTAATCTTCATTGTCTTGGTCCTAATCTCAAATCCCATGTGACTTCATATATTTGGTAAACTTTGACTTGTCACTTGTCAATCATATCCGATATCCTGTATTCCGAATATTAATATTTATCATTTACTAGCTGAAGTTCCCGTCAAAGTTGGGTAAGAGGCTACGGCTGCTTGTAATGACCGGAAAACGATTCCTTTGTACTTATATTGAGTTGATAGGTGTTGTTTGTCTTGGAATGAACAAAACTATATATATTATATATATATATATATATATATATATATATATTATATATTAATTTCAGTGGGTAACACATAAGCGATTTATCGCTAGACCTAACTAAGCAATAATGCTATGCAATTATTTTACATCTCCAGTTTGAGGAATTAACATATACACCCTATTAATAATGTTCAATTAAATAAGATTAACTATTTTATCAATACGTTATTTTCTTTTACGATTAGTTACGTCTTGCAACAGCTGATGATTATTTATTGTTAAAGACACTCCCTTTTCCATGAAGCATAATATTTTGAATTTACGCATTATCCTGATTCCAATAATGATACATACTAAATTTGGTAACTGCTTCGTTGTCTATAAAGGGCAGACAAACCAAAATTTCGCACTTATTGATAGTGATTTATCATCTTTGATGGGAGTGTGGTGCTCACCCTTTTTACCTATAATATACATCCCCGATCAAGTAAAATACTACGAGTGTAGATAGCGTGTTGATTTCAAATACTTTTTGATTGACAGAATGTGTTAACCTCACTTTTACGGCCAACTCATCTATTCTGATCGCATCTTCGATCTCTTTTATGTTAAGCTAAAACATATGTAAATATCACAAAATACTCCGACAGAAAATAAAATTGCAGCATTTTGAAGGATGAAACCGATTTTCCCTTGGGTACAGCACATTGATGATAGCTGTATAGTATTTCTGGTAACATTTTCAATCTTGGAGAATCTCGTGGCGTCACCACAGGTTATACCAGTACAGGCCTCTGTTAACATACAAAAAATACAGGGTAATCATACGGAGGGTCTGAGTACTGTTGATATAGTCCTTATTTTGGAACTTGTGCATGTATTGATCTATATATGAGATTATTTACTGTAATCCAATTGTATTACTCGCACAGTTAATCTTGAGTAAATTGAAATGCGTATTCAGGGTGATGCAATTTTATCTTGCGCCATAAAACAATTCAGGCTTTGTAATTTGTAAGCTGGATATCAAATTCGTGTTACTTCGCATCTGATAGGGTGAGCTGGACAGGAAGTGTAATATTCTGTACTGAGTATGACAGGTAACAGCTGTTTCGATTGTCTACTAGAAAAAACAATTGTCATGTAGATATATTGATTCAAAAATCGATCATTTTGGAGACTCTCGGTGGAAAATAACTTGATATTCCCACAAAATGTATGATTTGTGTATGTATAAAATACAGTTGGTATCGCCAACCATTATTTCATTTATTTGTAGTTGTTTCAATCAACAATGTTTCGGTGTTCAAACTTTTATGAAACTACTTTACATATACATATAAAAATTGCGTATATGTTTTTACATATACGGAGAATTATGAATAAATGAATAAATGGATACTTTAATTCAGATATAAATTTATTTTGGTATTTTTTATCTCTTTCGGTCAGATTTTTACTAATTTGAAGATTCTATATCCAGTCGTATTGCTATGATTTTCCCGTCTCACTGATTTTTGTTTTTTCAAATTTCTTTTTCTGTATTTGTTAAATACGCCAGCTCACGGTCCGCAATTGCTATTTTTTTTCTTCCAGATAAAAATGCCATTTATTTTAAAATCCTGTTTGTGTTGTTGACTTTTTTATTATTTGCCATTTAATCTGTAATTTAATGCATGTGGCCAGGACGACCGAGATCAAAATTACCAAAATATATTCTGTAATTTAATATTACAAATCTTTAAAAAATTCAACTTTTTTTTCAATTCATTATAATTTTACGTTAGGCATTTAAGCGAAGCAAGACCATTTGGAATGTTACATTTTTAAAATTGGGTGAAATAAAATGGGACAAACAAAAAATTTGAGAATAAGTGACGCCAGATAATCTGTATTTACATTTTTGCGTTGCATCTTGAACAATTTGTACGGTCTCATTTTTAAACAAAGGGTGTCGCAGGATGATAACGGGCTGAAGATTCAGGAACAAGCGTATTGATATATGGATACGTCTTTGGTCTTAATAGATTTCTTCCTACCACTTTTGTACATAAGTGCTCTGTGCAGTTACAGTAATAGTTTATCAGGATATATATATATATATATATATATATATATATATATATATATATATATATATATATATATATATATATATATCATTGAACTAAAATAACCGACGTACCCGCTTTCTGCAGGTCAACGAATTTAAGCAGTTCTGAAATGGGTGACCATTTTTAAGTTTAATATGCACTGTGTGCCACACCAAGCAAATATTAGTAAGTATCAATAAAATATTCTTTGAAAAATAAATTTACTATTCACTGATCCATAATTAAGTTTATAAAGATAGGAAAACCTTCACGTCATTCTTTTTTATTTCAAACCCCCCAATGAACAAAAAAAAACATCACTGGTGATGCATGCAAACGCACCATAGAGATTTATTTTGAAAAAAAAAAAAAGAATGACGTGAAGGTTTTCCTATCTTTCAATAATATATCCCCTTGCTAAAGTTACCCGGCCGAGATTGATCACTTCTCAGCTTACATCCACCTTTGTTGTTTGCCAGCACACCCTGTGTTGCTCTTAGCTAAAGGAAATGGCTTCGAGTTTTCTTCTTTATACATGTAGTCAGGCTATGATTTTATCAATGTGCAATTATTTCCGGTCTTCCATGTTGGTAACTTTCCCTAGAAATATGGTGTCGGTACGAGTATTAGTTTCAGCCTATTTCACATAAGCGAATGCTTTACTTTAACCCTGACAGTATCCTGTGATTTTAATAACGATAAATATGAATAACGGATAAACTTTTAATAACATTATCATATACTCGTTATATTGACACTGATATCTATCTTAATTTTAACCAAAGAAGTTTGTTGCGGATTGTAAGTCTTACAGTAGTAGAGTCGAAAGAGTAAAGGCAAAAGAGTTGCATAAATTGACTCTTTGAACCTTTAAATTCGATATTTCAGGCTGGACACGTTTTAATATGCCCACTATTTTAGATAGTTTTAATAATCTTACTATTTTAGATTGCAACTCCGAACAATAAAAGTTTAATAAAAGTTTGATAAAACTCCCAGCTTTTCTTTGAGTTGCTTTCTTCGTTTAGCGCATATTACATTAAATTATGTCTTTAAGAGCAATTATACATACTGTTAATTTTGTACGGCTTATCCTTGGCCACAGTTAGGTTGCTTGTTATATCGTAGTCATGTTTGCTTTTTCAAATATTGTTCATAAAATAATATTCTGAATTATTTAATAGGTTTTTTTAGTAATGGATTTATTTTTCATTTTGGAAATTTTTTAAAGTTATAGCATAGAAAAAACACAGATGAGTTGATATTCTATTTTCCTCAAAGTTCCAGTTGAATAGTTTACAAAATTGTTAAAAAGAAACATTATTCTAAACATCAATATTCAGTTTCGTGCTTGTAAATCTTTTGGAGGTAATAGAAAAAAATCACCCTTTTTATGATTTACTCGGTAATTTTGAAACAAACATCTGTCTTTGTAGCGAAATTGAAAGGCAGAACGGTGGACGAGCAGATTCCCAAGCCCCACGAACAAAGCGCGTCCGGACATGTTTGGTCTGTGCGAGGGGGAGGAGTGTGGCGAGTGGCCACGGATATTTGAACTCGCTACCTCCTCGTCGCTGAAATGCTGTTGGCAGTAACCTGGATGTAAAGTATTGACGCGTACTCAAAATGCTGGTGAATATTGGTTCTAAACGGGCAATACCAGAGTAAGAAGCCTGGATGTACATATTAACTGTGTATGTAAGAGCCTGTTCTCCCAGACTGAGGGAGAACGATAGTAGGAGTTTTGCTGTTAAGAAGAGAGTAGTACTTTTGTGAGAGATTGTTGCAGACTAAGGACTTTGTCAGTTGGGAGAACATATACGTCAGACGACTGTGTCCCCCACCGAGTTTACTTTCATCATTTTATTTCGTTTGTTAGAAGCTATTTCGGCCCTATTAGAACCATGGCATCCAGACAATTTGATATTCAGCTTATCCCCGAGTTCAGCGGCGCGGCAACGGATGTACCAATAATGGAATGGTTGGAAGACCTGGAGTTAACTTGCGACCTTTGCGAGATAACCAAGATAGAGCGGGTTCTGCCACTACGGTTAAAAGGTGCGGCCCGAGAAACATATTGGCAGCTATCGAAAGAACAACGAGATGATGTTGAGTAGATCAAACACGCTCTTGTAAAAGCCTACGGAACGGATTCGTTCGTGGCGTTCAAACAATTTACCACGCACCGCCTTCGTCCAGGAGAGACTGTAGACGAATTCCTAACCGATTTGCAACGGCTGGTAGGCGAAATGCCACCAGATTGTTGGATGAAGAGCGCCTTTGTTAATGGACTACTGAGCCATGTCAAGGGACTCCTCCGGTCGTCAATCAGGATGGAGACCCTGACTTTGAGAGAACTACTTGAGAGAGCTCGTGCCGTGTTGGTGGACACTAGGGACGAACATTTATCTGCTGCAGTGCGACCTAAGCAGGCCTCGCATACACCAAATCTTCGCGAAACTAGTCAGAGTGACTTCAACTGTTTCAGATGCGGGGGCCTGAACCATATGGCTAGAGATTGCATGCAACGCGGCAGTGTTAAAAACCAGAGAGAAAGATCGGCTATGCGTTGTTATCTCTGCAACAAAACATGGCACCTAGTGGAAAACTGTCCGGGAAACGGAAACAAGGGCGAGATGTCAGCGCCACTCTCTCCCCATTCAAATTAAAAGAGGTGCTCCCCGTGATTGAAGCTGTTGTTAATGACAAGAAGTGCCTAGAACTAGTAGATTCTGGATGTTCCCGGTCCCTCGTGAACGGATCAGTGTGCAATCCCTGGAGTCGGCAGGCAACGGACGTCCTAATAGCCAACGGTGAAATTCTCCGCTGAAATGGCGTCGAGACTATCACACTGGCAGTAGATAACGTAAGCCCCGTGAAAGCTGATGTTCTGGTCGTGAACAGTCCGCTTAGGCTTCGACATGCTAATTGGAATTGATATCATTAAGATGCTGGGTGGAGTTCGCATAAACCAGTCCGGTGATGCTATCTTCTCAAGGATGGAGCCGAGTGCATGTGCCACGATTAGAACAGAGGAACCAGACTTCAGCGCCGAGTTCGATGAGCAGACCAGGGCTTGGACAGCGTCGTGGAAATGGCCAGGCAACCAGCCACCCAATGGACTTATATTAACTGTGTATTTAAGAGCCTGTCCTCCCAGACCGAGTGAGAACGATAGTAGGAGTTTTGCTGTTAAGAAGAGAGTAGTACTTTTGTGAGAGATTGTTGCAGACTAAGGACTTTGTCAGTTGGGAGAACATATACGTCGGACTTGACTGTGCCCCCCACCCCATCGAGTTTACTTTCATCATTTTATTTGGTTAGTCTTACAGTTTCTAAGTTCCAAGTCGGTTATGTTGCTGAGCACAAGTTCATGTAAAAGAATGAAACATTTTCTTGAACCATCAATAAGGGTGTTGTTATTAGTAGTTCTTATTGTTATAAGCTCTCTTCCTATTGTAGTTATTATTAGTCATTAATGACTTTGACTAGTAATTTCTTTTACTATAAATTTGTAGATGTTTTCTTTATTGCAGCATACTCTACCATTAGTTTACGGAAACAGAACCAAAATAAGAAAGGATAATCTGGCGGTTATGTTCTAACTTACTCCCGTTTTGCCTTGTGGAAGCCTACTTAAACGCTCCATGTGTTTCGTTTCATCTACGAAATAGCCCATCAAACTGGCTGGCAGAATCTGAAGTCTCCCTTTTAAACTGATCCTTAACTTGTTTTGTCATATCACTTAATGAAAAGGATCTACAAAGCCTTACAGAAACTATTAGAATCTACAGACAGTATATAGGAATTAAGTATGGGATGTAAAATGTTTTATGTCTATAATTAAAAAAGGAAAAGGAGAAAAAACGGAAAGAATAGATTATAAAATCTTCAGAACACTTGGAGAAAAATAAAAAATGTTACATACTCATACACATATACCATGTTGGGTACATACACAAGTGTTCTTTTACTGGAGAGAGGGGGAGAGATAGACACAGGCAGACAGAGAGATGCATAACTTACTTCTTTGGTCATTGGTGATCTCTAGTCGTTTCTATTCTTTCTCTATGACTTCTATTTCTCTGTTCTTGCTGGTGCGTCGTCCTTGATTCATTTCTTCTTCTACGTCAGTCTTGTTGCTAAGACATTCATCAACCACAAAACCATATTATTTATTTACACTTTTATTTACTTAACTAAACATCTTCCTCTAACTAAACACAGCGCGCGTGTGCAAGTGAGCCCCAGCTAAGGCAGATATGCCTTCTCTGCCTGACGTCCAAGCTGGAACTGAGACCCAACCAGGTCCCACGTGACTTCACGTATTTCGCGGGCTTTCTGTAATATTCCATGGAAAGTACCGCCCGTAACATGAGAAGGGCCATCCCTTCCGAAATACAGGGGATTGACAATAATCTTATGCAACCGCATAGATTATGCAATAAAAATATTTGGAAATATTAGAATCAGATACATATGTAACGTAGCGGCGTCGTCACGGTACCAAATAGATATATGTTGCATACCTCTTTACCGGCACTATATATCTATATATGTTATATACCTTCTTACGTCTTACGCTGGACGTCTATTCTTCTGGCCGGATCTGGTATATCTTCTTCTACAGGTCTGGTCTTTCTTAGAAGGGGATTCCGGGTCTGATTTCTGCTGGGGAGCGTTCCTTATCAGAAGCCTTGTGTCATTGTTAGCTTTTAGTAATAACAACAAGACTTCGATTTACTATGATGTTACTTTATTCCAGTTTCCCCAGACCAGACAATGCGCGCATAGAGTCACATCTTGCTAGCTTCTCTTCTAAGTCCTAACTCCGCAACTCTGACTCTCTAACTGAGTTGCTTACACCTTAAATCGGAAAGGGCTTTCTATCGGGGTTCCTTTTCTCACGGTTCTCCCCAGAACGCAAGGTGAGAGTGAGGTCAAACGCTGTCACTCACTCTCAAGGCCATCAGATGTACTGATCGCCATGAGGATTTCTATACTACCTTAAAAGATATTAGGGATCCATAATTATGTAACACAATCAAGCAAACGAATATGAACGAAAAGCGTATGAAAGTTCAAAAGAAAACTTCCCGTTGTATGTGTAGTTAGAATTAAAAATAAATTCGACAAAGTACAATGAACCCAACTATGTAATGGTCAAAAATAATATCAGATGACTTTTTTTTACATTTTTTCAATTACACTGATGTCTGTAAGAAATACAGTTTTGCGAATCGAATGTCGCCATTGTTTGTTCGAGAATGTTCAAATTTATTGATTCAAATCAAGCGTTCAATAAAGTGGGCCATAATCAATTTTTATGATTTACTCGGTAATTTTTAAACAAACATCTGTCTTACGGTTTCTTTTTAACGTTGTGACCAGGAATGAGTAAAACATTCCACTTATTTTTGGTAGTAATTTCTATGTGTTTATAATTTGTAAACGAAGATACAATATTCAATACGAATTATGTTTTAATCCAAGATGTAGCATTAGTAGTATGTAGTAAAATACATGTTGAAATACGCAGTGTTTCTTATATTTAGATTGTTAATATAAACAACAACAACAACAAAACATTTTAGATTAGGAAAGTATTCCTGTATTTGTACGCTCCATACCGGAATTATTTCGATTTATTTTCATAAAGATCATATATATCCTCAAAGGAAATTAATTTTTCAGTTGGAGGTATGAGAGTATAAATATTTTGATTACCAGTAAATATAGATTAACAAGGATAATTAGTTTGATAGAAACCGTTTACTTCAAAGAAGGAATTAGTTATGTAACCCATGGTATACATAAAGTTATCTGTCCCAGTCTCTAAGCTGAACAGAGTGATTTGCCCTTGATATACTATAATCAGAGACATGATGGTAGCCATTTGCAATTGTACTCTTGACGTTGGAACAATACGGACAACGTCTTTCGTAGTTTATATGGTGCTACGAGGAGGTTTTTGGCTTCAAACTTCAAAAGGTTGATCAAAACGATCATGGCTACACCACAAATAACCACAGACCAACAATATTTGGAACTTTTGAGGCAAGTTGTGGAACTACGACAAGAAAACCGCACTCAGGAAGGAAATGGCAAAATGGGCCGCTAAACATGTCCCATGTCCCATGTTAGGAAACCAGAGATACCCTCGATAGGACTAGTCACAATAGACGGTGGGTGGACATTTTTGTCGACACATTGTCCCGATGCAAGGAATATATGAGCTAGAAAACCCAGCAGCGATTAGAAACAAGCTAATGATGGTGTGTACCCCCGTAGCCAACAGATTACCGATCGAGCTGATAGGTACTCAACTCTGCCACCGAGGAACACATGTTCGCCAACAATACTACAGATACTTGCTCCTCTTACGCGGTCTATAAACACGGCGGGGCGCAGTCGACTGCTGTGCCTTACCCCGTTTGTAACAGTTTCAGAGAAGCTCTTCCGAGCCAACCCTTTGGTGAGAGTGGAGATAGCAATGATGCCTAGAACCCACGCTGCATTCGGACGGGTAGGGACGGGTCCAGTAAGCTATCCCAGTCATCACATCCACGCCTTTGCGGACACTGGAGCTCAGATTTCCTCGATTAGACCTGAGATCCAAAGACTACTTGGATATCCAGACCTGGCATAAGAGACAGGCAGCTACGCGTAAATGGTCTTATTTTATTGACATAAGAGTTGGGTCACGAGAGACACGACAGGCTGTGGTAGACAACACGTCCAGCTTCTATCTATCGGAAGCCGCTTTGAAGGAGCTGAACTCGTTGCCTCTCAACTTCCCAACCTCGATATCACAGAATAACACAGCAAATGTGTATGGCATTATTGGGCATTATTGGTACACAGCGATTGGGAAGATCTAGAATGAAAAGGGTCAATTTAGATTACACTTGATAACAGTTGGCGAGACTATAAAAGCCACTTTTTCTCCTGTGAACTAGATGATGGAATTCTGAATATGAACGGATGACTTTTCAGGGTCCTTCTTCTCTGTGTGAGTTGACGAGAGTATACCAGTCTCTCTGCACGTCCAACGCACAGGCTTATTCCCAGTTGCTACAAACGGCATCTTCCGTCCGAAGAAGAATCACCATTTCCTGTGTATACTGTTATGGGCAGCACTTACTATATCCATACTGGAGAAAAAAGATGCTGATGTTTGGCACTTCCGAAATTGCTATTTTGGGTCCGCGTCGCCATATGTATTCTACACTAAAGATATTTTATTTGATATTTTAGTTAGGGCGACGGCGCCTTCGCTGGGCAGCAAACTGTCCCCAAAAGGGTAGGTGTAACCAGTAATGATTGCCAATGCCTTCACTCCGAGACTGACTAGCGATTTCCTTGCATCTGGGTTACGTCGTGGATTTGGCAATCTTTGTTTATCTATAAATCATGAGACCTCTACAATGTTCTCTTATATTAGTGTGTTAAATTATAACCATTATTTGCAAAATTGAAATACATATGCAATTCTATTTAGGGCTTCTAATCGAACTGCTTCCCTTCTTTCTGCCTCTCAACACCATCTCTGCCTGAATCTCCACCCAAGTTGCTCGTGGCAACTAACAAATCTGCAGCCTTTTTTATGAGTCCTTCTTACTGCTACCTTCCTTCTCCATGTCACTCTCTCAACTCTTCCGTTCAGACATGCATCGCCTTGGAAAAAGATTCTTGGTCAACAAGACATGCCAAGCATATAATCTTCTTTGCCAGCCGTAAATCGGTCACAATTGATCTTGTAGAACCTTGTCCAAATTGACCAACTCGGTGACGTTGACTGTGATGTAGGGTGGAACACTCCATGTTTTTAGAAGATTTCCGGCCTGTTTTCTGGGTCTTCCTTTTCTTCTTTTTTCTTTTTGTGGACCGCCTTTATTTGTGTGTCTTAAACATGGCCTTTATGGCCGGACCGAATTTCCGGTCGGTAATAGGGTGCAAAAAATAAAAACAATCCTACTTTTTGGTAGCGAATTGAAAGTTGCTTAGATAGATCAATTCTGGCCTTCACGGTATAACCTACCCCCAAAAGTCTTCCGCTGTAAAAAAAAATTCTGCACTTTATACATGCATGTTTAAAAGTCGACAGGTCAGCTATCAAAATTCAATAACAAGTGCTCTACAACAATAACTACAAGACATTCGCCTGACTGCAAATGGCGGAAATAGTTGTGTAACCCGTCCCCGGCTTAGAGTGGTACTTTCCTATTAGTAGCTACTAATATAGTAGCTGGCCGGCATAGCTGATCGCTGTTCGATCCCAGTTAAAAAGTAAATGTTCATTCTACAGCTGAGAGGATTATATTCACATGGAACAATGTGGCAACACAATACTTATTCTCATTCCCATTTGGTTTTGGCAAATTCAAAGAGAGGTAGGCACTTACACACCCCCATAGGAAATATAGGACACATTATCAATATTAGAGAGTTGTACATCCGATGTGAATCTATTGTCTTCCCTTTTTGCCGTGTTATGACTAAAGGGCCCAGTCCAGCCTTCTATTTAATCATAGCTGAAGTGGGAGAGTAGAAGAGACTGATTCAGACATTTTACTAGGACCTTAGATCAAAGGGAAAACAGTTTCGTCCAGGATTTTAATTCATGTCACCTATTTCATTTCATACGACGATGAGCATTACCCAAAGTGTCCTCCGATACGAAGAGCGGTAGACAAGAATATGGGGCCAGGAAATATGAAAAATAAGAGGATATACAGAGAGAGAGAGAGAGAGAGAGAGAGAGAGAGAGAGATAGAGAGAGAGAATAGTGGAGAAAAAAGTTTAATGTCATCTACATATTATTAACATATTCAACATTTTTATACGTAACTATAACCCAGAAAAAAGGCCCTAAATATCGAGATTGTTATTAGAGCAATGCAAATATAATAACTTAAAGATTAAATCAATTCCCTGTTCTATTTGCCATTAAATGATCATTTATGTTTGCAACCACACTGAAAGTTATTTTTCAAATATTCAAATGTTTTATATAACGGAGATTATTATGAAATGCTAATTAGAATCCTTCACTCCTCCCCGAATAGAAGCATCAATATCATTATGGACGGTAGCTATAAAGGAAACCCATGTTCACGGGTCGTCTTTGAGCTAAATGACAAAAACCATTGTCTAGACAAGAAATCCATGGAAGGAAAAAACAGAAATACAGGAAATCACTTTTCCATGCATAATCTTTGGAAAGTGGGAAATGCACGAGTTATAATTGTGTTAGTGACTAGACAACCAGATGAAACTGACACCCAGGACAGCTACCCTGGTAAACTGATCGTGCGCGTATGTAATGATGTTTATCGACTGAAATGGGAAAAAGCCATATAGCACATCATAAAATACCCATTCATTTATTAAAAGGCGGTACATGTTGCATATGTACAGCAAAAGTATTAAATTACTTTAGTCTAGCATCAGCCTATTTTTATATAATGTGGATATTAGAAAAGTTTGTGCAACAGTTACTTATAAATGGAGAGAGAGATACAAATTACCTACATACCGATATAGCTACATATACATACATACATACACAGACGCGCTTAGTGCTATCGTCGTAGGAATGGAAAATCCTGGACAAGGGAGTTTAAATAGGCGCTACTCGACTTGAGAAAGGCACGAATCAATCTAGTCTCCTCCCAGCTATGAGTAAATAATAGGCCAGACTGGGTTCTAATAATTGATAAACAGTTTGGTTAGTTTACTGGTTGGTTTTACTGCATGTCAATCCACGTTAGGTTATTTAATACCAAAATCCTTATGGAGGGGTTGGGTTGCAAGAAATTATATTGTTTCAAGTAACTAATGATAATAGTCAAATAAATATTCTTAATACAGATAACTTGCTTACATTAATATGGTTTCAAGTATTCCTATATAATACCAATAATTTATGCACAATGATATGGTTCTGAGTAACTACGGCTATTTAATAATTAGCGCGGCTACCTGTCGTTGCCTGTGATTTGGATATTACTGGTAATATTCAAATTTAATTATTTTAAAAATCAGAAAATAATTGAATGATAGAAAATATTTATTACAATTTAAGTTTTTGCCCCAATTCTGCTAAATAGACATATCAAAATTTACATCAATAATGTACAAATCTAAAATAAATGTAGACTGGACAATATTCATTAAGATATCAAACAATTATATTTCTAATTTTATTTGATTCATTTTTCCAGATATTAAAAATAAAGATATAATAATAATTTTGATGTTTTTTACAATGAAGTCATCATTATCAGGTCATGATAACAACATAGATATCCATGACAATCTCTCGCCTTCGGGACGTCCTCTGTGTGGCATCCAGAATCCGCAATGAGCTGATCAATGTAGGTATTTGCTAGACGACACACACTAGCGTACCCATTTGCAGGCTTTCACAGGAGAACGTAACTTGCTTCTCTAGCAGTATTCAGCATCTGATAAAAAGAGTTGGGGCTTGCCATAAGGGAAAAAGAGTTAGGACAATCATATAGGTACTAGGGCTTCAAATGACCATCCGATTGATCGGAGGGGTCCTCTCAGACCGCCCGTCTAGCCTAAGTAAGGGCCAAAGTGGGGTGTTGCATGTCATGGACTGTTCAGCCACAAGGGTTCCATCCTTAAGCATCAACAACAGGTCGTGGCATTGGGGAAGTCTTACAGGTGCAGTCGGTGTATACTAAAGCTCCAGCCGACAGGGTTTAGGTTTTTAGCGATTTCCGAGGTTGCCTATTTTGGGGAATGGGGAGTTTACAGCCTTTTGTTCATTTTTCTATTGTATTTTGTCTATTTCATTGCATAATCTAAGAATTATGTCATTAAATTTTCTTATCTTTCTTATGTCATTAAATTTTCTTATATTTCAAACCTCGGGGGTATTTCGTCGAGGCCTGCATTTGTTCTACTTTTTAGCTTTAGTTCGTTCATTGTAAAGTCTCGTAGATTAATGTAGTTGTTAGTTGGCTATCCGCGATTTTTTCGTATTATTTTTATGATTTTGGAGGGTGGGGTCCTATCAGTTTCTGGAAATGGTTTTTCCACTTCTGCAGTCTATCTTTTGGGCTGTCTGCCTTTAGCTTTGATTTCGAGGTACTTTTCCTACCACTAATTTCATTTACAGTTTGCCATGTTAGTCGCCACTGTCTGTTTTCTACATCTGTTTATTTGCCCTTGAATGTATTTAGTTTGTTCTTTTCTGTGCGTTTTCCTTAGTTGTATCTGGGCTTAAGGTTTGATATGTTGGTATTAGTTGGGTTCGTCTTATTCCTTTGGGATTGTTTTTTAATATCATTTCTCTTTTCTCTAACTGTTTTTATCTCGGTGTATTTGGCTCTTAATTTTATCAGTATGCACTCAGCTGCTGCTTCTAGGTGGGCACTGACAATGTTTTCCTATTCCTCACTTGGAGTATACCTTACTGATGTCTTCTGAAGGATGTCAAACTTATTTCTTAATTGCATATATCGCTGTTGGCATGTGAGAACCAGTTGTATCTACAGATGTACAAGTTTGCCTTTTGTTTATGTAGACTCAGGCGTAATTTTGTTGTGACTGTGATCGGAGGATACTCTTCGAAAGAGGAGTATGCTTCACCGTTCTAGTTTGGAATATTGTGTAAGCAGAATCTATTGTTTTCATTTTTGCCTACCGGCGCATTCATGTCTCAAACAATGATCAAGACACTGAGTTTAGGGATGTGTCTGAAAAAGTAAGTGCCTTATACATATAATCATATTTCCCTAGTTATGCTTTATAGCCTAGAAAATATTTATTTCATCTTAGAAATCTACTGAAAAAATGCCAAAAAATAGAAATTCCCTTCCCTTTTAAAACGTTAACTATGCGAAAATATGCAATAAAAATTAAGGTACCTTGACGAAGCCGTCATACGAATCTTCGAATCGAAGATTGAGATCTGCATTTTTTGTCTTGAACTATTATTTCGGGCTCGAAGATACTTCACATGATAGCCAAACCAAAAAATCGCAAAGTAATTCCCCCCAAAAGTAAATGTCCTGTGTATAGCGTTAAACTGTATCTAATGGATAAGTTCCAGTTCTGGAGCTCTGGGGAGTGTGGAGCACCTCTTTATCGCCATTACTCCCAAGTCAACTCTGATCTGTTGTGGTTATACCTGTTAGGGTTCCATCTATTGTTCAAATAGAGAAAATGAGTTTAAAAAATGTGTTTATAAAATTCTGTTTACAAATATTTTTCAATACCTATAAAGAATGAATGAAACAAAATGTTTTCGGTATAAAATAACCAAACATGCTGTAAAATCTAACCAACCAACCACTAAAAATGTAATTTCCTTATACACATAATTATTTTTCCCAAGAAAATATTTATTTCATCTTAGAAATGTACTAAATGAATGCCAAAAACTTAAAATTCCTTCTCCTTAGGGAACTCTGCGAAGATATATCCAACGAAGCCTTCATACGAGACTTCAAAATGAAGGTTGACGTCTATTTTTTTTATTGCTGGTTCGAATATTCTTCACGTGTTAGCCAAACAAAAATTGCCCCTCACCCCATGAAAAATCACCTAGACCGAAGGAGGAATTCTCAATACTAATATGTAGACTAGTAAAAACCTAAAATTCTTGAGGAATTCTCCTTTTCTCTGCTGTTGGATTACTGATTCAAGACAGGAAAATATTATACATGCCATTAGAGCGTGTTACATCGGAAACCATGGGTAGCAGTGTAGTGGATGTGAGACGCGGCGGATGAACGCAAATGGGTCAATGACAGGCTTCACCAGATCTTGGGTGGATTAACCCAAAGCAGGCCAACGGCCAGGATCTAACAGTTCGGTAAGAAAACTATTGCTCCTCATTTCTATGCCTAACGTCTATTCATAAGTTAACAAAATAGCCACTGAAAGATTCCGATGGCATCAATCCAACCCTAAATCCCTGTGACACCACACAAAGCTCAAAAAGCATGCTGCAACACTATTCGAGCGATCACACAAGAGACGCATTCTGCTCAGGATATAACTCCGGCCCAGTGTCCAAAAAATCAGCTATAGAGTCTCAGCAACATCACACTCCCAAATCGCATCATTAATAGTGCAGACAAACAAGGTGCGCGCTCTACTGAAGACATAGCTCTTACCGTGGTATCTGGAAAAAAAAAGCCACAAAATCCAAAGACAAAACAAACCTATTTAGATGCAAAAAACTTTTAACTTGGCAACATTGACGCTAAGAACAATAAACCATTATCGGGCTAACGACATCTGCAGCCGATAAGAATATGTACATATATATATATATATATATATATATATATATATATATATATATATGTGTGTGTGTGTGTGTGTGTGTGTGTGTGTATGTGTGTGAAGAAATGTAGAACAAACACGGGATGTTATAATGGATGGAAATTTATTAATCGTAGTGTCGATGTATGAATTTAACATTTTTGAAAAAACAAATGATGTTTATAATTGCTGACAGAAATCAGAATATATATATATATATATATATATATATATATATATATATATATATATATATATATACTAGATAAATTACCCGGTCAATGTCTGGACTAAAAAAAATAGGAACACCAGAGAGTGTTTTCAGACATATTTACATCCAAGGGTAAATAGTTATTGAAATTTTCCTGAAAATCGGACATAATTGAATTTTCATAGAATTTTATTTTTAAATTCTTGTCTTAACTTGTTTTTGGCTACGTTAAATTTTAGTTGATTTAACGGTGCAAATATTTATTAAAAAAAATTTAAGTCATAATTTTCATCCTTTCCGTAAGCTTAATTTTTTTTTTAAATCATCAGGAGTTTGTTTAATGTTTCTTCTTTCGAATGGAAAAAGTTTTTTCAAGATAAAATTAATTTTCATGAAAGTTTCATTGTGTTGAATATAGGGGTGGGGGGAATAAACAACAACAAAAAAAAATTATTATACATTTAATGTTGAAAAATATTTTTTAAACTAAGTTTAATTGAAATTATACATTGCAATACTAACACAAACAACTATCTCAATGATAGATTCAATAATTAATTTCAATGGTTAATTAAATGTATAGTAATTTGGGTTTTTTTGTTTATTTTTTAAGCAATACGTAATTAAAAACAACCTTAATCCCCAAAAAACCGTAACCCAATTCGCAAAATGTTAATTTATAGACTGTAGTTAAACTGTCATTGGGTACCACCAAAAAAAACTTTCCGTTTTAATTTTCTGACCTAAATCAGAAATCAGCCCTCTTTATTTATACTGTAATTAGTAAACTATAAACATAAAAATGTTACGCCCCCAACATAAGGGAGGGGTCAAAATTAAGTGACCTGAAAAAATGAGAAAGTTTTTAAATAAAATAAGTAATGTATTATAAAGATCGTTCATTGATGAATAAACACTGAAAAATTAGTTAAAATCCGATAATTCCCTGATTTTTGGTAAATTATTTTCTGGAGCCGGGGGCTAAAGTCACTTTGTCAAAAACGCATTTTAGACCCAATTTGGGTCTACCTATGTTATGCTAACTGTTACTAAAAAAAACTTTCGACAACTATATGCATGTATTTATTTAGATATTTCTTTATCATTCTTTTACTGTCTGACAAAAAAGAATTTCGTAAATAACTTACGAAATTCACACAAACACTATTTACTTATTTAAAATAAGTAAACATAATAAGTAAATAAGTGTTTGTGTGAATTTCGTAATTTTGAAGATAATATTAACCCTTATTCAAGTTTCATTGTGTTAAATATTTTAAGCGCTAATAATTTACGATTTTTTGTTTGTTTGTTTACAACATTGTGAATAATATTCCAACTTTTTCGTACGTAAGACAATTGTAAATTCAGTTTTTAATTGCTTGTTTGAGTTAGAAATAAAATGTAACATTGTAATTTATTTATTTATTTGTGCAACAAAAATAACAAAGATTAAAAATGGATATATTTTATTCTAAGAAATATGAAAGTATTCGTAAAAATATTGATAAAAACGTTTTCATTTTTCTTTTTTACATAAAAAGAAACGCATTCAACAACGCGGAATAGAGTGAGCATACGAAAACAGGTAGCAGTGAGGGGCAGGGTGGGGCGTGCGTGCTGATTGTAGTTTGATTTTTGATTTTTATTAATTAATTATATCCCTAATCAGTAAAAATCAATAACCAAATTTGGAGTGTTTCTTAGTTAGAACGATATCAATGGGTATGCAAGATTTTGAATCTGAGTGACCTCCCGTTTTGGAATTATACGTCGACACGTGCATACCAAAATCTCTCCTTTATATATTAGATATAATATATATATATAAATGATAAATAAATAAGGGAAAGAAAATGTTGAATGGATAAAAATGGTTATATATACATATATTTATATATATATATATATATGGGAGATCATGTGCTTAATTAAAGTCATACCTAATTTTCTTAATTAATTAATTATAACTAAATGAATTAGGCGTGCATATCGGTTTAAATGTAAAGCGTAAACAAATCGAGAAAAAGTCATCTCTGTATGTACACTTCAGCCCATCAGGCCCCACCAGCAGTGCTATAGACATGGCAGTGCTTTGTGCGTGATTTGAACCATACCTGTCAGGCTGACAGATGGAAATTCTAAGCACTACACTAGCTGGCTTCCCCAGAATGTCTCGTTCATTTTAAACTGGTATGTATATCGCACTTTTTGGGTGACTTATGCAGACGACGTTAACTCGGTAAATGGTTTTCGGCGCCCTGACGTTAAATGTTACTTAGTTAATTTTTTTGCATCTAAGTAGGTTTATATATATATATATATATATATATATATATATATATATATATATATATATATATATATATATATATATAAAATCTTAGCAAGAATCATTAATGCTACTTAATGGCAAACCCCGCATTACTTGGTCTCGTTACAACCCCACAAATGTCAGCAACCATTGACAATGAAGTAACAAAAGGGGAAGATGTTTTAAACATTACGTGTAAAGTAGTTTTTTTTTATTTTATTTTTATAAAAATAATAAAGAAAATGAAGAGAGTGTATTTCAGAGGAAAAGAATTGTAAAAAAAAGTAAGTTAAAACCAATGCAGTCTATGAAATTCTTCATGAGGTTAAATCATTATTAAATATAATTGACAAAAATTCGTTACATTTTGAGGTTTCATTAGTGTAAGAGGTTTTAAAATCTGTAATAATTATTAGACATTTCTATCAATTTCTATTAAATTGGATATATAGATTTTAATGAAAAATAATTATAGATTTTAAATCATTTTTAAATGCAAAAAGTAAACTGTTTATTTACCATTTGTAAGACTCTCACTATGGTAAACAAACAATAACGGTTTGCGGAATTAACATAAAACAATACTTAGAACTGTAGTTAAATTGTTGAATTTTCAATTTTGTAAAATTTTTATCAATAATTTTTAAGAAATAAAAACAAAAGGAAACAATGTACTCGACGTGGGCCACTGAAGCCAGTAAAACAATTCACATACCTCGGTAGTAATATCTCATCCACAGAAAGCGATATTAATACACGAATAGGCCACAAATAGATTATCAATCACATGGAAATCTGATCTCACTGACAAGTTAAAGCGACAATTCTTCCAGGCTGTGGTTGTGTCAGTGCTGCTGTATGGCTGCACTGCTTGGACCTTAACGAGGTGCATTGAGAATAAGCTGGATGGGAGTTGCACAAGAATGTTGCGCGCAGTCCTGAACAAGTCGTGGAAACAGCACCCCACGAGGAAGAAGCTGTATGGACACCTGCTCCCCCCCCCCATCTCACATACTATCCGAGTGAGACGGACAAGGCATGCTGGACACTGCTGGAGAAACAAGGACGAGCTTATAAGCGACGTTCTTCCGTGGAAGCCAACACATGGACATGCCAGTGTGAACCACCCATCAAGGACCTACATTGACCAACCCAGCGAGGATGCTGGATGTTGCGCAGAGGATCTCCCTGGGACAATGAATGATAGAGCGGGTTGGCGAGAGATTGTCATGGATATCCGTGCTAATAGCGCGACATGATGATGATGATGACACATTTCGATATTTTTAATATTAATAAAAAATAATTGAGATTAATATATTTTTTTATAAATTACTTATTTTCATTTATCTATTTCACAAATTGATATCTATTCATAATTATGGAATAAAGATATTAATTCAACATAAAGATAATTTTAACAAAGATAATAATTCAGTTAATGTTATTGTTTTGCGTTTGTAGAAATTAGAAAATTTTCATTGGTTTTGTATTTTGTATTTCTATGCGTCAAAATGCGAGTCATACCCTGGCTCTTTTCAGAAGATGGCTGGTTAAATAGAACAGCTTATTGCATCATACAAAGTGACAAAGTAAGCTTTGAAGAAAACACAATGTCTCGAAATAGGACATTGATTCGTCAGTCAGTGGAAACGTGAGTGAAGAATTTAAAAACCACTGCTATAAAATTAGACTGCTGTGACTATGCATCCTATCAAAGTATTATTGATCTCATCATCTCACAGTGAAGGGACATATTCTGAGTGAGGACGGCCACTTGAAGATAACTTCATTTTTACCCGGTATGTGTGCCAGGATATTATAAAGTATAACCAATGTAATTTTTCGCAGCCCGTAATTGTTCACAATTTTAGTCCAATATCCAATTTGTAATTTTTCGTTTCACAATTGGTTCGTGAAATTTGTTTGTTTTTGTTGCTTTTCTTTTGCTTGTTTTTAATTTAACTTATGTAACACGAGCTAAATGTCTGTAGCTTATAACACGAGCTAAACGTGAGGGAAGGCTTCTGTCTCTATGTTAACACTTTCGACTGAGCAAACTTTATTTTACTAATTTATTATATTTGTATATAGTTAAATTAGTGTAAACATGCAGAAATCTATCTGATTACTACACATGGGAATAGGTTCATGTTACTGTATTGCTTGTACCATTATAGCTGTTTTGTATATCTAAATGACTCTCTATGTGTCTCTAATGTATTTCATTTCCTTCATTAGACGCATGTATTCTTATAAGATATATTCTTCTGACAGAGTTGTATGTCCAGCCAATCATAAATATTCATTTTTAAGTGCACCTATGTAAAAGCATTAAATATCAGTGGTTCAATCAACAAATGCAAATTAAGGGTCTTAAATTTCCAGCAGAACTTTTGATTTCCATTCGTATCAAATATCGTGTCACTCGTCTCCCTACTTTTTCACCGCTCTAACTCATTCTAAACAACTGATATTTGAGGCTAAGGATCATGTCAATAAAAATCTGATAGAGAAAGCACTTTAATCTAAATGAACATAAATCACCAATTGTGTTATGTAGTTGTTGTATGTGCGAGGATAACAATAAATCATACAGAGTTCAATCAGTTCGAATAAATAAATGTGTTATCATTATATTTATACAGCTGAATGTCTTGATGAATTTTCCTCAAATTCTTCACCAATTTTGAAATATCGATATTAATAATTGCAAGACTTTTATGCCCTCTATAGATGGATAAACAGTTTTTGTAATAATATCAAATTTAGTAGGCATAATTATGTAATCCAGAGGAATTTTAACATTTAAAAATGTGTTCCTCATCGAGAAAGAAGGTTCTAATCGAGGTGTATGCGTGAGGGGGGGGGTAAAAAGTAACAGTAATCATCAGGAAGCCGTGTAAGTAAAATGCGTAACTTTTACGGATCTGTGTGACTATAGATTCTTTAAAGCTTTGTCATGTGTAACCATAGTTGTATTCCTAGCGCAGTGCTGTGTGCGACTGTTGTATCGCGAGGGGGAAAGATACACAAATGAATGGTGTGATTAACACCAACATCAGGTGCTGAACGAATACATAAAAACACAGAACAAATAAGTACAAACAATTAACAAGACAAACTGACACTAAAAGAGGAGGGTCAGTTCGGTATAGCCAACGCAGAAAAGTCAGCCTGAATAGTATTCAGCTAGTTAATCTACTTTAATCGAAGACTATTTTATGGCTATGAAGCAGTCCACCTGGTAGAGTGCTGAAGGGGTGTTAGCTATTCTACAACAGCGACTATAATCGAATTTTTAGTGAAATGTTGAATGCAACTTTATTCGAATATTCCATTCGTTTGTTGGTCCATATTTTGCCAATTAAAGAAATGTTTGCTTTGACATTAAATGCGGCACTGAGAGAAATCGAAAATTAAAGGTAATCCTATAACTTTTGATAGGGTAGTGAAAAACAGAATCATCATAGAATTATTGAATAGCAGGGAAGTGAAATGTACAAAAGGGTCAGCACAAAAAGCCAAAGTAACATCTCTACAAATTCTGTATCGTTTAATTTGAATTATTAAAATATAATAATTCTGAAAAGGTTTTTATTTTGCGTTGCAGAGAAATAATTCATTTAAAAGGTCAGGGTTAGAATAATTCAAACTTGAAGGCTTTTCAGTTAAATGTGTGACACAAGGCCATGATGAAATAATACGGTATTATTGATTAGCTCACCAATCAAAGAATAGCTCGGTGGAACTTTTTCTCCCTTATGAGCCACAGTTTTAATTAACTGACCAATCAAATGTATGCCTCAGGAGTTTTTCTTCCACTGTCCGACGATTACGATACATGACCATTGCTCCAGAGCTTTTATTTGCTGGTCAGTCAGGGTTTGTACCCCAATTAAAGAAAACGCCGTAAGAGGATGAGACAGATCGGAGTTTTGTTCTATCGCTAAAAGACAAAAAACCTTGCCGCAAACCAAAGTCCGGACCATTCAACCAGAATTCCCTTTGAAACTACCTCTAAGATTGTTAGCCATAAACTTTATCGTTTATTGTTACTCTCAGATAAAGAATCTCCTGTTCGGAAGATTTCAACTTCGAAATTAAAACTCTTTGTTATGTATACAAGATTTAAATCATTGTACAATAGATACGGTTTTGTTTTATTTTTACCTGTTAGCAAATGATTCTAAATTATTGAAGTAGTTAACATTACTAGTGAATGTTATTTCTAAAAACCCACCTAGAATCGAGAATATTTCAGTTAGTTACCGGGTGAATGACAAGCCACGACCTAAATTTCGAAGCTAATACATTAAAATACAATGAATTATTAACACATTGTAGATTGAGTAAGAGATTAATAATATCTAAACAACAGATAACTGTATGTCATTTATTCATGACGTCACACGATGATGCAATGTGCATCATACATTATAGTTGAGAGATGTTCATGAACCTTTATCGGTTTCCTATAAGAGCAAAGTTGTTTTGAATGCGTTAATGCAAGCAGAACAGACAGATATCAAACATTAAAATAGAGAGATTTGATGCCCAAAATATAATTCATCTGTTCATATCTTTGAAATATAAATAACCCGATTGGCAAGGGACAAGAAAAATTCACAAAAAGGTAGTAGATTGCAGAGTCAAATCTCTGTTATCCATATTATTCACAAGACACAGGTTGAGTAGAGATTATGAGTTTTATAATTCTTTTGAAGAGGTTTCAAACCTATTATAAACATTATTCATAGCCACATATATTTTCCACAACTTTTGTGCTCTGCAGCAACATTCCAAATTCTACAGAAAGGTTTGTTTTGCTCACATTATCAAACCCTGATCGAGGCGTTATCTAAGGTACCAGCAATATGGTCAATCACACATGCTGCCATAGATTAAGAAAAGCTTGTCTCATACAGTAATACTTTTCAAATATAAAGAGAGAAATGGGAAAATAAATTAGCTAAACAATAAAAACGGTAAAAATAAAAAAATCCATATTCCATTATATAAATAATTTCACGAGGTTGGGTCTGGGGAGTGGAGGTATGTATTTACGCAATTTCCCCACCACGTGCAGAATTCAACACAAAGGTCATTTTAAGCGAAGTTACAGATAATTTTAATTCAATTTCTCTTCTATACCAGTTTCCACGTTAAGGCTAAAGATCCCTGTCTGTCCTACTATTTACCAAAATCTAGGAGAACTTATGGTTACACATCTATCCCAAAGACATTAGCTGGAAGTGAAACGCAAACAGGCTCGTACATTATTTAAAGCCGGAATTTCGCGTATTCGACTATAATTTCTCATAATGTACGCCTAGGTGGAGGTAAGAGTGGTGGGAAGAGATCGCAGAGAACATTTGTTAATATGCAAAACGTGTTTAGCTACCCTGCTTTTCTTTTCTGTATTTTTGATATACAGAAGCTCTCTTCCACACTCATACTCATATATATTTGGGTTTTTTTTAATTGTGAAACAAATAAATAGATTATATATATATATATATATATATATATATATATATAATATATATATATATATATATATATTTCGAATAGTTCCCTTTTTACCTACTAGCCCGGGGTGCCTGGATGCTTAGAGTCGGTTCTAACCTAATTAAAGAAATATGAGAAAGCGCTGATGGAATTCGAACTGGTAAATGAAAAATATCATTCCGAGATAATTGGCTCAAATGAATCAGAATTTTCGATCGCTGAGATTATGAATTTGTTATCAGGGTCAGACAAATAACAATCTTTTTTTACTCTAGCTCAACCAAGAATTTCTTCTCATCACCAAAGCGACTGATATATAAAAACTTACATCTCTTACTAAACATAATTATCAATATTAACTATCATATCCTATGATTGGCCAATCTCAGCGGTGACCGTTGTCTCGTCTTCAATGTTTGATGAGCACTAGGAAAAAATTATACAGTATATTACAAATGTATTTGTTTTTGCAACAGGCCTATCACCATTTAATAATTTTCGATTCATAAACATTTATTCTTTCTTTCTCTTTCTCTTTCTCTTTCTTTCTTTCTTTCTTTCTTTTGACCTCTTTATACTTCTCTATTTCTATTTTATCCTCTTCTCTTCCTTTTTTCTGTAAATTCCCCTATTTTTCCACTTTCTTTTCTTTTTCTTTTTCTCTTTCTTCTCATCTTGTATTTTATATTCTTAAGTCCTTTGCTTTCTTTTTAAAACTTTAATCTCTCTCTCTCTCTCTCTCTCTCTCTCTCTCTCTCTCTCTCTCTCTCTCTCTCTCTCTCTCTCTCTCTCTCTCTCTCTCTTTCATTCTCATTTTTCCCTCGTTTTCGATTCTTTTCATCCCCCTCAAAAACTCAATAAAAAACTCTAATAAAAACTCTTTAGTCACACAGAAATATTATCCCATATTATTGATAAAGTACAAAATAAAATCTCGTTCGTTCCATAATCTCATCCACCTCACAGGATATTAGATAATTCAAAAAGAAAACATATCATAAATTTTATTATGGTGATTATTTGGGAGCGCAAAATAAAAACAATAATTATTCGGTTCAGTTTGTACTTGTCTGTAGCAGATCTATTTCATAATCTGCTACAGACAGAAATACTTCTTTAAAAGATCTTTCACCCAATGATATGGTACATCTGGCCGTTTCCTACTAAAAAAAACTACTGTATGTTCAAGAGTATGGATCATGTTCTTGGTATGACACTAAACTGTATTCGGTACTGACGCTCTTTTCATTGCCATTACTACCAGGTCCACTCAAACCTGGAGTGGTAGTACATGTTAGGGTCCTTTCTATCGGTCAAATTGATCGGTTTGGAAATTATTTGTTTTGGATAGGAATACTTGATATCATATAACTGTGTGCAAACAAATGATTATAGACAATTTAAAATGTGCAATTTAAAAAAATGCAATGAAACAATGAAAATATAGTTTTGATTTAAACCAAACATTTATAAATGAATAAACTGTCGGTATTAAATAAGATAGAAGGAGTTGATATGCTCTTAAACAAATAAACCAAACAAAATAAACAACTAGAAGTCGAATTTTAAGGCAAAAATTAGCATTCGTCCGTACTCAAGTAAAAATTTTGTAATGACGAAATTAAGCATAAATGGAAGGACCGGGATAAATTCACTTCCTAAAATAGGAATTCCATAAATTACTGATTTTGGGGTGAATAATTAAGGGTCGACCAATACACTAGATCGACTCATATATTGTTATGTACGATACTTCTGACAGTCATATTGAAGCAATTTTGTTGACAGATTTCACGGTTTTCAAATTAAGCTACCTATTTCCCTCAGAAACCATGTTATTTGACTTTACATTTATGTAAAGTTACATACATGCTTTTCAAGGGTAGCATATTGTGATAATATTAAACCAAGGGGTTTCTTATTACTGTCAAAGATATGACCTGGAAGACTTCAGAGAGAGAACACACTACAGCGAGTCACAAAAATACTCTTTAAGATTTCTAAGTTTTAACTTACCCCTTTATAAGTGATTTAGGTGCAGTAGTCTACTATAAACAAGTGAATAGGGAGACATAAAAAAACAAAAAAACAAAAAACAAAAAACAAAAGGAATTTTGTCAATTTTTAGAAATTCCAATAATTTAGCTTATAAAAAATAAACAAATTTTTAGAAATAATTTTTTAGAAATAAATTTTTAGAAATTCCAATAATTTAGCTTATAAGAAAATTTAAATTGATTATTTTAACCTTTTGGGGTTTTTTCTATAAATCTTCTCTTAGATTAGCTGTCATCAAGTTTGTATACTTTTATTAAATTACCACGAGAATTTAATGATTTTAGCATTTATTTAATTCCACGTGATTTTGGGATATGAGGTGGAGCGGCCATACTTTATTATCATTATAATGATTATCACTCCATTAGAGTTTTTTACACCCGCTTTAGCCGGTGGTTCACTGGAGGCTGAGTGACAGCTAGTCTCCTCGGGTCTCCAGAACTCTTCTGAGTATTCCGGTCGATTGCAGCAATACTGTAGTCTGGATGGTCTTCATTCTTCCTCTGATTTCCAGTTCATCCAGACTCTTTTTCAGACCCTTGGGGACCGTTCCTAGGGCACCAATTACAATTGGTACGATCTTCACCTTCATGTTCCACAGTTTTCTTAGTTCTCTGGCAAGGTCCAAGTATCTGTCTAGGTTTTCACTTTCTTTCACTTTCACTCGGTGATCGGCCGGGACGGCAACATCCACGAGATGACAAGTTCTTTTTTTCTTGATGATCAGCACCAGGTCTGGTCTCCTGGCTGGGATTAGGTGATCCGTCTGTACCTCAAAGTCCCAGAGAATTTGTTGCGTCTCATTCTCTAGGACAGATTCTGTTCGTGCATATATCATTTAGGTGAATGGTGAAAATTGAATTTCTTCCACAATTCCCAGTGAAACACCTTTTCAACCCAGTTATGCTGAGTCTTATACTCTCTTTGTGCCAGTTTACTGCAATAGCTTATTATGTGATTGGCCATTTCGTCTTTTTATCCACTTATTCTTCACTTGCTATTCTGTTGTGTTTTATCTATTTTTGCTTTTATATAATTTGTCCTCATAGCATTATCTTGTGCAGTGATTATAAGGGATTCTGTTTCTCTCTTCAGGTTTCCACTTCTTAACCATGTCTATGTCTTCTCATGTATTATTATTATTATTATTATTATTATTATTATTATTATTATACTCCTGCGAGTTTTTCACACACACGTAATCTGATGATCTCCTCGGATCTCCAGGACTCTTCTGAGTATTCTAATTGATCTCCACAATGCTGTTGTCTGGATGGTGTCAATTCTTCGTCCGATTTCCAGTCTAGTCTGTGTTTTTTTTTTACTCTCTCTCTCTCTCTCTCTCTCTCTCTCTCTCTCTCTCTCTCTCTCTCTCTCTCTCTCTCTCTAGTGAGGCTATGTTATAAGCCATGATTTAAGAGACCTCATCTCGGGGCCAACAGAATTGTCGAAATTAGTTTAAGCCATAGGGAAATCTCCCCGAGACCTACCACGCAATAAAAGAGGTATGTTTGTATTGTTCGCGCGCTTCTTTCGGACAATAGAGTATTCTTGCAGATTTTAGAGTTGAATTCTTATCGTCAGATGCTTGACCTCTTTTCTATGATCCTTGGATTTGAATTCAAATTTTCAACTAGAAATTGATTAACTGGGTCAATTTCTCAACCAATAGAACAACTCATGTGAGGATGTTGGTCATTATAAGCCAGAAATTACTCTGAATAATTACTTTGTTTTTTGCTTGTGTTGGTTCTACTTCACTGCACAAAACCGAACAGAAATTTCGGATCATGATTTATTGTGATGATGCAGATGCAATAGAATCAACAGTGAATTTGGTGACAGAGATTTCAATTTAATTAGATAGCTTCATAGCAATGCGCTATTTGTTGTATTTGTAATTAGAAGAGTCAAATTGTGTTCACGAATATCAATGACTTTAAAAAGAAACGTGTTTAAAAAGAAATCATTTCTGTTTTGTGCACCCTTGTTTCTTTGCATATATACATATACGTATACAAAGTTACCGTTTTCCCAAGACTATATTCATAAATGATCTTGAGAGTAAATCAATTAAAATTGGCAGTGGGATGTATTTACTGCAGCTGAAATTGCAAGGAGATTTAGACATGGTGATAACTGCGGTATATCATCTTGAATCTCAGAAGCATTAAGAGCGCTTCCTAGACAATGTAAAATACTGGTAAAAGAATCAAATGCCAAATCAAAGGCTTCAATTTGGAGCACCCAACTGAAAACAATATCTTTAAAACGTGAGTAATTACGAGATATAATAGTTAAATGTTTACATTAGTAAATATGAGAGACATAATAGTTAAATTGTCATTGCTAGAAATTTGGGCTATTCCTTTCAATATCTAAGATTGTAAGAGTTTTATGTCTACTGGAAAATGTATCGAATCACCTGTTGTTATATAAAATTTGATGTGCATTTTTTGGTAATGATGTTTTAATTTTCATTATACTTGTCACAAAGCAATTTCTCAATTCGTGTCTGTTTATTTCTGGGCATCTGTGTAAGCGTAATATTTTCAAACGCAATTGAAATACACTTAAACCAATGCATTGCATTCCTTCATTAAAACTTTATAATATATATGATTTTTGGATTTGTTATCAAATTCATACACAAATCTTCTGCTTATGTATATGAAAATAAAACAAACAATACAAAGGAATAACACTAAAGAGTTATATATTACAAACTACTTTTTGTAATCATTAGGCAAATAAGTTACCCAATAACTGTAATAAATGACATATGTTAGTACATATAATACACATTGCATGTTGATCATGCGTATCAACAATGATGGCCGTTTGATATTAGTATATGAGGAGAAACATGCATATAAATTTGCATATATATATATATATATATATATATATATATATATATATATAATGGGTGGAAAGTGTACCATAATTGCATAATACCCGATTTTTAAGCTTTTGTCTTTATTAATTATATATATATATATATATATATATATATATATATATATATATATATATAATTAGATATTATATATATATATAATTAGATAATTATATATATATATATATATATATATATATATATATATATATATATAATTAGTAAAGACAAAAGCTTAAAAATCGGGTATTATGCGATTATGGTACCATTTCCACCCACAGGTATCTGAATATACCTATGAGCTTCGTCGGACCGCATTCTTTATTGAAAATGGTATACAGATAAATTCAGCATTGCTTTTATACATTTTCTTTTGATCCCTTGGACCAGCTTAGAATAATACCAAATAGCTCTCTTTGGAAATTCTACCTCGAAATGCTTACCAACCGAACTACAAACACGAATATGGATAAATTCACACCGGAATACTCACTAAAAATATTCCATATCCGATACTATATGCATTCTCTCTGTCCCTCATGGATAAAATAGTGGAATTTATTAAAAGGATGGGATGGAAAACTTTTTTCTACTTGGACTCTCTAAAAGACCAAAGACACTCCAGGAAAGAAACGTATAACCTCAAATCCCAAAGGACGCCCCCTAGCAACAAATGGCTGGACCCCTTCGAAGCAGACATTCTAAAATTAATCAGAAAGATTAGATTCAAAAAGCAACGGGACCACTTTTAATACAGAATAAGGACAGACATTAGGGACATAACAAAATTCTAACTACATCTGGATTAAAGCAGACAAGTCAAAAAATATTTATAAGACCAGCCCCAATTTTGTTTGGTTTGGTTTGTTTTGTTTTACGGCATATCAACCGCAGTGGGTCATTTAATGCCGATAAAGTTTTGAAATAAATCAATTCTTAATGGATAATACAATTTTTTTATAAATATATTTTTCTATTTAACCCATAGATGAGACCCTAACAGGTACTACCACTCCAGGTCAGAGTGGACCAGGGAGCAATGGTGATGAAGGGGTTCTCCACATTCCCCAAACCTCCAAAACTGGAACCTCACCATCAGATAGAGTTTAACGTCATTCCCAGGACATATAGACCCGCAGCCACCGCCTTCTAGCACCCATATGATAAGAAGGGGTTGGGGCTTGCCATAAGGGCAATAGGGTTGGGAAAATCATATAGGTGCTAGGGCTTGACGTGACCAGCCGATTGATCGGAGGGGGCCTCTCCGACCGACCGTCTAGCCCAGGATAGGGCCAAAGTGGAGTATTGCATGTCATGAACTGCTCATCCACCTGGGCTCTATCCTTAAGCATCACAGGTCGCCACCCACGGCCAGCAGGTGGCCCCATTGGGGGAGTCTTACCCTTCTGCAGAGGTGCAGTCGGTGCATTCTAACGCCCCAGCCGACAGGGCGGACCAATTTTGTGATTGGTGCATTATTTTCACAGGGCTGAGATGAAGGTGTAGGGTATTGGGTGTTTTTTGCAGTTTTTTGGGGTGTTTGTGGTGGACTCTGCCACTTGTGTTCGTGTCTGGGTCAATGGTCTGGGATTTCTTTTGGCTGACCGCTATTTTACGATCAGCCTTCTCCCCCTCAACCTCTAGGCGTCGTTTTACCCCACCGCCACTAAACTCTACAAGGTTCATTGGAATGGCTATTTGAGTAGCCAAAGGGCTGGCCTGCTAGGGGCTTTATTAATGGGCGAGGCCTTTGGTGAAGGCCTCGGTGTGCTTGTTGCTGAAGCCTTTTCCGAGGGCTCGCAATTGGCCTTTTCAGAAAGCTCTTTTGAAGTGTTTTTGGCGAGAGAGTTAATAGTGGCTGAGGCGTAGGAGATTTTTCTCCATTTCCTTTACACCTCCAGCCACTCCTCTCCCGCCTCAGGTGCAATTGCCGTTTTAGTAGCTTCCTCTGTTAAAGCTGGTGCTGTTCCTGCTGTAGGTGCTGCTCCCAATGATGTCTTTGGTGCGGGAGTTGTTTTATGTGGGCATTCCTTCGACGTATGCCCATGTTGCCGGCCATTCCAGCAGTGAGGCCTGTGGCCCTCCACCACCACTGAGATGTTCTGTTTTAGAAAGGTATAGCTGTGGGGGATGTTTTTAAAAGCATCCTTTCTCAGATTCAGCAAGAAGACGAACTCTCCCATTTGCACTCCTCTTGCCATGGTGGTGCACATAGCTGTAACGTCCCCGTAGTTGCTGAGTACCACCATTAGATACTCAGCTGATAAAGCTGCAGGGACGTTATACATGGTCACTCGTGTTCTCCTCTTGCGTCTGTACTCTGGTTGGAATCTGAAATTCTTATAGAGGAGGTTTTTGGTCGCAACCCTCACCGCTTCGCCTTCGCTGGCGAGTAGGACGTCCCATGTGCCAAAACTCCTCCTGCTTAGGTGCTGAGCTGGCACTTTGGTTGCTAGGAGGACGTCCAATACGACTTCTTTTTTGAGGCCGGTGAGCTTCCTTGAGACCGCTTACGTTGTTATATAAGAGAGGATTCTCGGCCCAAGTTCTCCACTGCCTGGGGAAGGGGTTTGATGTCGGTCCCCTCCACCAGATTTTTGTACTTAGTTGCCCAGTTGGCCCTTTGAAGCTCCAGATCCTGTTCTTGTAAATCATCCTTCTGAGGCGGTTTCCAACAGCCCTTCTC
>CM042153.1:49355002-49395002 GCA_023376005.1 Doryteuthis pealeii
TTACATATTTTTCTTATATATAGTATTACTATAAAATCAGATTTGAGACAAACCAGTATTTTTGCTATTTTTTTATATGAATCTGTAATCCTAGTTACAGAATATGTGCTGTTGATAATTTTCACAAGAATGTATAAATTTGTCATCATAACTATCAGAAGTGGAAGACTATTATATCCGCTATGTAATAATAATGTTCTATTAAAGAGAAAATTATATCAATGAAATAATTAATTTAAATCACTCAGCAATTTAAAAGGATTGATTGAAAAAAATAGAAACTGCTGGTTCACTTAAACAAACCAAGCCGAACACAAGTGCTGTTTGCTTTCATGGTGAAACACCGCTAAATGACATTGCCTTGGCAACGAGATAAATTTCCAGTCCTATCCTCGGTGAAATATTTAAACGATCAGCAGTCACCATTTTTAAATGAAGCGATATCTTGTTTTCTTACTAGAAAATGGACGGGGGAAAAGGTGGATAGTTTGCAACGTCGTTGTTTGAATTATCAAAATTTTATATTTCTTTTCCTCCTTTGTGCATACGTGTGTGTCTCGTAGGAGCTAACGCGTATTTCAGATGAAATGTGTTATAACTAAATTTAAAAAAATTTTAAATTATATTTTATTTTGGTTTATTCGTTTTGAAACTGAACAAATAAAGAAGTATAAATAATTATTTATTTGTGTATATATGTGTGTATTTGTGTGTATGCGTGTGCGTTAGTGATAGTTTATGGAGAATCCATTTTAGAATAGTGTACCAGTAAAATTTTCCTCTTAAGCGAAAGCAGTCAAGGGTGTTAGTGGAATGATTGCTCAATGAAAAAGATATTAGACCTAATGCCACGAAGAAAGTATAAACAGTAAGATTATTTTTCCCTAAGATATAGATATTGAATTATAGATATTGAATTTTCGTCATACAACGTGTGATAGCACGTGCGATACCTTGCCCTCATCAGCTGCCAACTAGGAGTGATAATACAGTTTCGGTAGCTAAAGCAGGACTGCCACTTTCTAGCGCTACCAAGCAGCTTTCGCCACCGGACAGGGTATTTAAAAAAAGCAGAGAAGAGATTATATGATCCGTTCATCGGAGATGTTTTGTTATCAGTTGTTTTTTTAAAAACGCATTTGTTTTCGGCCGTTGACTTGATTACGCGATTGCAGATGTTACGTAACAACACGCGAATGATGATTCTGCGCGCGTATCATTTGTGCTGAAGGCTTTTAAACCTCGACCAGATCCAGCTAGATGCATTTTGCACCGTGGTTTGAAGACGATGTGAGGCAATTTTCAAACAGCGGCCAGTGATTCCTATTTTTGAAAGAAACGAAATGACTGAGTGTCCTAGAAATCCACGACACCCAACCTCAATAGTAATAACATGGCATGTCCAACCCTTTTCCACGCAGTCGGCACGCAGTGACTCGTACCGCTTCTTTTTCCACTCGTGTGCTTCCTCCTGGTTTTCTTCCCACGGTACGGTTAATTCGACGAGGAGGACACTCTTTTTTGTGTCACACCACGCTACAATATCTGGGCGCTTATCAGTTTGAAGTATGTGAACTGGAAATTTTAGGGATATCTTGAGATCCACTGAAACCTTCCAGTCACCAGCTCCATTCAGCAGTTTCATGTTTGGAGTTTTTTGTTTCTTCACGGGGCATTCATCTTCTTTGTGAAACTGAATGTTGGATTCCCGGGCTCTGACAGGCTGTTGGTTTGCTGCCTCACATTGTTTTCTTATAAACTCAGTGACCACCTCCAAGACTTTATTGTGTCGCCACGTGTACATCTGGAGCGATTGTGGACATGTGGATAACACATGACGCAAGGTACCTCGATCCCGTTTGCACGAAAAGCACAGGTCCGAAACAGTATATCCCCATAATTTCAAGTTGGTCGCATTTGGTAGGAGATCATATGTGGATCGAAGGAGGAATGATATCGCCAGTGGCTCCATCGAAATTAAAGATTTCCACGATAATTTGATTGGTTCGATATCATTCCATTTCGTCCACGCACATTGTTTGGGCTGAGTAACAGCAGTGGCTATTCTCTGCTCCTCCTCAAACATCCTGATTTCTTTGATCACCATATCTCTTTTCCCCTTTGGACCCTCCTTGGAAAATACTTTGATGCTTGTACTGCCCAGCCCAGCTCGATTGGCTTGCGTGACGCCTATAATATATTTGATTCGTAGGCTACATTCTGTCTCCTGCGCGGTTTTAACAGCTGACCACTTCATACCTGACTTTATTTCTGGATGCGCCTTCCGAATTACCTTGTCGGCTGAGTCCTTCATCATCATATGAAGGCGCACTTTCCCAACCTTGAACTCTTCTACCAGTAAAGATATTGGAAGCTATAGGTTTCCAGTATTGGTACATAACCCTACTTTCGAAAAACAAGGAGGGACTCCGAGCCACTTACGCAGGTATGTGTTGCTATATTGTTGGATTCGCTCAATGCGAGATAGTGCAATCTCATACATCTGTAAGGTCCATAAAAGACGGGGTAATAATACATATTGGTAACACCACGCCTTCAACTTTCCGGGTAGATCAGTTTTTTCGATCGATTTAAGACCCTTCAAGGCTACTTTCTGGACTCTATACCCTGATGTCGGTCAGTCAGTGGGATTGAATAAAGACGTCCGAGGCTCTTTACCGGTTTCTCCCTGACTGTTGGGATAATATCACCTCCAATTTTTAAATGGATCTCCCTGACAGAACCTCTAATTAGAGACAGACTCCGACTTTTCTTCGGCTTAGCCTTCATTCTCGCCCATGTGAAAAGATCATGGTATCTTTGTAATAGGCTATCGGCAGCGATTTTTGACGGGACAAGGATGGTGATGTCATCCATAAAAGCTCTGGAAGGAGGAAGAATCAGCTGTTCTTTTGTCATCACACTTGTTGACGTATTTGCTGCACATCATAAAATGAGTTCCATGGCCAGGACGAAAAAGAAGTGGAGAGATCACACAGCCCATCATGATGCCGATTTCAAGTGCTTGCCATTTGGTGGTGTAATCTTTCACGGTAAATTTCATAAAGGCTGAATTAAAATATTTCATTATGATTTCCCCAAGCATGTTAGGAAAGTTAAAATAGTCGAGTACCATCCGGATTAGTTGATGCGGAACTGAACCGTATGCATTGGCGAGATCAAGCCAGATTAAGTGTAGTTCCGTTTTGTCTCTTTTGGCTGAGAGTATAGAGTTCCAAATTATCTGTGAATTTTCCAGACAGCCAGGGAAGCCAGGAATCCCCGCCTTCTGGACAGATGTATTTATATAATTATTCCTCATCAAAAAGTCCGTCATACAGCGAGCTATAACTCCAAAGAATATCTTCCCCTCAATATTTAGGAGAGATATAGGGCAAAAATTTGTGATACCTTTTGACTGCTTTTCCTTTGGTATCCAAATACCGTCAGCCAGACCACCACTCCTGTGGTATAGCACCCTGCTTCCAAACCCGCTGAAGGAGGACCGTAAGTTTCCTGAGGACGCATGGACAGTTTTTGTATACCTTGTAGGATATCCTATTCATACCTGGGGCACTTCAGCAGGCCTTATGGGCGAAATCTCGGACTTCCCTCAATTTAATGCCGCTATCATTAAAGATTACCGTTGGATCTTGGAGTTTTGGTAAATCTCTTAAGGGAGGTATTGGGATACCGCTGAATTCATCCGAATATGTTATTCTCTGGTAATTTTCGAGTTCCTCCTTCGGTGCATCGAGCTTGCCGCTCTTTGATTCCACGAAAAGTTTTTTGGCGAAAGCATAGGGATTCGTATAGAATGATCTCCGAGCCTGACGTTTTTTTTCTTTCGGTGTTTTCTCTGATTTTCAGCTCTGGAGATCACCAAAATCTTTTTTTGAATATCATTTAGGATATTCTGAAAACCCAATCTTTCATTACTTGGGGCTTCTTTTAATCGGCGCTTCAGCATTCTTTGTTCCGATCTTAATTTTCCTTTTTGGATCTGTCGTCTATTCGGCCGTTTTTCCTCTTTTTTATCTTTTTTATGCGTTACTGCACCAAACCATTCCAGACAAACGTCATGTATAATTCTACAGAAGGATGTTATTTGTTGGTTAATAGAACCCTTAAGATGGGTGGTGAGCATAAAAGAGAGCTCCTGGTCCAAATTAGTCCAAGTAGCTTTCTGATTGCCCTTGGGCCACTGAATTTTTGGCTTGCTAGGAATGTCTCCAGGTTGATATATTAACACGTATTTATTTGCAGAAAATCCAGTGTTGATTTCAAATAGGCTGTATAAGTTCAGAATTTAAAATCAAGAGTTTGTGAACAACTCAGGCAGTGGATATGATGTCATTTCTTGACGATGTACTTTCCCAAAAGCAACTGTTCAAATCCCCATTCTACAAAAATACTTTAAAATAAAGTTGAAAGTAGAAAAAATATAAGGAAATAAGGAATGAATTTTTAGATAAAATACTAATGGTGATAATTTGTTAAAAATAAATGCAACCTATTGGAAAGTCAATGTGTTGTAACTATGAAAAGCGTTTCATAATTTCTAAATTTCAGCTGAAAATATTAACTACGGTTCATTTTTTATATTTTGTTATATTCATTCTATTATACTAATATTTCTTGTGTTAATATTTTAAACTGTATATTCTCAAAATATAAGGAAATAAGGAACATTCTTAGAGAACAAAAAAATAGCAATAATTGAGTGAAAGTGTAAACCATCGAAAAACCTAATAAATAAGTTAGAACAACATATAATTGACATGGAGAAAATAATGATAAAATCACAAAGCCTGATTGAATAAAAGGGACATGTAGACATATACTAAGTTAAAACCAAGAAAATTATATATATATATATATATGTGTGTGTGTGTGTGTGTGTGTGTGTGTGTGTGTGTGATTTTAGGGGCCCGCTGAAGTGTGGTCTTCCTTTGAAAAATACCAGGTCACGTTTGTAACAGTAATAATCAACCCCTAGGTTTGATATGACTACAATATACTGCACATGAAAATATGACAAATATAAATTCAAATAAACATTTCGAATCTGAGTGTAATAATCGCTATGTGCTCTCTAAATAGCCAACATTAGTGACCCAGTCGGATGTTTGCGAATTTTAGGTACACAAAGACCAAAACAACGAAGTGTCTGAGAGGCAACAGAGAAAAGAATGGACTAGAGAAGACAACTCAAAAAGTGATCAACTGTTGGGTCGCTTTTAAAATAAAAGCGACCCAAAACAAAAGGGTTACATTACAATCTTTAAGAAATCACGAATAGAAAAAGTCAACGTAGAAATCGAAAAAATAAATAAATTGTCACATAATATCCCAAAAGACAACATCATTGAACTAAACGACTTAATATATGGTATCCAACTAAGGAATCCAAACAAAAACACAAAATTTTCATGGAAAATAAGGCTAGAAAGACAAATAAAGAAACAACAAGCGAAAGCACTAAGGAAGGAAAATCACAAGGACACATTGGAATTGACAGACCAAAGAAATAAACTGAAAATAAGACTGACAATACAGCTGGAAGAAATAAACCAAAAATATTAGCGAAAGAAGGAAGACTTACAAGTTGCCGGAACAGAACCAAATAATACAAGCAAAACAGGAGATTTTAAGATAAATAAAGACAATTCTACCAGTCATTGGAGAAAGTATGAATACCTAAGAACATCTGAATGTAAAGGGGGACCAATTTTTTTTTTTTTTTGGCAAAATAAGAGAAAACAAGAACTTAACAGAAAAGGTCAAATAGATAAATTAATATTTATCTATTTAACATTTCTGTTGTGTTAATTGCAAAGACTCAAAGAAAATCTCCAGGCAGACATCCACATACACTCGCTAAGAGTAATGTACCAAATTAGAAAAAAAACTACCGCATGATGGTATAAATGTATTTTGGTTTTAAAAACCCGCATCCATCCACCATAACTTAGTAATTTCCCACAAAACTGAGTAAATTTCTCCAAGAAACAAGCATACCCGAATGGATAACGAAATGGGAAAATACCCTTATCCATAAATACCCTTATCCATAAATACGATGACAGTAAAGCCATGAAAAACTGGAAGATGGAATTAATAGCAGGAGGACAAATCCTAGCAGATGTGAAAAGCTAAAGAGGAGATATCCAAGGAAACCGATGCTGGTTGTTATAGCAATGATGCCTCTAAATGACGTACTTGAGAAATATACAGAAGACTACACAGTAAAATTAAAATAAATCACCTCATGTATATGAATTTTATCAGGATGTTTGCCAAAAATAAAAAAGACCTGGAAGCGGTTGTACACACTATCAGTATATACAACCAGGATATACGAATGGAATTTGAAATCGAAAAGTATGACATGCTTGTGATGAAATAGGGGGAAGGGAAACAACGGAAAGAATAGAACTACAAAATCAGGTAAATAACACTTGGAGAAAAGGAGAATTTCAAGTACTTGGAAAGAATTGGAAATAAACACTATCAAACAGACGAAAGAAAAGGTAAGAAACAAGTACCTCAAAAAAACAAAAACAAGATAATGTCTAGAAGCCAAACTTTTCCGCAGAAATTTCGTCAATGGAATATACATCTGAGCTGTCCTCCTTGTAAAATAACCTGGGCAATTCTTAGAATAGACAAGAGGAGAACCTCGACAAATAAACCAAAAGACAAGGAAATTGATTAGTATGCATAAAAGCATTACACCAAGAGAGGGTCTAGACAGAAAACACGAAGAAAAATAACTATATGGATACTTTAAGCAAAAACTGGTATGATTGCCCACGAGAAAAACTGGACATAGCTAAGAAAGGGAAACCTCAAAAGAGAAACTGAATCTCAAATAATTGCAGCACAAATCCTACAAGAAAGGCTAATTATATCAAAGCGAAAATGGATAAGACGCAATAGAATAGCAAGTGTTGGATATTTTTATTTTGAAACTTTAAATCACATGATAAGCGAGTGCAGCTTACTAGCACAGAGGGAATATAAGAGAAGGTAAGACTGGGTTTAAAAAAGGATCCATTGGGAAATGTGCAAGAAATTAAACTTTGACCATTCTATCAAATGGTTATGCACAAACCAGAACCCGTCCTAAAGAAAGAGATTCATAAAACTCTCTGGGATTTTGAAATTGAAACCGATTTCCTAATCTCAGCCAAAAGGCCAGACCTTATGTTAATTAACAAAAAGAATCATCTGCTAGATTATGCTGTTCCAGCGGACCACAAAGTAAAAATGAAAAAAGAAACGAAAAGATAGACAAATACTTGTACATTGAACTGAAAGAATCGTGGAACATGAATGTGGCGATGATAGCAATTGTAGGTGGTGCTCTTAGAACGGTCCCAATGGTTAGAAAAAAGACTGGAAGAATTAGAAATTAGAGGAATAATGGATAGTATTCGGACAACAACCATGTTGAGATTAGCTGAAATACTTAGAATAGGCCCGGAGAACTGAGGAAATTTGCTGTCACTCAAATTCCAGTGAATGACAATCAGCCACCGCTTGTTTGAAAAACTCGCAATGAGTGATAATAATAATAATAATAATAATAATATATAATAATAATAATAATAATAATAATAATAATCCATTCAACTAAACGGTATATACACAAACCGGAATGTGTCCTGGAGAATGAGATGCACAAAATTTTCTGGGACTTTGAGGTACAGACGGATCACCTAATCCCAGCCAGGAGACCAGACCTGGTGCTGATCAAGAAGAAGAAGAAAACTTGTCATCTCATGGATTTTTACGCCACGGCCGATTACCGAGTGAAAGTGAAAGAAAGCTAAAAGCTAGACAAATACTTGGACCTTGCCAGAGAACTAAGAAAACTGTGGAACATGAAGGGTAAGATCGTGCCAATTGTAATTGGTGCCCTAGTAATGGCCCCCACTCGTCTGAAAAAGAGTCTGGATGAACTGGAAATCTGAGGAAGAATTGAGACCATTCAGACTACAGCATTGGTAAGATCGGCTAGAACACTCAGAAGAGTCCTGGAGACCTGAAGAGACTTGCAGTCACTCAGCCTCAAGTGAACCACCGGTTAAAGCGGTGGGAAAAACTCGAATCAATTGAGATAATAATAATAATAATAATAATAATAATAATAATAATAATAATAATAATAATAATAATAATAATAATAATAATAATAAAGACTCTCGTTCACTTAAAATCTTAAAAACGACAGTCACAAGCGGTGCGAATTTTTGAAATCTAAGAACAATTATCTACAAAAAATGAAGATATTTATTATTTATGTCCATAATCTATTGAATCCTATTAAGGATAAATATACATTCTAGTAATTTCCGTAAATATTCGAAAAGTAATTTTTATTTGTCTTTTTCTTTTTCACCTTCCTTTTTTACACTGAATATATACGTATATTTACTTTTTTTGATTACCATGCTGTTCCGCTCCTCTAAAAAACACGTGACATATCCTTAAAAATTTTTTTAAACGGCTCTCACTCACTTAGAATCATGAAGATTCTTTACTCCTCTGACAAAAACATGTGACTTATCCTGGATAAAAAAATTCGTTTGGACTTCTACTAAGTTAAAACTTGATAAAATATAACGCATAAGTATAAATCATTTTTTAAATCGTATCGTGTCCAAAAACCGTGTATTTCATTCACTTGAAAAATACCAGGTTACATCTGTGACAAGTGCACATATAATAATCAACGTTTTGGTCCAATATTGTCACAAGATCTTACTCATGTCAAATATTAATGATACCAAACGTTTCAGATCTGTGTGTCATGATCGACAGGAGCTCCCTTAATAGCCAACATGTCGGCATCCTGCAAATGTTGGCTGCAGAAATCTCTTTCAGCTATACAAACAAAGATGAAAACAATTTATCTGATAGACACAAGAGAAAGAATAGCTGGTGCTCCTCTTATAGCCAACATGGGTGACTCTGTTGACATCCTGCTAATGTTGGCAGGACAAATTTTTGTTTCCACAACGCAAACGAAGACGAAAACAATTCATCTTAGAGACATCACAAGAAGAACGACAGGTGCTCCTCTGATGGTCAACATGTGAGATCCTATCGACGATGTTGGCAGGACTAATTTCCCTTCCGGCTACACTAACGAAGAAAATAAGCATTTATCTGATAAACAACGGAGGAAATTGGACTAGGGTATAGAACATAAATGTATACCGCTGTTATTTTAAAAGCAACCCAACACAAAAATATATAGGAAGAGGATGATAGAAATTTGAAAAAAAAATTTCACTACAACAATCCAAAGACTGACTGACCAAGCAAAGATAATCGTAAAGAAAGTGTGGTTTTCTGATCCCGAGATTATGGAAATATGTTGACAGGTATGTAGAAAGGAATATGCTCAATATATATACCCTGAACTAAAGAAAATACAACAATTTAACATCCAAAGCATCCCGGAACAAAACATTACAACTGTAACACAAACATGAGATGAAAGATATGAAGTAGAACTAATAAAACAAATCATGATCGAAAAAAAGGATACATTGCCATATCTAAAAAATCAGGATTGGAAAACGTGAAAATAGAAAGCGAAAATGTTAATGAAATATTACAAAACATCCCAACAAACATCACCAAATTGAACGACCTAATTTATGTGGAAGCAAAACGGTTTAGCGAAAGAATTGGTGTCCCAATACGCAAACTAAACAGAAACACAAAATCTGATTGGGTAAGGAGACTAGAAAGAGAAATAAAAAGGCTGTGTCGACAAGGGAAAACATAAGAAAATGGGGAAAACATGGAGACACAAATTAAATGACAAAAGTCAAACAATACAAACAAAACAGACTTTCCAAAATGATGAAAATAAATTCTACCAACAAGTCAGTAGACAAAGCATTAAGATGAGACTCCCTATCACTATTGCTATTGGTCATAGCAATGATGCCTCTTAACTATATACTTAGGAAAATTCGAATTTTAGCCAAAATTGAAAAGGAGATGGAAACTCTTGTCCAAACATAAGCATATATAGTCAGGATGTAAGAATGGAATTCGGAATCGACAAGTGGGCCATGATCATTATAAAAAAGGGAGAAAAGAAACAACGAAAGAAATAAGGACACTTGGGGAAAAGGAAAATTACAAATACTTGGGGCTACTGTAAGCGGACACCTTCAAACAAATAGATATGAAAGAAAAGGTGATAAAAGAGTACCTCAGAAGGACGAGAAAACTTCTAGAAACTAAACTCTGCTGCAGAAATCTCATCAAGGGAATAAAAACCTACGCTGTACCCGTTGTAAGATACTGTGGACCATTCTTAAAATGGACAAGAGAGTCGCTTCTAAAGATTAACCAAAAGACAAAGAAACTTATGATAATGCACTAGGCATTACACCCAAGACATGACACAGACCGACTATATGTAACAAGAAAATAAGAAGGAAGAGGTCTCACCAGCATTGAAGACTGTGTAGATGAGACAATTCCACCACTCGAATACAATAAAAGCGCAAAGAAAGATTAATAACAGTAGCCAGGGAAAAAACAATTGCAACATATGGAGGAGCACAAATATAACAAACTCAAGAACACAGAAATGGGAAGAAAAACAACTATGTGGTCAAGTGACATACTGGAGAAATAGCACATGATAAGGACATGGCTAAGAAGGGCAAACCTCAAGAGAGAAACTGAATCTCCTATAATCGTAGCACAAGACAATGCCATGAGATCAAATTATGTAAGGGCGTATATAGATAAGACGCAACAGAATAGCAGGTATAGAATGTGCGGAGAAAGAGACGAAACTATCAAGTATATAGTGTGCGAATGCAGTAAACTGGTCAAAAAAGAGTACAAGACTAGGCACGACTAGGTTGGAAAGGTGATCCACGGGGAATTGTGCAAGAAATTCAATTTTCACCATACACTTAAATGGTATATGCACAAGCGTGAATCTGCCCTGAAGAATGAAACACATAGTATTCTCTGGAATTTTGAGCTACACCTAATCCTGGCCAGGAGACCTGAACTAGTTTTAATTAACAAGAGGAAGAGAACTTGTAATCTCATGGATTTTGACGTCCCGGCCGACCACTGAGTGAAAGTAAAAGAAAACGAAGAGATAACAAATACTTGGACCTTGCCAGAGAACTGAGAAAACTGAGAAACATGATGGGTAAGATCGTGTCATTTGTAATTGGTGCCCTTGGAATGGAACCCAAAGGGTCTGGAAAATAATATGGATGAATTTGAAATCAGAGGAAGAATTGAGACCATCCAAACTACAGTATTGATAAGATTGGATAAAATACTCAGAAGAGGAGACGAGCTGTCACTCAGCTGGTGTGAAAAAACTCAAAGCAAAAATTGATAAGACACAACAAATAGTAAATGTAGGCTGTGCAGTGACATAGATGCGACTGTAAACCATGTATAATACGAATGTAGCAAACTAGCACAACGGGAATACAAAGCTAGGTACGAATGGGTTGGGAAGGTGATCCACTGGGAATTATACAAAAAATTACATTTTTACCATGCAACAAAATGGTATATGCATAAACTAGAATCTGTTCTTGAAAATGAAACGCATAAAATTCTCTGGGACTTTAAGATAAAGACGGATCACCCTATACCAGCCAGAAGACCAGACCAAGTGTTGATTAACAAAAAAAAGTGAACGTACAAACTGGTGGATATTGCGGTATCATCTTATCCCAGCAATGAGACCAGTATGTGTTGATTAACAAAAAAGAAAGAACTTGACAATTGGTGGATTTTGCAGTTCCAGCAGATCACAGGGTGAAGATGAAGGAACACGAAAAGATGGACAAATACCCGAACCTTGCCAAAGAATTGAAAAAGCTATGGAATATGAAAGTCAAAGTAATACCAATTTTAGTTGGTGCACTTAGAACGGTTCCAAAAAGCTTGGAAAAAGACTGGAAAATCTGGAAATCAGAGGAAGAATTGAGACCATCCACAATACTGCACTGCTGCAATCTGCCAGAATATTCAGAAGAGTCCTGAAGACCTAAGGAAACTTGTTGTCACTCAGACTCCAGGGAAATACCATCAGCTAATGCGGGTTTGAAATAATAATAATAATAATAATAATAATAATAATAATAATAATAATAATAATAAAGAAGAAATCACCCAACTCACATTTATCTGATGATCAAGATATTGTGAAATTTAGTTGTGAATTATTTTTCTTTCTTATATATATATATATATATATATATATATATATATATATATATATATATATATATATATATTATACTAAAGCTGAGATTTTCAGCTTAAAATGTCTTAAATGTCTTGTGATCAAGGTCACCAACAAAAAAGTTGGTGACCTTGATCACACGAAATTTGTCTTTAATTATTCCTTAGTTTTAGGGCTACTAAATGTTTGGAAAAAAATCCACTTTAATTGGTTTAATTAGTCGTAATTTGCAATTAAGTCAAATCTTGACCCTTCTCTGTCTTTATATTATACATCCTCCCCTTTTTTACTCCCTATAGGGCATCTCACTGAAGCGGAGTAGCCTGTATAGCAAGCAGCCAGGCACTGAAGGGGAGTAGCCTGTATAGCAAACAGCCAGGCTGTCAGCCAAGCTCCCACCCGAAACCTCCTTCGCTTGTCTTAGTCAATATACAGAGTTACCTCTCTCTCTTTATCTCTCTCTTTTTTTTCTCTCTCTCTCTCTTTACAAAAGTATTTTATTTTACGTTTAATATAAAGAACAATTCCAAGTTTATGTGTTATAAAAAAGAAAAGACAAATTTCTCTTACATAAAACCTAAATTTTTGCATTTAAAAGTAAATTTACGTAAAATAGCGCCATTTCTTAATCTTTGTTGACAAAATTATCGCATCTTGACGTGTGCACTATTTCTTAGTACGAAGAGATTTTTTTTATATCGCTTAGCCCCCCCCCTCATTAATAAAAATGACGACAATTTGTAATTCAAACATTATTTTCAATTTTTTTTTTAAATAAAAACCGAAATATGTTATGTCATTATTTTTAGCTAGACATTTTTTATACAATATTTTCTTTGATCAATAAATACGATTTTGCTATCCGCTAAACAAAAGTATTTATTTTACATTTTATAAATTTTAAAAAATCCCTGAAAAAAAAAAAAAAAACAAGTAGACAATAGGAACTTTTAATATAAAATTCTTTAGAAAATAACCTAACAATTTAGAAAAGAAAAAAAGAAAAAAGATACATATTTTTTCTTATTTACGAGATTTAAGTTTCAATGTAAAAGATGCCCTATTACCAAAACCGAATTAGTAGCGATTTAGTTTTTTCTGTCATTAAATTATTTTATCCCCTAAAACTGTAGCCCAATTCGCAAAATGTTAATTCATAGACTGTAGTTAAACTTGGGGACCACCAAAAAACTTTCCGTTTTAATTTTCCGACCGTTTTAAGAAGTTAGCCAAGATTCGTACACTAGGTGACTTAAAATTGTTTTCCTGGCGGTAAAAAAAATTAAATACAATTTATGTCATGTTTTAATATAGATTTTTTTTTAAATTACTTTGATTATTAATTTTTTTAAACTTATAGGGTCAATAAATGTGAGTGAAAATTTAGGAAGAGTGTTAAGAGTAAACTAGGGACTGGCAAACTGAGCCTAAAATGCGTTTTTGACAAAATAACTTTAGCCCCCCTACAGAAAATAATTTACCAAAAATCAGGAAATTATCGGATTTTAATGAAATTTTCAGTGTTTATGTATCAATGAATTATCTTTCTAAATCATTATTTATTTTATTTCAAAACTTTGTCATTTTTTCTGGTCACTTAATTTTTACCCCCCTTATGCTGGGGGCGTAAAATTGTTTCGAGTTGGTCATATGTTATACTAATTACAGTATAAATAAAGAGATAAAAGACCGAAGTTATGAATAAAAACAAACCAAAAAAATTTTAAGGTTGCGCTTCTATGAGAAAATAAGTACCGAAAATCGAAAAATAAAATGTAAAAAAATAATAAATAATTTATTTTTTGGAGATTTCTTTTTTTACTCATTTCGATAATTATTTAATTGGCTATTATTTTATAAAAGAAAAAAATTATACATCGATGTTTTTTCTGCTTAAAAAGGGGAGGGGGTACATTTTCAATAGAGTTTTTCTTCAAAACTTATTACTTTTGGAATTTAAAATAAGGTTTGCATTAAGTAGATATTTATTTTTAGAATCTAAAAATATAACATTTTAAACTTAATATCAGGATTTTCATATTTTAAATGAATTTTATATATTAATTTTTCATAGCAAAAATACTAAATTAAAGTTTTGAAATAAAATAACTGCTGCATTATAAAGTTCATTAATTGTTAAATCAATACTGAAAATTTCATTAAAATCGGATAATTACCTGATTTTTGGTAAATTTTTTTGCAATCGCGAATGTTACAGTAAACTTGTAAACAAGCACTTAAAACCATCGAAAAAGAGGCTGAATGGCGGATCGCGTCGAAATTGACCAAAACAAATGGTTTTAAATCTTTTTAAAATAAACTGCATATGCGATGATATTTTTCTTTTTTAATGACAAAGTTTGACCTTAAATAATAGATTTAATTATTTTTAATTCGCTCCTAGCAGACAAAATTATTGCTAATGCCTAGAGTAAACCTACTTTTATTCTTATTTTACCAGCTCTGTAAATATTTCTTATTGAATGCAAGTAATGTTAAAATAAAAACACAGATTTAACACAAACGTTTATTTATATTCATTTATATTTATATTTTGTGAATGATAAGGATACCAAAACTTCTTTTGGTATTATTCGCTGAGTTCCATCTCGGCCTCCTGCCTTAAAAAAAAACACTAGGCGGTGATAGGTAAAAAAACAAACCCACCTATGAATGAAGTCCCTAGCTGAAGCGGTGCCTGCTGTATATGAAAAAATAATTTGTCGATTGAATTTTTGAAAAAAGAAAAAAAAAAAAAAATTTTAGGCGTTTTTCCAAAATATGTAATGCTATATTTTACCAGGTCGGTTTGTTTTTTTACCTATCACCACGTAGGATTTTTTAAGGCAGGAGGCTGGGACTGAACTCTGCGAATAGTACCCTTCTTTTAAATGAAAAATATCAGGCACTAGCAAAGTTGAAGTAAAATCTATATTTGACAAAATACCCCCACCCCCGGTTGAAAAAAAAATACTAACAATCAGGGAACTATCCGATTAATGAAATTTTCAGTGTTGATTTATCAATGAATGGATTTTATGATGCATCATTTATTTTATTTCAAAACTTTCTGATTTTTTTCATGTCACTTAACTTTTAGCCCACCCCATGTTTTTGGTGGGGGCGCAAAATATTTAAAGTTGTAAAGTTGAAACTAATTACTGTATGAGTAAAAAGACAAAAGACTGAAGGTGTAAATAGAAGGGAACAAATTAACGGAGCTATCCTGGTAGAAAATAAGTATTGAAAATCGGAAAATAAAATGTAAACTAAAAACTAAGAAAATCATTTTTGTAGATTTTTTTTTTTACTCTTTTGGATTTAATTGACTATTATCTTATGAAAGAAAAATATACATCGAGATGTGTTCAAGTTAAAAGGAGGGCGTCCTAAATTTTCAATATAGTGTTTCTACAAAAAATATTAGTTAACAATAATAAACTAAAGTAGTTATTAAATAGATATTTGTTTTTAAAATCTAGAAATAGGAAATTTGAAACTTAAAATTAGGCGTTTCATATTCGAAATGAATTTTAAATATTAATTTACCATAGCAGAAATACCTAATTAAGTCAGAAGGTTTTGAAATAAAATAACTGATGCATTATAAAATTTATTTATTAATAAATCAACACTGAAAACTTCATTAAAATTGGAAAATTCCCAGATTTTTGGTAATTTTTTTCAATAGGGAGAGAAGGAGAGAATTATTTTGTAAAATACAGATTTTACGTCATCTTAGACAACGTTGATGTCCATGTTTACGATAAATTGGCACAAAATTGACTGAAAAATAGTTTAAAATGTATTAAAAATAAATTACATTATTGTGATTTTTTAACAATCTAACCCAAGCTCAATGGGTGACCCAACGGGTTAAACCTTTTCTAGTATATATATATATATATATATATATATATATATATATATATATATATATAAACAAATAAAAGGTTTAGCTTTTAGCTTTTATTTATTTTCATATGAACAAACCGAGCGGTTTCTTGCTAGTGCATTCGTCAGGTAAAACGAAATAGTTTTGGAAAATGAAAGAAATGGTACAAATGGTTAAATGTGTGCGTTTTTTAACTGTATTCTCGTGTTGCATGTTCACGTGTTTACGTGATGTCGGATGCGCCTTTTTGTTTGTACATGTGCGTATGTTGTCATGGGCGTGCACATGAAAATGCGTATAGGTTGTGATGTTATGATCGTATTCATGCACATGTGTGCGTATGAATATGCGTATTTGTGATTACGTATGTTTTGTGTGATTAATAGAGTGTATTTTTAGTACGCTGTTAATAATAATTATGTGTACATTTAATGAGCGTGTTATGTAGTGTGTTAGTGATGCAACGTGAACATTATATTTGTATAATATTATTGTACAATGTAGACAGGTATAATATTTCGTGTTGGACGTAATACGATGTAATATAACGGTGTAATGAATAAATGGCTAGTTGGCTAGTTGCAAATAACTATGTGTTTTGCTATATTTCAAGAAATCCTATCCTTTGCACACACACACACACACACATATATATATATATATATATATATATATATATATATATATATATATATATATATGGCTTGGCTTGTTGGATTTTACGGCATGTAAATACTTGTTGGATTATCTTATGCCAAATACGCTTTATTCCATTTATGCTTGATGGGTATTCAATTCTTTTAAGTCAATGTTTAACACATTTTAACTCATTTTTTGAATTTAACACATATATGAGACCCTAACAAGTAATACCACTCCACGTCAAAGTAGACCTGGGAGTAATGGCGATGAAGGGGTACTCCACCTTCTCCAGAGTTCCAAAATTGTAACTTTACCATTAGATGCAGTTTAACACGTCATACCCAGAGCTCACACATACACGCAGACACACACACACAACACACACACACACACACACACACACACACACACACACATATATATATATATATATATATATATATATATATATGGGAGAGAGAGGGGAAAGAGAGAGCAAGCAAAGATATAACTCCAAATAATGTGATTAGTGCATGTTTTTTAAAGTCATTCATATTACAAATCACCTTAAAATGAGAAGTAAGTAAAGTAACGTCATCGGGGCGGCCTAAAGTCGGTATCATCCAGTCAGCGAGGGAGTCTAGGACAATACAATATCTCTTCCTCTAAAGATCCAATGACAATTGGGAAACCTATATTGATATATGATTGTTATGTGTTGAATTCTAAACATTTTCTCTCGTTTCCCGTAGGATTCTTTCCGAAAAATGGCTTTATTCTTTCTTGTAGAAATATTGGTCCATGAAATGCAACACTTCACTTTGGCCCTTACAGGCATTCGGATAGGCCCCTACCGATCAATCGAGTGGTCACGCACATATATGATTATCTATGGTCTAATACCTATATGATTATTCCAACCGTATTACCCGTAAGTGGAAGTCTTTTGAGCGTTCCTGGAACCATTTTTGTGTCACTCTCGCACAATGGAAGTATTACGTTATATTGCTGGAAAAGGTCATCACTGACAGAAAAAAGGACGCCCAGACAATCAGCAACAAGAACTATTGGGGATTACAAACACTAAACACTCCAGACTTTTACATAATCATCTTAAGCTTTCAAAATACCCTTTTTTGAACAGGTCAGATCCATAGTCATAGAATTTACTCCATATACAAACTCGACTGTTTGTCTAAAAGAGTTGGAAATATTACTTGGCTGATCAAGTGACACAATCAGATTGTGGATGCCATTGAGGCAATAACGGTACATTTGTCCAGGACATATTTTAAATTCTTACAGTCTTTGTAAAAACGAATACATTTTTATCACAGAAATTCAACAAGCGATTAAGAACTGAATTTAATTTTTTTATCATATTTTTTGTCTTTAGAAAAATAAAATTATAATAATGTTTAAGGTTACTTTTTTAAAATAATATTTTAAAAGAAACCAAAAAAGAAAATCTAAAATAAAAGAATATTGTAATACATGAATTCTTAGAATCTTTTATCGTTGCATTTTTAGAGTGTAAATAAAAATTTAAATTAAAACTATGCTGCTATTTCAAATATTATTAACTAATATTGTTTGGTAAATGAACTCTGATTAGCTAACGAAATTTACTTCTGCTTCTACCAAAGACACTGTAACACTTGTGAAGATCTTAAACAAACTAAGTTCATCCTCTTTTGCCCCCTTGCCACTGTCCTTTTATACTCGATCTGGCCGAGACTCGTCACAACTCTCGTCTCGCTAGCTACGAGACATGCCACTATAAATTGCCGCCCCAAGGACACTCACGATTTTTACCTCCACAACTAGTTGGACTCGTAACATGTTTTTCTTCCGCCCACACGTGCAACATGCCACCCGCTGTCTCTTCGATCGACGGACCGTTGTTGGCTCATCACAGGTTCGTGAGTTTTGCCGTTCGATCTCGAACACTAATTTTAAAAAATAAAAATCTATTGAAAATTTATTAAAATCGCCAATTATTAGAAATACTCAGATTTGTTGATCTCAACCTAGAAAACCTATTGTATTCTATGTAAATTATTAGGGAAAGAAAAACAAAGACTAAAAGTTAAACTTTATCATATTTGCTTTTATGCAATACCGATGTATTTTGAGAAATTATGTATAACGCATTCTTTTTAAAAGGAAACTAGATTTTTAAGTGTAAAATAAAATTTTCAGTGTGATGGTTTGCTGAAATTCTTACCATACTATTACCAGGTTTGCTGGTGAACTGACAGATTTGAGGACCGTCAAAGATGCTTCTTTTCAACTTCTCTATGGTCAATCCTGAAAAATCTTGACACAAATAAGTGAAGCAGTCACCATCCTAGTTCAGAGCTTTGGCGAAATGCTTGATCAAGCCGAGCTTGGTGTTCAACGATGGGAAGAGTATTCTGTCCACCAGAGGGTTGTTCATAACTTAACTTGCTTTGTAAGGCATCAGTTTCTCCCGCACAGACCAGTCCTTGTGTATGCAATACTGAGCACAGTGCCTACTATCCCACAAGCACAGAAAACTTGGGTACTTGGAGAACCCAGATTGTTTTCCAAACAAAAAATTATCATCTTCAGCTCAACACGAAAAAAGCACACATGCTGATCATGACAATTTTCCCAACTTCATGCTTTTTTTTACACCGCTTCATAATTCTTCAGTGTATTCAGGTGAACGAGGGGTACAGAGGCAAACTAGTTGCCGTTGTGCAGCAGAACATATTTCAGCGATCACTTTGCTGCTGTCAATAAACAATCTCCAATTTTGAGGTTCATACTTAGGCACTCCACGCTTGTACAGAACATATGTAATATTTGTATAATACAACAAGTCTTTTTCTGAGAGAAAAAAATGGAAGTACTCTTGAGACCTGTTATGGTAGAAGGTGATGCGAACAATATTAGAGAAGGGTCTTTTTTTTCTTCCGATCAGGATGCCAACAATTCGACAGAAGACTTTGACAAACTGAGATCGCGAACTAGATCATAAATATCTGTGGACCCTCATCATCAGAAAAAAACTGCTTCATCTTCTTGAATACTGGATGAAAGTGAAATTTCATCAAAGTGAACTACAAAACGACGGGCTGATTGAAGATAAGGATACTTGAGACTGTTCTGGTTCTTTCTTTAAATCCTGGTTACATCAATAGCGCAAAAGTAGCAGTCAGTGTCATGGTTTAATGTTTTAAACACTAAATTTTTGCTGATTGGGTCAATAATGAATCCATGATGGTTAGTTTTGCAAGCTGGATTGATAAAGCTTGACTTGTTTAAGTATATGACCTGACATTGGATGATTTTTAGCTCAAATACAGTATTTACATACCTGAAAATATTAGATATTCTGGTAAACTTCTAAATAAAACTTTGACCATCTTGTAATGCACTTACATTCATACCAGTCTATGATCTACAACAATTTAAAAGAGTAGAGGGTTCTGTTAATACCTAAGGAGAATACACAATGCAATTACAGGGACTTAATCACTCTTGATATGCTCATTATTTTGGAATCCATGATTACATTTACCCGCATATACGATCATTTATCTACCTATATCAGCTGTAAGTTATATTATATTATATTATTATTATAGAAAAATCCACTGGTGAGGGAAAATATTATTATGAAAATATTATTATGGAATAATGTTTTAATTTTTATTCCTAGAACGAACACTTGCATGAGCCTAGATATTCAAATCGGTCCATAGTTCTTGAGTTAGGTATACGTAATTGAAAGGAAACGCAGTTCCATCAAAAGAAGTGTCAATTGAAACAATGGAAAAGATGGTAAAAATTATTCTAGAAGATAATCCACAGTGGAGTGTATTTTAGTCTGTTCAAATCTGACGATTAGATTTACTTACTTCTCCAAAATAAAGCTTCAAACTGGCAGTAATGAGGTAGCTAAAGAGGAGTGAGGGTAATAGAATTTATTTTGATTTTACATACACGTGCGCGTGTGTGCACGTGCTCGCGCGTGTTTATGTGTGTGTGTGTGTGTGTGTGTGTGTGTGTGTGTGTGTGTCATAATTTCTTAAAATTATTATCAAAATATTAACAAGTTAAGAATATTTTAAAAAGTAAGAACAAGAAAAAGAAAGGGCGGGTGATTTATTCATTTGTTTGAAGTTGTTTTTTAATGTTGCAATTTGAATTAAAAGAAAAAAAATCTGAACAAACAAGAGTTGCCGCCCTTTCACCAAATGGAATAGAAACGCACAAAATTCAAAAGTAAATAAAACGATAATCAGACGATAAAATATAACGGGGAGAAGAAGTAAGAATTGAAGACAAAAAATACGACAGGTTAAGGCGAAGACAGACAAGTCTTTTAGCAGAAGATTGAATACGGAGATATAAGAAGGAGTAAAATGAAGCACTAAGTGAAGATTCGAAAAAAAAGGAAAAAAGAGTTTTATTTAGCAAACTGAACTAAAAAGAAAAATAGTTGTTTTGGTAGACGGAAAAAGTAACGGAAGAAGATAAAGAAAGACATAAGAAAGGAATTGGAACAGAGGGATTAAGAGATTGAGGGAATTATTGAAAATTGATAAAAAGAAAGAGAAAAAAGACAAAAGGAAAAGAGAGTTTTATTTAGCAAACTGAACTAAAAAGAAAAAATAGTTGTTTTGGTAGACGGAAAAAGTAACGGAAGAAGATAAAGAAAGACATAAGAAAGGAATTGGAACAGAGGGATTAAGAGATTGAGGGAATTATTGAAAATTGATAAAAAGAAAGAGAAAAAAGACAAAAGGAAAAGAGAGTTTTATTTAGCAAACTGAACTAAAAAGAAAAATAGTTGTTTTGGTAGACGGAAAAAGTAACGGAAGAAGATAAAGAAAGACATAAGAAAGGAATTGGAACAGAGGGATTAAGAGATTGAGGGAATTATTGAAAATTGATAAAAAGAAAGAGAAAAAAAGACAAAAGGAAAAGAGAGTTTTATTTAGCAAACTGAACTAAAAAGAAAAATAGTTGTTTTGGTAGACGGAAAAAGTAACGGAAGAAGATAAAGAAAGACATAAGAAAGGAATTGGAACAGAGGGATTAAGAGATTGAGGGAATTATTGAAAATTGATAAAAAGAAAGAGAAAAAAAGACAAAAGGAAAAGAGAGTTTTATTTAGGAAACTGAACTAAAAAGAAAAATAGTTGTTTTGGTAGACGGAAAAAGTAACGGAAGAAGATAAAGAAAGACATAAGAAAGGAATTGGAACAGAGGGATTAAGAGATTGAGGGAATTATTGAAAATTGATAAAAAGAAAGAGAAAAAAGACAAAAGGAAAAGAGAGTTTTATTTAGCAAACTGAACTAAAAAGAAAAATAGTTGTTTTGGTAGACGGAAAAAGTAACGGAAGAAGATAAAGAAAGACATAAGAAAGGAATTGGAACAGAGGGATTAAGAGATTGGGAATTATTGAAAATTGATAAAAAGAAAGAGAAAAAAAGACAAAAGGAAAAGAGAGTTTTATTTAGCAAACTGAACTAAAAAGAAAGATAGTTGTTTTGGTAGACGGAAAAAGTAACGGAAGAAGATAAAGAAAGACATAAGAAAGGAATTGGAACAGAGGGATTAAGAGATTGAGGGAATTATTGAAAATTGATAAAAAGAAAGAGAAAAAAAGACAAAAGGAAAAGAGAGTTTTATTTAGCAAACTGAACTAAAAAGAAAAATAGTTGTTTTGGTAGACGGAAAAAGTAACGGAAGAAGATAAAGAAAGACATAAGAAAGGAATTGGAACAGAGGGATTAAGAGATTGAGGGAATTATTGAAAATTGATAAAAAGAAAGAGAAAAAAAGACAAAAGGAAAAGAGAGTTTTATTTAGCAAACTGAACTAAAAAAAAAGATAGTTGTTTTGGTAGACGGAAAAAGTAACGGAAGAAGATAAAGAAGACATAAGAAAGGAATTGGAACAGAGGGATTAAGAGATTGAGGGAATTATTGAAAATTGATAAAAAGAAGAGAAAAAAAGACAAAAGGAAAAGAGAGTTTTATTTAGCAAACTGAACTAAAAGAAAAGATAGTTGTTTTGGTAGACGGAAAAAGTAACGGAAGAAGATAAAGAAAGACATAAGAAAGGAATTGGAACAGAGGGATTAAGAGATTGAGGGAATTATTGAAAATTGATAAAAAGAAAGAGAAAAAAAGACAAAAGGAAAAGAGAGTTTTATTTAGCAAACTGAACTAAAAAGAAAAATAGTTGTTTTGGTAGACGGAAAAAGTAACGGAAGAAGATAAAGAAAGACATAAGAAAGGAATTGGAACAGAGGGATTAAGAGATTGAGGGAATTATTGAAAATTGATAAAAAGAAAGAGAAAAAAAGACAAAAGGAAAAAGAGTTTTATTTAGCAAACTGAACTAAAAGAAAAATAGTTGTTTTGGTAGACGGAAAAAGTAACGGAAGAAGATAAAGAAAGACATAAGAAAGGAATTGGAACAGAGGGATTAAGAGATTGAGGGAATTATTGAAAATTGATAAAAAGAAAGAGAAAAAAAGACAAAAGGAAAAGAGAGTTTTATTTAGCAAACTGAACTAAAAAGAAAAATAGTTGTTTTGGTAGACGGAAAAAGTAATGGAAGAAGATAAAGAAAGACATAAGAAAGGAATTGGAACAGAGGGATTAAGAGATTGAGGGAATTATTGAAAATTGGTAAAAAGAAAGAAAAAAAGACAAAAGGAAAAGAGAGTTTTATTTAGCAAACTGAACTAAAAAGAAAAATAGTTGTTTTGGTAGACGGAAAAAGTAACGGAAGAAGATAAAGAAAGACATAAGAAAGGAATTGGAACAGAGGGATTAAGAGATTGAGGGAATTATTGAAAATTGATAAAAAGAAAGAGAAAAAAAGAAAGGAAAAGAGAGTTTTATTTAGGAAACTGAACTAAAAAGAAAAATAGTTGTTTTGGTAGACGGAAAAAGTAACGGAAGAAGATAAAGAAAGACATAAGAAAGGAATTGGAACAGAGGGATTAAGAGATTGAGGGAATTATTGAAAATTGATAAAAAGAAAGAGAAAAAAGACAAAAGGAAAAGAGAGTTTTATTTAGCAAACTGAACTAAAAAGAAAAATAGTTGTTTTTGGTAGACGGAAAAAGTAACGGAAGAAGATAAAGAAAGACATAAGAAAGGAATTGGAACAGAGGGATTAAGAGATTGAGGGAATTATTGAAAATTGATAAAAAGAAAGAGAAAAAAAGACAAAAGGAAAGAGAGTTTTATTTAGCAAACTGAACTAAAAAGAAAGATAGTTGTTTTGGTAGACGGAAAAAGTAACGGAAGAAGATAAAGAAAGACATAAGAAAGGAATTGGAACAGAGGGAATAAGAGATTGAGGGAATTATTGAAAATTGATAAAAAGAAAGAGAAAAAAAGACAAAAGGAAAGAGAGTTTTATTTAGCAAACTGAACTAAAAAGAAAAATAGTTGTTTTGGTAGACGGAAAAAGTAACGGAAGAAGATAAAGAAAGACATAAGAAAGGAATTGGAACAGAGGGATTAAGAGATTGAGGGAATTATTGAAAATTGATAAAAAGAAAGAGAAAAAAAGACAAAAGGAAAAAGAGTTTTATTTAGCAAACTGAACTAAAAAGAAAATAGTTGTTTTGGTAGACGGAAAAAGTAACGGAAGAAGATAAAGAAAGACATAAGAAAGGAATTGGAACAGAGGGATTAAGAGATTGAGGGAATTATTGAAAATTGATAAAAAGAAAGAGAAAAAAAGACAAAAGGAAAAGAGAGTTTTATTTAGCAAACTGAACTAAAAAGAAAGATAGTTGTTTTGGTAGACGGAAAAAGTAACGGAAGAAGATAAAGAAAGACATAAGAAAGGAATTGGAACAGAGGGATTAAGAGATTGAGGGAATTATTGAAAATTGATAAAAAAAAGAGAAAAAAAGACAAAAGGAAAAGAGAGTTTTATTTAGCAAACTGAACTAAAAAGAAAAATAGTTGTTTTGGTAGACGGAAAAAGTAACGGAAGAAGATAAAGAAAGACATAAGAAAGGAATTGGAACAGAGGGATTAAGAGATTGAGGGAATTATTGAAAATTGATAAAAAGAAAGAGAAAAAAAGACAAAAGGAAAAGAGAGTTTTATTTAGCAAACTGAACTAAAAAGAAAAATAGTTGTTTTGGTAGACGGAAAAAGTAACGAAGAAGATAAAGAAAGACATAAGAAAGGAATTGGAACAGAGGGATTAAGAGATTGAGGGAATTATTGAAAATTGATAAAAAGAAAGAGAAAAAAGACAAAAGGAAAAGAGAGTTTTATTTAGCAAACTGAACTAAAAAGAAAGATAGTTGTTTTGGTAGACGGAAAAAGTAACGGAAGAAGATAAAGAAAGACATAAGAAAGGAATTGGAACAGAGGGAATAAGAGATTGAGGGAATTATTGAAAATTGATAAAAAGAAAGAGAAAAAAAGACAAAAGGAAAAGAGAGTTTTATTTAGCAAACTGAACTAAAAGAAAGATAGTTGTTTTGGTAGACGGAAAAAGTAACGGAAGAAGATAAAGAAAGACATAAGAAAGGAATTGGAACAGAGGGAATAAGAGATTGAGGGAATTATTGAAAATTGATAAAAAGAAAGAGAAAAAAAGACAAAAGGAAAAGAGTTTTATTTAGCAAACTGAACTAAAAAGAAAAATAGTTGTTTTGGTAGACGGAAAAAGTAACGGAAGAAGATAAAGAAAGACATAAGAAAGGAATTGGAACAGAGGGAATAAGAGATTGAGGGAATTATTGAAAATTGATAAAAAGAAAGAGAAAAAAAGACAAAAGGAAAAGAGAGTTTTATTTAGCAAACTGAACTAAAAAGAAAGATAGTTGTTTTGGTAGACGGAAAAAGTAACGGAAGAAGATAAAGAAAGACATAAGAAAGGAATTGGAACAGAGGGATTAAGAGATTGAGGGAATTATTGAAAATTGATAAAAAGAAAGAGAAAAAAGACAAAAGGAAAAGAGAGTTTTATTTAGCAAACTGAACTAAAAAGAAAGATAGTTGTTTTGGTAGACGGAAAAAGTAACGGAAGAAGATAAAGAAAGACATAAGAAAGGAATTGGAACAGAGGGAATAAGAGATTGAGGGAATTATTGAAAATTGATAAAAAGAAAGAGAAAAAAAGACAAAAGGAAAAGAGAGTTTTATTTAGCAAACTGAACTAAAAAGAAAGATAGTTGTTTTGGTAGACGGAAAAAGTAACGGAAGAAGATAAAGAAAGACATAAGAAAGGAATTGGAACAGAGGGATTAAGAGATTGAGGGAATTATTGAAAATTGATAAAAAGAAAAGAAAAAAAGACAAAAGGAAAAGAGAGTTTATTTAGCAAACTGAACTAAAAAGAAAGATAGTTGTTTTGGTAGACGGAAAAAGTAACGGAAGAAGATAAAGAAAGACATAAGAAAGGAATTGGAACAGAGGGAATAAGAGATTGAGGGAATTATTGAAAATTGATAAAAAGAAAGAGAAAAAAAGACAAAAGGAAAAGAGAGTTTTATTTAGCAAACTGAACTAAAAAGAAAAATAGTTGTTTTGGTAGACGGAAAAAGTAACGGAAGAAGATAAAGAAAGACATAAGAAAGGAATTGGAACAGAGGGATTAAGAGATTGAGGGAATTATTGAAAATTGATAAAAAGAAAGAGAAAAAAAGACAAAAGGAAAAGAGAGTTTTATTTAGCAAACTGAACTAAAAAGAAAAATAGTTGTTTTGGTAGACGGAAAAAGTAACGGAAGAAGATAAAGAAGACATAAGAAAGGAATTGGAACAGAGGGATTAAGAGATTGAGGGAATTATTGAAAATTGATAAAAAGAAAGAAAAAAAGACAAAAGGAAAAGAGAGTTTTATTTAGCAAACTGAACTAAAAAGAAAGATAGTTGTTTTGGTAGACGGAAAAAGTAACGGAAGAAGATAAAGAAAGACATAAGAAAGGAATTGGAACAGAGGGATAAGAGATTGAGGGAATTATTGAAAATTGATAAAAAGAAAGAGAAAAAAAGACAAAAGGAAAAGAGAGTTTTATTTAGCAAACTGAACTAAAAAAAAGATAGTTGTTTTGGTAGACGGAAAAAGTAACGGAAGAAGATAAAGAAAGACATAAGAAAGGAATTGGAACAGAGGGAATAAGAGATTGAGGGAATTATTGAAAATTGATAAAAAGAAAGAGAAAAAAGACAAAAGGAAAAGAGAGTTTTATTTAGCAAACTGAACTAAAAAGAAAAATAGTTGTTTTGGTAGACGGAAAAAGTAACGGAAGAAGATAAAGAAAGACATAAGAAAGGAATTGGAACAGAGGGATTAAGAGATTAAGGGAATTATTGAAAATTGATAAAAAGAAAGAGAAAAAAAGACAAAAGGAAAAGAGAGTTTTATTTAGCAAACTGAACTAAAAAGAAAATAGTTGTTTTGATAGACGGAAAAAGTAACGGAAGAAGATAAAGAAAGACATAAGAAAGGAATTGGAACAGAGGGATTAAGAGATTGAGGGAATTATTGAAAATTGATAAAAAGAAAGAGAAAAAAGACAAAAGGAAAAGAGAGTTTTATTTAGCAAACTGAACTAAAAAGAAAGATAGTTGTTTTGGTAGACGGAAAAAGTAACGGAAGAAGATAAAGAAAGACATAAGAAAGGAATTGGAACAGAGGGATTAAGAGATTGAGGGAATTATTGAAAATTGATAAAAAGAAAGAAAAAAAGACAAAAGGAAAAGAGAGTTTTATTTAGCAAACTGAAAAAAGGAAAAATAGTTGTTTTGGTAGACGGAAAAAGTAACGGAAGAAGATAAAGAAAGACATAAGAAAGGAATTGGAACAGAGGGATTAAGAGATTGAGGGAATTATTGAAAATTGATAAAAAGAAAGAAAAAAAAGACAAAAGGAAAAGAGAGTTTTATTTAGCAAACTGAACTAAAAAGAAAATAGTTGTTTTGGTAGACGGAAAAAGTAACGGAAGAAGATAAAGAAAGACATAAGAAAGGAATTGGAACAGAGGGATAAGAGATTGAGGGAATTATTGAAAATTGATAAAAAGAAAGAGAAAAAAAGACAAAAGGAAAAGAGAGTTTTATTTAGCAAACTGAACTAAAAAGAAAATAGTTGTTTTGGTAGACGGAAAAAGTAACGGAAGAAGATAAAGAAAGACATAAGAAAGGAATTGGAACAGAGGGATTAAGAGATTAAGGGAATTATTGAAAATTGATAAAAAGAAAGAGAAAAAAGACAAAAGGAAAAGAGAGTTTTATTTAGCAAACTGAACTAAAAAGAAAAATAGTTGTTTTGATAGACGGAAAAAGTAACGGAAGAAGATAAAGAAAGACATAAGAAAGGAATTGGAACAGAGGATTAAGAGATTGAGGGAATTATTGAAAATTGATAAAAGAAAAGAGAAAAAAGACAAAAGGAAAAGAGAGTTTTATTTAGCAAACTGAACTAAAAAGAAAGATAGTTGTTTTGGTAGACGGAAAAGTAACGGAAGAAGATAAAGAAAGACATAAGAAAGGAATTGGAACAGAGGGATTAAGAGATTGAGGGAATTATTGAAAATTGATAAAAAGAAAGAGAAAAAAAGACAAAAGGAAAAGAGAGTTTTATTTAGCAAACTGAACTAAAAAGAAAGATAGTTGTTTTGGTAGACGGAAAAAGTAACGGAAGAAGATAAAGAAAGACATAAGAAAGGAATTGGAACAGAGGGAATAAGAGATTGAGGGAATTATTGAAAATTGATAAAAAGAAAGAGAAAAAAGACAAAAGGAAAAGAGAGTTTTATTTAGCAAACTGAACTAAAAAGAAAAATAGTTGTTTTGGTAGACGGAAAAAGTAACGGAAGAAGATAAAGAAAGACATAAGAAAGGAATTGGAACAGAGGGATTAAGAGATTGAGGGAATTATTGAAAATTGATAAAAAGAAAGAGAAAAAAGACAAAAGGAAAAGAGAGTTTTATTTAGCAAACTGAACTAAAAAAAAAATAGTTGTTTTGGTAGACGGAAAAAGTAACGGAAGAAGATAAAGAATGACATAAGAAAGGAATTGGAACAGAGGGATTAAGAGATTGAGGGAATTATTGAAAATTGATAAAAAGAAAGAGAAAAAAGACAAAAGGAAAAAGAGTTTTATTTAGCAAACTGAACTAAAAAGAAAGATAGTTGTTTTGGTAGACGGAAAAAGTAACGGAAGAAGATAAAGAAAGACATAAGAAAGGAATTGGAACAGAGGGAATAAGAGATTGAGGGAATTATTGAAAATTGATAAAAAGAAAGAGAAAAAAAGACAAAAGGAAAAGAGAGTTTTATTTAGCAAACTGAACTAAAAAGAAAGATAGTTGTTTTGGTAGACGGAAAAAGTAACGGAAGAAGATAAAGAAAGACATAAGAAAGGAATTGGAACAGAGGGAATAAGAGATTGAGGGAATTATTGAAAATTGATAAAAAGAAAGAGAAAAAAAGACAAAAGGAAAAGAGAGTTTTATTTAGCAAACTGAACTAAAAAGAAAAATAGTTGTTTTGGTAGACGGAAAAAGTAACGGAAGAAGATAAAGAAAGACATAAGAAAGGAATTGGAACAGAGGGATTAAGAGATTAAGGGAATTATTGAAAATTGATAAAAAGAAAGAGAAAAAAAGACAAAAGGAAAAGAGAGTTTTATTTAGCAAACTGAACTAAAAAGAAAAATAGTTGTTTTGATAGACGGAAAAAGTAACGGAAGAAGATAAAGAAAGACATAAGAAAGGAATTGGAACAGAGGGATTAAGAGATTGAGGGAATTATTGAAAATTGATAAAAAGAAAGAGAAAAAAAGACAAAAGGAAAAGAGAGTTTTATTTAGCAAACTGAACTAAAAAGAAAGATAGTTGTTTTGGTAGACGGAAAAAGTAACGGAAGAAGATAAAGAAAGACATAAGAAAGGAATTGGAACAGAGGGATTAAGAGATTGAGGGAATTATTGAAAATTGATAAAAAGAAAGAGAAAAAAGACAAAAGGAAAAGAGAGTTTTATTTAGCAAACTGAACTAAAAGGAAAATAGTTGTTTTGGTAGACGGAAAAAGTAACGGAAGAAGATAAAGAAAGACATAAGAAAGGAATTGGAACAGAGGGATTAAGAGATTGAGGGAATTATTGAAAATTGATAAAAAGAAAGAGAAAAAAAGACAAAAGGAAAAGAGAGTTTTATTTAGCAAACTGAACTAAAAAGAAAAATAGTTGTTTTGGTAGACGGAAAAAGTAACGGAAGAAGATAAAGAAAGACATAAGAAAGGAATTGGAACAGAGGGATTAAGAGATTGAGGGAATTATTGAAAATTGATAAAAAGAAAGAGAAAAAAAGACAAAAGGAAAAGAGAGTTTTATTTAGCAAACTGAACTAAAAAGAAAGATAGTTGTTTTGGTAGACGGAAAAAGTAACGGAAGAAGATAAAGAAAGACATAAGAAAGGAATTGGAACAGAGGAATAAGAGATTGAGGGAATTATTGAAAATTGATAAAAAGAAAGAGAAAAAAAGACAAAAGGAAAAGAGAGTTTTATTTAGCAAACTGAACTAAAAAGAAAAATAGTTGTTTTGGTAGACGGAAAAGTAACGGAAGAAGATAAAGAAAGACATAAGAAAGGAATTGGAACAGAGGGATTAAGAGATTGAGGGAATTATTGAAAATTGATAAAAAGAAAGAGAAAAAAGACAAAAGGAAAAGAGAGTTTTATTTAGCAAACTGAACTAAAAAGAAAAATAGTTGTTTGGTAGACGGAAAAAGTAACGGAAGAAGATAAAGAATGACATAAGAAAGGAATTGGAACAGAGGGATTAAGAGATTGAGGGAATTATTGAAAATTGATAAAAAGAAAGAGAAAAAAAGACAAAAGGAAAAGAGAGTTTTATTTAGCAAACTGAACTAAAAAGAAAGATAGTTGTTTTGGTAGACGGAAAAAGTAACGGAAGAAGATAAAGAAAGACATAAGAAAGGAATTGGAACAGAGGGAATAAGAGATTGAGGGAATTATTGAAAATTGATAAAAAGAAGAGAAAAAAAGACAAAAGGAAAAGAGAGTTTTATTTAGCAAACTGAACTAAAAAGAAAGATAGTTGTTTTGGTAGACGGAAAAAGTAACGGAAGAAGATAAAGAAAGACATAAGAAAGGAATTGGAACAGAGGGAATAAGAGATTGAGGGAATTATTGAAAATTGATAAAAAGAAAGAGAAAAGACAAAAAAAGAGAGTTTATTTAGCAAACTGAACTAAAAAGAAAAATAGTTGTTTTGGTAGACGGAAAAAGTAACGAAGAAGATAAAGAAAGACATAAGAAAGGAATTGGAACAGAGGGATTAAGAGATTAAGGGAATTATTGAAAATTGATAAAAAGAAAGAGAAAAAAAGACAAAAGGAAAAGAGAGTTTTATTTAGCAAACTGAACTAAAAAGAAAAATAGTTGTTTTGATAGACGGAAAAAGTAACGGAAGAAGATAAAGAAAGACATAAGAAAGGAATTGGAACAGAGGGATTAAGAGATTGAGGGAATTATTGAAAATTGATAAAAAGAAGAGAAAAAAAGACAAAAGGAAAAGAGAGTTTTATTTAGCAAACTGAACTAAAAAGAAAGATAGTTGTTTGGTAGACGGAAAAAGTAACGGAAGAAGATAAAGAAAGACATAAGAAAGGAATTGGAACAGAGGGATTAAGAGATTGAGGGAATTATTGAAAATTGATAAAAAGAAAGAGAAAAAAGACAAAAGGAAAAGAGAGTTTTATTTAGCAAACTGAACTAAAAGGAAAAATAGTTGTTTTGGTAGACGGAAAAAGTAACGGAAGAAGATAAAGAAAGACATAAGAAAGGAATTGGAACAGAGGATTAAGAGATTGAGGGAATTATTGAAAATTGATAAAAAGAAAGAGAAAAAAAGACAAAAGGAAAAGAGAGTTTTATTTAGCAAACTGAACTAAAAAGAAAAATAGTTGTTTTGGTAGACGGAAAAAGTAACGGAAGAAGATAAAGAAAGACATAAGAAAGGAATTGGAACAGAGGGATTAAGAGATTGAGGGAATTATTGAAAATTGATAAAAAGAAAGAAAAAAAAGACAAAAGGAAAAGAGAGTTTTATTTAGCAAACTGAACTTAAAAGAAAAATAGTTGTTTTGGTAGACGGAAAAAGTAACAAAAGAAGATAAAGAAAGACATGAGAAAGGAATTGAAACAGATGGATCAAGAGATTGAGGCAATTATTGAAGATTGGTAAAAAGAAAGAAAAAAAAAGACAAAAGAAAAAGAGAGTTTTATTTAGCAAACTGAACTAAAAAGAAAAATAGTTGTTTTGGTAGACGGAAAAATTACTAACAGGGAGACCTCGCTTGCACTTTAAAGATGCCAGCAAAGGAAAATAAAGACATGCCACATTGGCACAAACACATGGGAGGCTTGAACAGTTGACCGTACGACCTGGTGAGACCTTGTCAAACAAGGAACCTAAAGGAGTGAAAAAGAGCAGCTCCAGCAGGCATCACTGTTTGCTTGCAGTGATTGCCATTCAAGAGGTGGACTGTTCAGTCACTCACACAGCTGCAGATTAAAGGGAGAAAAAAGTGGACACTATGCCACCGTCTTTAGTAGACGGAATGATGCCAATCAATTATTCGGGCATCGGTAGTACATATCCAAATATGTACCATCTCAATTTCGCCAGTCTTGTTAATAGTGGAATAGTGTTTTACATTTTGTGCAGAGCTTTGTTGAATATTAGTCTCTTTGGCCATCAGTGTCCGATGAATATACTCAGATATTTGCAGTGGCAGACATCAAGCTTATCCACAGCTGTCTTAGAAGCTATCCAGAAGTCGCAATTGTACATCACCAAAGACTTAAGTTGCATCATATAGGTGCTGTTTCCTTTTAAAGGAATCTTTCATCAACGGATCCATATATTCCAAAAACACTGGGAACCAATGTTGACTATCCACATCGTGCTGCTATATCAGAGGAAAGGCAGATTGATCCAATAATCTTTTTCTTCCCACAATCTTCACACCCCACTAAAAGATGTCACGTTTCCACAGAGTTGTGTATGTCCAAGAGGTATACATGGGTAAATTCTTTTTTCTCCTCGTCCATGAATACGTTCACATTTTAAGGTGCTTTTGTGTCTGTGGATATCAGTCTTTTGACATCCGTATTGTCCTCATCTATAAAACCACATGATCTACATATTCCATCTCTAGGGGCGTAATGATGAAATAGGGGAATTGGGTAGTGTAAAACATCTTCATACAGATTACTGGACATCAGCGAGGTATCATGTGAAGAACACAGGAGAAACCGTTCCCCGTAGGAGAGTCAAATTTCTTCTAAATTCAGCGGACTAGACCGTCTTGATGCCAGCACTTAGTCTGTCAGCAGGAATCTGACCACTACATCTTTATCATTACAGCCAGTCAGGTATATCACATTAAAGAACCTTGATCTTTTAATTGTATCACACCTTCGGAACATGTCTATGTTGGTGTTGTTCAAATACACAGTTGATGATAGAAGCAATTGATGGTGATATGACATTACTGGCCTACTTGAACAGTACTGATATCGTCTGGCCCTGGTGAACAACAATTTTGGAAGGTTTTTACCGGCCTTCATACTCCTTCTACCTTTATTGGAACTTCAAGTGGCCTAGGGCTTAACTGTTTGTTATCTGGGTTAATAAACTGCTTTTGGAACCAGTAACTGATCGTATCTGCTATAACACCAGAGCGGTGTCAAGGAGTGACTGGCGATATCTTATTAGATACTTAAAAATAACAATTGAGTCTAGAGTCGTACAAGCGACTTAGATTAGAGTACAAGTCAGTGGTGGGGTAAAGTCAACACAAGATAAAATTAATTACTCTAACACAAAGAAATTCTAATGGCTAAAAGTCGGTTGATGGTTGATATAACACAAATGACTTTTTTTTATACAAATGTTTTCATGTAAATATAATTTATCATTCTTGTAAACATCAACAAGATGAGAAATAATTTTGGACAAAGAAAGCCTAATGGCAGAAATAGATTAATATAGGGAAAAAGCCTGTTTAATACAAATGTTATCATATTATCATTTACATGAAGACTCCAAAAGATAGGAACCAATTTATCCAGGCTAATAGTGGTTGATATAAAAACGAATGACTGGTTTATATAACTGCTGACATCCCCATGTCTCGAACAAAAACAGTTTAAAGATTAAATCTTTAAAATGTTGATTAGTGAAGAATCACTAATTCACCCGGGTGGTCTTAGGTCAGTTCCTGGGAATTATCATAGCAATTGACAGGACCATTTATACAATAACAAAAATATTATCAGGTGCCTCACCAATCAGAAAACTGGGGCGGAGACTTGTTGCCCCCCTCCGAGATGTGTAAACCAGGGCCATGATTTTGATTGGCCGTCCAATCAAATGCGACCGCGTGGGTGGGGTTTCGTACACCTCCTGATGTTTACACTGTAGGGCCATTGGTCCGGCGTTTCGATTGGCTGGCCAATCAGAGCCCTGGATTCAGGGGTTTGGAATCCATAAAAGAGGACTCAAAAGGGTCCCAGGCAGATTGGAGAGCTGGTACTTGACCAGAGTGGAAAGCTGGTCCTTGACCAGATCGGACAGCTGGTTCTTGACCAGATTGGACAACTGCTTCCCTAGCAGATTGATAGCTCCGTCTCATGGCCCTTGTCACCGTCTTTGCTTTGTCATCTTGTTACTCAAAGTCCTGAATTTGAATCAGAACCCAGCATATATCGCCAGTCAGTCCACAAAATACCGACTCAACTTCAACTCGATACCCCTTTGTGGTTGTACATGATTTTTAATCACTGTATGATTAATAAAGGTCTTTTATTGTTAAAAACGCATTCGTGTTAATTGTGGAACAACCTTGGTGAATTTGGTCATTTTCAGGTACAGCCCGGAACAAGCACTTCAACTTTCCTGTGGGTCAAAGAACACCCATCGCGTTAGATTCGACGCTGCGACAAGATCATATTACATTTGGTGCCACGCGACCACCGTAGTATTACACTGCCTTTTCTTTGTCAGTTCCCGCATAATCAGCATGATCCACTTAGAAAGATGGAATACGGCTAGGAACCTTGAGTGCACGGGTAGCCCAGAATATTTTCATCTGTGGGGGTTATTTCATTGGTCAGGGCATATGCTCTGCTTATCCCAAGTTTCTTCAAATGTTTATTGATATTTATGCTAAATGTTTCGTGCTTTTCGATTATTTGTGCGATTTTCACTTTGGCTGTTTTGATATATGCGTATTCTTAATGCTTCTGCTGTGCAGACATTCCCGGTAGCTCGGCATCTTCAGTGTGGTATCTATGGTTGAGGTTATCTTTTAGCACTTCTATTATGCTGGATTTTGATGTCTTTATTCACTTTAATACGGCGACTCGAACTTGCTTGAGCTGATGTGATTGTCCATCCTAAAGAATTAATCTTGTAAGCATTTCTCATGACACTTGGGTGGAGTGATTGCTCGTTAGCCTTTTCTGGTACATTGCTTATAAGGAGATATTGATTTTTGTACAATTGTAGTGCACTGATAGTTATATTTGGCATTTAACAAGATAAATAATGACCCAAACTAATTCTCCCAAATCATTACCGAGTCGTATTCCACAGTTTTCTTTTCCACTTCGGGATCTGCTGGTAAAGCAAAATCTACCTGTTGACAAGTTTAGTTTTTGCTGTTAATCAATACTAAGTCTAGTCTTCTGGCTGGGATAAGTCATGGGATTATTTTTTTAACACGAGTTTGTTTGTTTTGCATTTGGGTATTCATCTGTGTTTGTTTTTTTCTCTGACGATTAATTCGTAGAATTTCCTATCGTTGTTTCGGAAGGTCCTGTTTTGCTTGGTTGGTTGGTTCTCTATTGGTATCATTTGGGTTTTAATTATTATTATTTCACTCAATGAGAGAATTTCACACCTTCTTTACCTGGTGGTTCACTGGAGGCTATGTGACAGCAAGTCTCCCCGGGTCGCGTGGACTCTTGTCAATATTATAGTCGATCTTAATAATGCTGTTCCTATGACAGATTCCGGTTTGTGCATTTACCATTTAATAGTATAGCGAAAATTGAATTTCTTGCCATCCAGTCATACCTAGTCTTGTACTTTTTGTGCTAGTTTGCTGTTTTCGCTTATTATATGATTAACCGTTTCGTCTCTATCTCAAAATATTCTAAACTTGCTATTCTGTTGTGTCTTATCTATATTTACCTTTATATAATTTGTTCTTATGGCATTGTCTTGAGCTGCAATTATAAGAGATTCAGTTTCTCTCTTGAGGTTTCATCTTCTTCGCCATGTCCATGTCTTCTGATGTTATATCTCTTTCGTTTGTCGCTTGAAGTACCCTTATAGTTGTTTTTCTTTTCATTTCTAGTTTTTTATGTATTTCTGCAATTGCTTTTCCTGGCTGCTGCGATTAGTCTTTCCTTACTTTTATTAGTGTATTCTTCAAGAGTTCAAATTGTTGCATCTACACCATTTTCAATGTTGGCGAGACCCATTCCCCCTTCTTTTCTTGGCACATATTGTCTGACTATCTCGTCTCTCGGCCGAAATGCCTTGTGCATTGTTATATTATTATTATTTACTCCTTTTGAGTTTTCACATCAGTGTTAGCTGATGGTCTTTCACTGGAGTCTGAGTGACAGCAAGTCTCCTCAGGTCTCAAGGACTCTTCTGAGTATTCTGGCAGATTGCAGCAGTGCAGTGTTCTGAATGGTTTCAATCATTCCTCTGATATCCAAACTTTCCAAACCCTTTTCTAATCCTTTTGGGACTGTTCCAAGTGCACCAACTACAATTGGTATAACTTTCATTTTCATATTCCATAACTTTTTCAGATCTCTGGCAAGGTCCAGATATTTGTCAATTTTTTCATTTTCCTTTAACTTCACCCTGTGATCTGCTGGCACTGCAAAATCAACCAGTTGACAAGTTCTTTCTTTTTTGTTAATCAACACTAGGTCTGGCCTTCTTGCTGGGATAAGGTGATCCGTTTTAATTTCAAAGTCCCAGAGAATTTTGTGCGTTTCGTTCTCAAGAACAGATTCTGGTTTATGCATATACCATTTTGTTGTGTGGTCAAAATTTAATTTCTTGCATAATTCCCAGTGGATCACCTTCCCAACCCAGTCGTGTCTAGTTTTGTATTCTCGTTGTGCTAGTTTGCTACATTCGCAGAGTATATGGTTAACAGTCTCATCTCTATTACCGCAAAGTCTACATTTACTATTTTGTTGGGTCTTATCAATTTTCGCTTTGATGTAGTTTGTCCTTATGGCATTATTTTGTGCAGCAATTATACGTGATTCTGTTTCTCTTTTGAGATTTCCCTTTCTTAACCATGTCCAAGTCTTTTCATGTGCAACCTCATCTATTTGTCGTTTGAAGCGTCCATATAATTGTTTTTCTTCCCATTTTTGTTTTCTAGTCTTTGTCGTTTTTCTGTTTGTCCATCTGCCGTTTCTACTATTGTTGGCCGCCATAAGTAGTTTGTCTTTGCTCTTCCTTGTGTAATCTTCAAGTTGTTGGATTGTGGTTTCTACGCATTCCTCTATGTTGGCAAGACCTCTTCCCCCTTCCTTTCTTGACACATATAATCTATCTCTATCATTTCTAGGGTGGAGAGCCTTTGGTCTATCTGTCTGAGTTCTTCTTTTGTCCATTTTAAGAATGGTCCTGAGTATCTTATAATGGGGACAGCCCAGGTATTAATTCCTTTGATCAGATTTCTGCTGTTAAGTTTCGTTTCTAGAAGTTTTCTAGTTCTCCTGAGATATTCTTTTTTAACTTTTCCTTTCATTTCTGCTTGCATGATATTGTCCGCTTCTAAAATTCCTAAGTATTTGTAGCTTTCATTTTCATCAAGAGATTTTATAGTTTCCTGATTTGGTAGTTGTATTCCATTCATTAGTTTTCTCTCACCCCTTATTATTACAAGCATAGCACATTTTTCGATTCCAAATTCCATCCCTATATCCTGGCTATATATTCTAATAGTTTGTACTAGGCTCTCCAATTCTTTTTCATTTTTTGCAAAAAATTTAATGTCATCCATGTACATCAGGTGGTTTATCTTTTCTTGTGAATTACTAAATTTGTATCCCCCGGTACATTTTTTAAGTATATGGTTTAGCGGCATTTGCATTGCAATAATAAAGAGTAGTGGTGATAATGAGTCTCCTTGGAAGATACCTCTTTGGATTTTTACTTCTGCCAGGGATTGTTTTCCAGCTTTTAATTGAACTCGCCAGTTTTCCATGGCTTTTTTAATGAAGTTTATAATGTTGTTGGAAATTTTGTACATTTGTAGGCATTCTAAAATCCAGGTATGTGGGACCATGTCATAGGCTTTTCTGTAATCGATCCAGGCCATTGCAATATTTTTCCGTTTATTTTTGACTTCTTTAAGAATGTATTGGTCTATATAGAGTAATTCGTGGGTTCCTCTTTTTCCCTTGCGACATCCTTTCTGTTCTTCTGGGAGAAGTTTCCGCCAATTGAGTGAAAAGTATACTTCTTCTCTTACAACAGCAGTTAGAATTTTCCACATCATGGGTAGACAAGTTATTGGTCTATAATTGCTGGGGAGATTTCCTTTTTGTGGGTCTTTCTGGATTAGTGTAGTTATTCCTTTTGTCATCCATTTGGGTACTTCCGTTTCTTGTAGGCATCTGTTCAGTTGCTGGGCCATTCTTTTGTGGATAGTCGTAAATTTTTTGAACCAGAATCCATGTATGCCATCATGGCCTGGTGTTTTCCAATTTGCTACTTTCTTGAGTACTGATTTAAGCGTAATTACATGAACACTGGCAACAGGTCCTTCCTCAATTTCCATCAGTTCATTCTTAATATCACTTATCCACTTTGACTGCTTATTATGTTCTTTCCTCATCCATATATCACTCCAGAACTTTTCTGCTTCTGTTGCATTTGGGTGTTCACTAATGTTTGTTTTTGCTCCATTAATTTGTTCATAAAATCTCTTTTCATTGTTTTGGAAGGTCCTATTTTGTTTGTACTGTTTAGTTCTTTCTCGATACCTTTTGAGTCTTCCTTCTATAGCTGATATCTTTTGTTTTACTTCTTCCAACTTAATTTGCTGTTGTCTTTTAACCTTTTTAGCTACATGTGTAATTGTGTTTTTGTTTAACGTATTTGTTTGTTGTCGTAGTTTTTTTATTTGTTCTTCCAATCTGAACTCCCATCCAGCTTTTGTGTTTCTGTTTGGTTCTCTGTTTTTGTTAGTGTTTCGAAGGGGTGCGTCAATTCTATCACAGACTAGTTTTGCTCCTGCATAAATAAGGTTGTTGAGTTCAGTGATATTGTTTGTTGGGATGTTCGCTAATATTTTGTTTATTTTTTCCGTTTCTTTTTTTACTTTTTTCCACTCTATGTTTCTTAGGGATGGTAATGTACTTTTGTTCTCATTCATGATTTGTTGTATAAGTTCTATATCCATTTTCTGTTCTGGTGTTAGTTCCTGTGTTGTTAAGGTAGGTTGTATACAGTTTTGGTTGCCAGCGCGTTGTTCACTTTGTTTAGTTGATTCCTGATCGATTTTATTCCTTGATTTTCTTGTCCACATATTTCTATTATCTCGAGATCAGAGAATAATTTTTTATTCAGGATCATTCTTGCCTGGTCTGCCAGTCTTTGGCTGGTTGTGCTGAAATTCTTGTTATCATTCCAAATCTGAAGCATTCTTTTTCTATAACCTCTCTGTGTTGGGTTGCTTTTAAAATAACAATGGAGTACTTGTGTGTTATTTTCTCTAGTCCACACTTTTCTTTGTCTCTCGGCTACCACCTCACTGGGTCGTCTCTCGGCTACCACCTCACTGGGTCGTCTCTCGGCTACCACCTCACTGGGTCGTCTCTCGGCTACCACCTCACTAGGTCGTCTATCGGCCGAGCTACCATTTTCCCATGAATATCTGGAAGAACAAGAAAAACAACAGCAGCCTACATGCATATAAGGTTGATCATCTACCCCGTATTTGATATCATGGGTATACTGATTATTTATTCTTTTTCCTGGGGATGAATCATCTTGTGTTGAGTATCTGAAATGAAAGTTTGAGCCAACATTCGCAGGATGCGGACCGGTCCCCCATGTTGGCCATCAAGGGAGTACCTGCCCATGGCGTCCCACAGACCCGAAGTCTGC
>CM042153.1:49397502-49509391 GCA_023376005.1 Doryteuthis pealeii
GGGTCTAATGACGTTCGTATTTCGTAATCTATGCATATTATAACTATTTATGGTTCTGTTTCCTTGTAGGATACTAGGGAAAATGTCAAAGAAATCAGTGTCACCATCAGAACGAATCATTACTTTCGTGTCTTTGTAGAGCATCATTATAGCGGTAACAGTTTCCATGGGGAGATCATATGCTTGTAGTATTTCCACTCTGCAGATGCAGATGCCTTGCAGAAATCAACAAACAAGGGTGTTGCATCGAGAATTTTTGTTTGAATCGTAGACGCAATTCGACGAATAGTCATTATCAGAGAATTGTGGACCGATTATTACGAAACTCGTTTTGATTTTGCCTATGAATTTTTTCTACTTCAAGTCGAATACGATTTAGGTGAAGGACATTACAAACTTCAGTCACTATTGCAGTTAGACGACGATAGTTTTTAGTGATTGCGACGTCGCCTTTCATCCATTTACTGTATCTTGTTGAAACACAGCATTGGATTATATAAGAAGTGTGTATATGTGTGTTTCAGTGAGTATTTATGTCTATGTGTGATATATATATATATATATATATATATATATATATGTGTGTGTGTGTGTGTGTGTGTGTGTGTGTGTTTTGTGTAGAGAGAGAGAGAGAGAGAGAGATTAATATATAGAGCGATTAAATAATAAAACTAAGCTGAATCAAATCCATGATTCATCTGTACACAGTTTATATCCATCTCTTGATGTTTATATTTTTTTAAATACAGTTTTTTTATCAATGAATAAAACTCACCTGCATTTAGGCTTGAGTAAAAATTCCCTCTTTCAGTGAAGGTCAAATCAACCAAAAGCGTTTTGAAAATGTTTTCTCTTTTTAAAACCGGTTAATTTCACGTTTGAATCAGTAGAGAAATTGACATATTCGTAAAGAAACTTACAAAAATAATTAAGTAAATAAAAAATTGGAAATATACCGAGTAATGTGAGCTGGAGAAAATTGCTCTTAATCAAGATAACACTCGGCTGACTCCATAATTAAAAAGAACCAGGATATATCCATTCAAGTTCATCAATTTCTTCTGGAAAACAAATGGACTACTCAAAAACTGAATACGAAAATTTATTCATCGATGTATCGATTGCTAGCTTATTGGAAAGACACTCCTCTTCAGATGACTGGTACAATGCCAGTTGTAATTGCGAATACATTCTTACATTTGAAAAGAATTAAACGTGAACATGAGTTCTTCAAAATTGATTTCGACCTTCAATCGTTAAATCTCTAACAAGAAAGTGCTATTAACCATTGATTATTAATCATTGGGAATAGGTTACATTTCTGTGGAAGGGTTTTTACATGGAAAACAGGAGTTTCGTTTTGAAGAGTACCTAATAACCTATTCGATGGTGTCTTAAAATCCCAGAGAATAAACATTTAGCATTTTATTCGGCACCAGCAGTTTGGTCAGAAGCGGTATTATCAGGAATAATACCAGAAGCCACTGTATTAAGGGCATAAACGTGTTTTTCTGAGCTACTTGCCTTCTTTTTGAAGGCTACATCGGACCTGTCTGCAAGCTTTTTCTAATTATACATATTGTTCTTAAGCAGACATTCACAAATGTGTCTCAGATAAATCCCATTGACTAATTTAGCTCGTTTTTACATTCCTTGGTAGTGTGAGACTGGAAATTGCGGTTTTAAGGTTTTCAACATACTAACCAAGGCTTTCGTTTTGGATCTAATTTGCAGTTTGAGAGCAAATGTCGAGAGATTACCTTGTTCTTAGGCGTTACGTATAGATTTCCTAGCGTTTAAACAACAATATCGTAAGAAGTTGACTCTTTAAGATGTTTTTAAATTGCTTTGACAGAACGTTAATTTGTATTTGTAGCTTAGTCGTGCCTTCTAGGTTAATAACGTCATGAAGTTGCTGAATGTTTTCAACCCTTGGTTCCATTAGCGGTGTCACGTGCGCTCAAGTCCGCCTCAAAACGACATGGTTTGTGATATTTCTCCATGATAATATTACTATGTGAGCTTAGAAATCAAAAGTTATTCAACGTAAAACGTTTTAACTCAATCACTTCTAGAATAGACTACGTCGTTTTATACTTAATAGGTAGCAACGGTTGCTCGGCGTAGATAATAGCAACGCGAATGCGGCGGTGGGATTAACAAAGTAAACCACCATCTTGTTTATTTGCTTTGATATACTATTTGTTTTATGATAAAAGGGAAATAGGGTTGGGATAATAATATAGGTGCTAGACCTTGGCGTGACCAATGGATTGATATGGGGGGGGGCTCTCCGACTACCCATCTAGCTTAAGTTAGGGCCAAAGTAGAGTGTTGCGTGTCATGGACTGCTCAGCCACCAAGATTCCGTCGTTAAGTATCACTGATTGCTACATGTGGTCACATGTGCCCCTATCGAGGGGATTTTACACCTCTGCAGAAATGCAGTTGGTTTATTCTGCAGCCACAACCAACAGGGCAGTTACTAAACTGGTAAAAATAATTTTCATTAAGTACATGTGTATAAATAAACCAGTAGAAATAATTTTCATTAACTTACAAACATATATTTAGCCCTAGATGGGACCTGAAGACGTATTACCACTCCAGGTCAGAGGGAACCCGGGAGTAATGACAATAAAGGGATACTCCATACTCTCCAGTGCTCAAAAACTGGAAACTCATCACTTGATGCATTTTAGCGTTGTACCTTGGACACTAGATTGGTAGAAATAATGTTCATTAACTTTAGATGTATTAATAAATTGGTAGAAACAATTCATTAACTTCGTGTGATTCAATAAACTAAAAGAAACAGACCCATGTGTATCAATAAACTGCTTGTTGAGCCTCAGCTACCGCTATGAGATAAAAAAAAGAGTTGTGTTTTTGCCATAAGAGCAATTTGAAGAATACGGTCACTACAATCATATAGGTTTGACATGATCAGCCGATTGATCGGGCCTCTCCAACCCATCGTCTAGCCAAATTAAGGCACAAAGTGGACTACTGTACTTTAGTAACAGGGGGTCTCAGCCCTCAGGATCCCGTCCTCGGGCATTACGGGTTATCACCTACGACCAACAGGTGGGCCTATTGCAGAGATGCAGTCAGGGTACTCTACAGTCCCCGAGAGGTCTGTCATGAGTACTACGAAATTTCTATGTCTACTTTTTGGAGTTTTACAATTCAATTTAAAATGTATTAATGATGGTATGGCGTCAATGCTCACCTCAGTAAAGTTTTCCTTTCTCTATAATTTAATGTCTCACTAAGCTACGTTTCCGTGCTATACGAAAAGAAAGTCCCCTAAATTAATGGATAAAATATTCAAATACAGAATATATTGTTAAAGCCTTATTTTCAAAATAAATTTCAAAACCATACAATAAAAATGGTAAAATAACTAAACGAACAAAAATGCCCCAAAGTAATTAGTGTTGAAGATCAGTGTTTAGCAAAAAGTTTCTGTAAATGTTCCAACACAATAGCAATGCAGTTATTTTTTTATATAATTATAATATAAACTCTATTAAAAAAGTAGCATAATATTGAACTTTATTGCCCCTGCCAGCAACTTTTAAGTGGATGATACATAATGTATAAATGGTTGACCCGAATATGTGAAAAGAAAAGAATAAACATAGCATCTGATACTTTTAATAGCAATTTTACATGAAATAAGATTTAGAAATACTAGTTTTAATTATCCTTATTTACATACACACATAAAGAGATATGAAAAAGTCAAGTTGTTATATAAGCCAAGTTTGTTATGATAGGACAATCATTTCCAGGTGTTACAGTTCCCATAATTGTTATCTATATAAACCAAAAGAAATAAAGCTATGAAAATGTTTCGTGACATTTTGTTATTGTGTATTTCGTATAAGTGAGGTGTATCGAGATTCTTTCTGCATTTCTTAAATGGCATCATTGAGCTTGTTTTATCGCTTCCTATCTTTGGTCGGTTTGTGTTTGTGTGTCCTTCATGGCACCAATGCTAGCTACATCAGTAAAAGTGATGAGATTCAGATGACAAAATTTGCTTGGGATGATGATGATGAGGCGGAAATGAGAAGGACAGCTGTGAGTAGATTGGATTTATCAAATGTCTTTTCTTTACTAAAATATTTGTATATGATCACGTGTGTGTGTGTGTGTGTGTGTGTGTGTGTGTGTGTGTGTGTGTGTGTGTGTGTGTGTGTTTTCTATAAACCACTGTTCTGATGAGTAAATTATCTTTCTTAAAAAAAAATAATTTTTAAAAATCGCCACTAAAATTAATAATAGTATTATACTTTTCTAATTGGTGCTTTCTCGCTGGAGTTAGAGATACAACAAGTCTCATATTTCTGGAACTCTACTAACTATCCTAGCTGGTTTTAGCAGTGCCATTGTCTGGGTAATCAGGATCATACCTCTGCTCTTCACTCCCTTTTTTCCAAGTTATATGGACTGTTCCGAGAAATCCAACTACGATTTGTATCACAGCCCTATGTTCTAGAACTTTTACAGCTCTCCAGCAAGGTTAAAATATTTGTTGAGTTTTTCGTTGTCTTTTATTTTTCACTCGAGGACATCAACATTCAAAATATGAAAAGTTATATTTTCTTCTTCTTCTTCTTCTTCTTCTTATTATTATTATTATTATTATTATATTATTATTATTACGTTTTCACACTAGCCGTAGCTGGTGGTTCACTGAAGGCGGAGTGGCAGTAAGTCTTCTCAGGGTCCGGGACTCTTCTGAATATTCTAGCCTATCCTAATAGTGCTGTAGTTTGGATGGTCTCGATTCTTCCTTTGATTTCCAATTCACTCAAATTCTTTTCCAGAGATTTGTGGACCGTTCCAGCGGCACCAATTACAATTGGTACGACCTTCATCTTCATTTTCCACAGTTTCATCAGTTCTCTGACAAGGTCTAAGTATTTGTATATCTCTTCGCTTTCTTTCACTTTCACTCGGTGGTCGGCCAGGACGGCAAAATCCACGATATGACAAGTTCTCTTCTTCTTGTCGATTTATACTAGGTCCGGTCTCCTGGCCGGGATTATGTGATCCGTCTGTACCTCGAAGTCTTAGAGAATTTTATGCGTCTCATTCTCTAGGATAGGTTCAGGCTTGTGCATATAACATTTAGTTGTAAGGTGAAAATTGAATTTCTAGCACAATTCCCAGTGGGTTACCTTTTCCACAGAGTCGTGCCTCGTCTTGTACTCTCTTTGTGCTAGTTTGCTGCATTCGCTTATTACGTGATTGACCGTTTCGTTTCTGTCTCCAAACATTCTGCACTTGCTATTCTGCTGCGTCTTATCTATTTTTGCCTTTATATAGTTTGTTCTAATGGCATTGTCTTGTGCTGCGATTATAAGCGATTCGATTTCTCTGTTCAGGTTTCCTTTTCTTAGCCATGTCCATGTCTTCAGATGTGATATCTCTAGAGTGTAACGTTTGAAGTACCTATTCAGTTGTTTTTCTTCCCATTTCTTTTTTTAAGTTTTTTATGTATTTCTGTGTTGCAATTACTTTTCCTGACTACGGCAATTAGTATTTCCTTACTTTTATTAGTGTATACGTCAAATGCTCGGATTTTCGTATCTACACTCTTTTCAATGTTGGCGAGAACCCTTCTTCCTTCTTTCTTTGGTACATATAGTCTATGTTGTCTCTCGGGTGAAATGCTTTGTGCATGGTCATGAGTTTCCTTGTCCTTTGATCCATTTGCTGGAGCTCCTCTCTTGTCCATTTTATGAATGGTCCCGAGTATCTTATGGTAGGGACAGCCCATGTGTTTATTACCTTGATAAGGTTTCTGCTGCATAGCTTGATTTCTAGGAGCTTTCTGTTTCTTCTTAAGTATTTCTTTCTTACTTTTTCTTTCATTTCTGTTTGGTTGATTGCGTCTGCTTCTAATATTCCCAGATATCTATAGTTCTCTTTTTCTCCAAGTGCCCTAATTTCTTCTCGATTTGGTAGTTCTATTCCATTCGCCGTTTCATTGAAACTAAAGATGTGACGCAAAGCTATGATACAATGATAGAAGCTCAACAAAAAAAGGCGTTGAGCTTTTGTCCCCTCCTTGAGATGTGCAACCCAAGGCCATAGTTTTGATTGGCTGTCCAATAAAATGTTGACCTCTTGAGCTTTTCTTCCCGTCCTCGATGATTACGAATCGAGGTTATTGGTCCAGAGCTTAGATTAACTAACCAATCGGAGCTATGCAGTCGATGACCCCCATAAGAAGTCACCAAAAGAGGGAGAGACAGATCGAAGGCTGGTTCCATCGTGAGAAGACCAAGCCATTCGCTACCCAACGTCCTGAACTTCACAATTCAACCAGTTTTTCTTTCGTACTAGTTCTAAGATACAGGAATGAGTTGAGGCTAATTATTTTGGCATCTGCTAAAGACGATGGCGTAGTTTTCCTTTTATCTGAATCTGCGCAAGTTGCTGAGCAGGCCAATTTTGAGTCTCTATTGCACTGACTTCACTCAAACAATGATGCTTGTTGGGGCTGCTCTTTTCTCCCGTTCATTCTGGCTCTCTTTGCTGTGGCTATTTTCCTCTGTTTTATTCCTTTTCGTGTCTTGTTTGACAAGGAGACGCCCGGCTGCTCCGGTTTCTGTACCGACTTCCCCCTGTATTGGTGTTCATGAAACATGCCTATCTTGCAGACGTCTTTGAAGCGTAAGCGTGGTCTTCCTACTGGCCAGGAACCTACTACTAATTTGCCATACAGTAGGTCTTAGTGCGGCCTTTGTCCATCCTCTTGGCATGACCAAACCAGCGCAGGCGTCTATCGCATGGGATGGCGAACATGCTGTTCATGTTGACTCGGTCCAGCACGTCTGTATTGGGCACTTTATCCTACCAGCTTATGTTTAGGTTGCGGTGTAATTACCTATTTAATTAGGTAACTAGCCATACACATTATCTCCATTCAACATTACTCTTAACTAAAGAATCCCCAGTTCAGGAGATTCTAACTTCAAAATTGGAACCCCTTTGTTATGTATTTTAATCATTATATTATAATTATTTGTTTTGTTTTATTTACAACTGTTAACAAGTGTTTCTGAATTATTGAAGTAATTAACAGTAATTGATAGCACTGGTGATTTTGATCGTCTACAAACGTAACCAGAACTGAGAGCCACCCCTTCCATGACTCTTCATCGACTTTCCTGTGGATCTATGAACATAACGTGGGCGCGGGAAGTCCAAACGAACAGGCTCCCCGGAGACAGTCCAACCTATGTGGCTTGCAGCGCAACACTCACTCATAGGACCACATTTAGCTGTTTGTTTATAGAAATATTTACTCAGTTTTGATTAGTTTGGCGTATGCAAAACATATTGGAGCATCCTCGCTACATTAATCAAACACGAATATATCACAACAACAAATTTCTAACATGCGAATAGGCTACTGATTCTTGCAATGTTTCTTCTGTTATAGTAAAAAAAATACAAACAAATATTTGTTAAGTTTAGTTCAATCTGGCACAAGGTTACAAGTACTGAGCAACAGTAAAGTTTGAACTCAGAGTAGGATGAAACTTACTATTTTATAACTATAATCTTCAATTACAAAATATTTTCACAACTTTATTGACATGCTCTAATGATATTCATCCATGTTTTTCAGTGTGAATTGGCTCAAGCAAGAGGCTATATATGCGAAGAACATGAAGTAGAAACTAAAGATGGTTATATCCTGACTTTGCATCGCCTGCCTCTCCAAGACTCAATGAATTGTAAGACGCGTGATAAGGTCGTTTTATTAAATCATGGATTTTTGGGTTCGTCCACTAACTTTCTTATTAACGGTCCAAAAGAATCCCTCGGTAAGTCAAATTGTCCTGTATGTTTATCATCGTATTGATATTTGTTGATATTGGGGATTTTATTTGAACGTATAAACGTATTTCATTTTCAGTTTAACGATTTAAGCGCTTATGGGGAACTTCTAGAGAGAGAGAGAGCTGATGTATGTCTTTAAAAATTAAATGTCCTATATATGCTTTCTTTCTAGTTTTTCCAGTGCCGGTAGCTATATTCTCTTCTACTTTGTGTTTTAAAGCATTATAATCGACAAATTCTAAACAAGTTCTGGACCAGTTTTGGGATATAAAGTAAAATATTGGTCCATTTCTTCCACCTGCCGAATTTTGCAAGCAGCTCCAGCGACGTTAAGGTCTTAGTTTAAAGTAATATTCCAGATTTTCCAGAATATCTATATTTGTATCTGTCATTATAATATCTAAAATAAAAGGTACAACTGAATATCATTGATAATGAGATGATAAGGATAATAGTAATAATCATAGTAATGTGTCATGAAATATGTTTTGGATCAACGAATTGTAAAGATCAAAATGTTTTATTTCTTTTTTCTATCTTTTTTCATGTTGTTTTTTATTGTTTTTTGTTTTTTGTTTTTTGTTTTTTTGTTGTTGCTTTTTTTTTTTTTTTAGTTCTTTTTAAATCGTAACCCTTATAATAAACCTAACTTCTTATCGTAATGACGCATTTGGTTTTGCTTAGTGGGTATCTTAGTATATACAATGAATAAAGTAAATTCAAAATAGTAACATTATAAAAATCCCATCACGGGTAAAATTTTTCGAAGAAATTCTAAAACATCGACATTTATATAAATAAACAAATAAACGAAAATAAACCATTAATATATAGAATCAAACATTCCTCTTCAAATACCAAAGAGCAAATTAGACCTCAAATTCAGGAAACATTCTAATAACAGATATGTGCTAGATAAGCAGGCTAACATTCGCTCTTTAACTCTTTGGAATGTTTCTTAATATACAATGGAATGGGAAGTGCTGTGTCTCTTCCTCAATTTGGGTGATCATACATCCTCTTTAGTTTCGACTATAAGAAAACTGCTTGTGCTAGATATTGGTGTCATTTCCTCTTGCTTTATCCACGGTTAAATTTCAGAATCGTCTTTCACTTAGTCTGGTTTCACACTAAAGTAAGCCAGCCCAACCCACCATGATGTTCTACCCATAGCTTAAAGTAAATATAGATTCATATCTTTCCTATGTATATTAATGTGAAATTAACACAGCCTTGACTAAATTCTACAAAATAGAATTTGAATTCTAAGTTTAGCTTTATATTGGCCAAGTGTTGAAATGCCACAATGAGGTACCACAATCGATTCTTGAAACCTCATTTAATAAATTTGTTAAAACCTGTTTCTTTTTAAAGGAGGCAGGTGATACCATGTTTATCTGTACAATACCTATAAAATAAAACATGTATTGGTTAACACAATGAGACAACAAAAGAAAACATTTGAGCAAAAAATATACAAATTTTGATACTTGTTATAACTACATAACAAGGAGGAAACAGTAACGAAGAAATGAGGACTACTACAGAATATCTCTCAGTGAATAAGGTCACTACTGTTAGTTATTTTATAAACAGTAAAAAAAGTCATGCTACTAAATTTGCCATACATACTTACTGGATCCAGAGGAAGTTTTTAACGTAAAAAATGTTCCTTTTGGGGATAATCGGGATCTTTAACAATGAACAATATACAACAGAAACCCATGTTTCTCTGCACGTAATTTATTGTATAAAATTTACATTTCCACATTTCAAAAGAAATATACAATTAATTATTTGTCTTACTCATATAATTGTTCATATTTAATTAATCATTAATAATTAGGTCGTTCTTCAAGATAGAAAATTTAAGATATTCAATGTTAGTGAGGATTGAAGATTTGGAGAAAAACAAGATTTTTAAAGGAACCCTCTTTTAAAGATATGAACACAGATCAATATTAGATTCATAAGATAGTATGAATATAAAATTGTGAAATATCTCTTTTTAGATCTGTTGCCACAAAAGGGTAACTATACTTTCGTAGTAATGGTTACCGTTTATAAGAGTAATAATTTTGTAACTGTATAATGTTTCATTGACAATGAAGATTGTTAATCATCCAAATCTTGACTTCTTACACAGTGTAGACGCATATTCAGCTAGTTACAGGACGAAATATTCACCAAATAAGTGATATACTTCCTTTTACTCAGGGTCATTCTAGGCTCTGTCTAGATAAAAGATAACTTTTAAGAATAAAGCCACAGAAAACAAGCTGTTTATGTTTGTCAGCTTTAGGCCCGAAATTGTTTTCGGGAAAATTATTTGATGTTTTGCACAGCAATGCTGAAAACCTGAGAAATGCGAGGGAGACTCACATGTCAAGAGTAATTTTAGTAGTCGTTGGGGTTTCGTCTCCAGCAACAATAGTCAGAGTGCTATATAGCCGGATATATAGAAGGATACTTCGAGGGTTCGAAGAAGATTACTCCCGACCGTTTGATCTTGAGCGTTGTCCAAGAGGAACTAAAGCTACAGTTTGCTTCAACACAATAAAGGGGTATAAAAATGAACCGTATTCAGTTCGTATTGCCAGAGGGGCGTCATTTCAGACGAAATAAAAGGCTTGTTAGGAAAACCAGCAATAGAATTAGTTCCTAAAGCTCAAGAAGGACAGGGGTATCACAACAGATTCTCTTTAGTTCTCAAGAAGGACGGAGGATTTCGTTTTATTCTAAATTTGAGATAAATGTCCATTACGTGGTTCCTCAGTTCAAGATGGAAACTTTCAGAACTATACGCCAGGCCTTGAGGAAAGGTGATTGGGTAATTACTGTGGACCTGAAGGATGCAAAGTTCTGAAGAGCTCATATGTTTCTCAGAATTCTGGGTCTAATGGTTGCATGTATTGATCTGATCCCCTGAGCTCGTTCGCATATCAGGCCAATCCAATTCTATTTTCGGTCATGGTGGATCCCTCGGAGAGTCAATTATAAAAACGATGATCCCTATAAACATTTTTTAAAAAAACAACTAGAATGATGAACAAGGGAAAACTTCTTCAAGGAGGCTCTGCTTCACCATGTAGAGCCTCTAGTCCTATTGACATATGCATCAGAAAAGGGTTTGGAGCTCACTTAAATACTCACCGGGTGACAGGAGTTTGGGACGAATACCAGGGAAGGAAACATATCAATTGGCTGGAGCTAAAAGCAGTTCATTTCGCACTTGTTCAGGTACTATCTCATGTCAAAGGGGTGGTAGTTCTTCTGAGATACGACAATACCCCAGTAGTGGCATACATCAACAAAGAAGAGGGCACAATGTCCCTTTATCATAGTCAATTAACATGGGAATTGTTTCAATGGACAGCAGATTACAACATTTCTCTTTGTGCAGCTCAAATTCCAGGAAAGAAGAATGTTTTGGCAGACCTTCTATCTAAGGGCAAAACCGGAGCATAATTATCAGAATCGAGTTTGGACCTGAGGATAGTGGACTTAAGTTTTCGAAGGTTCGGTCGTCCACATATAAACCTCTTCGCTACTCCGGAAAACAGAAAGTTGGAGGTGTTTTTCTCCCTTTATTCAGTGGATGCTGCATATGCTTCAGATGCTCTGCGCATTGAACGGGGATGCATACCTACGCATTCACTCCTCCAATATTGATTCATTGGTCCCATCAGAAATTGTCGCTAGAGATGTGGTAGCCCCACATGCTCCACATCAGTCATCGTATCCTGTCTCCCTAGACCTACTGATAAACTTTCCAAGTGAATTGCCAATAACATCGAAAATGCTAACTCAGAAACGGGGTCAAATAGTGCATTCAGACCCAGTAAGTCTAAAGCTAGTAGATATGGAAAATATTCAGCATAACCCACCTATAGAATCTCTTTCTAGAAAAGCTCGTTACATAAAGTATAGCAAAAGCCCTTCCACTAGGAGAATGTATAAATCAAAGCAGACAATATGCAGAAGCTGGTGTATTTAACGAGATATTGACCCTTATTTGGTGAAGACGTCGTCTTGGAAAGAGAGATAATTTAAAAATAGATAAATAAATAAATTTTACTCGGATGGTAAACAATATTGAGCATGATTACATTAGCAATACAGGTAAGTATAGATATCTCATAAACATGAATTTTACTTTAAAGACCCCCATATGATATATAAGAATTAATCTCTGTACTTTTAGGTTATCTTTTCTCTGATGCTTGCTATGACGTCTGGTTAATGAACGCCCGAGGAAATACCTACTCTTTGAAACACAATACATACACAACTGATGATGAAGAATATTGGAAATTTAGGTCAGTAAAAACAAATGGACAATTAATTAGGCTACATAGAAATTGTTCGAATTTTTTCTTTCGTTATGTGTACCTTCTTATTTATCACTCAACGTGTTTTCCTTATTATGTATTTATATACAAAGGGGTACTGAATAATGCTCGGTCCGAACTAGCAGGAAATCACATAATGACATGAAATATGCAAGAGCCATGGCCTTTACTATATTTATCCTGCATTCCGCCTACTTTGATACATCGTTTTTCAAATTTAACCTTTCAAAAAATGTCAATAGATATTTTTAAAAGAGCCATTTCCTTTTTGGTTAGAGGAAAACATTTCAACATTTCCTCGTTGAAAATACAATATGAGTATTTAATGTATTTTACCTATATAACAAGCTAGTTATAATATTCTCTCTCTCTCTCTCTCTCTCTCTCTCTCTCTCTCTCTCTCTCTCTCTCTCTATCTATCTATCTATCTATCTATCTATCTATCTCTAACTATCTATATATTCTCCCTCTTATATATATATATATATATATATATATATATATATATATATATATATATATATAAATTTCAATGTTGAATAAAAAATATACTAAATATACCCAACACTAAAATCTTTTCGTGGATATCTTAAATACCTCAAATCATTTATTCAGTATTTAGAGTATTTAAAAGCAGCAATATTTCCAGAGAGAGTTTTCCATATCTGGAATAACGATTCACGCTTTTATAATCATATAAAAATATTACATTCTGAAGAATTGCTAGTATTATGAGTGGTACATGTAAAGTACTGAATATAAAACAAAATTGGACTTGCATTACAGAATAGCCGAAAAACATGTACAAGATTAGACTTCCCAAAGATATCTACGAAAAGATTTCAGTGTTGGTCATAATATATCTTCAGTATATTTTGATGTAACATTGGAATTTAAATGATAAAACACTGGAATTAACAATATTCTTTTTAACATTGGATTTTTTTAGAATTACTTAGATTTTATGTATGTGTGTGCGTGCGTGCGTGCGTGCGTGTGTGTGTGTGTGTGTGTGTGTGTGTGTGTTTGTGTGTGTGTGTGTGTGTGTGTTGTGTTGTCTCGTTTTATATTCCGTGCTCTGGATGTACCACTTTTTCTTAATAATCACAAAAGGATGGTATTTGGGGTGAACACTACCGATGGTGAAGTTGTGCACCTATTACTTGGTCACCTAACTCCCCAGATTGCAATCCCTTGATCATTATGTAGGCTGCACGCTTGAACTAGATACCAAAAAACTTTGTAAAACACTAAAGATGAATTGAAGGTAAGGATAACGGCAACATTTACCTATTTATTTATTGCAGGAGATTTCAAAGTTGTCTTGAGAATGGCAATTTCTCCCAAAAAATTAAATTTATACGAGTTCAAGATATTGTTATGTAAATTTGATAAATATATCAGATAAAGTGAGATGTCAGCGTTATTTTTATTTTTGCATAATTTAAACGACAATTTGCCCATCTCACCCTATATATATATATATATATATAATATATATATATATATATATAGAGAGAGAGAGAGAGAGAGAGAGAGAGAGAGAGAGAGAATTATACAGATAGACATACAGAGTATATATATATATATATAATATATATATATATATATATGTGTGTGTTGTGTGTGTGTGTGTGTGTGTGTGTGTGTGTGTGTGTATGTGTCTATCAGTGTAAGAACTGCTGGGATTTATTCTTTATTTCCTATTTGCGGTGTTTTTAATAACGACGAGTTACAATTGAGCCATTGAAATTAAGACTAAATAAATACAAAACTGAATAAATGATTTGAGAAAGGAATTACAATCACAATAAGAGTTGGAGACATGAAGTGGATTCTTTTTCATTTTTAGATTCCCCATTTTTAATTCTCACGTTGCTTTCTCTTTTTCGGTTTTTAGTTTTGATGAAATGGCTGAGTACGACCTGCCAGCCACTATTGACCACATTCTGGAAAAGACGAAGCAAAAATCGCTCTACTACGTTGCTCACTCACAGGGAGCAACAGTTGGCTTTGAAGCATTTTCTGAAAATAAAACACTTGCTAAAAAGGTATATTTCAATAGACTGATTTAGATGTTTGAACTTGTAAAATAATGAATTCTACTATTTTGATTGAGATATTCTTTTTTTTTCTAGATTCGGCTTTTCGCTGCTTTGGGTCCAGTTGGCTATGCTGGTTACATGACAACATCGGGCACGTTCTACGCAGAAATGACTGATGAGGTAACTGAATGACGATTAAGCTTTATCCGTTTCCGAGATTCTTTAAAACTATTTTCATTTGTGCTTTTTATATATCCAGCTCCCATCACCATTATAAAAAATTAGAAAGAGTTACTTAATAAAGTGCAGTTTCTATCTTCTCTTATATAACGGAGACAACACGATTCATGATAGGTGCATAACAGATTCGTGTTTGATAGGTGGACTGTAGAGAATCTAGTATCAATGGGGTTAGAATCTGGTGAATGTCGAGGACAATGCAATATTTGGAAATCAGCTGAATGTTCTTGAAAATTGTTTTATAACACCCTCACATGATTGGTTGTTGTATTATCTTGTTGCAATAAATTATCAGAACCGTCATAGATAACGAATATTAATTTATCTTTATCAAGAACTGAATGTGTCTCGAGTTTTATCTAGTGATTCTTGTGGGCAGTTGACGCGTCTGACGTAAACAATCATTACACGGGAAAATTTTGAACCACGAATTATTCCACACAGGAACCACACAAACGAAAGTCCACGATGAAGAATTCAATATAGGAACGGTGCAAATATTGTATCGTACGCTAGTGGCCCTAGCAATAACTAAATAACGAGGTAGAAACCCCGTCTCTTTATACAGAGACTAGAAACCTCGGTAATTTCACAATGCAGGGTACGGATCATTTGCATAATCAAATACTAGGCATCGCTCAGCCCACCATCGCGACCATACTTTTCGTAAGTGGTTGTTCTCAGGTTCGCGCCAGCCATCCTCTTCTGCATACGCAACACACCAAGTGTTGCCTTTTTGATAGACGGAGATGGGCAACCTCATGCATTTCACTTCCTATACACATTGTAAATACGTTAGTCGTCGCCATGAAATTCAGATTAAACTTCTATATTTTGCTCTCCGCAGTAGAATGTTTCTGTCTAAAATCACTGAGGAATAGTTTACTGGTAGAGAAGACTAATCTTTATTTCCTTTCTTATTTATCGGCATTTCCCATCTGAAACACAAATTTGAGAACGCTTTGTTTGAAAAAGTTTTGGTTAAAATGTATGCAGACAAAGGATTTCTGTACAAACAGTTTCGTGCATTGATCATAAAGAGTTGCCGGTCATTTTAAATTGTCATTTTAAAATAGCTATTCTTTCTACCAACAACGTTGCATATTCGTCATCTGAGTCTATTTCAACAAGTGGAGGATGAGGAAACCCTTCAGAATACTGCTCTCCTTATTTTTTTCTGTTTCTTTTTTCTTTTCTCTCTTTTTTTTATTGGGGGGGGGGCTTCTCAATCTTTCATTTTCAAAAAATAAATCTTCCTCTTCTCCTCCAACTATGTCTCTTCTTTTGTTAAACTACACTAGGTTTGATAAATGAATCTTAATGTTGTTGGGGTTTTTTTTTTTTCAGACAATATATGCATTACTTGGCCACAAATCATTTCTAGGAGGTGATTGGAAGAGAGAAGCATTTCTTAAAGCGACCTGCGCCAACCCAATGACAAGTAATACTTGTGTAAAATTCGGGGAACTACTTGGCGGTAAAGTTAGCAGTCATTTTAACAAGGTAAGACAATCTGATCAATAAACAATGAACTTCTTGTTAGCAGTTAACTATAATTCATAATACCCTTGAGAAAGGTCTTAATCGAACTATTCTCACTCAATTATGGATAAATAGTAGAGCAGACTGGTCTATTTAACCTTCGTCTGGCAACCAGTCTAGAAGGAATACTCGCAATTATAATATGTTAAATTTCGCTTTAAAAATTGACTTCGTGTGGAGGAGTTGAGTATATATATATATATATATATATATATATATAATATATATATATATATATATATATTACTTTTCCTTTTAGAAGTCTATCGCAGACGACGATGACGTCCCTCCATGTACATCAATTGTGACCCTAATTAGTTCAATTCTGCAGATTCGGTCACATACATTGCAAGGGAAATTTTCAACTGCATTCCGTGGTGCCTGACGACGAAGATGCCGCCGAAGAGCCCTATTAATCTCAATATTGAGCCGCTCATCTCCTGTGATACACGTGCCTCGCCTTGTCTGCAGGTGTAATGGCGCATTTCTTTAGAGTTGTCTTCATATGGTCTCTGAACCGCTTTCGGGGGCCTCCTGTCCTTCGAGTGCCATATGCGAGTCCACCATAAAGTACTTTACGGGAGAGTGTGTCTGCAAGAATGCGGATGGTGTGACCCAATCATCGCAGTTGGCATTGCGATAGGATGGTCTCAATTGGGTCAATGTGTGCTCTGCTTCAAATTTCTGGGTGGAGGATTTTGTGCCACAACTTTACACCCATAATCTCACATGAGACAGATCCCAGGTAAGTGAACTCTACATTTTTAGTGGTTTGAGTTCAAGCATCGGAGGTTTGTGGTACGTGTATCTGGGCACGGAACCAATTGTGGATTGAATCCGGTCACGGGACCAAATGTAGAAGGTATCCTGGGTCGCGGGACCAATTGTGGAAATATGCTGGTCACGGTATGAATTATTACCGTGACTACCACATGAGTCTCCGGCCAACTGCTCTTTCGTTGCCCTCTGCAGAACTGGGATCGACGCAACTCGGTCGGAGTGTCTTTGTATCTTCATCTTCACAAATTTGTCAGTCTCCTACTTTTAAGCTTTGTCAACAAAATTTTGTCTGAACATGTCTCAGAAATTATTGTTAAGCTAATAGAATTTGCTAAAATAGTTCATGTGAGGAAATATCTTTATTAGTTGTCTACACATTCCATCTTCCGAATCGCACTGAACTTGTCTCATATGGTATTTCCATAGAGATAGGTTTATGTGTGTATCTTTCCACACACATAAACCTATCTAGATGTGCACACATCAATACACAAAGCATGCATGTAAACACATGTGTATTTGTGGCATACAAATACACATGTGAATGTATGTATAAACATGTTCAGATATATCAATAATTTAATGGTTAGCAAGCTAGATTTGCCGATCATTGATAGTGAGTTCGATTCTCATTGGGCGTCCAATACTTTTGACCTTGTGCCACAGCTAAGCTAAGCTTAGTAAATAACTATATTCACATTTTCGAAATTGGGGTTTGAAAGCCTTTTTTTACTTCCAAACCCGCCATTAAGAAACAAAAAACCTGTGTAGCGATATTGAAAATTAATAAAATAACATTGAATTTGTTATTTTTAGCAAGCCTTCAACGGGTCTAATCATGCCTGATAGTTTGCAACTTTGAACATTTTGGTTAACAAATTATGTTTATTCCTAAGATAAATAAGTAAAAATTCGTCGGAGTGGCCTAAAGTCGGTATCAGCCCGACAACGAGGGCGTCTATCCCTATCTGGACCTATACATTCATTCCTTAATCTTTTTTTCTACCGCAGCAGTCTCAGCTACATCTGTGCCTATATTTGGTAAAACACATTTTTTCTATACAGAAACAATATATCCAATTATTTTTCTCTGAGTTGGTCACCTCATGTGTATTTATTCTATGTAAACTTAATTGTATGTGGCTTAGTAGGATTTGGCTTCTACTATTCTTCTGTCCCTAAGACGCTAATTTACAAACCATATCAGATCCTTTTCTTTGGGTTTTAACCCCTTCCCCGGTTTCTTTTTTCTTACTCCTAGGTTTCCTATTTAGCTTAGTCTTACTTTTTGCAAGATTTTCTTTCTTAGATCAGTTATTCTAGGAATGGTTCGATTCGTTATACCTTTGACGTTTGATTTGTGGGTAGTTATTTCTCATATTGCCTGTTTTATACCCATGTCTAACAGAATCTATACTATCCTTATTTTTATTTTTCTGCAAGGATTGGACATGGTTGCATCTCACCTGGGTAGGTTTGTGGATTCGGTTAAATTTTGATCGCCGTCTAGTTTTTTGTTTTACTGAGTCAGAACTACTTTTCTCATCTGCTAGCTACGGACAATCTCTTTCTTTGTGTTCCACCTTGATACAGTTCCAGCATTTTGTTGGCTTTTAATAGACATTTTCGTTGGCTTTTAATTGAGATTTTCGTTGGCTTTTAATTGAGCTATAGTCCTTTTTTATTTTTTTCTGATATAGTCTTTTTTGCTTCCCCTTTCTACAACTATTGCAACTATGGCGTCGTCCAGGCCACTCCTTGCTAAAATCTTCTTTTTCGGGCATCCTTATCATGGTATGGGAGTCTAACTGTCCCCGAAGCCGATGTATCTTGTTCGGAACCCTATGTTCCAAATTTGTCTTCTCTTTACTCCGACTACTTCGAAGTCGTTGAAAGGGCCTTTCACTATCTCTTGCCGCTGAAAACGCCTCCGATAGCGTTATGGGATTAGCTCTTGCTACATCTTTTTTAGTAATATTAAGGGCTTCAATGGAAAATTCAGCTAAATGAACTTGTATTGCTGAACACTCTTAATTCTGAGTTCTGATATGCTATCTTAGCTATATTTTTCATCCTACTAGCTAACTCAGCAAGAGTCTCATCCTTAATTTTCCTTAGTCTCAAGCGGCCTCCATAGGGTTCGAGATATTCTCCTATTCAATTTGACGGGACCCCATCTGAAAAATCGTAGGCTAGATTGATGAGCTCAGGATCTGTTAACTTATTGATTCGCTCTTTCTTTTTTAGTGCGGCTAACCAGGGTTTTCAGATCGGACGGTCTTCCAGTAAATATTGGGATCTTTGATCAGCTCGTTACCATTTTTGTCACAAGACTTGTGTTTGTGTTTACCATTTTAGTAAATTATTTGTATAACTAACAAAAGTAACAGACTGACTATTTGTGTATATAAAAAAACCCAGACCGACTATTTGTGCAAACAATAGAGAGGCGAAGGAAAATTATCACTTACCCTGTTCCGATGCTTCTTGGGGGGATTTGTGATATTTCTGCCTTTTCTCTTTTGGTGAGGAAGTGCCGTGGGGATTTCTTGGATGCGGGATCTTTTTCTGGTGCTTCTTGGTTACTGGAATAGTTATTTCTTAACTTTTTTCTGTGGAGCCCCCTGCAGATGTGCCGTGGAGATCTTTGTGCTTAATTCCTGATGTGGATGTGATGTGGGGATCTCTCATGGTCGTATCTTTGGTTGTAAGACACCGGTTGTGGCCGTGGTAACCTCTTAGGTCGAATCCTGCGTCTCAAGGCACCAATTGTGGAGTGAATCCGGACACGGGACTAATTGTGGGACGAATCCGGGCACAGGACCAATTGTGGAACGAATCCGGGAACAGGACCAATTGTGGAAATATGCTGGCCACGGTATGAATTATTACTGTGACTACCACATGAATATCCGGCCAGCTGCTCTTTCGATGCCCTCTGCAGAACTGGGATCGACGCAACTCGGTCGGACTGTCTTTGTCACGAGTTGAGAAATTAGTAGAAATGAGCTGCTGAATTTGCTGGCAACTTTAAAAAATCAGACAACACACTGTCAACCATAACAACCGTATTTATTCTTATATAATGAATAGGAGTAATATATGAGTATGTTTTGCACACTTGTTTGGATAAATAAAGACAGGATGAGGAGTTTTGTCTGGCGTTTTGTTTTATGTGAAATTCTGGAATTAATTCTAGCAGCAAAGTCAATTTTTCCTAGTGGCAACCCTCTTATTTTAGGAATTCCCGTGGCCTGTGACAAATTTGTTTTTTGAGATCCGAACTCCGATTATCCCGGGTGCCTGACTGTCTGTATCGGTCTCTGCATGTCTGACTGTTTGTTTTCAAAGCAGTGCAAGGACTTTATATTAAAAAAAAGAATTGTGTCTATATCTGTCATTGTGACTGGGTCAAATAAGAGCTAAAACTCCCAGCCCCGAAAATCCAAAGCAACACTCCTGACGGCTAGATAAACAGGCTATCTCAACATTAGGTCAGTACTGCAACCCTTTCTTCCATGTATAAACAATTCGCAAATCCAAAATATATATAATATTTTGATTTTTGCATTTTGCATCTTAACAAACCCAACTACGCTAACACAAAAATTATTCTACACGTTTCTTTTTCGTTAAAAATTAGTTAACGCTAACCAAAAGAATTCATCGTGTCATAGGTTGACACATGTTGAGAACTTCTTTTTTCTGAACATTGGTGACAAGTTCTGATCGAGAGTAACCTTCAACTACAGCATTGATGATGTAATATAGTCCATCTGGGAAAGAGCTGGCAAAAACTGTTTCATCTGCATACTGCAGTACGTGCATCTACAGTGACAAATGTTTTGGATTTCAATTTTTGTAGGTTAAAAAGATTGTCGTCTAATCGATAGGATATGCGGACACCATATGGCGAGTTTACGTTCTGTTTGGCAATTTTCATTACTGCTGCCACAAACAGATTGAATGCAATGGGCGCAAAGACACACCCCTGCTTTACTCCGGTGACTACAAGGAAATGATCTGATTTCGAGCCTGCACTTGTTACTCTGTAACAAGGAAGTCATCATGGAAAGATCTAACCACAGCCAGGAGGGTAGGGGGACAACCAAACTTTATCAGAGTTTTACAGAGCAGGGTTTTATTGACAGTGTCAAATGCCTTTGCTAGATCAACAAAGATCATAGAGATCTTGTTGTTGTTCAATGGCTTTTTCCTGGAGTTGACTAGCAACAAACACCATATCTATAGTGCTTCTTTTATTTTTGTTTTAATTTTTAGGTCACCTTTCTCTTGTAGGGTGAGCGGTGTGGACCCTAAAATGTCCTCCAGTCACCCTGTGAGGATCCATCAGAGGCCACTGTTCCTATCCTGGCATCAACATATGTCTACTACTATTATTATTATTATTATTATTATTATTATTATTATTATTGTTTTTTGCTGCTGCTGCTGCTGCTGCTGCTGCTGCTGCTGCTGCTGCTGCTGCTGCTGCTGCTGCTAAATTGTCTACATAACTAGCTTGACAACCACGATTCTCCACAGTAGAGTGTTTCTGTCTAAAATCACTGAGGAATAGTTTACTGGTAGAGAAGACTAATCTTTATTTCCTTTCTTACTTATCGGCATTTCCCATCTGAAACAAAAATTTGAGAACGCTTTGTTTGAAAAAGATTGGGTTAAAATGTATTCAGACAAAGGATTTCTGTACAAACAGTTTCGTGCATTGATCATAAAGAGTTGCCAGCCACTTGTTGAGTTTTTATGGAGTTTTTATGGAGTCGACTAAATATCTTGTGTTCAAAGTAGTTTGAAGAGAAAGAGATATTTAATGTGGCTGGACTAAGCATTTTAAAATAGCTATTCTTAAGAGCTTATAACCGGAATGAAATCACAAAAACTCCACACAATACCAAAGATGAACTGAAGGCATGGATAGTAAGTACTTTTTGAACACTATATATATATATATATATATATATATATATAATATATATATATATATATATATGGGGGGTATTAAGCAATTTCAAATTTATGATAATAAAAATATTAGTTAGAATATGCTAAACAAGAGAAATTTCTATTCTTAGGAATATTAAATTTCAAAATATTCGCTAACTTCAGAATTTCAACGCACTGTGCTATTTGGAAGTTAAACAGATAAAATGTATAGTCGAATCGTACCATCTAAAAAGGTTAACTAGATAGATATGGATGAATGTGTTGCTTTGTTAAATGACTATCATGCTATTTTGTATTTCTCAAAATTTAGAGAAAATTCGATATAAGAAAATTCTGTAACGTATGAATATTTTTCTCCCGCAGTCTCGAATTCTGGTTTATTATATGCACACTCCAGCTGGCTCCTCCGTACAGAATCTAGTTCACTGGACTCAGGTAAATATTCAGGCTTTTAAAGTTGAATTTATAATTGTGTTTTATATGTGTAATTATATTAATAAGATCGTTGTCTACTGAAGAAGCTTTTATTTTGCACAACGAATATTTATTTCTCAGCAAAATGTCCTTCCTTGTCAATTCTTATTAAAAATATCTACCCTATGATATTCTATTTATCTGAACAATGGAAAAGAGATGACAAAGAAAGAATTTTATTAATATTAATTGTAAAGAAATTTACTGCACAATTCTTAAATCAATAGTTTGATTTCTTGCTGAAAACATAAATTCTCTGTTATGTGAAAAGACATACTTTTATATCTCACTTTTTCCGTAGCAAATTAGGTTGAAAAATCCACAATTAATGTGCTATTACTTTCATAAATTTCTTCTAGTGACCAAAGTTGATGCGAAGAGGTAAATGGAAGCCGTTTTTGGTATACTAGTGAAATATTAAATATATTGTAAAAACATGCTGATTTTTAGAACAATTCTAAACAAAGATTCGAACTCAGAATACTCGATCTACTCTACTTTTATTCAAATAGCAAAATATTTGTTTCCAAGAATTATTTGTTATGTTACTAATTTCTGAGAAAATATTCATGAATAATTAGCAGTATACCTAACTAATACTTTTTAAACACACAGATGATGCGGACGAAAGAAACTCACAAACATTTCTACCTCGATCATTTAAAAAACCTGGCTAAATATGGTTCGGTAAGTTTCGGTTTGATATGATATCAAAATTGTATAAAACAAGTTGATATAACCTTTTTCTTTTATCCTCACGGATTTAAATATAAGATTGTGAAATTGAACACAATTAACTTACCAGTAATATGACAAGATCTATTATATTTAGTGAGTTGGTTAAAATATTGATGTTGCCATGCCCTCTTGGTTGTAACTCTGCTGGCAACGTTTAATTTTCTAACAAATAATTAAATCAATGTAAATATGAGAAAACTTTCATACGTATAATCACTATGTTAGTTGAATTTTGGTAGTGATTTCTTTCTCACAATAATCGATTTAAATTATAATGTCTTGTGAATTATTGCCCCGTCTTCCATAATAATCCAATATTTGTGGTCCCTTTGGGTTTTATTAAAAGCTTTCCCTGCTTGTTCGAGCATTCATATATCATAAACTTTATAAATATGTGGAGGTTTTATATAAACTTGCACAGACTTTGATGAAAACGATATGCAAGTAAAAATTGTTTAAAAATCGCATAAAAGTACATTTTATATTCAAAATCTTTGTGAAATTGATAAAAGTTTCCTTTTACTAATTTCACAAACAAAATTCTGATATAAAAATTTTACTAATTTCACAAAGAAAATTCTGATATAAAAATCATTTTTGTCCATTTAATAAAAATCGGAATATTTGTGTTTGAAAAATTATTTATAGTGAATAAAATATTGTAAAATGAAAATTCTTTATTTGAAAAATCCCAAATTTTAAACATCTAGAAAAATCTATTTGATTTCAGTATAATGCTTGGTAATTATTCGTTTATGAATTAATTTATTTACAAATAGGATACTTTGTAAGAAACTTTTTTTGAAAATCAATTCAAGTCAATCAAAACTTGTTTATTTGATTTTAAGAAATCTCATCAAAATTAACACATTAACAAAATTAAGATTTCGAGAAATTTACGTAAATTATCTTTTTATTATATATTACGCTGGTGATATGATATAGTTTGCTATTGGTGAAAAGGCACTTCTAATTTCTCCGAAATTAATTGTACCCTATTTTGTAAAGTTGATGAGTAAATGAACAATTATATTCTGCACTGCACTTTCCTGTGTGTAGTTTTGTTTAAGTATATGATTTTTGAATTCTTATAACAGTAACGTAATATCCAGACAGCTATTTGTAACTATGTTTAATTTAATGACATTGCCTATCAGATATGCAAACAATAAGACTTCTTTTTCTTTTTAGTGGACACCGCCACAGATTAGATTTTCTCGAATGGACTTGCCATTGGTTGCTTTCACGGGAAATCATGATACTGCTGCAGATGAAAAGGTATACATATATAGAGAAGTAAATTTGAAAACATACCTTTTAAGATAATTGAAAAGTGAATTGTTTAAATACTTTACAGTTGAAGTTTTCGCCTAACTCCTAACCTAACTTTACCGAACCTAGAAATGTTTTAGACATTTATCTGAGTGCACTTCAGAAGGAAGTTAAAATAATCTAAAAACGTGTCAAGAAGACGGTTGCATCCGTTTTGAAACTTTCTATAAAATATTTCTGAATATTTCTAAAGTGCTCAAATGCTAGCAAGTTGAGCATAAAAATATTTTAAAAACTTATATAATTGTTGCCTCACAGTCTCTTTAACAATTGTGACTGGTAGTTTTACTTGTTAAAAAACAAGATAAAATATGATGATCAGACAGGAGTTAGTGGGAGGAATAAATTATCTTGAGTGTTCCCCCCCCAAAAAAAAGAGACAACAAAAAAACAAACAAAAAAACGCATCAAACTAGCATTCAAAGTAATCCAAAGGACTGTCAGGTAATAATTATTCTAGTTTATATATATATATATATATCATCATCATCATCATCATCATCATTGGCAATTCAGACTCGAAAGACTATGATAAAAGTTTTTGTGTGCCCCTGAGGTTGCAGCGCCTCCTGTGACTATGAAGTCCTATGTTTGAGAAACATTATCAACCACAGATTTTGCATTTGTAGATTGTCCCTGTAGATGATGATGTCCCGATGCTTTGTTGCCGTTGCTTTCTTATGGACCTCTTAGCTTCATGATGTTGTATCAGGGTGAATTCTGACGTGTACAGGCCTCTATGGAGATTCTGCCGCCACCGAGGGCGGTCTTGAGCCAAATTTTCCCAGCTGGAAGGGACAATGCCAAAGCACCTGAGATCATTTTTGCAGACATCCTTGAATCGCAGTAGGGGGCAACCAATCTGTCTTTTACCAGATGTTAGCTCTCCATACAGGATGTCTTTCGGGATTCGTCCATCATCCATCCGACGTACATGACCCAACCATCTCAGCCGTCTAAAAACAAAAACAAAGGTCAAGCAATTTGTCATTCGGGACATGCTATTTGCTGATGATGCAGCACTGGTAGCACACTCTCAGGAGCAGCTGCAAACACTCATAGACCAGTTCACCCAAGCCTGCCAGGACTTCAGCCTGACCATTAGTATAAAGAAAACTAAGACGATGGGTCAGGGAACTGGAAATCCTCCCTCCATCACCATCAACAGCTACACCCTGGAAGCCGTAAACACCTTCACCTACCTTGGATCCACCATCACTGACAACCTGTCACTTGATGCTGAACTCAGTTGCCGGATCGGAAAAGCTGCCTCAACTTTTGGGAAGCTCACAACAAGAGTGTGGGACAACAGCAAGCTCACTATCCGTACAAAGGTACAAGTGTATAGGGCATGTGTCATCAGCACCCTCATGTATGGAAGTGAAACATGGACCTTATACTCCCACCAAGAGCGGCGGCTCAATACCTTCTACCTTCGCTGCCTTAGACGTGTACTGGGCATCACCTGGAGGGACAGGATCACTAACACAACAGTCCTAGAGAGAGCTCAACTCCCCAGCCTGTACTCTCTACTGATATATATATATATATAGTTTATATATATATATATATATATATATATATATATATATATATATGTGTGTGTGTGTGTGTGTGTGTGTGTGTGTGTGTGTGTGTGTGTGTGTGTGTGTTTTGAAAATCAATATTTGATTACGAAACAAAAAGTCTGTTTGAGTTTGTTATTACTTTGAAGTTTATGTATGCGATCTTCCATCGGAGAGATAAACTGGTAGACTTTAGTTGCATAACTTTGATGTTATGCTATTAGTCATATGGCAATAGTGAAACCAGAAACAACAGTGTTTAGCAAAAGAAATGTCTGAATCATGAGAATTTAATGAAAAATTTCCACATATTACACTTCACGACAAGCCGACAAATAAATTTCTATAGACTAGGAGTGTACAAGATCAAAAGAGCAAGTAACAGTGAATTTAGTCAGGGTTAAACATCCCGGCAAAAAGGAAAAATAACAAAATTGATAAATCTCTCAAGTAAAATTTAAAATTAAATATTTTTAGATTCAAGAGTTTTTTCAAAAACAATATTCACTTCCTGAGATAATATAAAGTATATAATGGGCAGATCTTTTTTGTGTTGTATTTATGTTTAAAATAAGAATTATCATTTGTAAAATTTCAGTGTAAACTTTTACTCGACGACAAATATTTTAAAATAATCAACAGCTTTGACTGCTTCTCCCATATGATCAAATACTTTAGCTAATACATGTATATATCATATATTTAATGTTTTTAAACATATATTATTTATAAAATGTACATTAAAATATATAGTTATCCAATATATTTCTAAGTATCATACGTAAAATATTTTTGTTTTACCATCATAATTCTTATGAATTCATAGTTTTGTATTTCCTACGTTTTATGCACACAACCACATATACACACACATACACAGACACACAGACACACACAGACACAGACACAGACACACACATACACACACACACACACACACACACACATATATATATATATATATATATATATATATATATATATATACACAACACACTTTTGTCTGAGTTTTGTCCTTTCATTCCAACCATTTTCTTCATATGAATAACATAACATATAACATATAACATATAAATAACATATAAAAAACATAAATATATATATATATATATATATATATATATATATATATATATATATATATAAACAATTTTTAGCATTATATCATCCCATCGCGTGAAAACGCTTCGCGTTTATATAAACGCTAAAAAACTACTGGTTTTAAGATCTCAACCATTTCACTCATCTGAGGATTGCATAAGCATGAAACTTAAAGTTATGAGTTTAAATCATCCATAATACCATTACAATTGATTGTAAATCTGCTCTGCTTTATTAGCATTGAGTACCTTTTTATGCCAATACTTTTCTCATTTATTCTCTATTATTTTATTATTCTTTATTGTATATATATATATATATATATATATATATATATATATATATATATATATATAATCCTACTTTATTTGAAGGACGTAAAGCGATTGATGAAGGAATTTCCAAATGTGGTTGCACAAATTCAAATTGCTGATTATAGTCACTTGGACCTCATCTATGCTACGAATGCGGAGGAGACCATTTTCAAACCATTGTCATTTCTAATGAAAAACTATTAAAACATTCAATGATCTTTCTTTCTCTGTGTTGTTTCATATAGTCTAATGTGGTAATCTCTCAGTTTTGTGACCTGAAAAAGTGGGGTCATGACAACTTCGTTGACAAATTAGAATATATTTCTTTGTTCAAATTTTATCATTTTAAAATACGCAACCAATGAATGAAAGGTTTTTAGATATCAAAATAATTTGAATTAGCTCAGCTTTTTTTTTATTAAGAACTAGCCGTAGTACACGTGCTTCACTGAAATATTTTCTTTCCAAGAAGACTTTAATTGATTCCGGCTCATATATATATATATATATATATATATATATATATATATATATATATATATATGAGCCGGAATCAATTAAAGTCTTCTTGGAAAGAAAATATTTCAGTATATATATATTATATATATATATATATATATATGTATGTATATATATGTATGTATATATATATATATATATATGTGTGTGTGTGTGTGTGTGTGTGTGTGTGTGTGTGTGTGTGTGTGATACAAAACTTCCGTTTTTTAGCTGTTAAGTTGATTAAATATAGTGTATATTAAATTTGAAAAATCAAATCAGAAAACAAAGAAAATTGCTACAGAAACATCTTTGTTGAAATTAAACACTCCAAATATAAAAGTTCAAAAGAAGCAACTTGATCTGATCATTCACCAATTACTAGTGCATTTGTACAGTGTGATAAAACGAATGTAGTATGGAATTTTGCTGTTATTCTTTGTAAGGAGTAATTCTTTTGAGATAATTGTTTTCATATATATATATATATATATATATATATATATATATATATATATATATAAGAGAGAGAGGGGGAGACAGAGTGTGATAGAGAGGGAGAGACTACTTCGAAAGAAACTACGTGTTTGAACGTGTAATTTTTTTTCATGGATAGATAGATGAAACCAACAGACATACACATCAAAACATGGACATTTTTGGCAGATCACTTTAATGTGTTTTATTGTATCTCACCAATGACAAATATAAATAAACACACTTAAGCTGATTCACATTAATGTTTTGTGATCGTGGTTTCTGTGCGACTGTTTCACTTTTTCCATTAACAGCTTTTATAATAATTGTAATATGTTCATTGTCAGTCTTAAAAATGTTGTCTCTTGATTCCGTATGACGAAAAAGGTTGGCAAATACTTTTCATGTACTTTATGATTCCCACGAACTCAAAAACTTCGTTTTCGTCTTACATTACGCGATATTATTAACCAATCACGGAGCAGACACTTACTTATAATTCTAGTCCACTACTTCACTATTTCATTTAAACATTCACATTAGAAATATATTAAATTTCTACCTACTGCCTATCACTCACCAAAACAGGTGCTTGATTCTGGGGCCAAATTGGTTAATACATAATACATTATATCACACAATAGTAACCCCTTATTAATTTGTATTAATTGCCTGAAGAGTTTTATATTCCTTGGCTTTTAAAGCTTTCCCAACAAAATATCACCTCCTTTTCGGAGGGGCTTAGAATACACCGACCGCATTCCTTGCAGAAAAATAAAACTGCATCATGGGGTGAGGCACAACTTTTGGAGTTCTGGAGAGATTAGAGTCACATTACTGCAAGGTTTAATCTGACACACCGTATCTATGAGTCAAATAAACCTACTAGAAAATTATTATTGGTTTTATTTTCAAAGTTGAATTTCGCCATAGTTAATGACTCCACGTTGAGGACCAAAAGATAATTAACATCCTTACTGAACACCGGATAGCTATTTAGTATGCAGAATCAGAGGAGGAATGACATGTGGCTCCCTTTAACCAATGGGAAGACGTGACTATTAGTGCCTCTGATGCATATAAATACACTGGTAGCCAGTTTTTCTCTTATGCCTCTCAGCTAAATCGAACACGCGTGGTGTAACCTTCTCATAACATGACCAGCAAAAGCATCAACTGAACACGGACATACCAACCAACCATTATGGAACCCTCACACACTCACACACATGGCTATTCTCAAACATCGCGGCGTGTTAGCAAATAGAGTACCATTACCAAGTAGGTGAAACAAGTCAACCTAATTGCTGGTTTAATCCCGTCACATCAAATGGTCCAATCCGGTCACACAGTGGTTCAATCCCGCTACTCACACGATGGAATTAAAACGCTCGAAAGATGGACTGCCTGCATCTTTTGAATTAAATCAAATTACCCTGCGGTTTAATTTCATCACACATTATGGTCAAATCACGTTATATCAAACGGTCCCATCCAATCCCAATCTCGCTCCATACATGATGGAATTAAAACTCTGGCTAGATTGACTTGCTGCATTTTTTAATTAAGTAACCTACCCTACGGTTTAATTCCATCACACATTACGGTCAAATCCCGTCACATTAAACGGTCCAATCCGATCACACAGTGTTTTTATTGGTTATGGACTACACCTACACATTCTCTGTGCATACGCATTGTCAATTTACACCTGTCTTTTCCCGGTGTCAAAGGTCGGTTCAATGCGTTCAAGCAATATCCTGTTTTTGTTTTCCGGTCCATGTTTGACACCCACGCATTTACTGTGCCCACAATACAGTCATCAGCACTTGTTTACTGGCTGCGAACTTGTCGACCAGGCAATATATTACAACAGCAGCAATATTTTCTCAATCCATGTTTATTATTAAAGTACTCTGCCGGGCAGGAGGAATATATTCGACCACATGTGGAAAAAATGTGATTGTATCTACATTTTCCCTCATAACAGGCTAGCATCTAGTTGTACGAAACGTCGACAATGGATAGTGATACGAATGTAGGCTTACCGGCACCACATTCAAAACGTGTGTGAGGAAGAAAAAAGGAAAATGGTAGCAGTATTGAAATGTACCATTTCATTATTAGAGCCGTCGTTTCCATTCCAAATATACTAATTGTCGAAAAATAATCAGCTACATAAGGAATTTATCAGTTATTCTATATTGTGTTTTTAGGATTCACTTCCAATTTTCAGTACAGAATTGTTGTCCCATTTATTATCATTGCACTGTGATCAGAACTGCTTGGTACAGTTTCAATGACCTATTTATAAGAACGCTTGAACTGCCAAGGAGATCGGAATATTTTTTCATCGCTCCAAGAATAGCGATATTTATTATTTCTAAAGTAAATAAATGAAGTGAAAATTACTTATTTTTTATTTGTTTTATTGTTATTTGAATCATATTTTCATTTGTCAGTTTCATACGCTAGTTACATACATTTAATATATAAGTCTATGCTTGTTCACCTATGATCTCTGTAACGCATACATACATTGCTATTTTCGGATATGTTACATTTCGTAGGATAAGATATTTCGTGTTTTTTTGTTTTGTTTTTTTTTGTTTGTTTTTTTTTTTTTTATTACTCTATAAATTTTGACTCAAATGCAGAGATTTCTATTATCTATTTATAATGATTGAATAATCATTATAAATTTCTGGAACTTTCTGTTTGATATATATCTGACAATCATATATTAATACTATACTTTTTTTCTTTTCTTTTTTTTAAAGATTAATATACTAGCGACAGTCATGTCTGTATTTATCTTGATATTTCATTTATCCATTCAATGAATGTTTTAAACTCAATGTTTTTAAATTCATGAGTAAGATACTTTACTATCTTTTGAAGAAGCGTTTCTAACGTTTTATTCCTTATAGCCGTTTATTTTATTTTTTATTGTTTAAAATTTATTTGTTTATTCATTTATTATTATCTATTTATCTAAATATTTATTTAATTTCTTTCTTAATCAACACAGCAATAACTGAATACGTATTCATATATTTATAAATACATTTAGATATTTAACTCATTGTTGGAAACCTGATAGTTAAATTATCTTCCCCTGTCGTTAGGGGGCGAATCGCCAACACGAGGTTGGCGGGAGAATCAAGCCCCGGCACTTATCTGAAGACACTCGACCGGAGAAGTCACCTTAACAGGGTCTCCCACACCTTACCCATAAAAAGGGCTGTTACACAGGCGAGTAGCTTCTAAAAAGTACTCCCTACACTTTACTTTTACCAGGAGAGACGTCTCAATAGAACTCTACAAACTACGGCGACTAGAATACCCTTGCTAGTGCCACTTCAACCTACGAACTGTAATTTCACCTCTCAGATAAGTCTTGTAGCATATGCCAACAAAATTTGCAACAATATGTTTTGTACTCTTTGTCAATATATGTGTTTAATTTCCATTGTGTTGTTTGTCTTCTTTCGTCCGTATAATTGCCTAACACTGGGAGAATAAGAACTACCTACAACACCGTATTTCCTCTTATTATAACATAGCTGGCTATTTTTCCTATTTATTTATTATTCTACATGGCAATAACAGAATACGTATTTATAGTACTTTAAAATATTTAATTCAAAAAGCATAGCTTTAGTATTTTGGTAATTAATTACTTATTTGTAAATCTCTGTAACTTGATATATTGAGAGACATCTAGCATATATATATATATATATATATATATATATATATATATATATATATATATATATATATATATATATATATATATATATATATATATATATATGATTCTAATGGTCGAATGTTCAGCTCAGTATTCCGAGACACTGGAGGTAAATTATTAATTTTGTTGAATTAATTTTAAAGGTATACATTCAAATTACTTGTTTCGTATATTAATACAAAGTTTGAAATTCTGATTTTACTGTAACCATTTGAACTAACATTAAAGAATAGTTTGCAAATCATATGGTGTCAGATATCAGCGTTAGTCCCCTGACCTGTCGCTATGTCTCTCCCCCCCCTTTTTTCTCTCTCTCTCTCTCTCTCTCTCTCTCTCTCTCTCTCTCTCTCTCTCTCTCTCTCTCTCTCTCACTTTTTTATTTGTATTTTTATTTTATTACTTTTTTCCTTCCCCCCCCACCGAATCCTAGCGTAGATAATTCCTTCTCTTATAAAACTCACCATATTTGAAATATTCTTCAAATGATTCTAGTGGTCGAATGTTCAGCTCAGTATTCCGAGACACTGGAGGTAAATTATTAATTTTGTTGAATTCATTTTAAAGGTTCACATTCAAATTACTGGTGTTTCGTATATTAATACAAAGTTTGAAATTCTGATTTTACTGTAACCATTTGAACTAACATGAAAGAATAGTTTGCAAATCATATGATGTCGGATATCAGCGTTAGTCCCCTGACTGTCGCTCGCTCTCTCTCTCTCTCTCTCTCTCTCTCTCTCTCTCTCTCTCTCTCTCTCTCTCTCTCCCTCCCTTTTCCTCTCTCTGCCACTTGCTCCACCCTCATTAACGCTAATCTTGGAGGGGACATGTGGACTTATACTAAATTAAAACATATCCTTATCTTTCACTCTCCTCTTCTCCTTTTCCTCGCCTGCTTCCTGTCTCTCTTTCTTCATCTTCATGCAAAAATCTACATGCTACTTCGGCATGTAAAACAAAACCATGGGTAGCAGCGTGGTGGATGTGAGAGACGGCGGAAGCGCCTAAATAGGCCAACGGCGTATATCATAAGATGCTGGGCGGAGGAACCCAAAATGGGTCAACAGCCAGGATCAACCAGTTCAGTCAGGTAACTACTGCTCCTCATCTCTAAGACTAGCGCCTATTGATGAGTCAACTAAACAGCTATCGATAGATATCCGATAACCTTGACCCAAGCGAAACCATTCATGACATTGCACAAAGTTCAAGAATCATGCAGCAACGTACTTCCTGCTTTCGAAATCAGTACGCGTTCTGCTGAGGCTCGAGCACCGGCCCAGTGTTCGATAAATACCTTACGGAGCTCTAAAAACACACACCTAAATTACATCACTCTCAGCACAGACAAACAAGACACACACCCTACAGAAGACATAACCCTAACCGCATTATCTAATAAGACAGACATAGAACCCAAATCCAATACAAACCTACTTAGATTTTTTAAAAATCAATCAAGCTAGCAACATTTAACGTTAGAACACTAAAAACGATAGGACAACTCCCCGAACTTACGGCGTCCGCAGCCGAAAAGGATATAGACATCATATGTGTGCAAGAACACAGATTTGATCATGGTGATATAGAATTAAAATACCATGAATCTGGAAATGGCTGGACGTTTGTGTCGGCATCTGCATGGAAAAACTCTATCAATGCCACTATAGGAGGTGTAGGAATGCTTCTCAACCCTCGAGCACTAAAATCACTTAATAGCATAGAAAGAATCCAACCTAGAATCATGAGTGCTACATTTAATGGCAATCCCTGCATGGCTATAGTCTCATGTTACAGCCCCACAAATGTCAGCGATGAAACAAACATTGAAACATTTTACAATGGGTTATCCTCCCTATGCAGACACCCCCCCCCAAACATAATGTACTGATCATTGGGGGAGACATGAATGCACATGTAGGAAGAAACGAAAACAATGGATTCAGCTTACACAACATCCCAAACAGGAACGGTGGTCTCCTAGCGGAGTTCTCCCTTGAGAACAGGCTTGTTGTCTAAACACAAATTCCAAAAACGGAAAGGCAAACTATGGACACACACGTACCCAAATAGCACAAAAGCGCAACTAAACTACATCCTAATAAACAAAAAATGGATAAACAGTGCAATGAACTGCAAAGCGTATTCCTCCTTTGAAGGAGTATCCTCCGATCACAGAATAGTCACAGCAAAATTATGATTAAGCCTACGTAGAAACAAAAAACAAACAAGTAAACCTATACGATACGACTGGTCGACACTTGCTAACAGCGATATAGGCAATCGCTACACTGTAGCAGTAAGAAAATTCAATATCCTCCAGGAGTTATCTGAAAGCTTCACACCCAACGAGGAATACGAAAACTTTGTTAGTGCGCACATAGAAGCTGCAGCCTAGTGCGTACCAACCAAACAAAGTGCTAAATACACTGTTCCTTGGGAGACTGAAGCAGTTAGACAAAGGAGAAACGATATAAAAAAGCAGCCCAACGCAATAAAATAAAACTAACTAACACCAATCTACACAACCTTAAGAAAACCCAGATAGAACTAACCAAAACATACAAAAAAGAACAAACAGAATATATCGAAGCACAAATAAATAATATCAGACAATCAGTGGAAGACAGACAATCGCGATTAGCATGGCAAACAGTAAACGAAATTATCGGTAGGAAAGGTACCTCTAGATCAAAGCTAAAGGCAACCAGCCAAAAAGATAGACTTCAGAAATGGAAAGACCACTTCCAGAAACTTCTGGGGAACCCACCTAAAATCATAGAAAATAACATCCAAAAGATCATAGATAGACAATTAGATATCAAACTAGGGAATTTTTCAAAAAAACTAAACGGTAGAAAAGCAGCAGGACTTGACGAAATACCCCCCGATGTATGGAAGATGGGTAAGTTCAATGACATACTTCTTAGGTTATGCAATGCAGTATATAGGCAAAACAGAATAAATAAATGGACAAAAGGATGCATCCTCCCATTCCCCCAAAAAGGAGACCTAGGAATAGCTAAAAACTACAGAGGCATAACTCTTACTGCCATTGCAGCTAAGATATATAATGCCCTTCTTCTTAATCGCATCCGACCCGAAATAGAGAAAACCCTCAGGAAATACCAAAATGGATTCCGCAAAAATAGATCCACAACCTCTCAGATCATGACAGTACGACGGATCATAGAAGGGGTTCCAGCAAAGAATTTGGAGGCAACGCTACTATTCGTAGATTTTTCCAATGCATTTGATTCCATACACAGAGGGAAAATGGAACAAATATTACTGGCATATGGTCTCCCCAAAGAAACGGTTGCCGCCATAATGATGCTCTACAAAGACACTAAGGCAATGGTACGCTCACCAGATGGTGATACGGATTTCTTTGACATCGCTGCAGGAGTCCTACAAGGAGACACATTAGCACCATATATATTTCTAATATGTCTAGACTATGTACTCCGAACATCATTAGATATCATAAAAGAAAAAGGTTTTACATTAAGAAAGGCAAGAAGCAGGAGATACCCTGCACAAACAGTCACAGATGCAGACTATGCGGATGACCTTGCACTTCTTGCAGATACACCGGCACAGGCTGAGTCACTGCTACATAGCCTGGAGGAGGCAGCAAAAAACATCGGCCTCTTTGTGAACTCCGGTAAAACAGAGTTCATGAGCTTCAAAAAGAAAGGAGACATCTCCACACTAGACGGTAAGCCCCTTAAGCCAGTAGAACAATTCACATGCCTAGGTAGTAATATCTCATCCACAGATGACGATATTAATGCACGAATAGGAAAGGCATGGCTGGCAACAAAAAATTGTCAGTCGTATGGAAATCTGATCTCACTGACAAGCTGAAGCGACATTTCTTCCAGGCTGTAGTCATATCAGTACTGCACCACCCGGACCCTGACGAGGCGCCTTGAGAGTAAGCTAGATGGGACCTGCACAATAATGTTGCGTGCAGTACTGAACAAGTCGTGGAAACAGCCCCCCCCCCACAAGGGAGCAGCTGTATGGTCACCTGCCCCCTATCTCACAGATCATCCGAGTGAGACGGACTAGACATGCAGGACACTGCTGGAGAAGCAAGGACGAACTCATAAGCGATGTTCTCCTGTGGAAGCCAACACATGGACGTGCTAGTGTGTGCCGCCCAGCAAGGACCTACATTGACCAGCTATGTAAATATGCTGGCTGCAGCGAGGATGAACTCCCAGGGACAATGAATGATGGGGAAGGTTGGCGAGAGATTGTCATGGATATCCGAGCAGCCTGCACGACATTATATATATATATATATATATATATATATATATATATATATATATATATATATATATGAAAGTAAAATGGAAGCGAATCCGACAGTATGTATAGAAAGTTTTTAGAAAAAACAAAAACAAAACAAAAGATGTTATTAGTTTGCTGACAGATATGTTTCGACCTTTTAATAAAGCGGTCTTTTTCAAAGCAACTATATTTATGAGAAAAGACGGAATAAATAAACCGTTAATCACGAGGTACAAACAAACGCTCTCGTTCAGGCCCGAATTTTTAAAAATTTTGAAAATGCGTATTTTGTGTTAAAAATAAAATAAATTTTATTTTAAAAAATCAGAAGCATTTTTATCTATCTAAGTGTATAAAAATATCAAAAATGTTCAAGATGTATTCCTGCTACTGAAGCAAGTTTTAAAAAAGTAAGTCCACAGCACAATTGATGAAGATGGAAAGTTTCAGGAATTTGTAATGTTGACAAATCCATAGTGTTGGGATCCTTATCATATTCGAAATTTAGCCTCCGGTGATATATTAAACAGTCCAGATTTTGTTTTGTCTGTAGACAATATGAAAGTAAAATGGAAGTGAATCCGACAGTGTGTATAGAAAGGTTTTAGAAAAAACAAAAACAAAACAAAAGATGTTATTAGTTTGCTGACACACACATTTAATAACAATACACCCATCATCAAATTTAAACTTAACTTAACCTTTAAATATTCCCCACAGTGTAATCAATCAAACCGTTTCCCAACATTACACAACATATGCAAAAACATGTGACAACAAGTCTATCTACATTCATCCAACCCTTATTCAGAAAAATGCAAGTAATAAACATCACAACTCCTTTTATTACGTTTGGTATAGACGTAATAAAAGGAATTTCGGTAGTATTAACAGTAGGTTAGAATTAAACACTGAATATATAATTAGTTAACGTACACATTCCATAAATATACATATATGTATATAAAATTTTAAAAATTTAAAAAAATAAATATATATATAAATAAATAAATAAATAAATAAAAGGAATTAAATTGAAATTGATTGAACAACGGATATCACGGCTCTTCCGCGTGGCGTTATAACAACCCACGAGTCGCGTGTTTATAACACTCAAAACAAAAAACACACAAGACCGTGTCCATTTCAAAAACAGTCTCTGAAGAAAACTGGACATTTATTTTATACGCATTGTAATTGCCTTCTTAATATATATATATATATATATATATATATATATATATATATATATATAAATGAGTATTCATATATATAGCCGTCATAAAAAAAAAAAATTTTTTAATTTAAAATAATTAGGCACATATTACCAAAACCACATATCCCACCACTATAAGTAATTTAATTATCTATCATTTTTAATAATGATATGACCATTGAAATGGCATAAATACACCTGCATATGTGTGTATACACATTCTGTTAATTTTTATAAAATAAATAACTTTAGGCATATATTAGCAAAACCACGTTTAATCGCACAAGGCTATATAATCTATATGATTATATAGCCTGTCAATCCTCATTATTACCATAAACCATTAAAACAATAGCACAAAGCGAATTTCTTACAATGTTCCTATTTTGATCCTTCGGAAAATGCCACTTTCGCTCATTTTGAATTTCAAGCCAGCGTTCCTTTGACTACGTCATCGGAAAAAAATACACACGTGCAATCGACTGCAATTAATAAATATCTTGATTAATCCAGTGGATTTAACCCTGAAGATCCTTATGGTGAAACTCGAGTAGGCTATTACTGTGTACTATTATTATAATATATATATAACAACAACAACAACAACAATAATAATAATAATAATAATAATAATCAGGACCATTCTTAAAATGGACAAAAGAAGAACTCAGACAGATAGACCAAAGGACGAGAAAATTAATGACCATGCACAAGGCTCTCCACCCTAGAGATGATAGAGATAGATTGTATGTGTCAAGAAAGGAAGGGGGAAGAGGTCTTGCCAACATAGAGGAATGCGTAGAAACCACAATCCAACAACTTGAAGATTACACAAGGAAGAGCAAAGACAAATTACTTATGGCGACCAACAATAGTAGAAACGACAAAGACTAGAAAACAAAAATGGGAAGAAAAACAATTATATGGACGCTTCAAACGACAAATAGATGAGGTTGCACATGGAAAGACTTGGACATGGTTAAGAAAGGGAAACCTCAAAAGAGAAACAGAATCACTTATAATTGCTGCACAAATAATGCCATAAGGACAAACTACATCAAAGCGAAAATTGATAAGACCCAACAAAATAGTAAATGTAGACTTTGCGGTAATAGAGATGAGACTGTTAACCATATACTCTGCGAATGTAGCAAACTAGCACAACGAGAATACAAAACTAGACACGACTGGGTTGGGAAGGTAATCCACTGGGAATTATGCAAGAAATTAAATTTTGACCACACAACAAAATGGTATATGCATAAACCAGAATCTGTTCTTGAGAACGAAACGCACAAAATTCTCTGGGTCTTTGAAATTAAAACGGATCACCTTATCCCAGCAAGAAGACCAGACCTAGTGTTGATTAACAAAAAAGAAAGAACTTGTCAACTGGTGGATTTTGCAGTGCCAGCGATCACAGGGTGAAGTTAAAGGAAAATGAAAAATTGACAAATATCTGGACCTTGCCAGAGAACTGAAAAAGTTATGGAATATGAAAGTGAAAGTGATACCAATTGTAGTTGTGCACTTGGAACAGTCCCAAAAGGATTAGAAAAGGGTTTGGAAAGTTTGGATATCAGAGGAAGGATTGAAACCATTCAGAACACTGCACTGCTGCAATCTGCCAGAATACTCAGAAGAGTCCTGGAGACCTGAGGAGACTTGCTGTCACTCAGACTCCAGTGAAAAACCATCAGCTAACACTGATGTGAAAACTCAAATAATAATAATAATAGAATCCACCTCCACTTATAATAGACATTGATCCGATCCCTTTGACGGCCAGCGTTCAGGAATACACAACACACACACACACACACACACATATATATATATATATATATATTAGTCAGGTCGCCCAAAGCGCTACGGGTACTATGTAATCTAGTACTACCTGTTTCATAGTTGGGTCATCAGCGACTAAACCGGTTACTCTACCAAGCTTGTCTGGTAAGAGGGGGGCTAGACACCCAGCAGGACGAAAAACAAAACCTGTCAAAAGACGGATGAAGCCTTTCGCTCAACGGCCATCTAGCAAATAAAATACGTGGTGACCTAAAAATACCTGGATTGGTATCCAGGCGCGTAACAAAACCACCGGGAGAGATGCATTCCTCAGCCTTGTCAAGGCAAGTGTCTAGGAGAAGGAAAACTCCAAAATATAACCTGCGGCGGCTGCTGCAACCAATGATGTCGACTTGTTCTCATTTTTGGTTCAGTCTGGCAGTCGCTCAGAGTGTGGGATAGGTTCTGTGCAAAGCCTGTCTTACCATTTATGTGTCCTTGATAATACAAAGGCTGGCTGTAGCCTAAAACGGCAAAACAAATAATGAATTCTAATAAAGATATGAACGTCAATGGCAATAAGGGCTCTGGAAATATCAGGATCTGGCCCGCCAGGTGTCTCAGAGTACCGCAGCCTGGGCCCGGTCGTCATCCTGCAAATGCAAGGAAATGTATGCCAATAAACATTGGCTGTTGGAATGTACGGACGCTGCTTGACTTGCCGTCGATAATCACACGTCCGAAACGTAAATCTGCTCTTGTATCAAGAGAGCTTCAGCGTTATGATTATGGATATTGTTGCATTAACTGAGACTAGGCTGGCTGATGAGGGACAGTTTTTGGAGGTGTCTGGGGCTACACCTTTTTCTGGAGTGGTAAGGCAGAGGGGTGTAGGAAGGAATTTGGTGTGGCGTTCGCTGTGAAGACTACAGTTCTCTCGCGTCTGGAAGAACTTCCGTGTGGAGTGAATGAATAAGATGCAAATATAGATCATAACTATGAGGTTACCTCTGATAAGTGGTCGCTTTCTAACACTTGTGAGCGTATATGTACCTACTATGGATGCAACAGAAGATGAAAAAGTTGATTTGCAACTTGCGTTACTGGAAGTAGTTAGACGGATCACAATGTGAAGTACAAGACGGCTTTTTTTTTTAAATAACTGCAAATTTTAGAATTTTGTAATTATTTCTTAAATTTAATTCCCTTTGCAAACTTACTTTTTTCCTGATCACAGTTGTCTACCCATGTCCTGTCATGGGTGATCCAATGGGTCACGTTTTTTCTTTATATATATTATATATATATATATATATATATATATATAATCATAGCTAAGACTGCTGAGAGTATGCCCAGGTTGCTTTGGTTAAAAAGATGTAGCTCATAGGCTACCAAACAACACCCAATATGATTATTTTTGGGAGAAGGGGGTAGAATAAGATGCAACTATACATTTTTAACCTATTTACTTTTTTGTAAATACTTATAAACGCTATATATAAACGCCATAAATGCTATATATAAACGCTATATATATATATATATATATATATATATATATATATATATATATATATATGAATTAAACATTTTTGAAAAACAAATGATGTTGATAATCGCTGACAGAATCTGTTTCAACCTTTAGCGGTCTTCTTCAAGAGCGAAATATATAAACCGTTAAAAGATAGGAAAGGTACAAACGAACACCTGTGTGAACGTTCATGTTCGGAGCCGGAACTTATTTAAATTAAAAATGCATATACTGTGTTAAAAATAAAATAAATTTTATTTTTAAAAATCAGAAGCATTTATAATCCACAGGAAACTCAAAAGAGTTTGTTGTAAAAATATATGAAAATGTATAAAAATACCAAAATGTTCATGATTCCAGCTATAAGAAATTAAGTTTAAAATTCCACAACATAATTGAAAAAGATGGAAATTTTCAGAGGATTAATGGTGTTGATAAAATCCGTGTTGTTTAGCCTCCAGTTGTAATGTAACGTAGCCGTTCGTCACAGTACCCAATAGATATATTTGTTACGTACTTTCTTACTGCTTCTTACTCTGGTCTTCTATTCTTCCGGCCGTCTTCTGATCGTCTAGTCTTCTGTCTTCTAATGGTCTTCTAATGGTCGGTATATCTTCTACAGGTCTCGTCTGGTCTTTCTTATCTGGGGATTCCGTGTCTGGTTCTGCTGGGGACCATTTCTTATCAGAAGCCTTGTGTCATTGTTAGCTTTTAGTAATAACAACAAGACTTCGATTTACCTTTGATGTTATTTTATTCCGGATCCCCATAACCAGACAAAATGCGCGCGAAGAGTCACATCTTGCTAGCTTCAGTCCTAACTCTCAACTGACTAACTCTAACTCTCTCTGCAACTGACTAAGTTGCTTACACCTTAAACTGGAAGGGGATTTCTATCACTTCCGATTCCCACGATCATCCCAGAACGCAAGGTGAGAGTGAGGTCAAGCATTGTCACTCACTCTCAAGGCCATCAGCTGTACTGATTGCCATAAGGATTTCTATACTACCTTAAAAAGTAATAGGGATTCAATTAATATGTAACATCCCTCATAATCATACATTTTAAATTCATAATTAATTATGAATTTACTTTTTACTTGCCTCTCCATTTTGAGGCTCTACCGTATTCTGGTACTTTCTAGATTACTTCGAATTCTATTCTCTCTTTCTGCGCGGTTGTCTGGTTCCCCCCATGCATACATCAATTTTACATGATAACAAGTTTTCAACAAAAAAAACACTGCAGGGCCATTTACAATATCCTGACAAAAATCAAAACACAACTGGACCAACGTCTTGGTCCCAAAATCCTGGTCACAAACCAACGTGACCCTGGTCACTCCAGCAATACATTCGCCTGGATTCCAATGACCAATTCACCAGCTTTCTGCTCCACAGGTCACTTACCTGGAGACTGGGAAGGCAATTTACATCAAAATACAATGATACCGAAAAAAGATTCAAAAACATTGCACACATGGTCCCTACAATACATTAAACATCACATGCATGGAGAAAACAACAACAATTTTATCGCGCAACAATAAAAAATCTACAACGGCTATGCGTTACTCATAAGTTCTTAATATAGGATACACGACACAACACACCAATACCATTAAGTATTTTAAATTTTCTTCACAAAAAAATATATTACTGTGCCAAATAGTTTCACTTTGAGGGAAAACTGTTTTATCCTGATTCCACACTCGGTCACTGCCAGTGGCTTACAAATTCTCCAGGAACCCTCCAACACAAAAAGTAGGTACTTGTCTGTTCTTAACATATAATTATTCATTGACCATGCTATCCGTATCCAGACTCGAGACATCCCTCTCAGCCAAAACGTTCTGGAGACCATTCCAAAATCATAATTCCCCCAAAAATTCAATCCACATAAAACAGGGGCGGCCTCTTCGCCTTTCTTCTTATTCTGCTCTCCAGAACCCCTAACATTCCGAATCCGTCGGAATAATAAAACCCAAAAAGCGCGGATTAACCTTCCGTAACTACGGTAACCACTTGGGACGCTCATCAGGGAATCTCAATACGTGAAATGGTGGGCCCTCGATAGACCACTTTCATTACCATATCTCCACCGATTCCCAAAACACCGGAAAAAATTTCTCCAAATAGTCAGGCATGAGTTCAGAACTCGATCCATACTACAGCAAGGTCACAAAATTCACTAATAAAAATTTTCAAAACTATCAATAAAAATTTGGCACTCATAAATCTCACTAAAATCAACTTTTTAACTATGTCAAACTTTCGGAAAAAATTCAAAAACCGAATTATATTACTGGTCATTGACAAAAAATGCAAAACACAAATTAATTATTAATTTCTTTCTTTTAAAATATTGTCAATCAGCCTCCAAGGCTTTTCTCACAAAATCAATCCAAAGTTGTTTTTTTTTTTTCAAAAATCACCAGTGTCAAAATCCACAATTCATCAATATTAAAATTACTAAGTTACTTATTTTCAATAAACTCTGATTAAATTTAAATCCGACTTTTTTTTTTCCAAAAATTTTAACATTCAAAATGGCCGACATGTGGGGAAAATTACCCGCTTGACTCAAAAAACATTCATTTCAAAGATGGCGGCCATGTCTACGTGACTGGTTATTCAAAAAAAAATTTTCCATTCATCCTTCAGCCAATGAGAGACAAGGAGGGGGGGGGGTAAGTTGGTTCTTCTCTCAAAATCAATCCCAAGGATTTTACAATTAGATTCGCCATTTTACTTTTCTCTAAAATTCAAATAATTCACCAGCTTCTTAAAATTATCCCATTAATCAGGGTAACAAACCTTATTCCTTCTAAAATTCAAACCAAAAAATAGGCACTTGCTCTTTCTGGAGTTTATTCATTTATCCGTTTATCTACGAGAAATTCTAATCTCTCAAATCACAATTTATGTCTTCACCCCACAACCTGAGTAAATCAAAGACATCAATCAAAGATCAAAAATTTGAAGAAATCGACCACAATCGTATTCCCAGAAAATAAAAAATATATACATATATACATCGTGCTGAGCAGAGTAAACACGAAAAACCTCTTGGAGCAGGGCACCACCATTTATCTCTTATTCTGACATATTCAAAACTCCAAAAAACACAGGAAAATGTAGGCTTCCACGCCTTTCGAAAAACCATCGAATTGCCTAATTAGGACATTTTCCAAAAACAGGATCTCTGGAATTGGTGAGTTATTCTGTAAAGACCACTTTATTACCGTGAGTCCAAAAAGATCCAAAAACATACTACTTAGGCAAATCTCCAATAATTGACCCAAAATCAGACCTTCAATCCGAATGAAAAACAGCATTGTGATTTAACATAAAAAAAATTACATTCTCAACTAAAAGTTTCAAAATTACTTCTTTAAAAATTAACTTTTTCCTTGCACGGGTAAAAACTCACTAGAATTATAAAATTATTTAAATCCATCAAAACATTATGAGTACAATTGACATAAATATCATCATCACATCACAATGAATAATCACAAAAAAAAAAAATCCAGCTTCAATTGGAAAAAATCAAAAAGGAAAAATTCCAAAATGGCGACTGAAAAAAAATTTTTTTTCAAATTCACCACGTGTTCCACTGGTCAAAAAAAAAATCTTCCACCATGGTCGTTCATGGCGCACGTGCATTTCTTAACAATTACTGCTGGCTTGAATGCAACAATTACCCTCGGGGGGGACACATCCGTTGTCTCTCTCTCTACCTCTGGCACATACATTCAGTATCTCCACTCTCTCACTGCCCGGAGGGGGAATGTATCCTCCTAGTGTCCTCTCTCTTTTTTCTCGATAGCATAAACTCTCTTTTTTTTTCTATCTTCAAAACAATTCAAAACTATGGCAAATGACCTAAATGGCAAATTCAATCATACAGCAAAAAAAAAATTTTTTTCCTTTCTCTCTGTCTTTCCTCACAAAATTTCAACTTATACATATCAAAACAAAATATCCCTTTCTCTTTTTCTCTTTCTTTGGCATATACACTCTGTCTCTCCCTTTTTTTTTCATAGCATACAAACTGTCTCTCTTTTTCTCTCTATATTTTAAACAATTTAAACAATCTATTAGCATCATTTTTCAATAGCATTTTTTTTTTTAAACAAATCTAAAAACTTCTGCAAAGTTCATAATTTATACAACAAAAATTAATTGTCTCTTCTTTTTTCTTCCAGTCAAGTCTTTAAGTCGGATTTCTTTTTTTCTCTCTGAAAGTACTTAAAACAATGTCCCTTTTGTCTTCTTTTTTTTTTTTTTTTTCAACATTCTATCTTAACTTCAATTTTTTGTGTGTGTCTCATTTAGTCAGACTTCGTCTTTTTCGCATATTAATTCAAGTTTTTTATTGTAAAAATCACTAAGTAACGCTTTTTTTTCTCTTTTTCTTTTCTCTTAATATCAGTCTCTTTTTTTCTATAGTCTGTTTCTAAAAACAATGTGCGTGTGTGTGTGTGCGCGTTCGTTACTTACGTTTTTCTTTTTAAGTTCTATCACGTTTTTTTTTTGTTTCTTCTTTCTTTTTCTTTTGCTTCATTTTTCTGCCTTTCTTTTCTTCTCTGTCTAGTGGCACGTTGCCCAGGTTCGAATCTGATCACGTCTTGATGGCGTGACTGGTCTTAAGGCACCAAATCGATATAATGTTACGTAGCCGTTCGTCACAGTACCCAATAGATATATTTGTTACGTACTTTCTTACTGCTTCTTACTCTGGTCTTCTATTCTTCCGGCCGTCTTCTGATCGTCTAGTCTTCTGTCTTCTAATGGTCTTCTAATGGTCGGGTATATCTTCTACAGGTCTCGTCTGGTCTTTCTTATCTGGGGATTCCGTGTCTGGTTCTGCTGGGGACCATTTCTTATCAGAAGCCTTGTGTCATTGTTAGCTTTTAGTAATAACAACAAGACTTCGATTTACCTTTGATGTTATTTTATTCCGGATCCCCATAACCAGACAAAATGCGCGCGAAGAGTCACATCTTGCTAGCTTCAGTCCTAACTCTCAACTGACTAACTCTAACTCTCTCTGCAACTGACTAAGTTGCTTACACCTTAAACTGGAAGGGATTTCTATCACTTCCGATTCCCACGATCATCCCAGAACGCAAGGTGAGAGTGAGGTCAAGCATTGTCACTCACTCTCAAGGCCATCAGCTGTACTGATTGCCATAAGGATTTCTATACTACCTTAAAAAGTAATAGGGATTCAATTAATATGTAACAGTAAAAATCCAAATATTTTGTTTTTTCAAAAGACAAATATGTAAGTAAAATGGAATCATGAACATTTTGATATTCTTATACATTCTCTATTTATTTTTTCAAATTATTTATTGAACAATCGTGGGTTGAAGCAGCTAATTGAATGGTTTTCCAAATAAGGCCGTTGTACCCCTTACTTTGACCGTTACCCTGGGGGTTGTGCGGGGTTGTCTAGCTTATTGCCACTCTCCGTTCCTGTAAGACACTTTTGGAAGTGCTCGGACAGGAGGGATGTTCCTCAATCTCTATGTATATATGCTGGAACTCCAAAGATGGCAAATAGGGGACAGAGGCATTGTATGATCGTTGTTGAGGTCATATCCGGTCAAGAAAAGGCAAAGTGGAACCGTGAATATTCGTCCTCAATAGTCAGCATGTATTGGTTTCGTGTTTTGGATGGTAGTGGGCCTTTAAAAGTTCCTACTTCTTACTGCATGAACCATTTGTGTTACGCCTGGTGGGGGGGGGGGCATAGCTCCTTGTGTAATGTCTGGAGTTCTTTCATACTTGAAATCATGCTGCATACTCTCGATAGGGCGTCGACTGTCAAATTTTCTTTACCGGGTCGGTAGGCGTTGTCGAAAGGAAAACACGATTATTCAATTTTTTAATTTTTAGTTTTTAATCTTACTGGGAGACTTTAAATTGAACATAAACGCGACGGAATTTTGGTCTGTGACTAGTCTAAAGTGGCGTCCAATTAAGTAATGTCTCCATTTCTTCAATGCCTAAACTATGGCGTAGGCTTCTTTTTCGATCGCTGTATGCCTTCGTTCTGACCGAGAGAGAGTTCTTGAAAAGAATGCTACAGGGCGATCGGCTTGCCTTAGCGGCGATTGCGCACTTTGAGGCATCAGTTTCAACTACTAGTGGGACAGAATGATCTATTGTTGTAATTACAGACTTAAGTTTTTCGAAGGTTTACACTGCTGAATGAGGCAAGGGGAAAGTGTGTTAATGGGTGTATCTTTTCTGAGAAAGAGGCGATCCATTGTGAGTAATGGGCGAACATGCCCAGGGTTCGTCGTAGCGCGCGTATATAATTTGGGACTGGCAATTAGAGTAAGGGTTTAAATCTCTCTTGATCCGGTGCCATTGAATCATTGCTTATTGTATAGCCCATTAGATTTATTTTATTTTCTGAACGAGCATTTGTCGTTATTTAAAGTAAGATTGTATTTATGGACGGCGTCCATGAATTGTCTGAGGTTTTCGTTGTGGTCTTTTTGGTCATGGCCACACACAGTCACATTGTCTATATAGGCAAAAGTGTCTTTTAATTTTTCGTCTGTTATAATGTTGTCGATTATTCTCTGAAAACTGGCTACTCCATTAGTTCCTCCGAACGGTATTTTTCGAAACTGGTACAACCATCCAACTACTTCAAATACAGTGTAGGGCTTATCCTTTGTCTTAATGATAAGCACTTTTCAGATCTAATGTGCTGAATATACTATATTTAGCTATTTTGCATAGCATTTCATCTATTCGAGGCAATGAAAAAGCGTCCTGCAGGGTGAACTGATTAATTGTCAGGGAGTAGTCGATAACCATTCTCTTTTTATGATTTTCTGTGGCTGTTATTAGTACTTGAGCCCTCCATAGTGACTAGTTTGTTCACTTACTCCTTGCTGAAGCATTCTTTTTATTTCGGATTTTATAAATTGTTTATCGTCGTGCGAATATCGTCGACTTTTTATTGCTACTGGTTTGCAATCTTTTGTAAAGTTTTCGAAAAGTGAAGGGTATGAAATATTAACAGCTGTCCGTCCAAAAGAAATTTAATGTAGATTTATTTCCACCGAACGGAATTTCAATGCTAGACTGTTGTTGAAAAAGTCATTGCCTAATATCACCTCACAACAAAAATTTCATTAGAAATAACGTAACTGCTTTGTATGAGACGTTATTATACTGTAGTTTGGCCCAAAAGTACCCACTTACGTGCGACGACAATAATGCGATTGCCATAGTTACTTTCCTCGGGGAGGAAATATAATGCCACCAGTGAATTTTCACTAGACTCTCTCTAATGTAATTTTCCGAACAGCCAGTGTCTAATAATGCATTGGTAAGGATGCCTTTGATTCTAATTTTTATGATAGTTGTTGATAGGCACTCAGAGAACACGGCCAAAGTTGAAGAAAACGGCATTGAACTGATAAAAGGGGTGGATTTATGAGGAGCATTTTTGGACGATCTGCATACTTTCGTAAAATATCATATTTTCTTACATTTATGGCATTGAATTTCTCTGGCAGGACAGGAGAGCCGAACGTGTAAACTTAAACCACAGTAGTAGCATGTCCGTCAGTTTGAGGCAGCAGCGACAGATTGTTCTGGAAAGTTTGAATGTAGTGCAACCTGGGCAGAAGAATAAGTTGTACTATCATTGAGAGGGGTGGCAGTAAGAACAGGTTGTTTTAGAGCGGCACCTATTGTATCGGGTTGGAAATGGGCGCTGGTCGCCGAGTGGTAAGTACATGCCGAGCGAATAGTTCACTTTTTGTTTTTACGTAGGTTAAGTAGCCTTTCTATGGCTTCTTCATAGGACTTACCGTCTGTAATGATGTCGTTGACTGGGTGAAACACGTAAATAGTCAGAAGGGCGCGCTTGTTAATGGGCCGACTTGGCTTCCCAAGGAGTAGTTTCAGTGAAGTTGGTAAAAGTTTCCAGCAAGTGTGTCCATCGTTTGTCGGTTGCTTCACATTTTGAGTCATAGGTAAATTGTTCCGGCCGCATAAAATGTTCCATTGTAAGTGTAATAAATTATAGTAAAAAAAGAACCAGTGCTAAGACTTTTAGGAAAGCTTTATTACCCTTTACTCTGACTACGATCTGTCTGACTTTACAGAGTGCTACTTTTATAGATCTCAGATTTCCAAGGGGAGGTAATTAAGGTGGATTATTAGTACACACACACACACACACACATATATATATATATATATATATATATATATTTATATATATATATATATATATATATATATATATATATATTATATAGAGAGAGAGAGAGAGAGAGAGAGAGAGGGGGGGATTACAAAAGAAAGGAAAAAGATACAAAATCTTTCGAGTTTTGTTTTTGTAATTAAACACTATTTGACTGTTTTCAAATCTTTTCGAAATTGATTATTCTAGGGACTGGCAAACAGAGCCTCAAAGTCATTTTCGACCAAATGACTACAGAAAATAATTTACCAAAAATCAGGGAATTATCGGATTTTAATGAAATTTTCAGTGTTTATTTATCAAAGAACGATCTTTATAATGCATTATTTATTTTATTTCAAAACTTTCTCATTTTTTTCAGGTCGCTTAATTTGTACCCGCTGGGGGCGTAAAATTGTTTCGAGTTGGTCCTTACTTGATACTAATTACAGTATAAATAAAGAGATAAAAGACCGAAGTTATGAATAGAAACAAAAAAAGATGTTTTACGGTAGCTTTTCTATGAGACGATAAGTACCGAAAATCGAAAAATAAAATGCAAATAAATAATTAATTTTTTGGAGATTTCTTTTTTACTCATTTTGATAATTATTTAATTGGCTATTATTTTATAAAAGAAAAAATTATACATCGATGTTTTTTCTGAGGGGGTACATTTTCAATCGAGTTTTTCTTCAAAACTTATTACTTTCGTCAACAAAAATAAGGTTTGCATTAAGTAGATATTAATTTTTAGAATCTAAAAATATAACATTTTAAACTTAACATCAGCATTTTCATATTTTAAATGAATTTTATATATTAATTTTTCATAGCAAAAATACTAAATTAAAGTTTTGAAATAAAATAACTCATGCATTATAAAATTCATTAATTGTTAAATCAATACTGAAAATTTCATTAAAATCGGATAATTACCTGATTTTTGGTATTTTTTTTTTTTTTTTTGCAAATGCGAATGTTACAGTAAAATTGTAAACAAGCACTTAAAAACATCGAAAACGAGGCTGACTGACTGATATCGTCGAAATTGACCAAAACAAATACTTTTAAATCTATTAAAAATAAACTGCTTATGTAATGATATTTTTCTTTTTTTTAATTATGGTTATTATGTTACTACTTATCGATTTAGACAAAGTTTGACCTTAAATAATAGATTTAATTATTTCTAATTCGCTTTTAAAATTGCTAGCAGCCGACAAAAATGCTAATCGCTAGATTATTCATCGTTCGTTGTTCCGAATGTTATGATTTTTTTCTTTGTTTAGGGATTTTTTGGGGGGGCGGGGGAGTAATAAATAAAACGATTCTTTTTCTACCGGGGGGTACAAAAATGTTTCCAATTACTTTCGTAATTCAGTCCATTGATTCGATCGGTGTCCTTTTTTTTTTTCTTTCTTCATTTACCATTAGTTACGTATTTAATTTTAGTATTTTAATTTATTTGTTATTTTTTGTTTTTGTTTTGTTTTTGGGTGTGTTTTTGGTTGGAGGGGGCTGAATAAACGAAAAAATATAGTTTGTGAATTTATCAAATTTTTAAACGAAAAAAACATTTGAATCGGTTTCTTTTTCTTTAAAGCATTTCATAATGATGTAGAAACTTCCTGTGTTTTGTGAGGAAAGGGGGTTCTTGTTCGGAATATAAGTATGTGTAAGGGGTTTAGTTTGTTGTTTTTGGTTTTAAGCAGTTTTAAATAATCCATTCGAAAATTTATTTACTCAAAAATTATTTAATGTGTAAGAAAACCCCTCTAGATATTGAGACAAATTTAAACGATACAACCCGTTTTTAACCTGTATAAATATTCGTGGGTTTTAATATATATTTTTTTAGTAATATAACATTGAACTGTCTTATTTTTAGTATCTTAATCGGTTTTGCCGTCTCTTGATCTAAACTGAACATATAGCTGTTACATGATCATATTTTAAGACACAACTTGTTTTGGTTGGAATGTCGTTTCCGAACTAATTCCGGTTTTAATCTTTTTTTCTTTCTGAAACATAATATCGGAAATCTGATAGAGAATTATCTTCCCCTGCCGCTAGAGGGCGAATCGCCAATACGATGTTGGCGCCAGAATCAAAACCTACTTATCTGGAGATTGTCACCGATGTGAGTCGCTAAAATAAGCGCTCCCATCACCTTGCCCTTAACCAGCATACTTTCTAAGGCTGTCTCATAGTATACCAATGAAGGCCGTTTCGACAGCATACTTATCAGAAGGCTGAGGACCTAAATAGTCAACTTGAAGAGGGTCCCATTCAACGTCATTTAAAAGAACAGTTACCCAGGCGAGAAGCTTCTAAAATAGCATCCCCTACTTTTACTTATCGGACGAGAACCGACAAAACGGACGCGTCTCTACAGAACTCTACAACCACAGCGACCAGAATACCCTTGCTAGTGCCACTTCTCCCACGAACATTATTTCCTCTCACAGATAAGTCTTGTAGCAAATGCCAACAACATTTGCAACATATTCTTGTACTATTTGTCAATACATGTGTTAAATTCCATTGTGTGTTTGTCTTCTTTCGTCCGAATAATTTGCCTACAACTAAAGACCGTAAATTCCTCTTAATAACTATCACATAGAAATGATATAACCGGTGAACTATGTTTGAATAACAATTAAAGTAAGGAAAAAGTGGGAGTAAAAAATCAAATTAAAAAAACAGACCAAAAACTATAAAATTAGTAAAAAAAATAGGTCTGTAAAGTTTGTAATAATGTCTGGTTACCTTCCGTTTTTTTTGTTTTTTTTGTTTTTTTGCTGTTAATACTATATAATTTAGGAAAAGTGCTAATATCCCAGTAAAACACTTAAATAGACCGTGCTGGTCATTCAATTGGTTTTTTTGCAATAGGCAATTGAGTGCTCAGTTAAGTGGTCTACGCTCGTCTAAAATCAATAAACAACCAGTGTCTTCTAGCATTCAAAAGTTTGAAGGGTGTATCAGAGACTGATCTTCTCTGATAGGGTCAGCCTGGCGAGGGGAGTATGAAGTTGAAAGACCCGAAACTCCCCAAAGACCCAAATATTACATCACTGACGACGCCCCTCGGCGCCCTAAATGTAGTAAGGAGCGTATATATATATATATATATATATATATATATATATATATATATGAGGGCATGGCTTTGGGATCAGTAATAGTGGGTCTAAAGAGTGTTACTTCGAATTGAATGTAACAATCAGTGGGAAGCAATATTGCTGCAACACATAACTAATTGTACAGCCTTTAAATTTCCAAAGTTTCAAAAAATAACGACTTATTTCTCTGACTAAATATAATTATTCAGATTTCCTCAGACATTATTAAGTTTATGAGAAGTTTTTCAAGATGAAGATATTGGAGATATAAGTAGATTACATTAGTTAGTTAGGATTAGTAATTCACACAAGTAAATATATCTAATTCGATTAATCCCTATAGTGTCAATCCTGAAATATTTCAGAGAGAAATATTTATTTGATAAGATAATGTAAAATTTATTATAAACAAATCTTTTTTCTACTTTACTGGTTTTTATAGCAGCCTTTTTAGGCATTCGATATGTGTATTTACCCAACACCTCCGCCTAGGAGAGTTTTTCTTCTTGTAGACTGGTTGCTTAACCAAGGCTAAAGTACCCAGTCCGCCCTACTATTTACCCATATCTGAAGGGAGAAGATAGGTCTGTACCTTTCCTAAGGGCATTAACGCAAAGGTAAACGCAAACAGCTTCGTCCAGGATTTGAACTCGGGTCGCTAATTTCATGAAAATTAACATTCGATGTAAATTTCATTTATAAAATAGACACTGTTTAGAAAAGTGAAATAAGTTTTTTTTTCTTTAGTTGTTTTTTTTTTTTTTTTTTTTTTTTTTTGGTGACCAACTAAATAACACAAAACAATAAGTTATTGTTGGTGGTGGTGATGGTGGTGGTGTTTTTGTTTTGCTTTTACTTGTACTTTTCTTATAAGTTTTGCGATTTCTGTCTGATTGTGAACAACTTAAATATCCTTGTACTGCCAGAATCACCGACCTAATAAAGATGGGTAATTCAGCTAGTATATTTATCTTCATTTATTCACTACTCTTGTTTAGATCATTGAAATTCTTAAGTAATTTTAGCCAGGTCCTTCAATTTTTTTCTTATTTTGCTTTTTTTTTTTCCTTTTTCCAAGTTATTCTTTAAAACTATTTTTATCATTGAGTCCTCCAAATTGTTTGAATTCTTCTCCTTATTCTTACTTTCAGCTTTTTGTTCTTTCTTTCTGTTTTATATTCGTTTCTGATTTTTTTTCCATTTCTTGTCCCAATTATAATTCTTTCCATGTTTGAGACTTCTTAGAAATTTAATTTTATTCTTATTGTATCCTTCACTTTCTATCTTTATCTAATTTTCTTTTTTAAACTCCCATTTTTGTTTATTCCATGCACATTCCAGCTGGTTATACCGTGATTTATTTCATTGGATTCAAGATTCTTTCTTTGAGCTCTATGTATTCTGGTATATTTATTAGACATTCCTTTGCTTCAAATAAAACAAAATCTAAACGTTTTGAATAAGTAACTGCAAACGTTTTATTTAGTTTTTAAATATTCTGTTTTTCATAATACTCTATTTGATTATCTTTTGACAACGTCACAAGCTAGTTTGTATCTTTTATTAAGATTTCAGAGATGTGGCTTTGTGCCAATTGATATGTAAAAATCAATTTGGTAACAATTATATAGACGTGAATTTACGGGATTATATGTGAACATGATAGGAACTGTGAGAGCTGAGATAAAATAGAACCAATCTAGCAAAGTTGATGCCGTTTTGGAATCATTTGCTCAAAGTTACCCTCTAAATTACTCATATCAATGGAAATTAAATTATTAATGATAAATCCTTGTAAAAACATAGTTCAAACAAAATATGGAAGTGGAATTCTTTAAACTAATTTTTGTTCTCATCAGAAAATAGAAACTCAAGGTTGAATTATTTAAATAACTAAAATAACCGTAGGTCCGACTTTATGCAGTCATAGGTAAGGGAGACTACTCTATAGTTAGCATTTAATAGTAATCTCCCTTAAGTATAACAGACAAACATGCATTTACGTTATAGTGTAGTTTTTTTTTTTCTTTTTATTATGCTTAGCTTATTTGTGGGACAAGGCCCGAAGTATGGGGACACTGATTGAGAATCAAACTTACTATTGTAATAGTTAATAAAATGGCAGTTGCCGATTATATTAAAAAGGGGGAGTAAGAATCCCAAAAATGCAGTAACGGAAAACAACAAACGCTGATTTCAAAATCAAGAGCCAAAAAGGAAAAGCGGGAATTTTTCAGTAGTGCAGAGAATGACAAGACGAGTGGTCACGCAACAAATCAGCTCCAGTATCAGCAAAGAAAAACAAGATAAAATATGAACTATTAATACCACAATATAAAACAAAGGACTATGCCCGGTATGCTATTATACATGTCTGTAATTCTATTTTAATACAGATTGTTATTTTAATACGACTCCGTTGATTTCTTTCATTGTGTTGAGTTTTGTTTAAAAGTTAGTAAGTTGTGTAAACCTATATAAAATATATACTACACCCAGCTTGCTACACTATCAATGGTCTATGGAGCTAGCTTGTATTATAGTTGTACTATAGTTGTACTATAGTAGATTATTTAATCATACTTAGAAGGAGTTTCTCTTTTTTCTAATACATTCATAAAAATTGAATATTTTACTTTTTGAAGGACTGTTGAAATTGTGTGGTTTCCTTTCAATCTTTGAAAAGTTGGCTATTTGGTCTTCAGATAACCTTTACCTAAGCTCATATACTTCACAAAATTACATTTAAACGCCGTTTCAATGCACAGATATCTTTCTTTAAAGCTATCCGAACATTCCATTAAAATGGTCATTACATTGCCTTTCATTAGCTCTACCTTACATAACCTCCCTGATCCTGAAATCGCAAGCTTACGATGTATAGTAAAACAAATATCAATCTTAAATATAGGAATTCAAATGGTTACCTGATATGAGACAATGATCATAAGGTATTTAAGTAAATCATTTTCATTTGTTGTGAATGTCTTGAGATGCAGTTGTTTCCCTCTGACAGTTCAATGTATATTTTTGTCAATGACTTCAGATTTCTACAACACACAAAAATAGGGTATTATCCAAGTAAAATATTAATATTCATTATTTCTAGAACTTTGACTTAAACTATAGGAAATATCATTTGGCTAACCTTCATGTTAAAGTTCTCTTAAATTAAAAGTTAGTATATACATACAAAATAGATTTTATTAATTAAAAAAGATATACTTTTTTTTAAATCTTTACAAAAGAAAGATTGATATTTGAGCTAAACAGAATAAAATAAAATGATAAACATTTTATAAACCTTTTCAATTAACTAATTTTTTTTTTTAAATAAACGTATTTTTAAAAGAAAGCTTCACATTCCTTTGCAGAAATGGAAGTGCTCCCGAATTTCTCGTTTCGTCTAATGAAAATATTTTTTAATCTATTTTCATTCGATGAAGTATTAACAAATAAATTACAATCAAATAATTATTATTCATCTAACGACTACTTTTATACTAATTTTAGCTGCTTCTGATCAGGTCTGGATAAAAGTTAAGATAAAGGATGCATGATGAATTCAGAATTAAGATAAAATTTCATTATTTTTACAGAGAAAGAAGAAATTCCGTATTACTCATTTTTTTCTTGAATTAGTCTTCCATCTATAAGGTATTTCATGCGGTCCATCATCCTAAGTCTTTCTCTAAGATGTTCAACAAAACAAAGGTAATAAAAATAATTAAGGAAGTAAAGGTAACTGGAAACTGAACATTTCTCACTTAACAACGATTTCACTCATTTAAATCATTTAGTTCAAAATTGAGAATATTTATTTTGTTACTCTGACAAAAATGCTTCATGGCAAAAACTTATTTGCATTTCAATGTCATTTTGGAAGTCAATCAATTCTTCCTGTAACTTTTTCTCAGCATTATTTGCATCAACTTAAAATGGATTTTTAACACAGATATTTTCAGTTCATCGTCCTTTACATATTTTCATTATATTTTCTTTCAATACTTAAAGATGAGAGAAACATCCACATCTACACATTTTGAATACATGATCAAAGTTGTTTTATTCCAGAATAAAAGATGAAAAAAGATAAAAATTTCCGAGTTCTATGCCGGTTTTATAAATTACTATCTTGTTGATAAATGCCATTATTATACATTTTTCTTTAAAATCTTACTTTCCTGCAGTTCCATATTTACTTTATTCAGTTTGGCAAAAACTATTAACAAGATATACTATTTCAGTTGTTTTGCTTTCCGTATCAATGTAGATGTTTTTTAAATCTCAAATGGATCCAAAAAGATCCTTAACATTAGCAGACAATTTCCTTTAGAAAACCATTGAACTTTGGTGTGTTACAAAAGACTCTCAAATTATTCATTTCCTTGCCAAAACTGACAAAATATACGTGTATTCAAGGGATTTTATTTTATTCCCTGCTTTAATTAAAACTTGCTAAGTATAATGTAATCTACCACTGATAATCAAATCAAATAAAAATCTACGATGACGACCAATTATCGAAGGCGCACTATCCGTTATACATACAATGGCATTATTGAGGAGAATGCTTCTTTCGTTGAAAACATTCTCAACTGCCTATATGAATTATAATGGCTTGATCGCCATTTAGATAGTGAACAAAAGCCATCAACAGAGCTTTGTTTTCGTACAATGTCGTATCATCAACTTGTAAATAAAATTCAGTTGTTTTCAAATCACCAGAGTTTGGTTTTAATGCCATTACTTCAATTCTAGGCGATAAGATAATATTATTAAGTGGATTTAACATAGATACATCAAGTGTATCTGGTATCATAGCATTAAATAGCGTTTCTCCAATAATATGAGGCTTTCCCACATTTGGTTGGTTGGTTGGTTAGTTAGTTGGATTTTACGGCATGTCAACTCTTGTTGTTTTATTTTATGCTGAAGACATATTGCTTGATTTATTACTAAAATATATAAAACTCAATTATAAACACATAAATAAAACTCATTTTTTTATTTTAACCCATAGATGTGACCCTAACAGATATTATCACTCTGGGTCAGTGTATACCTGGGACCAATTGCGATGAAGGGGTACTCCATAATCCCCACAGCTCCAGAATTGGAACTTCACCGCTAGATGGAGTTTAACGTTATACACAAGACACTAAAACCCATAGACAGCACCTTCTATCACATATGATAAAACGGAATGGGGGATGGGGGTTTTCCATACGGGTAATACGGTTGGAATAATCATATAGATAATCATATATATGCGTGACCACTCGATTGATCGGTAGGGGGCTATCCGAATGCCTGTCTAGCCTATGTAAGGGCCAAAATGAAGTGTTGCATTTCATGGACTGTTCAGCCACCAATATTCCGTCCTTAAGCATCACGGGTTGCCACCCCCAGCCAATAGTTGAACACATTAATTGGGATTTTGCCCCCTGCAGAGGTGCAGTCAGGGCATTTTTCAGACCCACCGATAGGGCGTCCATACTTAGCAATCACCTTTAAAATTATTTATGAGGTAATTAGCCTCAAATGGGTTTCCTCGTTTTTTAAACATTCCTCTTAGTGTTGATCGGTTTTGAAATTTGTGTTTTAAATCACAGAAATAGCTTATATCCTTCTTGGCTTTGTCTGGAGATTTTGTATCTAAATATTCGAGGTTTCATTCCATCATTTTTTAAATTTTCTCACATGTCAAATAATGGTAATTTTCTGTTATCTATTGATGGAATGATTTCATATTTCAAGTATTAACCTGAGTATTGATGGCATCTTTTAGTCACTCATTCTCGAAACTCTTGTAAAACGATAACTGCTAATTTTACTTCTTTGGTTTTAAATCCCGAACTGATTGAATAACAAAAAAATTGAAAACAAAGCTTTTATGGTTAAAAGAAATTTAAATGATGTCGCAAAATGTGTAGTATTTTGCCTGAATTAGACGAAAGCGTAGCTATGAAAGTTTCGGTTGCTAAAAGTGGGACTGCCACACCTAGCGCCATCAAGCAGCCTTTTGGCCACCGGGCAGGATATTAAAACATTATAAAATAAAATAAACAGATGAATAAACAGATATATAACACCCGTTCATCTTAGCAGTTTCAAGTTGAATGCATTTTGTGATTTTCTTAACAACACGTTTACTTTCGCCCACTGAAGACATTAGGCGTTTCTATTAACCGTTATTAACTGTCCTTCATGTCATGCAATCACATGACTAGCACGTTGTTAAATTGTTGTAAATTTCACATGTATATCGTATGTTTAAGATTTTTGACTTCGAATTCCTTGTCGTTCAGCAATGATGTCCAGAATTCTGTGGAGGGGTCCTCCTCCACGATGTCTTGAGTCGTAACCCCATCATTCCATTTACATTTTCCGACAGGGAAATTACGGTATTCGCATCAGCATGTCTTATGGATCGTTAACCTCACAGATAGTCGAACTTGCTGTCGCAATTACACTGGCTACATGTATTATGTATTACCAATTATTAACTCACTTTGATTTCACGCAATCACATGAGTAACACGTTGATACATTGTGGTAAATTTCGCATGTATATCGTATCTGCTTAAGATTTTTGACTTCAAATTCCCTGCTCGCTAAGAACTTCTCTAGTACGTTCTCGTTAAGTTCCTGTCTTTCCAAGTTCTGAAGAGTTTCTCCGGTGCAGGGGTGATCTAACTTTACAAAGAGTCTTATTGTTCAAATTTTCATCATACAACGTGTAATAAATACCACGTGCGATACCCTGTCTTCATCAGCCGCTAAGTAGATGTGATAGCACAGTTTCGGTTACTAAAAGTGGAACTGCCACACTTAGCGCCACCAAGCAGCCTTCTCACTACCGGAAATAGTATTAAAAATATATAAAATAAAATAAATATATGAATAAATAAATAACGTCTGTTCATCTTAACAGTTTTAAGTTGAATGTATTTTGTGATTTTCTTAACAACGCGTTTACTTTCGCCCGTAATTAACTGTTATCAACTGTCCTTGGTGTCACGCAATCACACGAGTTGCACGTTGATAATTTCTGGTAATTATCTTTTATTAGTCTATAATAATAATCATTTATATCGTATATAAATATATATCGTTATATCATATCAAGTATTCTTATCTTATACAAATGATTTATAGTTATATGGTTTCAAGAGTTCCCATCTAATACTAATAATTTATACATGATTATATGGTTTCAAGTAACTATCCGTATTTAATGATAATAATCATTTGTTTACGCACATACTAATAATTTCCGAACTGATATATTAGTAGTTGGCAATAGGATAAACCGTTTTTCATGAGAACTGATAATATGACATTTTTATTGATTGCTGTACACGGAGCTTTTTCTTTACTCGAGAGTAATATAACGTATATAGAGAGACAGAGACGTATATAGACAGAGAGACAGAGAGAAAGATAGAGAGATCGTGCATCTTGAAACCTTAACCCCAAATAGACTCAACAACAAACTAATCCACTTTAAAAAATTAAATGATTAAAACATTAATTATCTGAAAAGTAATTATCTTTTAGGCTGATGTATCTGCTTAATAACATCTTCTATGTATGAAGAACCATTGGAAAATATTCATTAACATGTGCAAAGTCGAACTTTAAAATTGTTAACTTAAAATTCAAGTTTCATTTGCATTTGAAGCCAATCTTGTGACGTCTATACGCATTTCAGTCTTAAAATGTAAATAGTCATTAAATAAACTAGCAAATATATGCACCCTCCGGGTGCAAGTATTTAAGTTTTAATATGATAAAATATCATATTAAATTAGAAAGGCTAATGAAACTGAATAAGAATGCAGATAAAAAGATTTGGAACAGAGGGGGTATGATTGAAAAATAGAACAACTTTGAAACTAACTTTTCCATCATTTTCCGTTACTCCCGTCTTTCATGGGTGAATTTTCCTAATTTAACTATTTAGTTAAAATAGAAAGTAAAGAATAAAATTACAGTTATTTCTTCTTGTTAATGGATTTCTTTTAAGATTTATCCCCGAGATTTTTGCTCATATTCAATAAGATAAAACCAAACAATTAGAAATCAGTAATACTAAGCATATATTTATTAAAATCAAATTTCTAATATCAATATGCAAATTAGCCTTCCCATTCACACTGTAAACCGCTATTTTGTTGTATATATAAATACAATTGTATGTTATTATTATGTAGATATGGTCAACAATTAATAATGTGAAACAATTTTATTAATAATTGAGGTTTAAATAAAAAATAAAATCATGGAGAATGTGATGTAAATAACAAAGGGAATTGTGACTTGTATAGTAATATAGTTTCGGTTACAGACAGACAAACCCACAATCTCCATTATAATAAGATATCTTCTTGTGATGCTTGAGGACTGAAGTAAGTCAGGATTAACAAATTTATATATATATACAGGATGCAATAGGTGAATTATCGTCTAAATTACGCAAAAATGAAAATAACACATCTCACTTTATCAGATATATTACCAAAATTACATGAAAATATAAAGAAATACTATCGATCTGGGGTATGGAAAATAAGAAAATTTGGTGACATTTTACTTAAACTTTGCAATGCAGTATATAAACAAAATACGATAGAAAATGGACAAAAGGCTGCTTCCTCCCATAGCCCTTACTGCTATTGGTGCTACGATATATAATGCTTTTCTTCTTAATCGCATCCGACCTGGAATAGAAAAAATCCTCAGGAAAAAACTAAACGGATTCCGATCCACAATTTCTCAGATCCTGACTATTCGTTGAATCATAGAAAAGAATCTTAAGGCAACTATACTATATGTAAATTTCTCCAAGGCATTTGACTCCATACATAGACGGAAATGGAGCTAATACGACTAGCATGCGGCCACCCCGAAGAAACAGTTACCGCTATAATGATGCTTTACAAAAGCACCAAAGTAATGGTACGCTCACCTAATGCTGACACAGATTTCTGTGACATTGTCGCTGTGACATGGAGATAGGTTAGCACCATATATATTTATAATATGTCTAAAGTATGTACTTCGAACATCATTAGATCCCTTAGAGGAATGAAGGATAGGGACGGTTGGTGAGAGATAGTCGTGGATATTCGTGCAATTAGCGCTACATGATGATGATGATGATGATGATGATGATGAAATCTCCTGCTAGACTTTCTGTGGGTCTCCTTTATTTAAATTGTTAAATACCACCGTTATCCTTGCCTTTAGTGCATTTTTGGTGTTAGACGGAGTTTTATTGGTCTCTCGCTCAACTGTTCACCATACATAATAGTCAAGAAGATTGCGATCTGGGGAGTTATACGGTCAAATGTTAGGGATAATACGGTCGCAGAAATTTCCAGCACTAATTCCTCTATGAACTTGATGTATTGAGTTTGAGGCCATGTGGAACAATGAAACAAGGTATAACGTCATCATCGCTAGTGAATACCCCAAACACCATGATATGAACTGGGTGTTTACTTTTCATCTTGTGGGGACAGAGCAAGCCAACGGTTGTTCTCTGAGTTCCCCAATTGATAATGGCAAAGCTTTGAAGTGCCGTGCTTCTTGTCTTTCAAGACCTGTGATAAAAATTGGCCATTTCTCATGTTGTATGAAAAATAGCGAACGTGTTCATACAATATCAGACTAATAAAACAACTCTCTCACATAAACCTGATTGATTTACTGAGTTCATTGTGGATGATGGCCTGGATTTCAGCACTGAATTGGCGAATTCTGTTCTTCTCAGAACGAGGATTTCTAATTACTGTACTTTCGTAATTACCATTGGATTCTTCCAACTTTTTTCGAATCCTTTGCTTTGACACCCATTGATAGATTGACACTCAAACACTATGAAATCTTCAACCAGGATATATACTAGATGATATCAAATACATATTAATAGATTGCACATTTTCCTCAACAAAACCACGCAGAAAAAAAGAAGCCAAATGGATCCTTGAACTCAACACCCACAGATCAGGACAAAACTAAGACTTAGGAACGTGAATGCATAAAATATTTTAACAACCGTATAAGGGGTATACACAAAGCACTACAACCTACCACCATCATCGCAGCCCTAATGTAGGCACATGGCAGTCATTGAATATACGAATGCTGAAAATGACCAGTGGTACTTCCTCTTTACTGTGGTTCACAATCGCTCGTATGCCCACACCAAATCCCTAGACACTCGTCAATAAAAACGACATCAAAAGCGGAGAATAACGTTTAACTGACACGTGATCTCACGGAAGAGAATATCAAAATGAAATTTTGGAAGGGAATCATTCAACAACAATTTTTTTTTTTTTTAAAAGAACAGACATCTGTCCGAAATATTAAATGTTTAAGATTAAAAGTAATATAACATTTATCATTTTGAATATTTTAATTATTTTTTAACTTTTTCATGCTTCTAATATAACCAACAAAGCTTCTCACCATCCATTGTATATATCTTTAAAGAAGTATACATTAAGGCTGTCGTGAATAGGACTTGCTGGTCAGACATTGGCTAATAAGATTACTTTGTCTGTAATTCATTGCTTTACTGTAGTGAAGGTCAGAACAATCTTTACTACCCGATCTACATTTCGCTCAACCCAAAATGACGTTCTGCCTATCTTTGAAAAGTCGATTAATTTATAAATTTCTATGCTGGTGTGATGCCATGTATATAGGTAGGACGATACAGTGGTTGGATGTAAGAATAAACCAGCATGTTTCTAAAGAAATAAGTAGTATTCCTCAATCAACACCCGGACTTTCAAAGGCGCAGGACTCTGCCATTGATTATCACAGTGATCAGCAATTTTCCGTACTACACAAGGCTAGGTCAAAGCACCACTTTTATGTCCTTGGGGCAATCGCAATTTTTTTCACTTCCCAGTCTCGTGTAGGTAACGTCGTTTGAACCATTCCCTGGCATTATTCGCTGGGGATATTGTTGCTGAGATTGGAGTAACGTGAAAGGGATCAACATTTTTTCACTTCCTGTTGCTCCAATGTTGATATTCTACCCAATTTATACACTTTGACTTTTAAACGATCTGCCTGTAAAACTTTTGAAAATGCACCGGTTTAAAGGACCCTTAAGTTCTCCATTTTCTTTCGCCTCTTTTTAAACATTTTGTTTAATTAGCTGCTCAAGATTTAATAAATTATTATATTGTTTAAGCTTTTGTATATTTATATATATATATATATATATATATATATATATATATATATATATATATATATATATATATTGCAGAATCGCAGAATCGCGAGAGTGGCGGCAGTCATGGCCAAACTGAGCCAGAGAGTATGGGACAATCCCAGACTTACTAAGAGAACCAAACTGCGCGTCTAGAGAACGTGTGCTCTCAGTACCCTCATATACAGTAGCAAAGCCTGGATCACATACTCACGCCACGTGAGGAAATTGGAAAATTTCTCTCAGATGCCTACGCCGCATTCTAGGCATTCGCTGGTAGGACAAAGTGCCCAACACAGACGTGCTGAAACGAGCAAACATAAACAGCATGCCCGCCATCATCTATGAGAGACGCTTGCGTTTGCTTGGCCACATTAGGAGGATGGACAAAGGCCGCATCCCCAAAGACCTACTGTATGGTGAGTTAGTAGAGGGCACCCGACCGATAGGGAGATCATGCCTGCGCTTTAAAGATGTCTTCAAGAGAGACATACCACATCGACATCAACACATGGGAGGCTTATGCAGAAGACCGTACAGCCTGGCGCCTCCTCGTCAAACAAGGAACGAAAAGGAGTGAAAAAGAGAGGAAAGAAGCTACCACAGAAAAGAGAATCATAAGGAAGAAGAGACAACAGCATCTCCAGCAAGCATCATCGTTTGTTTGCAATCACTGCACCAGAGATTGCCATTCAAAAATTGGTCTATTCAGCCAGCCCAACTCAGGTTGCGTTGGATAAGTATTTCATACAGGCCAGGGAGTCCAGTTCTCTTCAGGATGGTCCTGTTTGAAATATGTTACCACCACCTGACATTTAATATGCTGCGCAAGTGACGCATATAATAGACATGTAGTCTATGGGTATCTGCTTTGTATATCGCCCAGGAGGTTGAGAGAACTAAGGCGCGGTATACTGCACATTTAGTTTTCAAGATGTCTCTGTTAAACCAGACTCACCTTTTCAGCCAACCAAATACTTTGGAAGCATTTGAAATTTGGAGATCAAGCTTTGCATTGAGTCTATTGTCGAAGGCATCTTTGGATCCCAGGTACCTGAAGGTATTTACCTGAGTTAGAGTCTTACCTTCTATCCTTATGTCTTTTCCAGTGTCATGTAATGTCGGTCTTATTACATAACTTCGGTCTTATTGAGGTTTATTTTCATCCCAAATGCCTTTGCAGAGTCTGCGAATCGTGTGATTATGACTTGAGTGTCTTGGTGGTTGTGTGCCAGGAAGGCAGTGTCGTCTGCATACCTGAGTTCACGAACTAGGATGTGTTTGGTCTTTCTTGCAGATCTAAATTGTTTGATATTGAACAGGTCTGCCTCTGGTTTAGTCTGTATCCATACTCTTTGGGTGGAGTTAGTGAAGGCATCAGATAAGACCATAGAGAGAAAAATTGAGAACAGAGTGGGTACAAGGACACAGCCCTGTTTCACTCCGCTCCCAACTTCAAATGGCTCTGAGAGTCCCCCCCCCTTAAACTGGCCGATGCCCTCATTCCTGTATGCAAGGCAGATACAAGCTTGGTGAAGTGATCAGGGCACCCCAGTCTCCGTATGGTGCCCCATAGTGCTTGTCTGTTCACTGTGTCGAAGGCTTTTGTGAAGTCAACAAAGATCATGTAGAGAGGCATATTCTGTTCAATGTATTTCTCCTGGATTTGTCTCAAGGAAAATATTATGTCTGTAGTTCCCCAGTTTGCACGGAACCCAAACTGTACCTCAGGTAAAAGTTTATCCACTAAGATTGATAAGTCTGTTGAGCAATATGCGGGTGAAAACTTTTCCCGGTATGGACAAAAGTGAGATCCCGCGGTAGTTGCCACTGGCTCGTCTGTCTCCCTTCTTGAAAATTTTAACTAGTTGGGTATCCTTCCAGTCTGAAGGGACTTTCAAGTTTTCCCAGGCATCCTTCACGATGGTATATAGCACCGGTTAGTCGACTACCTCCTCTCTTAATGACTTCTGGATGCAGTCCGTCTGCACCAGGAGACTTTCCGTTGTGGAGCATGGAGATTGCCCTTCTCACCTTGTCCAGATTTGGACATTTACTCATCCAGTGCTCGGTTTGGTCGTTGTTCAATGTTGTCCACTATATGTTGATCCACAGACGACGGTTCATTGAGCAGTGTGGAAAAGTGGTCCTTCCATCTGGTGAGAAGGTCGCTCTTCTATATGAGCAGCGTTTTATTGCCAAGAGGCGGCAGTTGGTCTGGGTGGTTCACTCTTGGACCCCATACAACTCTCATGCTTTGGTAAAAACCTTTGGGGTCACCTGAGTCTGCGAGACTTTTGAGGTCGGCCACTTTTGTCGTCCACCATTTATTTTATAGTTCTCTACATCTCCGTTGGAGAAGTTGACAGCAGGCTTTATATCTGGCTCTGGAAGTCCTTGTGATCTTGCCAAGCATGTTAGATCTGGCTAAGTTCCTGTTGTCAATGGGTTCTCATAGTTCCGTGCTGTTTTCGTCAAACCAGTCCTCGTGCTTTCTTTTTATAGTGCCGAGTTTCTCTCTGGATACTTCGAAGACGATTGATTTAAAGCTGTTCCATTTTTCCTCTACAGTACCCGGTACAACCTCAGATAGTCTCGTTCAGAGAGGCTTCTAAGTCCTCCCTGGCGCTCTTGAACTTAATCCTTCTTGTATCTAGTTTCTTGGTTGGGAGTTTGCTTTTTTTTTCTTTATCTGCCTCACTCGTAGTGGATTTGATCATGACATGGTCAAGTACTGCAGTTGGTGCCTCTCATTGTTCTTGTGTCTAGAAAATATGGTAAATCACGCTGGCGTGTGATGATGTAGTCGATGAGATGCCAGTGTCTGGATCTTGGATGCATCCAGGAGATTTTTTATGGATTTACTTGTGTTTGAAACAGGTCTTGGTGATAACCAGCTGGTATTCTGTACTGATAGATAAAAAGCAGATTGTCATTGGAATTGACCTTACCCGTCCCAAACCTACCGAGAATCTTTGGCTAGGTAGAGTAAGATTGACCAACTCTAGCATTAAAGTCTCCCACAAGGATGATTTTGTCAGAGTTCGGAATAGCACGTAGAGTCTGGTCAAGTTGGTAATGTCGATGTTATATTTTTTAAGCTCTTTGGCTATTATGGCGCTCTTTCGTCCTAGTCTATTTGATTTGGGTCTATCTTGCATTGTCTGGATGTTCCATGACGCACGGTTCAGATCTTTGTAGCTTTGGGCCTTATTACTCTGGGCGATGTTCTGCCAGTATGGATATTTGTTTTTGTTGTTCATATTTCGCTGTGGAAAGTTGTTTGTGCGCCCCTCTCCTCCACCGAGAAAGTGCTGGGCTGGCAAGGGATGTCCAGGACGAGATCAGCATCTCAGTGGTCGCAGTGACTAGCCGGGCGTATTTCGATTATACATCCGGCGTCGCAGTTTGTCACATATCTGGCTTTGTCAGGGTTTGTCCTCCCATATTGTAGTGAGCTAGAAAGAAGTATAACGTGTTCTTTCGAAGATTAAAAAGAAATTACCTATCTAGACGAACACTAACATGATATCTCGAATTTCAATTATGATATAATTATAAATAATAAAATGAATAAAATACGAATAACATTTATTGAATGATTTACTTAATAAGACTATTCTAATAATAACGGTATTTGTTTTACTTTGAATTCGAAATGGATCGCATTAAACTTTAAAAATAGATTTTACGTTTGAATTAGAATTAATAGAAAAAAAACTCAATACAAGTAAAAAAAATAGATAGATAAACCAATAAACTATAATTAAGAAATTCTTATTGCTAATCGTTAGAAATATATACATACAATGCATACACATTTGCCAAAGAAAAAATAAGTTTTGTGATGAAGTTTCATACAGAAAACATTTTTAATATTATCCCATATTTAAGATTATTATCAGGTACAGACACACACACACACACACACACACACACCTTACACAACACCTCAAACAGGAACGGTGATCTCCTAGCTGAGTTCTCCCTTGAGAACAGGCTTGTTTGCCTAAACACCAAATTTCAAAAACCGAAGGGCAAACTATGGACATACACACACCCAAATAACACAAAAGCACAACTTGACTACATCCTAATAAACAAGAAATGGATAAATAGTGCAATGAACTGCGAGGTATATTCCTCCTTTGGAGGAGTATCCTCTGACCACAGAATTGTCACTGCAAAATTACGACTAAGCTTGCGTAGAAATAAAAAGCAAACTAGTAAATCTGTACGATACGATTGGTCGACACTTGCCAACAGCGATATATGCAATCGCTACGCTGTCACAGTAAGAAATAAATTCGATATCCTCCAGAAGACATCTGAAAGTCTCTCACCAAACGAGGAATACGAAAACTTTGTTAGTGCTCACATAGAAGCAGCAGCAGAGTGCGTACCAACCAAACTAACACACTGTTCCCTGGGAGACAGAAGAAGTTAGAGAAAAAAGAAATAATATAAAAAAGCAGCCCAACGCAATAAAACAAACCCAGCTAACACAAATTTACACAACCTTAGAAAAGCCCAGATTGAACTAACCAAAACATACAAAAAAGAACAAACAGAATATATACAAGCGCAAATAAATAACATCAAACAATCAGTGGAAGACAGACAGTCACGATTAGCATGGCAAATAGTAAATGAAATTAGTGATAGGAAAAGTACCTCTAGATCAAAGCTAAAGGCTACCAGCCAGAAAGATAGACTGCAGAAATGGAAAGACCACTTCCAGAAGCTTCTGAGGAACCCACCTAAAATCATAGAAAATAATACCCAAAAGATCATAGATAGACAACTAGACATAAAACTAGGGGATTTTACAACAGAAGAACTCGACGAAGTATTAAAGAAACTAAAAAATAGAAAAGTAGCAGGTCTCGACGAAATACCCCCAGAGGTATGGAAGATGGGAAAGTTCAACGACATACTGCTTAGGCTATGCAATGCTGTATATAGACAAAATAGAATAAATAAATGGACGAAAGGATGCATCCTCCCATTCCCCAAAAAAGGAGACCTAGGAATCGCTAAAAACTACAGAGGCATAACTCTTACTGCTATTGCAGCTAAGATATATAATGCCCTTCTTCTTAATCGCATCCGACCCGAAATAGAGAAAATCCTCAGGAAAAACCAAAACGGTTTCCGCAGAAATAGATCCACAACCTCTCAAATCCTGACTATACGACGAATCATAGAAGGGGTTAGAGCAAAAAATCTAGAGGCAACGCTACTATTCGTAGATTGCTCTAAGGCATTTGATTCCATACAGAGGGAAAATGGAACAAATACTACTAGCATATGGTCTCCCCAAAGAAATTGTTGCCGCCATAATGATGCTCTACAAAGACACTAAAGCAATGGTACGCTCACCTGATGGCGACACAGATTTCTTTGACATCACCGCGGCGGTCCTGCAGGGAGATACATTAGCACCATATATATTTATCATATGCCGACTATGTACTCCGAACTTCACTAGATACCATAAAAGAAAAAGGTTTCACTCTAAAAAAAAGCAAGAAGCAGGCGATATCCTGCACAAACTGTCACAGATGTAGACTATGCTGATGATCTCGCACTTCTTGCAGATACACCGGCAAAGGCTGAGGCACTCCTGCACAGCCTGGAGAAGGCAGCAAAGAGCGTCGGCCTATATGGGAACTCTGGTAAAACTGAGTTCATGAACTTCAAAAAGAAAGGAGACATCTCCACACATGACGGCAAGCCTCTCAAGTCGGTGGAACAATTCACATACCTAGATTGTAATATCTCATCCACAGAAAGCGATGTTAACACTCGAATAGGAAAGGCATGGTTGGCCACCAACAAGTTATCAGTCATATGGAAATCCGATCTCCCCGACAAGCTAAAGAGACGATTCTTCCAGGCTGTGGTTGTATCGGTACTGCTGTATGGCTGTACCACCTGGACCCTAACAAAGCGCCTTGAGAATAAGCTAGATGGGAGCTGCACCAGAATGCTGCGAGCGGTCCTGAATAAGTCGTGGAAGCAGCACCCCACAAAAAAGCAACTGTATGGCCACCTACCCCCCATCTCACAAACCATACGAGTAAGACGGGCTAGGCATGCAGGACTCTGCTGGAGAAACAAGGACGAGATCGTAAGCGACGTACTATTATGGAAGCCAGCACATGGACACGCTAATGTGGGCCGCCCAGTCAGGACCTACATATATATATATATATATATATATATATATATATATATTTGTGGGTTCTGTTTTTTCTGGGTCACCTTAATTTTGACACCTTTGTGAAAGTTCAGCCCAATTAAGGTAGAGCGGTTCCGATATGGGGGAGCGATTTACTATAAACTTATACGGGGAAATGAGTACCCCTGAAAACTCAAAAAATAAAGAACTCTTAAGAATTTTTTTTTCAATCTGATATTGGTGTGTAATCGATAATAATCCATTGAAGGAAAAAGAATTTAGATGGGGGTGGGGGCGTTCCAGATGGTCAGGTCCAGTAACGTTTTCAGTAGTTCTTTTAAAAAAATAAGACTTTTTTTTAAGCATTAGTATTAATTACAAAACAACAATTTTTATAAAAGTTCAAATGTCACCTATGAAATCTATATTTAAACATGCCAATTTTTCAGAACTGAAAAGTTGCACTAACTATAAGAGTTAACTTTCTCAGCAATGTTTATTGACTTATAAATAGAAAACATTGTTCGATGATTGTCACAATAAAGAGTAAAATCATAAAACTTAAAATTTAATTTGTAGGACACATTCTGAGGAATATTTTAAATTGTATTTTAAATAATAATTTAAATGTTGGTTGTTAGTTGTTTTGTTTTATTGGATATCAACTTTTCGAGTCATTTACTACCGAATCATGTCATTTTGATAAACAAAGCGCTCAGTGGGTATTTTCTTTGTCAATTTTTCGTACTTACATATAAAAAATTCTTGAAATGTTCCAATAACTGGATATTGTCGGATATACTTGAAATAAATTTCGTCTTACAATTAATTGACTACTTAAATCCAGTCGGGCCTTTGTCTAAAGATAAAACACCGGATTTTGTCCGTATTAGTAACCTTTGTTTTTTTTTGGTTTTTTTATCGTGGTTTTAGAAAATAATTAGTTAACGAACCCCTCGCCTCCTCCCAAAAGAAAAACAGTTTCTAAGGACATTCCTCAATTTTATTGTTATTTTTTACCCTTTAAAACTCTAACAATAAAAATTAATAAATAAATTAAAGAATTAAAAGTCATTTTATTCAAATGAAAATTTTAATTTAATTTATACAAATATGTAAGCGTAAACTGATTTTCATGATACTATTATTTACAATTAAAATTTTTTACCCTTTAAAACTCTAACAATAAAAATTAATAAATAAATTAAAGAATTAAAAGTCATTTTATTCGAATGAAAATTTTAGTTTAATTTATACAAATATGTAAGCGTAAACTGATTTTCATGATACTATTATTTACAATTTTTATAATGTAACCGTAAAGCGTAAATTTTGATTTTCTACAATTTTCATGCATTACAAAAATTAAAATTAAAATGAGTGTAATGTACAATTTAAGAATATGGACAAATTAAGTCTGGAAAAAAAACCTTATTCGTATTATCGGCTATTTATCGGCTATACGTAGCAGTTTTTTTTTTAACTCGCTGTAAAAAAACAATTTAATCTATAAAAACACATACAAATTACATATTCAGAAAGACTATTTCATCTTATTTCTAAAGATATAAATATTTTAAAGATTAGATCCTAAATAGGCGAGAGATTCCGAGCTAACTGGTATATACTGCACTACTTGTATCGCAATAATCACAGGCAGCGTGGCTCTCCGAAGCCATTTTTTAATTTTTTAACTCGCTGTAAAAAATGATTCAATTGATAAAAACTCACACAAATTACATATTTTGAAAGAGTATTTTCTTTTTTATCTAACGATATAAGAATTATTAAAGATTGGACCATAAATAGGCCATAAATTCGGAGCTGAACGGCTTAGACTGCAAAATTAATTCATTGAAATCAAAACTTCGCTGCTGATGTGGCTGTAACAATAAGCAGGCAGAGACAATATTTTATTATCAGCAGGGGCTGGTATAAGGACAGTTCCGCAAATTGGGTGATTTTGGCTTAATTATTTGATTACATCCCTTAATCAGTAAAAATCAATAACCAAATTTGACGTGTTTCTTAGTTAGAAGTATATCAATGTGTATGCAAGATTTAAAATTTGAGTGACCTCCCGTTTAGAACTTATACGTCGACACGTACATACCAAAATCTCTCCTTTATATATATATATATATATATATATATATATATATATATATATATATATATATATATATACTAGGAGCGGCTATCAGGCGAAGCCCGGGTAGTAGAGATAAAAACATGGTTTAATAATCGTTTGCAGATCTATTACTACTGAATAGCGAGTTCGGTCCTCGCAGGATGACCCATAAAAATCACCAATTTATTAATTAATTTAATTCTACCTGGTGGGAGGTCCGGGAATTTTCTTTTCGTCAGATTTGAGGGAATTACATTATATAGCTAAACTTGCAATTCGGTCGAAAAATTAAAACATATTACAGCCGGGTTAGCTCAGTCGGTAGAGCGTTCGGCTAGAAATCACAAGGTTCCTAGTTCGATACCGGTCCTCGCCAACTCAGCGTTATGAGTAGCACAGAGATCTGTGCGGTAAAGGAGCTGATGGTAGGTGTGGCGCTCCATCTCAGATGCAAAAACAATCTCCTTGGTCTAGCGCTAGTGAAAAGGGGATAGACTTCCTCACTGATTGGCTGATACCGACATTAGGCCGCCCCGACGACTTTACTTACAGGTGACCTAGAAAAAACAGAACCCAAATTATTTATTTTCCCATTAAACTAACCCTAAACCCCACCTCTAACCCTAACCTTAAACCCTAGTTAAAATTAACAGTTTTATTACAAAATTCATGTGTTCTGTTTTTTCTGGGCCACCCTAAATTTTCCACCCGATTTGCAAGTTTAGCGCATCACATAATGATATAGTAAGAAATTTTAATTCAATGATTAACAATATTTTTTAAATAAAATATAAATGACACGATTTGCTAAATTTCAAATTGATATTTGAAAAAGAAAAAATAATTAAATAAAGTGATCAAATTTATGTAAAACGATGAATAATCTTATAACATTATTAATTCAAAAACGTAGTCGATCGAATGTCAAATTATTATAGTAAAGTATACTATATCATAAATTTGATAACAATTTGAGTTTTCAGGTATTTCCGTGAAATGTATTAGGTAATCTAATGGTATTATCTCTTGCGCACTATTCTACATTAGTATCATGATTTTATTTGTATTTCTAATATTAAAATAAATAAATTAACGCGATTATGAAAAATAAAAAGGTTTTGTTTACAATTAACAAACGACGGGAATTTATAAAACAAAGTTGAGTTGTCGTTAAGTGTTTTCGTTTGATTTGTTATTTAATTCGTTTTAAAAATAATTCAATGTATGAAAAGACATACTAATTACATATTTAGAAAGATCTTTTTTCTAACGAAATAAATATTTTAAAGATAGAAACAGAAATATGCGATAAATAAGATTTGTTTTTATGTTAAAATTTAAGTATGAAAAAATGATACTACGAATTCTAGGCTGAAATATAAATTTTTTTTAACTCGCTGTAAAAATAATTCCCTTGATAAAAACTCAATCAAATTATATATCTAGAGAGATTATTTAATTCTCTTTTGAACCATATAGATATCTTAAAGAAGATTTGACCGTAAATAGGTGAGAAAAAAGAATTTGTTTTTTTCTTGAAATTTAGAATGAAAAAAAAAATTATACATATCCGCTCTCTGAAGCCAACTTTTTTTTAACTCGCTGTAAAAAATAATTCAATTAATAAAAACGCATAAAAATTGCATATTCAGAAAGATTGTATTATTTTCTTTTCAACGATATAAATATTTTAAAGATTGGACCAAGAATAGGTGATAAATTCCTAGCAGAACGACTGAGACTGCGAAATTCATTCGCTAAAATGATACATTTCTGCTGTAAATCGCTATAAATCACTGTAAAAGTCAGCCAGCGGACAATATTTTATTATCAGCAGATATGGATAGTTTTGCAAATTGCGTGATTTTGGCTTAATCAATTAATTATGACCCTTAATTAGTTAAAATCAATAACCAAATTTGACATGTTTCTTAGTTAGAAGGATATTAATCTATATGCAAGATTTCAAATCTGAGTGACTTCTCTTTTCTGTGCTATAGATCGACACGTACATACCAAAAACTTCTATATATATATATATATATATATATATATATATATATATATATATATAAGAGGAAAATTAAGAATAAAAATGTTAGATATTATCTGGCCCCAAACTACCTGAGTAAAAAATCACTTCCACGAAATGATTGGAAAGTGCATTGTGACTGGGTTCAATTCCAAGTCAAGAAATAGTGAAAATATCTATTTGATGCCAAGTTCTTCTGATTGGGATTTAGTAATCTATTTGTATGTCAAAGCCCTAGACAATGTTATGCGTGTTAATTTCTGGGAGGTATTCTGGTTTACGCTTATACCATTTGTCAATACAAAGATTCCCAGTACAAATAGGAATCCTTACAAGGGTGACAATCCAGTAATTTATTCTTTTATAGAGAACAGCTTTCAAAACTAGTCTGTCAAGAAGTATCTAACTGTAAATTAATCAGAAAAAAATGAATATAAAAGAATTAAGAAAAATCCTTTATCATGATTCATTTTTCTTTAAGAAATAGCATCAACTCAGCTTCCCTAAGAACCATTGACTGAGAGCATCACTCCTAACAATGGCGCCATGGAAGTAATAAAAAATGTCTGCTTCGATTTGCCATTTATTTGATAAACTTTGTTTTGACAAGTTTTGCATTATGTACACTATCAGACAATCTTTGTCCAATATTTTAGAGTTCTTTTGTTGTGTTTTTATCTTAATAAAGAATTTTTGAATCACAGCTGACCTCATTCACACTGATTTGAGATAAAGCTTCGAATGCCAGATGACGTAGTTCACAAGTATGTTTGCTTTCTATAAATAGATGGTGCCGACAATATGTAAAGCATTAAGTATTTGGATAAGAAGCAGAAGTATTTCTCTCGTTTTATTGTCCTACTAATTGGCACCAGCAATGAGGCTAACAATAAGCCTATCTTTGGTGATCTTGTCTTTCTATATTCGAGCCGGCACTGTCGCGAGGACACTCGGAAATGCAGACACTAAAAAGCCGACTGAATATGGTTGGTTTGGGGACAGTGATCCGGATATGAACAGGAAATCCGTAAGCCCAATATTAATCAAATTATTATTATTATTATTATTATTATTATTATTATTATTATTATTGTTGTTGTTGTTGTTGTGAATTTTTCACAACAGTTTTAACTTGGGTTTTCACACCAAGGTCTAAGTGACAGCAAGTCTTCTCAGTTCTGCTGGACTCCTCCAGGTATTCTAGCTGTTCTTAAATAGTGCTGTAGTTGGGATGGTTTCGTTTTCTTTCTCTGATTTTCATTTCCTCCAGTTTCCTTTCCAAATCCCTTGGGGGCCGTTTCAAGCGCGCCAGCTACAATTGGTATCACTGTCGCCCTCATGTTACATAACCTTTTCAGCTCTCTAGCAAGATCCAAGTATTTGTTTATCTTTTTGTTTCATTTTAATTTCCCTTAATGAACAGCTGGAACAGCAAAAACCCTCAAAATGGCAGGTTCATTTTTTCTTGTTGATAAAAACTATGTCCGGTCTTTAGTCGGGGTTTGGTTTATGGGTCTCATTTTTCTATAACAGCTTCTGTTTTTTGTATATACCATTTGGCAGTTTGCTCATGTTTTAATATTTTATATAATTCTCAATGGGTCACTTTGCTCACCCAACTGTGTCCCGTCTTTTCCCTTTGTGCCAGTTGTGCTGCATTCGCTTATGTGATTTACCGTTCCATCCCTGCCACCACATATTTGCACACGAATACTTTTAAAACAGATCTATTTGATGGGATCCAATGTGCTACCACTCCGGGTTAGAGTGGACCCCGACGTAATAGCAATGAAGACGTAGTCCACACTTCCGAGATCTTCAGGTGTAGTTTAGTGTCATACCCCGAAAACTATTATGATCTTTTTTCTCGGTGTTATTGTTTTCCTGTTTGTCAAGTTATTACTATTGATATTACTGTTTGCTATAATTATCCTTTCTTTGCTCTTTTTTATATAATCAACGAGTCCTTGAATTGTTATAAATACGTAATCCTCTATACGGACGGGTCTATTTCTTCCTTTTCTCGATTAATAAAAATATGTTCATGTTATCTATCGATTGTAAGGCATTGTGCATTGTCATCAGTTATTTTATACTTTGGTCCATCTATGAGATCCTCTCTTGTCTATTTTATGAATGCTCCAGAGTATCTGGAGAATTATAAGGGGAACTGCCCAGATATTTGATGAGATTTTTGCTGCAGAGTTTGGTTTCGAGAAGATTTATTTTAATTTCATTTTATACCTTTTCTTTTATCTCTGCTTGATTGAGTCCGCTTCCGATATTTCAAGATATTTGTAGTTTTTCTTTTCTCCAAGTTTTCTGATGCATTTCTGATTGTGAATTTCTATTCCTTCCGTTGCTTCTTTTTTCTCATTTTCATTATAAGCATGGCACATTTTTCAGTCCCAAATGTCATTTAATTATTTAATAATTATTTAATACTATTCGTTTTTTAATAAGGTTTCTAGTTCTGTTTCATTTTTGGCAAATATATGAATATCCTCCCTATACATCAGATGGTTTATCTTTTTCTGCAAGTTTGTAAATGTGTAGACTTTCATGCATTTTTTAGTAGATGATTAAGTGGCAGCATTGCTGTAACAAATAGTAGTGACGAGGGTTAATCTCTCTGGAAGATTATTTTTTTTAACTACCGCTAGGGTTTGACCTCCTCCTACTAATTTCATTTTCCAGGTCTCCATAGCTTTTATATTTTGAACATTTTCTGATGTCCGATTATGCAAGTTTGTGGGTCTATATTATGTACCTTTCTGCGTGTCATAGCTACATTTTCCCGCCTTATTTCTACCTCCTTGAAGATGTGTTGATCTATGTGTAATATATCATCTGTTCCTCCAATTCACTTGCGATATACTTTTGGTTCTTCTGGAAATAGTCCATGGCATTCAAACTACTAATATATCTTTTCCTATTATTAGCGTAGATGGGATTTTCCATATCATAGGTAAACACATTATTGTTCTATAATTGATTCAGATGGTTCTTTTTAGGTCTATCTGAGTCAGGATAGTTTTCCATTCGGATATATTTGTCTCTCATAGGAATTTACTCAGTTGCTGAGATAATCTGTCGTGGATGGATGTGAATTTTAAAAACCAGAATCGATATATGCCATTGCGTATCTTCCAATTTGGTACTTTCTTGAGTGTTGTTGTTCTAATCTCCAATTTCTCCACTTACTTTTTTAACTTCTTGGAGACTGTTCCATAGGCTTCCATTTCAATTGGTATCACTCGATTTTTCCAGAACTTTTTTCAGTTCCCTGGCAAAATCCAAGCTTTTGTCAAGTGTTTGTTGATTTTCCCTCGATTATCAACCGGAATGACAGGGTTCACTAAATGATAAGTTTTTTTTCTCTGGTTAAATACCAATAAGTCTGGTCTACTTGTTGCATTTGGTGAGAACTTTATGTTTTTCATTTTCTCGGCCAGATTCGGGTCTGTGCATACTGACAGATTGGTCAAATCTTAGTTTTTTGCACGATTTCCAGTCGGTTCACCTTTCCTACTCAGTCTGCTTTTTCTTATGTTCATTTTATGCCAATTTTTCTGTATTAACTTACACAGCCTACACTCGCTATTCTGAGATAAATTTCTTAATTTTCTTTGATTTCTTTCCGTTTGTTTGATGACATCCGATTTTAATATTCCTTGATATGAGTAGTTTTATTTTTCTCCAAGTGTTCTAATGCTTTCCTCATTAGATAGTTATATTCCTTTGTTTATTTCTCTTTTTCCCTTTTTTTATTATAAGGTGGACTATATAGTGGATTTTTCAATACCAAATTCCTATATTCTAGCTGTAGATTCTAATAATGTGTATTAGAGTTTCTAGATCTCCTTTATTTGTGGCAAAATTCATGATATTATCCACATGAATGATTACTACTAATAGTTATATAAGCGTTCTTTTTGTTGCTTTGTTGTTAGGTTTTTTTTTGGGGGGGTTTCGTTTAAAATCACTTAAGATACAAAGGTATGTACTTTAAAAAAAGCCTTGTTCTTTCTTTTTTAAATAAGTCTCTTTCATAAAAATACAAAATTACTAATTATTTTTACAATTAGAATTTACAGCTGTCGAATTTCACTCAATAAATTGAGCTAAGTGCTTAAACGGTGTAAACTTAAATAATATTCGTCAAAGAAAAGTTCCGGTACAATATTCATAAGCAAACTATATTTATCTTATTTTTTCATTAAGAAATTTCTCGGTTTTATTGTGTTCATTGATAATTAAAATTAGTCTATTTTTTCACTGGAAAATAACAAATCCTTAATTCCATATGAGCGAATAAAGGAAGCGATCATTTATCGTTGTCAATTAATTAAAAAAAACAGTGCATCTAATCTCCAATTCGTCTCTACAAGGGAATATTTTTTATCATTCATAATCCTTATTTATTTTTATTGAAATTATTGAGATCAATTAAACTGTTTCAATTGAAAAGATAAATTAATAATTGACTTTTAAACATTTTTCTTTCCCCAACAGTACAGAATCTTTTGACGTCGGTAAATCTTTCATTTAACACGAAAGAGATATTCCAAAGCTATAATTTTAATCTTTAAACTCGTTTCCTCAAAAGATTGGTAACGATTTGGGAAAAATATTTTGGGTCGTTATTGTATTATGTCAAACCCCAACTATCACTATGTATGCACTATCACGGTTCAGATATCGACCCTCCCCTTCATTGCCATTATTCCCAGGTCCATCCTGAATCGGAGTGGTAATATCTGTTAGAGTTCCATCTGTGGGTTAAAATAGAAGAAGCAAGTTTTAAAAAATGTCTTTGAAAATAGAGTTTTAAAAAACATTCAAGACTCATCAAGAATGTAATCGGCATAAAATAACCCAACAAGGGTTGACATCCCGTAAAACCCAACTAACTCACCAGCATCAGTGAATAATAAACAGAAATGTAAGTGTTGATATTATTTATGTTAATATTTCAGTGTGAATTGATCAAAGCAAGGGGATTTATGTGTGAAGAACATGAAGTGGAGACAAAGGATGGTTACATCTTGACTTTGCATCGTATTCCTGGTTGGCTGAGAAACGATTGTCAGAATGATAAGGTGCTCTTAATACATCATAGCTTTTTGGGTTCTTCCGCTGACTTTCTGATCAATTCACCAAAGCAATCTCTCGGTAAGATTTTTCATTTTTTTAACAACCCTTGTAAGATACCTTTGATAGGAATTTTGATTTAATTTATCTGCAGTTTAAGTTATTTTTCACAAATGCAAGGGATAGATCTTAAGCACTATTGCTGCTATTATAACAAAAATCGAAAGATAAATATGCAGCATTGTGTCTTTTTTTACCAATGATCTAGATTCACTAAAGTGTACTGGAACATTACGAAGAAATTGAAAACTATTAAAATACATTGGGAAATTGATACGTTAGGTCAGTGGTTCTCAAACTGTATACAGTCTGTGCGCACTTATAGTACTACAGATACTTGATAGCGCACTGTATACAAAATAGGACTAAGTTAATTGTTAAATATATAAAAAATAACACATTTAACAAAAGCAAACTATATGAAGTTTATTCCTTCCTGTGTTAATGAGAAACATGAGCTTGATGAGACCTTGCGATTTCTTCAATGTTTGGTATTATGTTTGAGAGACAAACTCTCATTTCCTCATCAATGCATTGAAGAGTTCCTCTCTTTTTACACTTAATTGTTGCGAGGGTTGAAAATCTCAGTTCACATAAATATGAGGTGGAAAATTGCAATAAAATGGCCAGCGATTTTTTAGATATCGACACATGTTGTTTTTTTATAGAAATCCAAAAAGCTTTAAGAGACCATTCTTTGTATTTAATCATTAATCCACGATCAGTGGACACAGCTGCCAGTTCTTCTTTTTCTGTTAGTGTTAAACTAGAATCTATTGCAGTTTCTACAAAAGGGTTTATAATCCAGTCATATTGCGCAGGATGGAAAATAATAATTCAAATTTTTTTCTAAAGTTGATAAATTTTCAACTATCATTGGCAGAATTTCAGTAACTTAGTATGCATTTGCTTTTCATATCTGGATAGATTTTTCAGGAATGATACGGAGCGCACCTGAAAAAGCTCTGGGGCACACCAGTGCGTCCGGGCGTACTGTTTGAGAACCACTGCATTAGGTGCTTTATTTAGACGTCAAGTCTTTATTTTTTCACTTGGTAGTTTTATAAGATAAGGATTGCATGATAATTATCGGTGCAGAAAAGGGAAGCAGTTTAACGTGTTCGCGATCCGATCGGGACTAATTGCGTTCACCTCGGACTTGGAAAAGGCTTGAACCCACTTCTTTTTCTCTAACTCATAGAGTGGGTTGTCAAACAATCTAGGAAATGGACAACTCTGAATTCAAAACAGAGAGCGGGAGTCCCTAAGCCCTATCCTTCTATCTTGTGTTTGTCTTGGTTGACAGAAAGCTGGGAAATTTACATTAAACAATTCCGTGGTGTATCTATAAAAGTACTAGTGACTTGAAGTCTAGCAAGATGCTGCAATTTGTGCACTTGCTGTAATCTCCAAATTAAAGCATTTTAACTGCATTGTTCTTATAAAATTTCGCTTTTGTTGGGTTAGGATTATATACTAGGGTCATTCAATAAATAGGGAGAGTTTTTTAAGTATGTTTCTCAGATTTTTTTTTCCACAAGTGTGAAATTGTTTGGAATTGGTTTATAACAAAACATTATTCTACTCACGCAAAAATAATTGTTTTGAGTGTTTCAGAACAATCCAGACTTGAATAGAGGTTGATCTTCAAATATTTGCTTGATGAAATGTGCAAAACATGTAAAATTCACAGAAGAATGAGTGATATGTACAGAGAAGAATGTTTAATCAAATAATTTTACAGATAAACATGGGTTTACCACCACGAGCCAAAGTCGATGGAGTGGAAAAGCTCTAAGTCGCTGGTAAAAGGATCTGGGCTCTGTGGTCATTAAAGAATGTCATGCTGACATATTTTTGGTACACGAATGGATTCATCACTATCCTATGTACAACTGTAAACATTGATTCCTTAGGCAAAAATAATCTTATTTATAGAATGACCCACGTTATCTCTCTCTCTCTCTCTCTCTCTCTCTCTCTCTCTCTCTCTCTCTCTCTCTCTCTCTCTCTCTCCATCTATCTATCTATCTATCCATCTTTCTATATTTATATATATAAGGTGAGTGTGTGTCACACACACACACACACACACACACACACACACACACACACACATTATATTTTAGTAATATTGAACAAGAGGCAATCTCATTGATGCGTGGGAGGTTGAGATTGTCTCGTGTTCAATATTACTAGAATATTCTTGTAATTTTGAACACGACACAATCTCAACCGGCCACGCATTAATACACACACACACAGATATATATATATATATATATATATATATATATATATATATACTAATAATCACACAAAACCTCATACGTCAACAAACACGAACATCAAGCATAAACATTTATATGCACATACACACGTAGGTGTAAGGGTGAAGTTTCTCTTTTTACGTGCGTTTATGTATGCGTGCATGCCAGCATACGCACACGTATAAACAGAACAGACGCAACCGCCCATATACATAACACACGCTTTGACGTAAACAAATAAGTGACACGCGCATACAATTAAACAAACGCACAACATATTTGACCATATTTTTATCATTTTCAAAAACCTTTCGCTGCCTGACGATTGTTCCGCTTAAGTAATTAAGTTTGGATAGTATGAAACTATTGGTAGCAGACTTGTTTCCATACAAATAAGTATATACTAAAAATATATTTATTATTCATCTATTTCTCTCTCTCTCTCTCTCTCTCTCTATATATATATATATATATATATATATATATATATATATATATATATATATATATATATATATAATACAATATCGTGCTGGAATTGGCTGATTATTTTGCCATAGCTTATTTGTTCCCAAGTACTTTCAGGCCTGCACGGGCCATCGTCGAGGGAATTGCAAATACAATATAACATTGAAATGTTCAATTTATACTGGTGTTCTATTTATACTGGTGTTATATTTTTTATTATGTATGTATGTATTATTATTAACATAGTTCTGTTTATAGTAGCAGTGGTTAAAGGCATTTAAGTATGTTAGTGCTAGGATGAAAGTTGATTTTTTTTAAAGTTTGGATTTTTATGTCTGGTGAGTAGAGCTTCAAGAATCAGTAAGTCTTTATTTACTATTTTGTTGTTCTAATATTGGTTATTGTCAGTGATATTTTTCCGGAATATGGATGTAGGGCAGGAGTGTTTTTTCAAATGTTAGACTATTGAGCTGATATCAGAAAGATGTATGGTAAGGCGTCTCGACAGAGTTGTTCTTGTTAAACCTCCGTACATTTTTTTTATTTCAAAGATACAATCTCCCAAAGAACATTGAAATTTATACATGACGTTAGTTTTTTGCAAACCTCCAATCGGGAGGGGGGAGGATTATTGTTGATAACTAAGTTAGAGGTTTTAAATTTTTTCTAATACATAATAAGTTTTATTTTTTATTAGGGTCAGTGAACAGTATTATTTCTTTGAATTAACGTTTTTAACCTATTTTCATCTATTCTATAATTGTTGTGCATCTGGTTGCGGTAAAAGAGTTTTATAAATGAGTGTTTAATAGGTGGAGTGTTGCAGTTTTTATTTTGTTGATTAGAATTTTTAATGGCATGTTTAATTTTTTCATCAGCTATGTAGTTAAGGAACCCATTGTTAATGAGAATTTGTTTTATGTTTTTTATTCTTTATAGGATATTATTTTGGAGGAGGAGTCTAATTTTCCTAGGGATATTAGGTTATTAATAATGGCTTTTTTATATCGGATAGAGCATTCACTTTTAAAGTTAAACAACTGCTTCTATTTGCACAACCACGTTAGTAATAATAAATATATAATACAAAAATAGAACACCAGTATAAATAGAACACCAGTGTAAATAGAACGTTAAATGTTATATTGTTTTTGTAATTCCCCCCGAAAATGGCCTGTGAAAGGACTGAAAGTACTTGGAAACAAATAAGCTATGTCAAATTCATCAGCCAATTCTCCTTTAATAATCATTCTGTTTCTCATAAATGCACATGAATTCACAACAAAACAAAACCGCAAGACTAAATTCGCTCCAGTGTGGATTTTTAAATAAATTAAACAAACATAAATTCATCTCTTTTCTTTTTAATTCACAATTTAAAACTATCACATTTTATAGGTTACCTGTTTGCTGATGCTTGCTTTGACGTTTGGTTAGGCAACTCTCGTGGTAATGTCTACTCCATGAAGCACAATATATACACGAGTGATCAAAAGGAATTCTGGCAGTTTAGGTAAGTCAAAGTTTTATCTAACAATTTTGACAAAACTCCGTTACTAAATCTTCATCTATAAAGAACGAGAGGAAAAAGTTCAATTCAAAAATATTTTAAATACGCAAGTCCAGACACACCCTCCTAAGATCTTCCAGATCTGACGATAAGATCGGATCCCGGATACCAGGGTCAGGATCGGTTAGGTGAATGGACAGACTAAGTTTCGATGTAAGAAATTATATTCTAATACTTCGCGAATCAAGAGTGCGATATGACCGTTGACCCTACAAGAGGAGGTTTATCGTCGTAAAAAATGGGCTCACCAACCCGAGTTCAAATCATTGACTAGGCTATTCGGATTTCACTTTGCACTAATTTTCTTGAGAACGGCTTGAATCCATTTATTCTCCCCAAGCTATGGCTAAGTCGTAGAGAATCTGCGCTCTTTAGTCTTGAAATAGCAACCTGTCTAGAAGACGGAAACCTCTCTGATTTCAAACCAGCTTTACTCCGCTCAAAAATTAACTTCGTATCATATCCTGCTCATGGCAAAGGGTTTGCGTAAATGTATACAAAACGGTATATCCTTCTACAAATTTAATTTTATCGATTCTCTAACTGCGCTCATCAAATAAATTTGGCGGCAAATCGACCACTCGATCAGTTTCCTAAAACATTCAATCAGTTTCCGACCGAACTATCTCCATAATTTTTATCAATGAAGTTTTTTATTTTTTTATTTTGCGGGGTGTGGTCGTATGCTCATCTCGAAAACGAACAACATGCACACGTATCTTGTTTGTCACCATTTTTATTTCTTTCAACCCACAATAAATGGACACTAAATAGAAAAAAATCAAAAACGATTTTCGTCTGTGTATTCAGTATATACCTTTTTGAAGGTTACAAGCGTTAAGTGGTGTTCTTTCAATCGAATCTGGGTGACAAATCTCCTCAGGTCGTCAAGACTCCTCTGAGTATTCTAGTTGATCTTGACAATGCTGTTATCAGGATGGTTTCGATTCTTCCTCTGATTTCCAATGCCATCAGTCTTTTTCTGAACCTTAGTGGATCGTTCCAAGGGCACAAAGTACAAGTGATATCACGTTTAACCACAGGTTCCACTTTTCGGTTCTCTAGCAAGTCCCAGGTATTTGACTTCTCGTTCGCACTAGGTCTGGTCTTCGGTTGGGAATAGGACAGCCCTTTGTATCTCAAAATCCTTAATCCTTTAATTCTTTAGAATAGATTCTTGTTTGTACATATACCATTTGGTAGTAGAGTGAAAGTTTAGTTTCTTACACAATTCTTTCAGAATCCCCTTTCCTAGGAAATTCTATTGGATGACTTTTCTTGTCAATCAAAAATAAGTCTGGGGTTTTGTCTGAATTAGTTGATGCTTTTGTATTTCAAAGTCCCAGAGAATTCCATGCATCTCATTTCAAGGACAGATTCTAGTTTGTTCATATATTTGTTCGTATGGCGAAATTTCAATTCCCAGTGGATCACATTCCCCGTCTTGTCGTGTCTATACGTATATCCCTTTTGTACAAAATTGAGGCATTCACTTATGTGATTAACAGTTTTATCTCTATTACCACATAGTCTAAACTTGCTATTTTGTAGAGTATTATCAATTTTTCCTTCGATATAGTTAGTTTTGATGGCATTATTATATATAAATAATAATAATAGAGATTCAGTTTCTCGATTGAAGTTTCCCATTCATAATCATGTCCAGGTATTCTCACGTGCAATATCCTTACATTGTCATTTAAAGTATCTATAGAGCTGTCTTTCTTCCCATTTTTGTTTTCTAGATTATTTTATTTTTGTTGTCCTACAATTGTTGTTGTTACTGGCTGCTGTAATCAATCTCTTTTTGTTTCTTCTTATATATTATTCGAGTTTTTGTATTGCTCCATCCATGCATGGATTTTGAATCCTCTTCCTCCCTTTTTTTTTCACCACATAGAGTTCAGCGATGATCTGTTTGTGTTGTATATCTTTCAGAGGCTTGACCTTGTGCATCTTCATTAAATTCTCAATGCATGCGTGACCTCCTTTTTTGTCACATAGCGCCCATTAATTCCATCATTTGGATATAAAATCTTGTGCCTTCTCATCAATTTCTTTGTGTTTTGTTCCATCTATGTTCATCCCTTCTCCAGTTTAAGAAGAGTATAGATTATCATACAAGGAAGACAACCCAGGTATTTATTTCAATCATTAGGATCCTGCTGTAGAGTTTTGTTTCAAAAAGTTTTTTTGTTCTTCTAAGGGACACCTTTCTTACTTTTTTTCCATCTCTGTTTTACTTGGTTGTATTTCTATATACATGTAGTTAATCTTTTCTCCAAGAACTCTAATGTTTTTTTGACTGGTTAGTTCTATTCCTTCAATTATTTCTCTTTTTCCTGATTTTACTATAAGCAAGGCGTATTTTTAAAAATTCCAAATTCAATTCCTATATCTTTAATAGTTTGTAGTTGGAATTCTAATTCTTTTGCATTCTTGGCAAACTTTTTGATATCATCCATGAAGTTGTTTATCATTTCCTGCGATGTTGTAAATCTGTAGCACCCTTTGCATTTCCAAAGTATATACGTGAGCGGTATCATTGCTATAACAAATAATTCTGGTGAGAGTGAGTCTCTTTGGATTTTTACCACTGCTTGTTATCCAGCTGATAGTTCCACTCTCTAACTCTTCATGTTTCTTATGATGAAGTTATAAATTTTCTGATATTTCAAACATTTTCAGAAGTTCTATTATCCACGTTCGCAGGATCATATCGTATGATTTCTGAATTCCATTGATGTCATGACTAGATTTCCTTTCCACCCCCCGCCTAGTATTTGCATCCTTTAAAATGTGTAGGTCTATAAGTAGTAGGTCATTTGTTCCTCTAATTTTTTTGTGACATACTTTTTGTTCTTGGGAAATAGTCCTCGATTTTCAAGCGAGTAGTATATTTCCTCTGTTATTTGTATAGTTAGGATCTTCCACATATTTGGTAAACATGTTATTGGTCTGTAGTAGCTCGTGTTTTTAGACTATTCAGGATTAGAGTAGTTTTCCTTTCGTCATCCATTCGGCATTTTTTTTTCTTTTTGTAGGCATTTATCTAGTTGTTGAGGCTATTATTTTTTATTCTTAATATTTATAAACAGTTTCGATCAAATGGCTGAGTACGACCTCCCTGCCATGGTTGACTACATTCTGAAGAAAACATCGCAGAAATCCCTCTACTACATTGGCCATTCTCAAGGAGCAACGATAGGCCTAGAAGCTTTCTCAGAAAACAGGGAACTCGCTAAAAAGGTAAAAAAGATAGTTTTATTGTTTAAAAACTTTCTCAGATACCATAGAACAATTTTAAAAAATAGAATATACATATGAATGTGATTTTTTTCCATTTCTTTATAAATTAAAGTATCCTTTGTTGTTGTTACTACTGTTACTGTTATTATTACGGCATTCACCCTGGTTCGGTTGAGCAGGCTCCATCCAAAGAATTCACCGTATCTTGAAGGCAGACCATATGTGGCGATCCAACGCAATTGAAGTTATGAGCGTTAGCCATTTGCGGTTCTATCGACGAACTAGATAAAGTTTCAGCTCGGTATCTAGATTGACTGTTTTGAGCCAGGTTTTCAGTTGACCCCCTTGGTGTTTCTTCCATCCCTGAGGTAGTCCTGGGCCAATGAATTCACAGATAATGTCAATGGGTTGTCGATGATGTGTATGGCTGAATATACTATATACTATCGGTCGGCGAGTGAAGCAAGCTAAGAAAGCGGCATGGTCGGTTTTGTCCCCAGTCCCCCAAATAAATCTTCAAGCCTTGTGCCCAGGTTCGCGGTAGCATATCTGTTGCCACTCTTTTTTTGTAAATAAATGCCGGCTGTAGATTTTAAGTCGGTTGCAGTGGTGCAGCTAACAACCAAATAAACCACAGTAAAATTACGAATGATAAAATGAAAAATAAAATACGAACATTTATTGAATTATTTACTTAAAAAAAAGTTTATACATTGAATATTAAAATGATACTTTATGAATGCTAAAACATATATCCAATTACAACTGTATTGAATAATTTGTCGAAAAATTGGGGGCTCTCTTTTACCTAATGGTGAAGGTGGACCCAAACATTTTCTCGCATCTTTACTACGAGTTGAAATTGCAGTGCGTTTTCCTGACATTTTTATCAAAATATCTAAAAAGAAAATATATGTATTATCCAAAATTAATTCTTAAGCCAAAAATTGCAAACTGAGGATTTTCTTTGGTGCCATTTCCTCAAAAATGTGTGGAAGTGCAAGATCTAATTTTTAGTATCAGTACTTATAGCCCAATACTCAACTTCCGTTGCCTCATATAATTTGATAAGATGAGATAATCAATCTACCTTAAATAGAATATACCAAAAGAGAATCTACCAAAAAGAGAAAATCAATCTACGTTAATATATATATATATATATATATATATATATATATATATATATATATATATATATATAGTGGAAGTCACTAAGGTGGCGTGATGCTGAAATCAAGTGCTACCCATCAACTCCTGCGACATTACCGTTGCCAAACCTTTCCTTTCCTTCACAGCGGCAGTGTGGAGAGGGGGGATTTGCTGCATGGGCAACACTTTATTCTCCATATGAACCCGATCAGGCTATGTAGTTCAAAGAGGAAAAAATACAACAAAAAAAGTTTTAAAAATATATATATATATAAATTTTTCAAAATTTAAAAAAAAAAACAGTAAATAATAATTTAAAAAATATATAAAAATATTGACACTACTCCATCGTCTCTCGTAGATGGACTGCTTTCAACCATATATAATATATATATATATATATATAATATATATATATATATATATATATACTATTTAACCCATAAATTAACGATAATGATGACGTCTACTTTGAGGTATGGATTGCAGTGAGATTAATGGACAAATAAGAAATGTAAACAAAGCGAATTTTACAAACTTTATTATCAATTGATACTTCATGCATAGAGTATATATTATACTTTATTAAATGGGAACAACATTCTTTTTAATTAATAGTTTTCAGATAAAACTGAGTTCATATGTTTCACAAAGAAAGGAGGCATCTCTACACTCAACAGTAAGCCTCTAAAGCCAGTAGAACAATTACATACCTAGGTAGTAATATCATCCACAGAAAGCGATGTTAATACACGAATAGGAAAGGCATGGTCGACCACAAACAAATTATCAGTCATATGGAAATCCGATCACACTGACAAGTTAAAGCGACAATTCTTCCAGGCTGTGGTTGTATCAGTGCTGCTGTACAGCTGCACCACATGAACCCTAACAAGGCGCCTTGAGAATAAGCTAGATGGGAGCTGCACAAGAGTGCTGCGTGCAATCTTGAACAAATCATAGAAACAACACACCACAAGCAAACAGTTGTATGGCCACCTGTCCCCTCTCATCTCATAAACCATCCAAGTGAGACGGATAAGGTATATTGGATACTGCTGGAGAAGCAAGGACGAGCTCATAAGCGACGTTCTCCTGTGGAAGCCAACACATGGGCATGCCCACCTATATTGACCAACTCTGCGAGGATGCTGGGTGCTGCGTGGAGGATCTTCCTGGGTCAATGAATGATAGGGAGTGTTGGCGAGAGATTGTCATGGATATCCATGCTGATTGCGCGACATGATGATGATGATGATTATCCAGGGCAGAAAAGCAAAGTTTAAATGAATAATGGACATTTTCTATACGTTTTTAAACATTTTAGCAATTATGCAAATAATGTATTCTATCTATGAACAAATTTGTGTTAATTAGTGCTATCTATCATTCAATAATTTCTTCGTGTATGCCTGAATATTCATTCCTTTCTACTTTAGTATGTTCATACCTAGCTATACTAGCATGTTTTCATCTATCTGACAATTCGATTATTTTAAAATCAAAATTGTTTACTCGTATTTTGTTTTTGTTTTTTTCGTTTTTCATTTTTGTTTTTTTTCTTTTGCTCTTCAGATTCGATTTTTTGGTGCCCTGTCTCCCGTTGCTTACGTAGATGGTCTTACATCATCAGCTTCAACCTACGCTAAAATGAGCGAACAGGTGAGACATCGGAAACAAATTGAAACATCATATCAATGAAATAGAATGACAGATTTCCCTTTAAAACGAAAAAACTCTAATGTTCAATAAATTTCAGATTGTAAAATCTGATGAAAACGGAAAAATGTACATGTCCTCGCAGTGTTGGGTAATAAATGACACAAAGATAGTTTGAATATTCGTTGAATCGGACACACGCACAAATAATGTCGGTATTTTACACTAAGTACGATTGTGATTTTGTGATTATTTTTGTAAAACTGAACTACTTTTGATAAAATCTGACATCTTCAAGATAATTTTTCCTAGCAGCCTCTATTTATGCCGCTATCTAGAATACATATACTAGGGTTGCCTGAATATACCCGGTCAGAGAATCCCCATTTCTACATCGCTATCCTCTATAAATTACTAAATGTTATTTTATTATCGTTAAATAACTAATAATAGTTTTATTAAAAATATTATTTTCATATTTCTCTGGCTTATAATTAGAAGTTTTACTGGTTTTTAAATAACAGATTACAACACTTTATATTTTCTTCAACCTTTCAGCTAGAATCCTAACGTGGATAGGACCGCGAGGTTTAAGGGTCAAAGGAAAGTTTTAATATAAGTTCAGAGGCAAAAGCAAACAATCTTTTTCAACAAAGTTTAGTTCCATATGGATTCCTGACACTAGAATAATTGTTTTCTGTCACTGTGAAGATACTTTTGTCAATTTACGTGAAAATATATTTTATGGGAGTTTTTAAAGCTTTTTACAATAAAATCGAAACAATGAGTTTAGTTTTTTTTTCTTTTTCAGAAGAATCCGAATGTCAACGCAAAATTCAGCATCAACCTTATTTATAGGATGTACATGAATGCTGCTATTCCGTCAACTAGTGATGCTTTGATATTTTTAATCCGAAGAACATTCCTTTTGAATTGTCATAATGCAAAAAAGATAGAGTATAGACGGATGGCATTGTCTTATGCTGTTTCGTATTTACATTCAACTGACTTTCGTTCATTTGTCAACGCTTATTAGAGGTTGTTTTCTTTGCTATATTTTTGCCTTTCACTAACGGATATGGTTTCATTTTCTTTGTTTCAGACTATCCATATGATGCATGGAGATAAGATGTTTATGGGACCTGACTGGAAAAGAGAAACCTTTATCAAAACTACATGTGCGAATTCGCTCTTGAGATCAACTTGTGTCAGCATGGGTGAATCTCTTGGCGGCAAGTTCAGCTCTTACTTAAACAAGGTAAGTTTTTAATCACTCTCTCGCTCTCACGTGAAGTTGGGACCCTTCAACTTATTTATTCGGATTCTCATAAAGGCAGATTCAATACAACCTTAAGTCTATTTTATAGTCGGTTTTAGGACGCCTCGAACTTTAAAGAAATAACACTGACTCTACGTGCACCCTGGGGTTATGTCTCCTGTTGCTGAATTCTGTGCTTAATATGTGTCCAGCCAACGGTACTATTTAAGATACTGTTAAATATAAATACAAAAATATTTAGTGCAACGGAGTGCAAGGGAAAGTACTTACTTTGCATAGTAAAGTCCTTACTACCAACAAAAGGTTTTAGCGTGTGAATCTTTGAATATATTTTTCCATTCAGAGTTGTTTTCCCATGGATTATAAATATCAAAATGAATTATGACACCTTGTCAAAATCAAACTTACTACAGTAGTACCGGTCAGCTAATGTAACATGCTAACCACTACTACATTAGCGTCTTAAGTTGTTTTGACGCTTGTGACGGTGTGTGTTAAAGGGGGGTAACTTCATATTTAACTCAAAATTCATTTGGGGCATTACAAACAAAAAATTATACTAATACACGTATTATTATTATTATTATTATTATTATTATTATTATTATTATTATTATTATTATTATTATTATCAACGGTAGTAGTAATAGTAGCAATTGTAATTTCAATTACTGCATGTAATACTGCATCCAGTAATAAGTTGTCATTACTCCCGGGTCCACTCCTCAGTTACACTAGTATTATCATGTATTTGTGAAAGAAATATTCCCGTGATGATCCCCGGTGTCCTTTCGTATGAGTCAAAATAGTTGTTCTCGGATTCCCTAAGTCAGAACATTTTAATACTATTGCAATGACAAAAACTCACTATAAGCTAATATCTTTATTATGCTACAGTATCATATATACAAAAATTGACTCATTATTATATAGATTGTTATTATTTTTCTGTTTTCTTTTCTTTTATTTGTTTCCTTTATATTCTCTTACTTTCTCTTTCGTCTTCCTCTTCGATTTCTTCTCATTCCCTCTGCGTTCCCCTTTGTCTTTCATATTTATCTATTTCATCTCTTTTTATCTTCAGTCCCGAATCGCTGTTTATTATATGCACACTCCAGCTGGCGGATCTGTTCAGAATTTGATTCACTGGACTCAGGTAAGTAGATGAACAATTCTTTTTGAGAAACTTATCGCAATTTCCAGTCTCATATCTAATTGTGCCAACTTCACCTATCCTATAAATTACAATAAAACCTCCAGTTAGATAATTTTCTCATCGTCAACCAAATATACGAGTACTATGTAATGTTCTATTGAATAATGACATGCATATGTTATTTAGCTTGGGACAATGTTTGGTACACATCAGCAGATCATGTTTTTTTTTATCTACAACTTTCTATTTGGATCTTATTTATGTTCTTAGTATAAAACAATTTTTAGGATATTTATTGCAATTTTAATCTCAATCGAATCTGTAGAATTAGATTCCTTTCACTTTCAAAATGTTCTTCTTTGATATTAGACTTTACTGTATATTTCAAAGCTCTAAAATCACAGAGAAGAATCATTGCTGCCATAGTCAATTTAAGAATGAGAAAATATTGTATTTTATATAGGCAGTGCATCATTATGGCGGTAATTGTTTCTTTAGGGAGGCCGTATTTTAGTAATATTTGCTCCATTTTTCCTCTTTGTATGGAGTAAAATACCTTGGAGAAATCTACAAAGTAGCGTTGCATCGAGATTCTTTACTCGAACCTTTTCTATGATTCGACGAATAATCAAGATTTGAGAAGTTGTGGAACGATTTCTACAAAACCTGCTTTGTTTGGGTTTTTTTGGGTTTTTTGCTAAGGACTTCTCGACTTCAGATCAGATGCAGTTAGGAAGGAGAACATATATCTTAGCAGTATGACAGTGAGATTTATGCCTCTGTATTTGTTAGCGATTCCGAGGTCCCCTTTTGGGGGGAACGGAAAGTTGTAGCCTTTTGTCTATTTCTCTTTAATATTTTGTCTGTATACTGCATTGCATAATTTAAGAAGCATTTCATCAAATTTCCTCATCTTCCATACCCAAGGTGCTACTCCGTAATGGCTTATGGCTTTTCTACTTTTTGTTTTTTACGACTTCATTGAGTTCGTCAATCGTAAAATCTCCTGCCTTGACATCTAGCTGGCTATCAACTATTTTTTTTTGTATTGTTTTCTATGATTTTAAGAGAACTTCCCTGGAGATTTTGGAAGTGGTCTTTATACTTATGGAGTCTATCTTTTTGGATGACTACTTTTAGCTTTGATTTCGGATTGCTTTTCCTATCACTAATTTCATTTACCGTTTCACTTGCTAATCGCAATTGTCTCTTTTACCGCATTTCTGATTTAGTTTATTTGCTCTTGGATGAATTCTATTTGTTCCTTTTTGTAGATTTTAGTTCGTTCTCTTTTAATGTTTTATATATTTGAGTTAGTTTGGTTTCTCTTATTACGTAGGGATGCTTTTTATATTATATCTCTTTTCCCTGTTTTCGTCTGCCAGGAGGCATTGTGCTTGGCTTTTAGTTTGGTTAGTATGCACTCAGCTGCTAGTTCTATGTGGGCCCTGACAATATTTTCGTATTCCTCATTTAATGTATGCCTTCCTGACGTCTCCTGAAGCATATCAAAATTATTCCTAACTGTTACCAAATGATGATCGCATATATCACTGTTGGCAAGTAAGGGCCAGTCATATCGTACAGATTTACTAGTTTTACTTTTTTTCCCTTAAAAATAGAAGTACGCCTCGCCGTTCATAGCGCTGTTTATCCACTTCTTACTTATGAATATGCAGTATAGTTATGCTTTTGTGTTATTTGGGCAGAGGTAGGTCGATAGTTTGCCCTTTTGCTTTTGAAATTTGGTGTTTAATCATACGAGTCTCTTCTCAAGAGAGAACTCGGCCAGAACTTCCCCTTTTCTGTTTGGAGTGTTGGGCAGACAGAAACTATTGTCCTTGTTTTAAATAAATATATATAAATAATGTAGATTGGTAGCAGCGTGGTGGTTGTGAGACGCGGCGGAGGAACCTAAATAGGTCAACGGCGTATATCACAAGATGCTGGGCGGAGGAGCCCAGAATGGGCCAACGGCTAGGATCAACCAGTTCAGTCAGGTAACTACTGCTCCTCATCTTTAAGAGCGGCGCCTATTGATGAGTTAACTCCACAGCTACCGATAGATATCGATGACCTCGACCCAACCTAAACTATTCATGACAGTACACAAAGCCAATGAGAAAGAATCATACAGCATCGTGCTCCCTGCTATCACCAAAAGTACGCGCTCTGCTGAGGCTCGAGCTCCGGCCCAGTGTCCGATAAATTACATGCGGAGCTCCAAATACATCACACACTCAAACCACATCACTCTCAACACAGACAAACAAGGCAAACACTCTAATGAAGACATAAACCTAACCACAATATCTAATAAGACGGACATAGAACCCAAAACCAATACAGACCTACTTAGATGTAAAAGAAACACTTAAGATAGCAACATTTAACGTTAGAACACTAAAAACGATAGGCCAACTCCCAGAACTTACAGCGTCCGCAGCTGAAAAAAAATATAGATATCATATGTGTGCAAGAACACAGATTTGACCATGGTGATGTAGAACTAAAATACCATGAATGTGGAAATGGCTGGACATTTGTGTCAGCATCTGCATGGAAAAACTCCATCAATGCCGCTATAGGAGGTGTAGGAATGCTTCTCAGCCCTCGAGCACTAAAATCACTTAACAGCATAGAAAAAATCCAACCGAGAATCATGTGTACTACGTTTAATGGCAATCCTTGCATGACTATAGTCTCATGCTACAGCCCCACAAATGTCAGCAACGAAACAGACATTGAAATGTTTTACAGCGGGCTATCCTCCCTATGCAGACATACCCCCAAACATAACGTACTGATCGTCGGTGGAGACCTGAATGCACACATAGGAAGAAACGAAAACAATAGATTCAGCTTACACAATACCCCAAACAGGAACGGTGATCTCCTAGCTGAGTTCTCTGTTGAGAACAGGCTTGTTTGTCTAAACACCAAATTCCGAAAACGGAAGGGCAAACTTTGGACACACACATACCCAAATAACACAAAAGCACAACTAGATTACATCCTAATAAACAAAAAGTGGATAAATAGTGCAATTAACTGTGAAGCGTATTCCTCTTTTTGAAGGAGTATCCTCAGATCACAGAATAGTCACAGCAAAATTACGACTAAGCCTACGTAGGAATAAAAAGCAAACTAGTAAATCCGTACGATACAACTGGGCGACACTTGCCAACAGCGATATATGCAATCGCTACGCTGTTGCAGTTAGAAATAAATTCGATATCCTCCAGGAGATATCCGAAAGCTCCACACCAAACGAGGAATACGAAAACTTCGTCAATGCTCACCAAGAAGCAGCAGCCGAGTGCGTACCAACTAAACCAAGAGCCAGACACTATGTTCCATGGGAGACAGAAACAGTTAGAGAAAAGAGAAACGATATAAAAGAAGCAGTACAACGTAATAAAATAAACCCAACTAATGCCAATCTACACAACCTTAGAAAAGCCCAGATAGAACTAGCCAAAACATACAAAAAAGAACAAATAGAATACATACAAACACAAATAAATAATATAAGACAATCGGTGGAGGACAGACCGTCACGATTAGCATGGCAAACTGTTAATGAAGTCAGCAGTAGGAAAAGTACCTCTAAATCGAAGTTAAAGGCAACCAGCCAAAAAGATAGACTCCAGAAATGGAAAGACCACTTCCAGAAACTTCTGGGGAACCCACCTAAAATAGTAGAAGATAATACCCAAAAGATTGTCGATAAACAACTAGATATCAAACTGGGGGACTTCACGATAGATGAAATCAACCAAGTTTTAAAGAAGCTAAAAGGTAGAAAAGCGGCAGGACTTGACGGAATACCCCCGGAGGTATGGAAGATAGGAAAGTTCAGTGACATACTGCTTGGGCTATGCAATGCAGTGTATAGACAAAATAGAATAGATAGATGGACAAAAGGCTGCATCCTCCCATTCCTAAAAAAGGAGATCTCGGAATCGCTAAGAACTACAGAGGCATAACTCTTACTGCTATTGCAGCTAAGATATATAATGCCCTTCTCCTTAATCGCATCCGACCTGAAATAGAAAAAATCCTTAGGAGAAACCAAAATGGTTTCCGCAAAAATCGATCCACAACCTCTCAGATCCTGACTATAAGACGGATCATAGAAGGAGTACGAGCAAAGAATCTAGAGGCAACGCTACTATTCGTAGATTTCTCCAAGGCATTTGATTTCATACACAGAGGGAAAATGGAACAAATACTACTAGCATATGGCCTCCCCAAAGAAACAGTTGCAGCTATAATGATGCTATACAGGGACACTAGAGCAATGGTACGCTCACCTGATGGCGACACAGATTTCTTTGACATCGCTGCTGGAGTCCTACAAGGAGATACATTGGCACCATATATATTCATAATATGCCTAGACTACGTACTCAAAACATCATTAGATACCATAAAAGAAAAGGTTTCACACTGAAAAAGGCAAGGAGCAGGCGTTATCCCGCACAAACAGTCACAGATGCAGACTATGCTGACGACCTTGCACTCCTTGCAGATACACCGACACAAGCTGAGTCACTGTTACACAGCTTGGAGAAGGCGGCAGAAAATATCGGCCTCTATGTGAACTCCAGTAAAACAGAGTTCATGAGTTTCAAAAAGAAAGGAAACATCTCAACACTCAACGGCATGCCTCTCAAGCCCGTAGAACAATTCACGTACCTAGGTAGTAATATCTCATCCACAGAGAGAGATGTTAACACACGAATAGCAAAGGCATGGTTGGCCACAAACAAATTGTCAGTCATATGGAGGTCTGATCTCCCTGACAAGCTGAAGCGACAGTTCTTCCAGGCTGTGGTTATATCGGTGCTGCTATATGGCTGCACCACTTGGACCCTAACGAAGCGTCTTGAAAATAAGCTAGATGGAAGCTGCACAAGAATGCTGCGTGCAGTCTTGAACAAATCGTGGAAGCAGCACCCCACGAAGAGACAGCTGTACGGTCACCTGCCCCCCCTCTCTCAAACTATCCGAGTGAGACGGACAAGGCATGCAGGACACTGCTGGAGAAGCAAGGACGAGCTCATAAGCGACGTTCTCCTGTGGAAGCCAACACATGGACATGCAAGTGTGGGGCGCCCAGCAAGGACCTACATTGACCAGCTATGCGAGGATGCTATATGCTCAGCAGAGGACCTCCCAGGTGCAATGAGTGATAGGGAGGGTTGGCGAGAGATTGTCATGGATATCCGTGCTGCAAGCGCGACATGATGATGATGATATAAATAATACATGTAGTGGTTGGATTGTCTCTATACTGTTTAACAGTTTTAAAGTACATTAACTGAGAAGGGTCCCTATACCTCGTATGGCGGCATTGACGAAGTTCTTCCATGCAGATGTCGAAACAAAAGTCCATTCATTACCGGTTTCATGGTATTTTAGTTATAAATCACAATGGTAAAATCTATGTTTTTGTACGCATATGATATCTATATTTTTATGCCGTTAGCTCAGGTAATTGATTTATGCGGACATGTTTTTGTTTTATTTTATTTTATTCTAAACTGTTGAGATTAAATGAATTCCCTCTTAGCTTTTTCGACATCTGGCGCACATGGGAAGGGAGAGAACAATTTGTTTCTTAAAATGATTACCAATAGAGTGGGTAAACCCTTTGAGACGAACATTCTTTACAGCAAAAAGTACACTTAGAAAGTGAAAGACAGATCCCACTTTACAAAAGTGTTGACGGGGCCGTTTAGTGCATAACTTTCTGGAAATTTCAATGCAGTTATCTACCTTTAATAAGTATCTATGATACTAAACTGCATTGTTGTCATTACTCCCGGGTCTGATCTGATCTGAAGTAGTAGTACTTATTTTGTTTGTTTAATATATAACATCCTTTCCACCTCATAGCTTTGATTACACTTTTAATTTCAGGTTTTTCAATTAATACTATTTTTTTTATAAAAATAGGCGCTGCAGGAATATTTAAATTCGACTTCTTCCATGTTTGTGGAATTATAAAAAAATGGCAAAATAAAAAACTGCAAAAAAGTTACACTGGAAAATACATTACCTAATACTAATTATTATTAATAAAAATGGATGCAAATCACACTAAAATTGCAGTTCCATAGTCGTCACATCAACAGTGCTCGATAGAGGTACATGTACAGCATATATAACTTAAAAAAGCATAAACAGATGTACCACTACTAGCATTTTCAAGTTTGCACAATCATCAGGTGATATGAGTACGTATTCTTTATACTTCTGTGCATGAAGAACAATATATATAAATTTTTAAAGTACATATAAATCAATACAAATATCAAAATCAATTTGGCCTAATGTGTGTATATTGTTCCAAAATCATGAAAACATTTGCATATAGATTTGATACGTTAACTATAACAACCATTATGGGAGAGATCTAGTTATGAACATCTATAAAGATGAACACACGAATAAATATGTCTATTAAAACAACATTGAAATATACTAATGTACAATATAAATAGTAATCATTTAAGAAATCTTATTTCTATAAAATAGATAAATAAAATATGTTTGTAATTTTATTTAATTAAAATTTCACTTTTAAGATTCAACTTATATTTTTCTGGCTAGTTCACTTCAGTTACAGAAACAATGTAGACATTATTTTTAAATTCTCATAATTAATAATTAATAATTATTACTAAAATTATCATTATTTTTGTGTATATCTATGTAATCAAAACAGTGAGAGAAAATATGATAGTATATGAGAACGACATATTTATAGTTAAAATGATTTAAGAATAAAGCAATATTCAGAACAATATGCAATGATAATTTTGAGGAGTTTGCATTCACACTGAATACTATATGTCTGTCTGTCTGTCTGTCTGTCTCTCTCTCTCTCTCTCTCTTTCTCTCTCTCTCTTTCACTCTCTCTCTCTACCTCTCTCTCTCTATATATATATATATATATTATATATGTGTGTGTGTGTGTGTGTGTGTGTGTGGTATCTGCATACACTACTCATCAGTGCGGCTAGACTGGCAGACTGCATCAGACCGGGATCGAAACTCGACCAATTTGTCGTCAGTTAGAGACCTTACCCGAGCCATCTATATAACTCAACTTAAGAAAATAAATGTTTATTGATATAGACATATAAGGCTGCTAGGAGCGCTCTATCTATTAAGGAGAGCTATATATATATATATATATATATATATATATATATATATATATATATATATATATATATATATTGTGTGTGTGTGTGTGTGTGTGAAAATAAAATGGAAATTAATCCGACAGTATGAATAAGATATAATGAAAAAACAAACGATGTTTACAACTGAAATAGGCTCATCAGAAGAGAAAGTGTACAAACCGTTTCGGGGCCAATTCTCTTGACGGTTTTCAAAAAGCAACACTCGGCCCATCCTCAACTAATATGAGGACCTATAATTTTACACCAGACTTTTTTGAGTCTTATTTCATTACTATAATGCTTCTGATTATTTTCAAAATTGAAAATGAGATTCATTTTATTTTTAAATAGAATTCATTTTATTTTTAAATAAAATTCATATTATTTTTAATGCAGACAGCACAATTTTATTTTTTTTGATTAATTCCAACGTTTAACTAGCAGCGTTCTGTTTTTACTAACGGTCTTTTTCCCGTCTTGTTTTTTGTTGATGACCGACCCACGTGCGGTTGATACATTATAACGCAATAGGGTCCTCATATTAGTTGAGGATGGGCCGAGTGTTGCTTTTTGAAAACCGTCAAGAGAATTGGCCCCGAAACGGTTTGCACACTTTCTCTTCTGATGAGCCTATTTCAGTTGTAAACATCGTTTGTTTTTTCATTATATCTTATTCATATATATATATATATATAATATATTATATATAATATATATACATATATACATAATATATATATATATATATATATATATATCCTTATTAGATTATTGACCTGATGAGCTATCAATGAGCTATTAATAGGTTTATCTGACTCATTAGGATTAACTTTACTATTTGTTCAACTTAGGTAACGAGCACTTTTTACAATTTAACTAGACGAGCCTAGCGGTTTATATATAGATACTTTTTATATACATTTTTCTTTCTTTCTTTTTTTTTTTTTTTGCCAAATGATATAGTGTTCATCGATTATTTTCGCTTGGTGCGACCCTCTTTGTCTTTTCTTTTTTTCATTTTTCCCCAAATGAAGTTTAGTATTGAATTTTTACTAAAAAATTATTTGCCGGGGCTTTTTTCTTACCGCAAAGGTTTACTAAGAGGATTGGAATATTATATATATATATATATATATATATATATATATATGATAGTACGCAAACAGTTTGTTTTGATATGGCTACGCCGACAATTTTTGGGAGAATATGTGCTTAATTGAAGTTATTCTCTGAATGTACATTTCGGCCTATTGTGCCTCAGCAGCAGAGTTATAGACTCGAAGCCGCTTTGTGTGTGATTCGAACCCTAAATGCCTGGTTGACAGTCGGAGATTCTAACCGTTACACTAGCAGGTCTCACCAGATTTCTCGCTTTGTTTATAAACTCATATATCCTACATTTTTGGAGGCTTGCTACACGACAGTATGATAGTACGCAAACAGTTTGTTTTGATATCAGCCAGGCAGTTAGGGTTCGAATCACACACAAAGCGGCTTCGAGGCTATAACTCTGCTGATGAAGCATAATAGGCCGAAATGTAAATTCAGAGAATGACTTTTTCTCGATTTATTTACGCTTCACATTTAAACAGATATATTCGCCTAATTCATTGATTATCAACTAATTTTCAAATTAGGTATGACTTCAATTAAACACATATTCTCAATATATATATATATATATATATATATATATATATATATATATATATAATATATATATAGCGCGAATGCCCACATTGGTGAATAATGTAACAACTTTCGTTCTTTTTTGCAGAATTAAGTTTTTTTTGGGTTTTTTGTTTTGTTTTTTTGTGAACTGATTTGACATTCTTCTCCTACCCAAACAACCACGGGGTGAATGAGCTCTGATGATGATTTTTGTAAAATCGAAATATTGATCAGTATCAGCTATGATTATATTATAAATTGTTTTCTCATTAACAGCATTGTGTGATGTTTTCATTCCACCTTTTCACACACACACACACACACACACACACACACACACATATATATATATATATATATATATATATATATATATATATATATATATAAACCCTAATTATGCCTGTATGTACGTATGTAACAGTAATACAGAAAACACTATAACATATCAAGTTGCTTATCGTAACAATGTACTTAAAATACTCTAACATAGGTGAATGAAGCTATTTCCAATCTCATTTGCCACTGAATGATAATTTTTATGAGATCTTCATTAGCGCTGAACGTCATTTGTAATAATCTTTAATATAACGGAGATAAATATGAAGTTCTAATTAGAATCCATAATTTCTTCAGTATCATCATAAACTGCTGTTATAATGAGAACCCAACGGTTTCACAGGTCGTCCAGTAAATACTAAACGTTATTTCAAAAGGTATTTTAATATGTAAACGATGAATGAATGGATATTGACTCAATTGTAGTAGTAGTAGTAGTAGTAGTAGTAGTAGTAGTAGTAGTAGTTGTTGTTGTTGTTGTTTTCATTGCAATGTAAAACCTTCTTCCGGATTCGTAGAAACTTACTGGATAACCAATTCCACACAAATTTTGCCAACTTTTTAGAAAGAGGATGGCTGCCCGATTTGATCAAAACTGCAAAAGCCACATGTCAGATAGACAAAGGGAAATAACCAATAACGAAAATAGAGTTGCATGGCCGTCTTTATTGATGACTTATTACATATTCACTGGGCATCAATGTTGAAGTGTTGCATGTTACACTTAGCTTTCTTCTAAGCTGAGAAAACTCAACTATAGCTATATAAACCCACGGACGCTGACTTGCCATTTCTCTCACCCTGCATCTAACCGCTAACTGCCTAACTGACCCAACTAACTCTCCGAATATATGAATTTCAAAACGAATATCTAGACTTCCGCTAAAGGAGGGATTTTCCCAATTCGTCTAAATTTTTCCAAATTCTGCTAATGATATTTTTCAAAATAGATTCTTATCATTTAACCTATGACCTTACTGGTGCCACCATCTTTGACATTTAAAAAATGATAATCCTTTTATTCTATTTTTTTTACCTTGTTGAATTCTCAAATGTTTCGCTACCACTTATTACTACTATACATGTAGTATGTACATATATCCCTGCACATGTATGTGTGCTATACGTATAAATTATTCATATAGATATGCTGTTACAAACATGCATTTTCATTATTGTATATCTAGGGATAGAAGAGCTTATAGTGTCATACCAAATGGACAAAACACGTTTTTTTAGAATACTAGAATTCTCCTTAGTGTTATAAATGTTCTCAGTAATGCTGACGTTTTGATAGTTCTGATTCTTATATTTAAAATTTTGGGTGAAATTTTTTTGATCTATCAAAGCAATTACAGCTTTGTTAAAACTTTGCACAACATATCAAATTTTCAGTTTTGAATTTTAAACTTAATATAAAAAAGTCATGCCATACCCTCTTATTGTATTGAAACGTATTTTTATTACAGATCATGCAAAGCAAAGAAGCCAAAAAATTTGATTACGGTAACAAAATGGAAAACCTTGCTAAATATGGAACGGTAAGTTTGAAGAAACAGATTCTTTTCATAGTGTTTAATACCATAAAGTTTCAGAAGTGTTTCCGACTTTATATTCATTTCACTTGCTAGATATAACATACATTAGTATTTAGATCAGACACATTGAATACGACTAGATTCTGCGGTTGACTACACGAGACATTGTAATCAATATTTAATAATCTTTGACAAATAGTGACGGTGATAAATTTGCTATCTGAGTCAGAAATTACAAATAATAGTTTGCAGGTAAAGGGTTTTTTTTGTGGGGGAGTTTGTGGGTTATACTTATCTTTATTTTTACATGAAATAATACCAAACCTTAATTTTGAGTAGTTTTTCTTTCTCTTAATTTTTGTTGCATTTTTATCAACCATCAGTTTTCGACAACGATAAAAGATATCCATTAAGTTCCTGGATAAACTAAAGTAGAGCTTATCCTTTTTTATTTATTATTTCATATCTGAATTATTTTCTCCTTGTGGACGCACCAAGTGAGTTCGATAAAAAGTATTTAAAATCAAGATGAAAGAAAATGCTTTTCAAAATTATTGACTGTCTATGTTTTGTTTGAATGAGTAAACGAATGAATAAATAACATGTTACTAGTATTATGAATGTTAGAAGATTAAAACTAAAAGAAAACGCAAATATGTCACAGAGAGACAGAAATAACGTTAACCTTATGTGCCATACTATGCAACACGCAGTAAATAGTAAATATGGTGTTGAAAGAACTCGGGAAAAGAGTAAAGGGTGAGTTTAAAATTGTATATTTGTGTTTCTGACAACTAATGGCTTTCATAGGGCAGATTGTTTGTTTAATCAGATTTCCTTGAGCACAAAAGACATAACCAAGAGCCTTATTGATTTTTTATCATTGTTGTAGACTGATAGCCTGATTGAACTGTTATTTAAAAGAAATCAAATACAATTTAAAGTAAAAGAAAATACTTGTCAAATGAATGATTGAAGAAGACATACAATTTAAAATATTTTTTTATTATACTCAGATTTTGTCTTCATATCTGTTTACTTGCCAATTCAATTACAACCCAATCAAATTAATCTGCTTTCGACATGATTCAGGAAATTTAATTTCAGTAATAAGATATTCGTGTTTGCAATCAATAAATCGCTATTAAGATTGTCTTTCTTTAATCAAACTATTGTCATTCTTTTTCTACTTTAGGTGAAGCTCCGAAAATTGACTTTAAAAATGCAACCGTTCCTATCGGAGTTTTCTATGGTAGTAACGATATCATAGCTGATTCGAAGTAAGATGCAATTTTGATACTTTGATAAGAATTATTGGATAGTCATTCTCGCTTTTTTGTAAAATTATTATTTGCATTTCTTCGGATGTCAGCTTTAACCAATAACATTATTTTGTTTATTTCTATTTAAGAAATACGAAAGAAAATTGACATCGATATAACGAAAAAATATGTATAGGCATCAAATTCATGAATATTTCGTATTTTTCATATCTATGGTCCCTAAGAAATAGCAAAGATTTCATTTTTAATATAAGTAAAGTTAAGTTAGCATACAAAAGTCAACTGACTGAAGAGAGAATGAATTTAAAAGTTGATTCGGAACTATACAAATCTGGAGCATTTAATTTGAAGAAATATTTTAATATTTACAATCTTGTCACTTTATTAGACGAATATTACTTAAAAACTGTTTTCCACAATAAAAATGGTTTTCATAGAAACAGATAAATTTCAGATAATCAAGATTCGATTTTAATCCATTTTTTGTCCTAACCGATGTCTTTCGGAAGAGAACCATGATAGGGCCATTCGATTCTTGAAGTTGTAACGATTAGCTTCTATGCCATTTCAGACCTCAAAGTGATCTAGTCAGTTAATGACTGTCTGTCACAAAGTCATAAGTATATTTCTGCAAGTGTAATAAAGGATTCAAAGCAAATTCATCAAAAAGCTGCTGAATGAGACATTGACTTCATTAGGATTGGAAAGTATATAATGTTTAAAAAATTAATTAGTTTTTTTTAAATGGCACATCAACCCTTGTGGGCTATTTAATGTCAATTCTAGCTTCTTTCGTATGTATGATTGTAAGCTAATTTGTAAGAAAACATTTTCGTTGTGTCTAGTCTATAAATTTCAAGTATCCAATAGCTAGTAGTTGACCATCAGCCATCACCTTTTAGCACCTGTAAGATTAAAAGGATTGGGTGTTTGTTTACCATAAGAGTAATTTAAGAATGCGGATGTAAGTGTTGAACTTGACATGACGAGCTGGTCGGTTTTCGCCTCTCTGATCAACCCTTTAGCCCAAACATGTCACGTGACCACTTAGCACCTGGGCCATGGGCCCATCAGCTACAACGATGCCGTCCTCAGCTCAGGTGGTCCCATTGGAGCTGGTCACCGTCTGCAGAGGTACATTTGGCGTATTCTACAGCCTCAGTCAACAGGAAAAATGTTAAAAAAAGATGCGACTGTCTATTTGACAAAGTTTATACAATATCAACCTTATTAATTATCAACCAAACACAATAGTGTCGACTTGAGGCAATGTCACATTATACACCAATAGATCACAAAACGTAACTAGTCGTACAGATTTAAATTTCCAAACGTCAAAAAGAAAAAAAATACTTGAACATTACTAATTAGGCTATATGTAGTTCTTCAAACTGGATATGTAAAATAATTACATAGCATTATTGTTTAGTTAAGATTAACAATCTGACTAAAACTATTTAAATTCAGAATTTTTTAATTTAAAAATATAAAATTGCAGAGGAGTACCGACCTCCAAAAAAAAGTGTGTGTCCTTGGTATTACACTAAACTGTATTTGATGACGAGGCGTCTGGAGAATAGGCTAGATAGAAGCTGCAAGAGAATATTGCGTGCGATATTGAACAAATCGTGGAAACTGCACCCACAAGGAAGCAGCTATACGACCACATGTCCCCTGTCACACAAACCGTCCGAGTGACACACTGGCACTTCTGGAGGGTAAGATGAACTCATAAGTGACGTCCTACTTGGAAATCACCACATGGCATGCTAGGTGGGTCGTCAAAGCAAGGACATACATAGACCAGCTCTCTGAAGATACTGATGCTGCGCGGAGGACCTGACAGGGATAATGAGTGATAGGGATGGTTGGTGAGAGGTTGTCATGGATATCCGTGCCGCCGTGCGACATGATGATGGTGGTGTAGTGGTTTTTAGTTCTGCAATTTTTAATCGTTCAGTGTAAAGTTTAAATGGCAATAAAAGATTGTAAAATGATATTTAAAAAGATTAAATAAATGTCTTTTATCATTCATCGTTAGTCTCGCTGTGATCGAGTCTTGACTTATTACCGTACTTCAATAGTCTAAACTGTTTTTTTTATTTACAGATGTAACACACCTGTTGAATGAACTGCCTAATGTGGTTGCCAAAGGTTCACATTCAGGGTTACAGTCATTTGGACTTCCTTATGCCACCAATGCAGAAGAAACCCTTTTAAATCCATTATTATTCAGATGAAATATTAATTAAATTTCATCTGTTTTCATACATTTTTTTGCTTGTCTTTACCATATTTTTCTTAAAATCTTTCTAGCTGTAATTTCTTCTTAAGGTGTCACTTGGTATTTTAAACACCAGTTTTCAATAATATTTTTTTCAAATTTTATCTATTTCATGTTATTTCCTTTAGTCTGTTCTTTTATTTCATTTATCTTGTTTAACAAAAAAAAAACTAAATGTTGTCGTTAGTATATCGGTTCAAAAGTGGATCAACAATATAAGAGTGAGTATTAAATCGAAAACAACACTAAGTCCTTATAACGCATTAGGGGCATCCGTATATATTCTAACGCTGAATAATCGGTAAGAAAAGAAAATACATTAACAAATGTACATAAGAATGTTTACTTAACATACAATGTAAAAACAGTTACGTACATTGTTAAAATGTATTTTCTTTTCTTAACCGATTATTCAGGCGTTAGAATATATACGGATGCCCTAAATGCGTTATAAGGACTTAAGTGGTTGTTTTCGATTTAATACTCACTTCTTATATTGTTGATCCACTTTGAACCGATAACTAACGACAACATTAGTTTTTTTTGTTTACAAGATAAAATGAAATAAAAGAACAGACTAACAGAAAATAACATGAAATAGATAAAATTTGAAAAAAATATTTATTGAAACAACTGGTGTTTAAAATATACAAAGTGACACCTTAAAGAAAGAAATTAACAGCTAGAACGATTTTAAAAAAAAATATGGTAAAGACGCAAGCAAAAAATGTATGAAACAGATGAATTTAATATATTTCATCATGAATAAATAATGGATTTAAAAAGGGTTTCTTCTGCATTTGGTGGCATAAGGAAAGTCCAAATGACTGTAACCCTGAATGTGAACCTTTGCAGCCCGAACATTAGGCCAGTCATTCAACAGGTTGTTACATCCTGTAATAAAAAAAAACAGTTTAGACTATTGAAGTACGGTAATGAAGTCAAGAACCTCCGATCAACAGCGAGGACTAACAGTGAATGATAAAAGACCATTATTTATCTTTTAAATGTTTTTTTTTTTTTTCTATTTTAAATCTTATGCCATTTAAACATTTACACTGAACGATTAAAAAATTGGCAGAACTAAAAACACTAACACCAACCATATCATGTCGCACGGCGGACGGATATCCATGACAACCTCTCACCAAACCATCCTATCACTCATTATCCCTGTCAGGTCCTCCGGCGCAGCATCCAGTAATCTTCAGAGAGCTGGTCTAATTGTAATGTCCTTGCTTGACGACCCACAACTAGCATGCCATGTGGTGATTTCCACAGTAGGACGTCACTTATGAGTTCATCTTTACCCCTCCAGAAGTGCCCAGTGTGTCACTCGACGGTTTGTGTGACAGGGGACATGTGGTCGTATACGCTGCTTCCTTGTGGGGGGCAGTTTCGCACGATTGTTCAATATCGCACGCCAATATTCTCTGGCAGCTGTTCTATCTAGCCTATTCTCCAGACGCTCGTCATAAATACAGTTTAGTGATAACAAGGACACACACTTTTTTTTGGAGGTCGTACTCCATCTGCAATTTTATTGAATATTTTTTAAATTAAAAATTATGAAATTTAAAATAGTTTTTAGTTCCAGATGTAATCTTAACTAAACCAATAATGCTATGTAATTATTTTAACATATCCAAGTTTGAAGAAACTCATATACGCCTAATTAGTAATGTCAAGTATTTTTTCTTTGACGTTTGGAAATTTAAAATCTGTACGACTAAGTTACGTTTGTGTCTATTTGGGTGTATAATTGACATTGCCTCAAGTCGAACACTAATTGTGTTTGGTTGATAATTAATAAGGTTGAATATTGTAAAAACTTTTGTCAAATAAGACAGTCGCATCTTTTTTTAACATTTTTCCTGTTGAACTGAGCTGTAAAGAAATACGCCAAAATGTACCTCGTGCAAGACGGTGACCAGCTCCAATGGGACCACCTGAGCCTGAGGACGGCATCGTTGTAGCTGATGGGCCCATGGCCCAGGTGCTAAGTGGTCACGTGACCTCTTGGGGCTAAAGGTTGATCAGAGAGGCGAAAACCGACAGCTCGTCATGTCAAGTTCAAACACTTAACAAATCCGGCATTCTTAAATTCTCTTATGGTAACAAACACCCAATCCTTTTAATTTTACAGGTGCTAAAAGGTAGGCTGATGGTCAACTAACTAGCCTATTGATATACTTGATTATAAGACTAGACACAACGAAAATGTTTTCTTACAAATTAAGCTTACAAATCATACAATACGAAAGAAGCTAGAATGACATTAAATAGCCCACAAGGGTTGATGTGCCTTTAAAAAAAAACTAATTAATTTTTAAAACATTATATACTTTCCAAACCTAATGAAGTCAATGTCTCATCAGGCCAGCTTTTTGATGAATTTTGCTTTGGAATCCTTTATTACACTTGCAGAAATATACTAATGACTTTGTGACAGACCAGTCAATTAAGCTGACTAGATCACTTTGAGGTCTGAAATGGCAATAGAAGCTAATCGTTAACCGACTTCAAGATCGAATGCCCTAATCAATTGGTTTCTCTTCCGAAAGACATCGGTTAGGACAAAAATGGAATTAAAATCGAATCTTGATTATCTGAAATTTATCTGTTTCTATGAAACTCATTTTTATTGTGAAAACAGTTTTTAAGTAATATTCGCTCTAAAATAAGTGACAAGATTGTAAATATTAAAAATATTTCTCAAATTTAAATGCTCCAGATTTGTATAGTTCCGAATCAACTTTAAATCATTCTCTCTCAGTCGTTGACTTTTGTATGCAAACTTAACTTTAGCTTATTTAAAAAATGAATCTTTGCTATTTCTAGGGGGACATAAGATATGAAAAACTACGAAAATATTCATGAATTTGAGCCTATACATAATTTTTGTATATCGATGTCAATTTTCTTTCGTATTCTTAATAGAAAAAAACAAATAATGTTATTGGGTTAAAGCTGACAATCCGAAGAATGCAAATAATAATTTTACAAAAAGCGAGATGACCTATCCATAATTCTTATCAAGTATCAAATTCATCTTACCTTCGAATCAGCTATGTTCGTTACATACCATAGAAAAAACTCCGATACGGAACGGTTGCATTTTTAAAGTCAATTTTCGGAGGCCTTCACCTAAAGTAGAAAAAGAATGACAATAGTTTGATTAAAGAAAGACAATCTTAATAGCGATTATTGATTGCAAACACGAATATCTTAATTACTGAAATTAAATTCCGGAATCATGTCGAAAGGGCAGATTAATTTGATTGGGTGATATGAATGGCAGTAAACAGATATGAAGACAAAAATCTGAGTAATAATAAAAAAATATTTAAATTGTATGTCTTCTTCAATCATTCATTTGCAAGTATTTTCTTTTACTTTAAATTGTATTTGATTCTTTTAAATAACAAAGTTCAATCAGCTATCAGCTAACAACAATGATAAAAAATCATAAGGCTCTTGGTTATGTCTTTTGTGCCTCAAGGAAAATCTGATTAAAACAAAACAATCTGCCTATGAAAGCCATTAGTTGTCAGAACACAATATACAATTTTAAACTCACCCTTTACTCTTTTCCGAGTTCTTTCAACCCATATTTACTATTTACTGCGTGTTGCATAAGATGGGCACATAAGGTTAGTTATTCTGTCTCTCTGTGACATATTTTGCTTTCTTAGTTTTAAATTCTTCTACATTCATAAATACTAGTAAACATGTTATTTATTCCATTCGTTTACTCATCCAAACAAAACATAGACAGTCAATAATTTTGAAAGCCATTTTCTTCATCTTGAATTTTAAATACTTTTTTATCGAAACTCACTTGGTGCGCCACAAGGAGAAAATAATTCAGATATGAAAATAATAATAAAAAAAGGATAAGCTCTACTTTAGTTTAATCAGGAACTTAATGGATTATCTTTTAATCGTTGTCGAAACTGATGGTGATAATGCAAACAAAAATAAGAAAAAAAGAAAAACTACTCAAAATTAAGGTTTGGTATATTTCAATGGTAAAATAAAGATAAGTATAACCCACAAACTCCCCCACAAAAAAACCCTTTAACCTGCAAACTATATATTTGTAATTTCTGACTGATCAGAATAGCAAATTTATCAACCGTCAACTATTTGTCAAGAGATTATTAAATATTGATTACATGTCTCGTGTAGTCAAACCGCAGAATCTATGTCCGTATCAATGTGTCTGATCTAAATACTAATGTATGTTATATCTAGCAAGTGAAATGAATATAAAGTCGGAAACTTCTGAAACTTATGCGGTTATTAAAACACCTATGAAAGGAGAAAAAGGGGGGGAGGGGAAAATCTGTTTCTCAAACTTACCGTTCAATATTTAGCAAGGTTTCCGATTTTGTTACCCGTAATCAAAATTTTTTTGATTCTTTGGGCTTTGCCATGATCTGTTAATAAAATACGTTTCAATACAATAGAGGGTATGGCATGACTTTTTTATATAAGTTAAAATTCAAAACTGAAAATTTGATATGTTGTGCAAAGTTTTAACAAAGCTGTAATTGCTTTGAAGATCAAAAAATTTCAACCACAAAATTTTAAATATAGAAATCAGAACTATCAAACGTCAGCATTAATGAGACATTTATAACACTAAGAGAATTCTAGTATTCTAAAAAAAACGTTGTTTGTCCATTTGGTAATCGACACCTATAAGCTCTTCTATCCCTAGTATAATAATGAAATGCATGTTTGTAACAGCATATCTATATGAATAATTTATACGTATAGCACACATACATGTGGCAGGGGATATATGTCATGACTACAGTAATGAGTAGTATATAATGGTAGCGAAACATTTGAGAATTCAACAAGGGTAAAAAAATAGAATAAAAGGAATTATCATTTTTTAAAATGTCAAAGATGGTGGGCACCAGTAGGCATAGGTTAAATGATAAGAATGCTATTTTGAAAAATATCATTAGCGAAGAATTTGGAAAATTTAGCGAATTGGAAAAATCCCTCCTTTAGCGGAAGCTCTAGATATTCGTTTTGGAATTCATATATTCGAGAGTTAGTTTGGGTCAGTAGGCAGTTAGCGGTTTAGATGCAGGGTGAGGGGGGGAGAAATGGCAAGTCAGCGTCCGTGGGTTTATATAGGCTATAGTTGAGTTTTCTCAGCTTAGAAGAAAGCTAAGTGTAACATGCAACACTTCAACATTGAATGCCGGCAGTGAATATGTAAAAGTCTCAATGAAAAGAGGCCATGCAAACTCTATTTTCGTTATTGGTTATTTCCCTTTGTCTATCTGACATGTGGCTTTTTGCAGTTTTGATCAAATCGGGCAGCCATCCTCTTTCTAAAAAGTTGGCAAAAATTGTGTGGAATTGGTTATCCAGTAAGTTTCATGGGAAAATCGGAGAGGTTTACATTGCAATGAAAACAAACAACAACAACAATACTACTACTACTACTACTAACTACACTACTACTACTAACTACTACAATGTGTAGTCAATATCCATTCAAATTCATCGTTTACATATAAAATACCTTTTGAAATAACTTTAGTAATTTACTGGACGACTGGTGAAACCCGTTGGGTTTCATTATAAAGCATTTATGAATGAATACTGAAGAAATTATGGATTCTAATTAGAACTTCATATTTATCTCCGTTAATGATTAAAGATTATTACAAAATGAAAAGTTCAAGCGCTAATGAAGATCTCATAAAAAATTATCATTCAGTGGCAAATGAGATTGGAAATAGCTTCATTCATCGCC
>CM042153.1:49509491-49514491 GCA_023376005.1 Doryteuthis pealeii
AAAAAAGAAAGAGATACAGTCATTTGCTTTATATCAACCGACTTTTTAGCTTTAAAATCCCCTGTTTGTAGTAATAAATTTTCTTATCTAGTGTTGACTTTACCCCACCACTGACTTTACTCTGATCTAAGTCGCTTGTACGACTCTAAAAACAATTGTTATTTTTATATCCAAAATGTTTTTTTCAACTATCTAATGAGATATCGCCAGTCACTCCATAACACCACTATGGTGTTATAGTAATCTCTTTGTACTATTTTACTGCATTGGTCTAATATATTTCCCTTTCATATAATTGGTCATTATGGAGTTATATTGTGCTGCAATAATTTGGGATTCAGTTTCTTGTGTATGTTTCCCTTTTTTGCCATTTCTCGTGTGAAATACATCCAGTTATTCACTTAAAGTATCCATTAGTTGTTTTTCGTCCCATTTCTGTTTTCTAATTTTAGTTGTTTTTCTGTTTGTCTATAGCAGCAATATGTGTTATCGCTGCTATAATTAGTCTTTCTTTTGCTCTTTTTTATATTCCTAGGTGGAATTTACGTAATCCTCAATTCTGGCAAGACTTTTTTTTTTCTTGACAAATATCTCTGTTTCTCTTTTCCATTTTCACCACTAGCATGACACACTGTTCGACCCTAATTCCGTTCTTATATACTGGCTATATATATCACCGTCTGTACAAGGGATTCTAGTTCGTTTTCCTTTTTGGCAAAAATTGATATCATCCATGTACATTTTCCTAAATTTGTAGCCTTCTATACATTTCATCAGTTGGTGAGAGGGAGTATACAGAAAGATGGCTCTTTGGATTTTCCCTTCTGCTGGGGATTGTCCTCTTGACTTTTCATTTTCTATGACTTTCCTGATTAAAGTTATGACTTTGTCAGATATATTGTACTTGTTTAGATATTGAATTATCCAATTTTTGCGGAACATATCATAGGTCTATCCATGACATGGCCGCAGTTTTCTGCCTTGTTTTTCTTCTTGAGAATGTACTGGTATAGTATCGTTGGTCATCTACCCTCTTATTTCTTTGTGGCATCCTTTCTATTCTTCGAAAATAATCCACGGTAATCAAGGAAGCAATATTTCTTCTCTTATCTCTCTGATAAGAATTTTCCACATCTTACGTATACATGTTATCGGCTTATAGTTACTGGGATGGTTCCTTCTGGGATATTGGATCAGTATACTTTTCCTTCGTCATCCATTGGCTGTTTGTTTCTTGTAGACATTTACTCACTTCCCGTACCAATCCGTCGTGGATGTTTGCATATATTGCTTGCTTCTGTCCCGGTATCTTTTGAGTTTTTCTTCTTTGCCAATATTTTATTGTATTTCTTATTTGTTGTTGTCTCTTTTTCAGTGTTTTCATTATATTTTGTCCTTTTCCTTATTTAGTGTTTCCACTTGTTTTCGTAGTTTCCTTTAGCCTCATTCCCATCCAACTGTTTGCATTTTTTCAGGTTTCTGCAGGGGGTGTACCAGTTTTATCACTAAATAGTTTTGCTCCTGATAGATTAGGTCATTTAGTTTGGTAATGTTGTCTGTTGGGATATTATGTAATACTTTATTCGGTTTCTACCTTTTTTCCAGTTCTGAGATTATAGACAAGACTCCCCACCTCACGCGTCCGTTGATTGCGTGATAATCCAGCTTTTACATTTTCACTTTTGTTCCTGTCTTTTTTTTATCCTCGCTCGTTGAGCGAATAAGGACATTTTGTCCAACTCTGTTCATTGAACAGAATTCATACGCACCCCACAGAGTAACCATTGAAGATACTCTAAATATTTACTAACCCTTTCTTTATTACTCTTTTTATGGGACATATTGTGCATTTAATTTGCTTGGGACATGTGTATCCTGTAACTGTTTTTACATGTATGTTAAGTAAACATTCTTATGTACATTTGTTAATGTATTTCTTTTCTTACCGATTATTCAGCGTTAGAATATATACGGATGCCCTAATGCGTTATAAGGACTTAGTGTTGTTTTCGATTTAATACTCACTTCTTATATTGTTGATCCACTTTGAACGATATACTAACGACAACATTAGTTTTTTTTGTTTAAACAAGATAAAATGAAATAAAAGACAGACTAAAGAAAATAACATGAAATAGATAAAATTTGAAAAAAATATTTATTGAACAACTGGTGTTTAAAATATACAAAGTGACACCTTAAAGAAAGAAATTACAGCTAGAAAGATTTTAAAGAAAAATATGGTAAGACCAAGCAAAAATGTATGAAAACAGATGAAATTTAATAATATTTCATCATGAATAATAATGGATTTAAAAGGGTTTCTTCTGCATTGGTGGCATAAAGGAAGTCCAAATGACTGTAACCCTGAATGTGAACCTTTGCAACCACATTAGGCAGTTCATTCAACAGGTGTGTTACATCCTGTAATAAAAAAAACAGTTTAGACTAATTGAAGTACGGTAATAAGTCAAGACTCCGATCACAGCGAGACTAACAGATGAATGATAAAGACATTTATTTAATCTTTTTAAATATCTATTTTACAATCTTTATTGCCATTTAAACATTTACACTGAACGATTAAAATTGCAGAACTAAAAACCACTAACACCACCATCATCATGTCGCACCGGCGGCACGGATATCCATGACAACCTCTCACCAACCATCCCTATCACTCATTATCCCTGTCAGGTCCTCCGCGCAGCATCCAGTATCTTCAGAGAGCTGGTCTATGTATGTCCTTGCTTGACGACCCACACTAGCATGCCATGTGGATTTCCACAGTAGGACGTCACTTATGAGTTCATCTTTACCCCTCCAGAAGTGCCCAGTGTGTCACTCGGACGGTTTGTGTGACAGGGGACATGTGGTCGTATAGCTGCTTCCTTGTGGGGTGCAGTTTCCACGATTTGTTCAATATCGCACGCAATATTCTCTTGCAGCTTCTATCTAGCCTATTCTCCAGACGCCTCGTCATCAAATACAGTTTAGTGTAATACAAAGGACACACACTTTTTTTTGGAGGGTCTACTCCTCTGCAATTTTATATTTTTTAAATTAAAAAATTATGAATTTAAATAGTTTTTAGTCCAGATTGTTAATCTTAACTAAACAATAATGCTATGTAATTATTTTACATATCCAGTTTGAAGAACTACATATACGCCTAATTAGTAATGTTCAAGTATTTTTTCTTTTGACGTTTGGAAATTTAAAATCTGTACGACTAGTTACGTTTTGTGATCTATTGGGTGTATAATGTGACATTGCCTCAAGTCGACACTATTGTGTTTGGTTGATAATTTAATAAGGTTGAATATTGTATAAAACTTTTGTCAAATAGACAGTCGCATCTTTTTTAACATTTTTCCTGTTGACTGAGGCTGTAGAATACGCCAAATGTACCTCTGCAGACGGTGACCAGCTCCAATGGACCACCTGAGCCTGAGGACGGCATCGTTGTAGCTGATGGGCCCATGGCCCAGGTGCTAAGTGGTCACGTGACATGCTTGGGCTAAAGGGTTGATCAGAGAGGCGAAAACCGACCAGCTCGTCATGTCAAGTTCAACACTTACATCCGCATTCTTAAATTACTCTTATGGTAACAAACACCCAATCCTTTAATCTTACAGGTGCTAAAAGGTGATGGCTGATGGTCAACTACTAGCCTATTGATATACTTGAAATTTATAAGACTAGACACAACGAAAATGTTTTCTTACAAATTAGCTTACAAATCATACATACGAAAGAAGCTAGAATTGACATTAAATAGCCCACAAGGGTTGATGTGCCATTTAAAAAAAACTAATTAATTTTTAAACATTATATACTTTCCAATCCTAATGAAGTCAATGTCTCATTCAGCAGCTTTTTGATGAATTTGCTTTGGAATCCTTTATTACACTTGCAGAAATATACTATGACTTTGTGACAGACAGTCATTAACTGACTAGATCACTTTGAGGTCTGAAATGGCATAGAAGCTAATCGTTACAACTTCAAGAATCGAATGGCCCTATCAATGGTTTCTCTTCCGAAAGACATCGGTTAGGACAAAAAATGGATTAAAATCGAATCTTGATTATCTGAAATTTATCTGTTTCTATGAAACCATTTTTATTGTGAAAACAGTTTTTAAGTAATATTCGTCTAAATAAAGTGACAAGATTGTAAATATTAAAAATATTTCTCAATTTAAATGCTCCAGATTTGTATAGTTCCGAATCAACTTTAAATTCATTCTCTCTTCAGTCAGTTGACTTTTGTATGCTAACTTAACTTTACTTATATTAAAAATGAAATCTTTGCTATTTCTTAGGGGACCATAGATATGAAAAACTACGAAATATTCATGAATTTGATGCCTATACATATTTTTGTTATATCGATGTCAATTTTCTTTCGTATTTCTTAAATAGAAAATAAACAAATAATGTTATTGGTTAAAGCTGACAATCCGAAGAAATGCAAATAATAATTTTTACAAAAGCGAGAATGACTATCCAATAATTCTTATCAAAGTATCAAATTGCATCTTACCTTCGAATCAGCTATGATATCGTTACTACCATAGAAAACTCCGATAGGAACGGTTGCATTTTTAAAGTCAATTTTCGGAGGCTTCACCTAAAGTAGAAAAAGAATGACAATAGTTTGATTAAAGAAAGACAATCTTAATAGCGATTTATTGATTGCAAACACGAATATCTTATTACTGAAATTAAATTTCCTGGAATCATGTCGAAAGCAGATTAATTTGATTGGGTTGATAATGAATTGGCAAGTAAACAGATATGAAGACAAAATCTGAGTATAATAAAAAAATATTTTAAATTGTATGTCTTCTTCAATCATTCATTTGACAAGTATTTTCTTTTACTTTAAATTGTATTTGATTCTTTTAAATAACAGTTCAATCAGGCTATCAGTCTACAACAATGATAAAAAATCAATAAGGCTCTTGGTTATGTCTTTTGTGCCTCAAGGAAATC
>CM042153.1:49519491-49586991 GCA_023376005.1 Doryteuthis pealeii
AATGTTGTTTAATAGACATATTTATTCGTGTGTTCATCTTTATAGATGTTCATAACTAGATCTCTCCATAATGGTTGTTATAGTTAACGTATCAAATCTATATGCAAATGTTTTCATGATTTGGAACAATATACACACATTAGGCAAATTGATTTTGATATTTGTATTGATTATATGTACTTTAAAAATTTATATATTTGTTCTTCATGCACAGAAGTATAAAATACGTATCATATCACCTGATGATTGTGCAAAACTTGAAATGCTAGTAGTGGTACATCTGTTTATGCTTTTTTAAGTTTATATGCTGTACATGTACCTCTATCGAGCACTGTTGATGTGACGACTATGAACTGCAATTTAGTGTGATTTGCCATCCATTTTTATAATAATAATTGTATTAGGTAATGTATTTCCAGTGTAACTTTTTGCAGTTTTTTATTTTGCCATTTTTTTTATAATCCCAAAACATGGAAGAAGTCGAATTTAAATATCCTGCAGCGCCTATTTTTATAAAAAAATAGTATTAATTGAAAAACTGAAATTAAGTGTAATCAAAGCTATGAGGTGGAAGGATGTTATATATTAAACAAACAAATAAGTACTACTACTTCAGATCAGATCAGACCCGGGAGTAATGACAACAATGCAGTTTAGTATCATAGATACTTATTAAAGGTAGATAACTGCATTGAAATTTCCAGAAGTTATGCACTAAACGGCCCGTCAACACTTTTGTAAAGTGGGATCTGTCTTTCACTTTCTAAGTGTACTTTTTGCTGTAAGAATGTTCGTCTCAAAGGGTTTACCCACTCTATTGGTAATCATTTAAGAAACAAATTTGTCTCTCCCTTCCATGTGCGCCAGATGTCGAAAAAGCTAAGAGGAATTCATTTAATCTCAACAGTTTAGAATAAAAAATAAAACAAAAAATGTCCGCATAAATCAATTACCTGAGCTAACGGCATAAAAATATAGATATCATATGCGTACAAAAACATAGATTTTACCATGTGATTTATAACTAAAATACCATGAACGGTAATGAATGGACTTTTGTTTCGACATCTGCATGGAAGAACTTCGTCAATGCCGCCATACAGAGGTATAGGGGACCTTTCTCAGTTAATGTACTTTAAAACTGTTAAACAGTATAGAGACAATCCAACCACTACATGTATTATTTATATCATCATCATCATGTCGCGCTTGCAGCACGGATATCCATACAATCTCTCGCCAACCCTCCCTATCATCATTGCACCTGGGAGTCCTCTGCTGAGCATATAGCATCCTCGCATAAGCTGGTCAATGTTAGTCCTTGCTGGCGCCCCACACTTTGCATGTCCATGTGTTGCTCCACAGGAGAACGTCGCTTATGAGCTCGTCCTTGCTTCTCCAGCAGTGTCCTGCATGCTTGTCCGTCTCACTCGGATAGTTTGAGAGAGGGGGGGGCAGGTGACCGTACAGTGTCTCTCTCGTGGGTGCTGCTTCCACGATTTGTTCAAGAGCACGCCAGCATTCTTGTGCACCTTCCATCTAGCTTATTTTCAAGACGCTTCGTTAGGGTCCAAGTGGTGCAGCCATTAGCAGCACCGATATAACACAGCCTGGAAGAACTGTCGCTTCAGCTTGTCAGGGAGATCAGACCTCCATATGACTGACATTTGTTGTGGCCAACCATGCCTTTGCTATTCGTGTGTTAACATCTCCTCTGTGGATGAGATTTACTACCTAGGTACGTGAATTGTTCTACGGGCTTGGAGAGCATGCCGTTGAGTGTTGAGATGTTTCCTTTCTTTTTTGAAACTCATGAACTCGGTTTTACTGGAAGTTCACATAGAGGCCGATATTTTTCTGCCGCTTCTTCAAGCTGTGTAACAGTGACTCAGCTTGTGTCGGTGTATCTGCAAGGAGTGCAAGGTCGTTCAGCAATAGTCTGCATCTGTGACTGTTTGTGCGGGATAACGCCTGCTCCTTGCCTTTTTTCAGTGTGAAACCTTTCTTGGTATGGTATCTTAATGATGTTTTGAGTACGTAGTCTAGGCATATTATGAATATATTGGTGCCAATGTATCTCCTTGTAGGACTCAGCGAGGCTCAAGAATCTGGTCGCCATCAGGTGAGACGTACATTGCTCTAGTGTCCCTGCGTATAGAATCATTATAGCTGCAACTGTTTTCTTTGGGGAGGCCATATGCTAGTTAGTATTTGTTCATTTTCCCTCTGGTGTATGAAATCAAATGCCTGGAGAAATCTACGAATAGTAGGTTGCCTCTAGATTCTTTGCTCGTACTCCTTCTATGCATCCGTCTTATAGTCAGGATCTGAGAGGTTGTGGATCGATTTTTGCGGAAACCATTTTGGTTTCTCTAAGGATTTTTCTATTTCAGGTCGATGACGATTAAGGAGAAGGGCATTATATATCTTAGCTGCAATGCGTAAGAGTTATGCCTCTGTAGTTCTTAGCGATTCGAGATCTCCTTTTTTAGGAGAATGGGAGGATGCAGCCTTTATTGTCCATCATCTATTCTATTTTGTCTATACCTGCATTGCATAGCCCAAGCAGTTGTCACTGAACTTTCCTGATCTTCCATACTCCGGGGCGTAATTCCGTCAAGTCCTGCCGCTTTTCTCCTTTTAGCTTCTTTAAAACTTGGTATTTCATCTATCGTGAAGCCCCCAGTTTGATATCTAGTTGTTTATCGACAATCTTTGGTATTATCTTCTACTATTTTAGGGTGGTTCCCCAGAAAGTTTTCGGAAGTGGTCTTTCCATTTCTGGAGTCTATTCTTTTTGGCTGGTGCCTTAACTTCGATTTAGAGTACTTCCTACTGCTGACTTCATATAACAGTTTGCCATGCTAATCGTGACCGGTCTGTCCTCCACGCGATTGTCTTATATCATATTTATTTGTGTTTATGTATTTCTATTTGTTCTTTTTTGGATGTTTGGCTAGTTCTATCTGGCTTTTCTATTTGTGTAGATTTTGGCATTAGTTGGGTTATTTTATTACGGTACTGCTTCAATCGTTTCTCTTTCTCTAAACTGTTTCTGTCCCATGGGGAACATAGCTGTCTGGCTCTTGGGTTTAGTTGGTACGCACTCGCGTGGCTGCTTCTTGGTGAGCATTGACGAAGTTTTCGTATTTCCCTCGTTTGCGTGTGGAGCTTTCGGATTATCTCCTGGAGGATATCGAATTTATTTCTAACTGCAACAGCGTAGCGATGCATATATCGCTGTTTGGCAAGTGTCGGCCAGTTGTATCGTACGATTTACTAGTTTGCTTTTTATTCCTACGTAGGCTTAGTCGTAATTTGCTGTGGACTATTCTGTGATCTGAGGATACTCCTCAAAAGAGGAATACGCTTTCACAGTTATTGCACTATTTATCCACTTTTTGGTTTATATGTAGGATGGTAATCTAGTTGGCTTTTGTGTTATTTGGGTATGTGTGTGTCAAAAATGTTTGCCCTTCCGTTTTCGGAATTGGTGTTTAGACAAACAAGCTGTTCTCAACAGAGAACCTCAGCTAGGAATCACCGTTCTGTTTGGGGTATTGTTTGTAAGCTGAATCTATTGGTTTCGTTTCTTCCTATTGTGTGCATTCAGGTCTCCACCGACGATCAGTACGTTATGTTGGGGTTGGTCTGCATAGGGAGCATAGCCGCTGTAAAACATTTCAATGTCTGTTTGGCTGACATTTGTGGGGCTGTAGCATGAGAATATAGTCATGGCAAGGATTGCCATTAACGGTTAGTACACATGATCTCGGGTTGGATTTTTTCTATGCGGTTAAGTTGATTTTAGTGCTCGAGGGCTGGAGAGCATTCCTACACCTCCTATAGCGGCATTGAATGGGTTTCCATGCAGATGAGCTTGAACACAAATTGTCCAGCCATTGTCCACATTCATGTATTTTAGTTCTACCCATCACATGGTCAATCCTTTGGTGTTCTGCACACATAATGATATCTATTATTTTTCAGCTGCGGCGCTGTTAAGTTCATGGACTTGGGCCTATTCGTTATATAGAATGTTCTAACGTTAAATGTTGCTATCTTAAGTGTTCTTTTACATCTTTAAAGTTAGGTCTGTTAATTGGTTTTGGCCGCTTCTCCATGTCCGTCATTGATAGATAATATGTCGTTAGGTTTAATGTCTCATTGAGTGTTGCCTGTAAGTCTGTGTTGGAAGTGATGTGGTTTTGAGATGTGTATGGGTAAATTTGGGCTCCGCCATGTTAATTTATCGGACACTGGGGCCGGAGCTCGAAGCCTCAGCAGAGCGCGTACTCCTCTGTGGTGAAATAAGCAGGGCAGCACGATGCTGTAATGATTTCTTTGTCATTGGTTGTGTACTGTCATGAACATTAGTTATTACGGTTGGGTCGAGGTCATCGATTATCTATCGGTAGCTTTGTGCGAGTTAACTCTTCATAGCGCCGCGTCTTAATATGATGCAGGAGCGTAGTTGACCTGACGTGAACTGTTGATCCTAGCCGTTTGGCCCATTCGCGGCTCCTTCCGACACCCAGCAATCTTCGTGAATTACGCCGTTGACCTCCATTTAAGGTTCCTCCGCGCGATCCACAAAACCACCACTGCTGCTACCAATTCTACAAATTTATTTTATATATATTTATTAAAACCAAGGACAATAGTTTCTGTCTGCCCAACATCCAAACAGAAAGGGGAAGTCTGGCCGAGATTCTCTTCTTGAGAAGGAGAACTCGTATGATTAACACCCACATTTCAAAGCAAAAAGGGCAAACTATCGACCTACCTCTGGCCAAATAACACAAAAGCCATAACACATATACTGCATATCATAAGTAAGAAGTGGATGAACACAGGCTATGAAGGCGGGGCGAGGCGTATTTCTATTTTTAAGGGGAAAAAAGTTAAAACTAGTAAATCTGTACGATATGACTGCCCTTACTTGCGCAACAGTGATATATGCGATCATTCATTTTTGGTAACAGTAGGAATAATTTTGATATGCCTTCAGGAGACGGTCAGGGAAGGCATACATTAAATGAGGAGAAATACGAAATATTGTCAGGGGCCGCACATAGATAAGCAGCTGAGTGCATACTAACCCAAACTAAAAGCCGGCACAATGCCTCCTGGGCAGACGAAAACAGGAAAAGAGATATAATATAAAAAGCATCCCTACGTAATAGGAGAAACCAAACTAACTCAAATATATAAAACATTAAAAGGAACGAACTAAAATCTACAAAAAGGAACAAATAGAATTCATCCAAGAGCAAATAAACTAAATCAGAAAATGCGGTAAAAGAGACAATTGCGATTTAGCAAGTGAAACGTAAATGAAATGTAGTGATAGGAAAAGCAATCCGAAATCAAAGCAAAAGTAGTCACCAAAAAGATAGACTCCATAAGTATAAAGCGACACTTCCAAAATCTCCAGGGAAGTTCTCTTAAAATCATAGAAAACAATACAAAAAAAAAATAGTTGATAGCAGCTAGATGTCAAGCAGGAATTTACGATTGACGAACTCAAATGAAGTCGTAAAAAACAAAAAGTAGAAAAGCCATAAGCCATTACGAGTAGCACCTTGGGTATGGAAGATGAGGAAATTTGATGAAAAGCTCTTAAATTATGCAATGCAGTTATTACAAGACAAAATATTAAAGAGAAATAGACAAAAGGCTACAACTTTCCGTTCCCCCCAAAGGGGGACCTCGGAATCGCTAACAATTACAGAGGCATAAATCTCACTGTCATACTGCTATATGATATATGTTCTCCTTCCTACTGCATCTGATCTGAAGTCGAGAAGTCCTTAGCAAAAACGCCAAAAAAACCCAAACAAAGCAGGTTTTTGTAGAAATCGTTCCACAACTTCTACAAATCTTGATTATTCGTCGAATCATAGAAAAGGTTCGAGTAAAGAATCTCGATGCAACGCTACTTTGTAGATGTTCTCCAAGGTATTTTACTCCTACAAGAGGAAAAATGGAGCAAATATTACTAAAATACGGCCTCCCTAAAGAAACAATTACCGCATAAATGAATGCACGTGCTATATAAAATACAAATATTTCTCATTTCTTAAATTGACTATGGCAGCAATGATTCTTCTCTGTGATTTTAGAGCTTTGAAATTACAGTAAAGTCTAATAATCAAAGAAAGAACATTTTGAAAGTGAAAGGAATCTAATTCTACAGATTCGATTGAGATTAAAAATTGCAAATAAATATCTAAAAATTGTTTATACTAAGAACATAAATAAGATCCAAATAGAAAGTTGTAGATAAAAAAAAACATGATCTGCTAAGATGGTACCAAACCATGTCCCAAGCTAAATAACATATGCATGTCATTATTCAATAGAACAATTACATAGTACTCGTATATTTTTGGTTGACGATGAGAAAATTATCTAACTGGAGGTTTTTATTTTTGTAATTTATAGGATAGGTGAAGTTGCCAATTAGATATGAGACTGGAAATTTGCGATAAGTTTCTCAAAAAGAATTTGTTCATCTACTCTACCTGAGTCCAGTGAATCAAATTCTGAACAGACTCCGCCAGCTGGAGTGTGCATATAATAACAGCGATTCGGGACTGAAGATAAAAAGAGATGAATATAGGATAAATATGAAAGACAAAGGGGAACGCAGAGGGAATGAGAGAGAAATCGAAGAGGAAGACGAAAGAGAAAGTAAGAGAATAAGGAAACAAATAAAAGAAAAGAAAAAGAAAATAAATAATATCAATCTATATAATAATGAGTCAATTTTTGTAATATATGATACAGTAGCATAATAAAGATATTAGTGCTTATATGAGTTTTTGTTCATTGCAATAGTATTAAAATGTCTTACTTAGGGGAATCCGAGAACAACTATTTTGACTCATACGAAAGGACACCGGGATCATCACGGGAATATTTCTTATCACATAATACATGGATAATACTAGGTAACTGAGGAGTGACCCGGGAGTAATGACAACTTATTTACTGATGACAGTATTACATGCAGGTATGGAAATACAATTGCTACATTACTACTACGTGATTATATAATAATAATAAGTAATAGATAAATAATTAATAATGAATAATACTAATTAATAAATAATAATACGTGTATAAGTATAATCTTTTTGTTGTAATGCCCAAAGAATTTTTGAGTTCAATATGAAGTTACCCCCCTTAACACACACCGTCACAAGCGTCAAAAACAACTAAGCAACGCTAATGAGTAGTGTTAGATGCTATTTAAAAAAAAAGAAATTTTGTTTTTTTTTTTTTTTTTTTTTGTTTTTTTTTTTCTTCATACATTAGCTGACCGGTTACTTACTTAGTAGGTTTGATTTGACAAGAGTGTCAGAATCATTTTGATAGTTTATAATCATGGTGAAAACACTCTGAATGGAAAAATTATTCAAAGATTCCACACGCTAACAACGCTTTTGTTGGTAGTAAGGACTTTACTATGCAAAGTAAGTTACTTTCCCTTTGCACTTCCGGTTGCACTAAATATTGTTGTATTTATATTTAACAGTATCTTAAACAGTACCGTGTTGGCTGGACACATATTAAGGCACAGAATTCAGCAACAGGGGACATAACCTCCAGGGCACGTTATGAGTCAGTGTTTATTTCTTTAAGTTCGAGGCGTCTAAACGACGGATAAAATTAGACTTAAGGTGTATTGAATCTGCCTTTAAGAGAATCCGACATAAATAAGTTTGGAAGGGGTCCCCAATTACACGTGAAACAAAGAGCGACGAGAAGTGATTTAAAAACTTACCTTGTTTAAAGTAAAGCTGAACTTGCGCAAGAGATTCACCATGCTGACACAAGGTTGATCTCGAAGAGCGAATTCGCACATTATTTGATAAACGGTTTCTCTTTTCCAAGTTCAGGGTCCATAAACATCTTATCTCCATGCATTCATATGGATAGTCTTGAAAAAACATAAGAAAAGAAACCATATCCGTTTAGTGAAGGCCAAAAATATAGCAAATTAAAACAACTCTAATAGCGTGACAAACTGAGACGAAAGTCAGTTGAATGTAAATTACAACACAGCATAAGACAATGCCATCCGTCTATACTCTACTTTTTTGCATTATGACAATCAAAAGGAAGTTTTCGGATTAAAAATATCAAAGCATCAACTAGTTGACGAATAGCAGCATTCATGTACATTCCTATAAATAAGGTTGATGCTGAATTTGCGGTTGACAGTCGGATTCTTCTGAAAAGAAAAAAAACTAAACTCATTGTTTCGATTTGTATTTGTAAAACAGCTTTAAAAAACTCCCATAAAAATATATTTTCACGTAAATTGACAAAAGTATCTCACAGTGACAGAAAACAATTATTCTTAGTGTCAGGAATCCATATGGAACTAAACTTTGTTGAGAAAAAGATTGTTTGCTTTGCCTCTGAACTTATATTAAAACTTTCCTTTGACCCTTAAACCTCGCGGTCCTATCACCGTTAGGATTCTAGCTGAAAGGTTGAAGAAAATAATAAAAGTGTTTGTAATCTGTTATTTAAAAAACCAGTAAACTTCTAATTATAAGCCAGAGAAATATGAAAAAATAATAATTTATTAGGAAAAACTATTATTAGTTATTTAACGATAATAAAATAAACATTTAGTAATTTTATAGAGGATAGCGATGTAGAAATGGGGATTCTCTGACCGGGTATATTCAGGCAACCCTAGTATATGATTCAGATAGCGGCATAAATAGAGGCTGCTAGGAAAAATTATCTTGAAGATGTCAGATTTTATCGCAAAAAGTAGTCAGTTTTACAAAAAATAATCACAAAATCACAATCGTACTTAGTGTAAATACTTAGTTAATTTGTTTGCGTGTGTCCGATTCAACGAATATTTCAAACTATCTTGTTGTTTCTTATACCCAACACTGCGGGGACATGTACATTTTTCCGTTTTCATCAAGATTTACAATCTGAAATTTATTGAACATTAGAGTGTTTTTTTGTTGTTTTAAGGGGAAAATCTGTCTTCTATTTTTCTTGATATGATGTTTCAATTTGTTTCCGATGTCTCACCTGTTCGCTCATTTTAGCGTTAGGTTGAAGCTGATGATGTAAGACCAATCTACGTAAGCAACGGGGACAGGGCACACAAAAATCGAATCTGAAGACGCAAAAGAAATAAAAACAACATTGAAAAACGAGAATAAAAAAACAAAAAACAAAATCACGAGTAAACAATGTTTTGATTTTAAAATAAATGACATTGTCAGATAGATGAAAACATGCTTTAGTATAGGCTAGGCTCTGAACATACTAACGTAGGAAGAGGAATGAATAAGTTCAGGCATACACGGAAGAAATTAACTTGAATGGCATAGAATGCACTAATTACAAACAAAAAATTCTTTTTTTGTCCCCATAGGGGATAAAGGGTAAAATAACCAATTATTTGCATTAATTGCTAAAATGTTTTTCAAAAACTGATATGAAAATGTCCATTATTCATAAACTTTGCTTTTCTGCCCCTGGATTAAACATCTCATTTCATCATGCGCGCAATCAGGAGGATACTCCATGACAATCTTCTCGCAAAACTCCCACAGTCATTGGACCCAGGAAGATCCTCCACGCAGCACCCAAGCCATCTCGCCAGAGGCTTGGTCAAATAGGTGGCATGCCCATGTGTGGCTTCCACAGGAGTACTCGCTTATGAGCTCGTCCTTGCTCTCCAGCAGTACTCCAATGATACCTTATCGTTCTCACTTGGATGCGTTTATGAGATGAGAGGGTGACAGGTGGCCAATACAAAACACTTGTTTGCTTGGGTGTGTTGTTTCTATGATTTGTTCAAGATTAGAACACGCAGCACTCTTGTGAGGCTCCCATTCTAGCGGAGTTCTCAAGGCCGCCATTGTAGGTTCATTGTGGTGAGCTGTACAGCAGCACTGATACAACCACAGCCTGCGTAAAGAATTGTCGCTTTAACTTGTCAGTGTGATCGGATTTTTCCATATGACTGATTAATTTGTTTGTGTGCGACCATGCCTTTCCTATTCGCTGTATGATAACATCGCTTCTGTGGGATGATAGTACTACCTAGGTATGTTAATTGTTCTCACTGGGCTTTAGAGGACTTATGTTGAGTGTAGAGATGCCTCCTTTCTTTTGTGAAACATTGAACTCAGTTTTACTGAAAAACTATTACATTCAAAAGAATGTTTGTTCCCATTAATAAAAGTATAATATATACTTCTATGCATGAAGTATCAATTGATATAAAGTTTGTAAAATTCGCTTTGTTTACATTTTCTTATTTGTCATTAATCTCACTCGCAATCCATACCTCAAAGTAGACGTCATCTTATCGTTAATTCCTCATGACGGTTTAAATAGTATATATAATATATATCATATATAAAATATATATATTATATATAAATATATATTATATATAATATGGGGAAAGCAGTCCATCTACGGGAGAAGACGATGGAGTAGCGTCAATATTTTTATTATTTTTAACATTATATTTACTGTTTTTTTTTTTTTTAAATTTGAAAATGTTATAATATAATAATTATTTCTTTAAAACTTTTTTGTTGTATTTTTTTCCTCTTTGAACTAAATTAGTCCTAGTATCGGGTTCATAAAATTGGAGAATAAAGTGTGCCCATGCAGCAAATCCCCTCTCACACTGCCGCTTGTGAAGAAGACAGGTTTGGCAACGGTTAATGTCGCAGGAGTTGAGGGTAGCACTTGATTTCAGATCACATCCCACCTTAGTGACTTCCACTATATATATATCATATTATATAATATTAATATATACTATACTATATATATTATAATATATATTAATATATTAACGAAGATTTGATTTTCTCTTTTGGTAGATCTCTTTTGGTACTATTTATCATTTAAGGTAGATTGATTATCTCATCTATCAAATTTATATGAGGCAACGGAGTTGAGTATTGGGCTATTAAAGTTACTGATAACTAAAAATTGATCTATGCCACTTCACCACATTTTTTTGGCAGAAATGGCACCAAAAGAAAATCCTCAGTTTTGCAATTTGTTGCTTTAGAATTAATTTTGGACTAAATACATATATTTTCTTTTTAGATTCTTGATAAAAATGTCAGAAACGCACTGCAATAACTCGGTATAAAGATGCGAGAAAATTTTGGTTCCACTCACCATTATGGTAAAAGAGAGTCCCCCAATTTTCGAAAATTTATTCAATACAGTCTGTTAATTGGATATATGTTTTTAGCATTCCTAAAGATCATTTTATATTCATGTATAAACTTTTGTTTTAAGTAAATATTCAATAAAATGTTCGTCATTTTATTTTCATTTATCAGTTCGTAATTATTACTGTGGTTTATTCGGTGTTAGGGCTGCACCACTTGGCCAAGACTTGTAAAATCTACAGCCGGCATTTATTTACAAAAAAATGAGTGGCAACAGTATGCTACCGCGAACACTTCGGGCACAAGGCTGTGAAGATTTAATTTGGGGGACTGGGACAAAACCGACCGTGCCGTTTTCTTAGCTTGCTCCTCGCCGACGATAGATATGTATATTCAGCCATACAACATCATCGAACAACCCATTGACTTATCTGTGAATCATGGCCCAGGGACTACCTCAGGGGATGAAGAAACACCAAGGGTTCAACTGGAAAACCCCTGGCTCAAAACAGTCAATCTAGATTACCGAGCTGAAAACTTTATCTAGTTTAAAAACGTCGATAGCAACCGGCAAATGGCAACGCTCATACTTCAATTGCGTTGTGGATCGCCCACATATGTCTGCCTTCAAACGATACGGTGAATTCTTTGGACTGGGCGCCTGCTCACCGAACCAGGGGTAGAATTGCCGTAATAATAACAAGAAACATGTAGTAACAAGCAACAAAGGATACTTTAAATTTATAAAGAAATGGGAAAAAAATCACAGTCATATGTATATTCTTTTTTGAAAATTGTTCTTATGGTATCTGTAGAAAGTTGTTTTAAACAATAACACTATTCTTTATTTACCTTTAGCGAAGTTCCCTGTTTTCTGAGAAAGTCTTCTAGGCCTATCGGTTGCTCCTGAGAATGGCCAAGTGTAGTAGAGGGATTTCTGCGATGTTTTCTTCAGAATGTAGTCAACCATGGTGCAGGGAGGTTCGTACTCTTAGCCATTTGATCGAAACTGTTTTATAAATAGTTAAGAATAAAAAAATATTAGCCTCAACAACTAGGATAAAATTGACCTACAAAAGAAAGAAAAAATGCCGAATGGATGATGAAAGGAAAAACTACTCTAATCCTAGAATAGTCTAAAAACACGAGCTACTACAGACCCAATAAACATGTGGTTACAAATATGTGGAAGATTCCTAACTAGATAACAAATAACAGAGAAATATACTACTCGCTGAAAATCGAGGGGACTATTTCCAAGAACAAAAAGTATTCACAAAAAAATTAGAGGAACCAAATGACCTACTACTTATAGAACCAACACATTTTAAAGGATTGCAAATACAGGCGGGGTGGAACAGGAATTCTAGGCATGACATCAATGGATTAGAAATATACGATATTGATCTGCGAACGTGGAATAATCAGAAACTTCTGAATTCCATTGATGTCATGACAATAGATTCCTTTCGCACCCCCCGCCTAAGTATTTGCATCTTTTTAAAATGTGAGGTCTCGACTAAGTAGTAAGGTCATTTGTTCCTTAATTTTTTTTGTGACATACTTTGATCTTGGGAAATTAGTCGCTCGATTGTTTCAAGCGAGTAAGTATATTTCCATCTGTTTATTTGTTTAGTTAGGATCTTCCAACATAAATTTGTAACATGTTTAGTTGGTCTGATAGTTAGCTTCGTGTTTTTAGACTATTTCAAGGATTAGAGGTAGCTTTTCTCGTCATCCATCGGCATTTTTTTTTCTTTTTGTAGGCATTGATCTTGTTGTTGAAGGCTCATTATTTTTTATTCTTAATATTTATAAACAGTTTCGATCAAATGGCTGAGTACGACCTCTCCTGCCATGGTGACTACATTCTGAAAAAAACATCGCAGAAATCCCTCTACTACATTGGCCATTCTCAAGGAGCAACGATAGGCCTAGAAGCTTTCTCAGAAAACAGGGAACTCGCCTTAAAAAGGTAAAAAAGATAGTTTTATTGTTTAAAAACTTTCTCCGATACCATTAGAAACAATTTTAAAAAATAGAATATACATATTGAATGTTTGATTTTTTCCATTTCTTCTATAAATAAAGTATCCTTTGTTGTCTGTACTACTGTTTACTGTTATTATATACGGCATTCACCCTGTTCGGTTTGAGCAGGGGCTCCATTCCAAAGAATTCACCGTATCTTGAAGGCAGACCATATGTGGGCGATCCAACGCAATGAAGTTATGAGCGTTAGCCATTTGCGGTTCTATCGACGAACTAGATAAAGTTTCAGCTCGTATCTAGATGACTGTTTTGAGCCAGGTTTTCAGTGGACCCCCTTGGTGTTTTTCCATTCCTGACGGTAGTCCTGGGCCAATGAATATCACAGATAATGTCAATGGGTTGTCGATGATGTGTATGGCTGAATATACTATATACTATCGGTCGGCGAGTGACAGCAAGCTAAGAAAGCGGCATGGTCGGTTTTGTCCCCAGTCCCCAAATAAATCTTTCAAGCCTTGTGCCAGGTTCCCGCGGTAGCATATCTGTTGCCACTCTTTTTTTGTAAATAAATGCCGGCTGTAGATTTAAGTTCGGTTGCAGTGGTGCAGCTACAACCAAATAAACCACAGTAAAATTACGAATGATAAATAAAAGTAAAACGTACGACATTTATTGAAATTATTTACTTAAAAAAAGTTATATACAATTGAATATTAAAATGATACTTTATGAATGCTAAAACATATATCCAATTACAACTGTATTGAAATAATTTGTCGAAAATTGGGGGCTCTCTTTTACCTAATGGTGAAGGTGGGACCCAAACATTTTCTCGCATCTTTACTACGAGTTGAAATAGCAGTGGCGTTTTCCTGACATTTTTATCAAAATATTAAAAAGAAAAATATATGTATTATCCAAAATTAATTCTTAAGCCAAAAAATTGCAAACTGAGGATTTTCTTTGTGCCATATCCTCAAAAAATGTGTGGAAGTGCAAGATCTAATTTTAGTAATCAGTAATTATAGCCCCAATACTCAACTTCCGTTGCCTCATATAATTCATAGATGAGATAATCAATCTACCTTAAATAGAATATACCAAAGAGAATTCTACCAAAAAGAAAAATCAATCTACGTTAAATATATAGATAAATAAAAATATATAAATATATAAATAAATATATACAATACTATATATAATATCCAAATATTACTATATCAGTGGAAAGTCACCTAAGGTGGCGTGGATGCTGAAATCAGTGCTACCCATTCAACTCCTGCGACATTACCGTTGCCAAACCTTTCCTTTTCCTTCACAAGCGCAGTGTGTGGAAGGGGGGGGATTTTGCTGCAATGGGCAACACTTTATTCTCCATATGAACCCGAATCAGCGCTATGTAGTTCAAAAGAGGAAAAAATACAAGACAAAAAAAGTTTTAAAATATTATATATATAAATTTTTCAAAATTAAAAAAAAACAGTAAAAATAATTTAAAAAATGTATATAAAAATATTGACACATACTCCACATCGTCTCTCGTAGATGGAACACTGCTTTCAACCAATATATATATTATATATAATATAATATATAATATATATATATATATATTATATATATATATACTATTTAACCCTAATATTAACGATAATGATGACGTCTACTTTGAGGATGGATTGCAGTGAGATTAATGCGACAAATAAGAAATGTAAACAAAGCGAATTTTACAAACTTTATTATCAATTGATACTTCATGCATAGAGTATATATATATTTCTTATTAAATGGAACAAACATTCTTTTTAATTAATAGTTTTCAGATAAAAACTGAGTTCATATGTTTTCACAAAGAAAGGCAATCTCTACACTCAACAGTAAGCCTCTAAAGCCAGTAGAACAATTACATACCTAGGTAGTAATATCATCCACAGAAAGCGATGTTAATACACGAATTAGGAAAGGCATGGTCGACCACAAACAAATTATCAGTCACTCTGGAAATCCGATCACACTGACAAGTTAAAGCGACAATTCTTCCAGGCTGTGGTTGTATCAGTGCTGCTGTACAGCTGCACCACATGAAACCCAACAAGTGCGCACTTTCAGAGAATGAGCTCCAGACTCGGGAGCCTGCAAACATAGCAGTGCCCCCTGCGGCAATACTTGAACAAACCATAGAAACAACACACCACAAGCAAACAGTGTATGGCCACCTGCTCCCCTCTATTCTCATAAACCATCCAATGATTTTTGGGGGGAGGGAACGGAAACGGTGGGGGAAAATTTTTTTTAAAACAGCGGGTATATTGAGATACATTGCTGGAGAAGCAAGGACGAGCTCATAAGCGACGTCTCTGTGGAAGCCAACACATGGGCTATATGCCCCTATATGTGACCAACTCTGCGAGGATGCTGGGTGCTGGTGGAGGCATCTTGCTGGGTCAAATGAATGATAGGGAGTGTTGGGAGGATTGTCATGGATATCCACTGCTGAATGCAGGCGACATGATTGATGATGATGATTATTATTCCAGGGGCAGAAAAAGCAAAGGTTTAAATGAATAATGGACATTTCTATACGTTTTTAAACATATTTAGCAATTATGCAAATATGTATTTCTATCTATGAACAAATTTGGTTAATTATGTGCTATCTATCATTCAATTGATTTCTTTCGTGTATGCCTGAATCATTCTATTCCTTCTCTACTTCTGTATGTTCATACAGCTAGTACTAGCATTGTTTTCATCTATCTGACATATCGATTTATTTTAAAATCAAAATTTCTTACTCGTATTTTGTTTTTTGTTTTTTTCGTTTTTCATTTTATAGTTTTTTTTTCTTTTGCTCTTCAGATTCTTGATTTTTTGGTGCCGGCTGATCTCACCGATGGACTTACGTAGCATGGTCTTAAACTCATCAGCTTCAACCTCGGCTAAAATGACCGCGACAGGTGCAGACACCTCGGAACCAAATTGAAACATTCATGATCAATGAATAGAAGCGAAGAATTTCCTTTAAAACGAAAAAACTCAATCGCCTTCAATAATTTCAGATTGATAAAAAATCTTGATTGAAACGGAAAAAAAAATGTACAGGTCCCGCAAGTGATTGGGTAATAAATTGAACAAAGATAGTTTGAATATTCGTTCGAAACGGAGACACACGCACATGAATAATGGTCAGAGAAAATATTTATACACTTTTTTACCAGGAGTTGATAATTTAAACGGGAATTGTGATTTTTGTGATTAATATTCTTGTAAACTGAACACTTATTGATAAATAATATGACATTCTTTCAAGATAATTGTTCCGTAGCAGCCCTACTATTTATAGCCGCTATCTAGAACTAATATACTAGGGTTGCGACCGGATGAATATACCCGGTCAGAGAATCCTCAATTTCTACATCGGCCTATCCTCGTATAAAATTACTAAATGTTCATTTAATTATCGTTTAACATTAACTAATAGATAGTTTTATTAAATATCTATTTCATTTATTCTCTGGCTTTATAATTAGAAGTTTTTACTGGTTTTTAAATAACGATTCCACACAAACACAAATTTATGATTTTTCTTCAACCTTTCAGCTAGCAATCCTAACTGGATAGGACCGCGCGTTTAATGGGTCCAAGGAAAGTTTGAATATAAGTTCAGAGTGGGCACCAAAAAGAAACAAACAATCTTTCCTCTCCCAACCAAAAGATTTAGTTCCATATGGTTCTAGACGACTAGCAGACAATAATTGTGTTTCTGTCACTGTTGAAGATATTTTGTCAATTTAGTGAAAAATATTTATTTTATGGGAGTTTTAAGCTTTTATACTAATAAATTCGAGAAAAATGAGGTTTTTAGTTTTTTTTGGCCTTTTCAGAAGAATCCGCCCAATGTCAACGCAACATTCAGCGATTCAACCGTTCTCTCACTAGCGCCTGTACATTGAAATGCTTGCATAATAATTCGTCAACCTAGCTGATGCTTTTGATCATAATAATTTAATCCGGAAGAACATTCCTTTGAACTTGTCATTAATGCCAAAAGAAATGAGTATGGACGGGATGGGACATTGTCTTATGCTCGTTTTCGTATTACATTCAACTGACTTTCGTGTCAATTTCGTCAACGCGTATTAGAGGTGTTAAATTCTAAACGTTGCTATATTTTTTGCCGAAATTTCACTAACGAGATATCCGCGTTTCATTTTCTTAGTTTCAGACTATCATGATGATTGCATGGACAGAAATAAGATCGTTTATTGGGACCGTGACTAGGGAAAAGAGAACCTTTATTTCAAAACAATACATGTGCGAATTCGCTCTGAGATCAACTTGTGTCGAGCAAATAGAGAGATGAATCGCTTGGGCGGCAAGCTTCAGCCTTTACTTAAACAAGTAAGTTTTTAATCACTCTTCTCGCTCTCACGTGAAAGTTGGGACACCCTTCAACTTATTTATTCGAATTCTATCATAAAGGCAGATTCATACAACCTTAAGTATTTATAGTCGGCCTCTTTTAGGGGACCGCCTCGAACTTTTAAAGAAATAACACTGACCTACGTGCACACCTGGGTATGTCTCCTGTTGGCTGACCCATTCTGTGCTTATACTGTGTCAGGCCAATCGGTACTAATTAGATACTGTTTAAATATAATACAAAAATATTTAGTGCAACGGGTGCCAAGGGAAAGTACTTACTTTGACCATAGTAAGTCCTTAACTACCAACAAAAGGTTTTACGTAGTGATCTCATGAATATATTTTTCCATTTCAGAGTTGTCTTTCCCTGCCATTATAAATATCAAAATGAAGTTATGACACTTCCGCTCAAACACTCAGAACTTAACATTACAGTAAGTGCCAGGCGCTCCACGCATAATGCTAACATTGCTAACCCACTACTACATAGCGATCTTTAATGTTTTTGACGTTATAAAACCAGAATATCAAACAGACAAAAGGGTGACGGTGTGGATAAAGAGGGTGGTAACTAAATACTATATTAAACTCAAATTAATACCCTCGGGGCATTACAAAAAAAAAATTATACTAAACACGTATTATAGTATTATTAAATATATTAACGATTATTATATAATATATTTATTTATATGGATATCAATATTATTATTAATTATTATCAACGGAGGTTAAGTTAGTAATAGTAGGCAATTGTATTAATTTCAATTACTCGCATGTAATAAATTGCATCCAGTAATAAGTTCGTTCATTACTCGGCCGGGTTCACTCCTCAGTTAACACAGTATTATCAAATGAATATTTGTGAAATCGCAGATATTCGGTGTTGATGATCCCGGTGGTCCTTTCGTATAGAGCTCTAAATAGATGTTCTCGGATTCCCCTTAAGTCAGAACATTTTAAATAACTATTGCAATGGACAAAATACCACTATAAGCTCACATATCTTTATTATCGCTACAGTCATCATAATATTACAAAAATTGACTTCATATTATATAGATTGTTATTATTTTTTCTGTTTTCTTTTCTTTTATTTGTTTCCTTTTAGTTCTACTTAACTTTACTCCTTTCGATCTTCCTCTTCGATTTTTCATCTCATCCCCCTCTACCGTTCCGCCTTTGTCTTATATTTATTCTATTTCATCCCTTTGTTATCTTCAGGTCCTGAAATCGCTGTTATTATATGCCACACTTCCAAGCGGGCGGATCCTAGAATTCAGAATTTGATTCACTGGACTCACGAAGTAGCAAATGACAAATCGGTTTGCTGAGAAACTTATCGACAATTTCCAAAGGTCTCAATGATCTAATAGCCATAGCCCAACCTTCCTCACCTATCCTAAATTAAGATTACAATCAAAACCTCCGAGTTAGATAATTTTCTCATCGTGTCTAAACCAAATATACGAAGTTATATGTAATGTTCTATGGAATACATGACATGCATATGTTATTTAGCTGTGGCGACAATGTTTGGTACCACATTCAGAGATCAATGTTTTATCTACAAACTTTCTATTTTGATCTATTTATGTTCTTAGACTAAAAACAATTTTAATTATTTATCACTGTCACATTCTTAATCTCTAATTCGAAAAATCTGTGAGAATGAGATTCCTTTCCTTTCAAAATGTTTCTTTGATATAGACTTTACTGGATATCCCATTTCAAATGCTCTAACAATCACTAGTAGCCCCACCAGAATCGATTTGCCTGCCATAGCAATATTAAGAATGGTAGCAACCAATTTGTATTTTATATAGGCAGAATGACATCATTAATGGCAAGGATAATTGAGATTCAATTTTAGGAGGCCGTATAATGTAAGTAAATATTTGCTCCATTTTTCCTCTTATGTATTGAGAGTAATAATACCTTGCGAGAAATCTAACAGTAGCGTCAATGCATCGAGATTCTTTACTCGAAACTTTCTATGGATTCGCACAAATAATATCGAAGATGGAAGAAGGTTGTGAAACGATATTCTACAAAACCTTGCTTTGTTTGGGTTTTTTTGGGTTTTTTGCTAAGACTTTCTCGACTTCAGATCAAGATGCAGTTAAAAAGAGAAATGGAGAAACATATATCTTAGCCAGTATGACAGTGAGAATTTATGCCCTGCATAATTCTGTTTAAGCATGATTACGAGGTCCCCTTTATGGGATAGGGAACGGGGAAAAGTTGTAGCCTTTTTTGTCTATTTCTCTTTAATTTTTGTCTGTATCACTGCATTGCATAATTTAAGAAGCCATTTCATCAAATTTCCTCACTTCCATACCAACGCGTAAGACTACTCCTAATATGGGCTTATGGCTTTTCTATTTTTGTTTTTGACGACTTCATATGAGTTCGTCAAGGTCGTAAAAACTCCTGCCTTGACATCTAGCTGGCTATTCAACTATTTTTTTTTTGTTATTGTTGTCTATGATTTTAAGAGACTTTCCCTGGAGCTTTGGAAGTGGTCTTTGATACTTATGGAGTCTAATCTTTTGGATGACTACTTTTTAGCTTTTGATTCGGATTGCTTGTTCCTATTCACTAATTTCATTTTACCGTTTCACTGCTGATCCAAATTTGTCTCTTTTAACCGCATTCCTCGCAAATTTAGTTTAATTGCTCTTAAGGATGAATTTCTATTTGTTCCTTTTTGTAATTTTAGTTCGTTCCTTTTTATGTCTTTATATATTTTGAGTATTGGTTTTCTCTTACATTACGTAGGGATGCTTTTGTATATTATATCCTATTCCCTGTTTTCGTTCTAGCCCAGGAGGCATTTGTGCTTGGCTTTTAGTTTTTGGTATAGTATGGGCAACTCAGACTGCGGGTAAGCTTCTATGTGGCCCTGCACAATATTTTCGTATTCCTCATTTAATGATATGCCTTCCTGACGTCTCCTGAAGCATATTCAAAATTATTCCTAACTGTTACAAATGATGATCGCACTATATCACTAGTTGGCAAGTAAGGGCAGTCATAAATTCGTACAGATTTACTAGTTCTTACTTTTTTTTCCCGTTAAAAATAGAAGTACGCCTCCGCCGTTCATAGCGCTGTTTATCCACTTCTTACTTTGATGAATATGCAGATCTATAGTGTTAATGCTTGGTGTTATGTGGGCAGAGGTAGGTCGATAGTTTTCCCTTTTGCTTTTGAAATTTTGGGTGTGTTAATCATTACGGAGTCTCTTCGCAAGAGAGAACTCCGGCCCAGAACTTCCCCTTTTCTGGGTGGCAGTGATTGGGCAGACAGAAAACTATTGTGTCCTCTGTTATTAAATGAATTATAATATAAATAATGTTAGAATTGGTTAGCAGCTGCCGTGGTCGTGTTGTGAGGACGCGCGGAGGAACCTAAATAGCGTTTCAACGGGCGGTATATCGACAGATGCTGGTCGGCGGCAGGAGCCCCAGAATTGGGCAACGGGCTAGGGATCAACCAGTTCAGTCAGGTAACTACTGCCTCCTCACTTTAAGAGCGGCGCCTTATTGATGAGTTAAACTCCACAGCTACCGATAGATATCGATGACCTCGACCAACCTAAACTATTCATGATCAGTACACAAAGCCAATGAGAAAGAATCACCTAACAGCATCGTGCTCCCTGCTATCACCAAAAGTAGCGCCTCTGCTGAGGCTCGAGCTCCGGCCCAGTGTACCGATAAATTACATGCGGAGCCTCCAAATACATGCACACACTCAAACCACACTCACTCTACACAGGACAGAACAAGGCAAACACTCTAATTGAAAGACATAAACCTAACTCACAAATCTTAATAAGGACGGACATAGAACCCAAAACCATTACAGAAACCTACAGTTAGATGTAAAAGAAACACTTAACCGATAGCAACATTTGAAGCGTTTAGAACACTAAAAACGATAGGCCAAAACTCCCAGGAACTTACAGCGTCCGCAGCTGAAAAAAAATATAGATATCATATGTGTGCAGAACACAGATTTGACCATGGTGATGTAGGAACTAAACATACATGAATGTGGAAAATGGCTGGCATTTGTGTCAGCATCTGCATGGAAAAACTCCATTCAAATGCCGGTATAGGAGGTGAGGAATGCTTCTCAGCCTCGAGCACTAAATCACTTAACAGCATAGAAAAAATCCAACCGAGAATCATGTGTACTACGTTTAATGGCAATCCTTGCATGACTATAGTCTCATGCTACAGCCCACAAATGTCAGCAACGAAACAGACATTGAAATGTTTTACAGCGGGCTATCCTCCCTATGCAGACATACCCAAACATAACGTACTGATCGTCGGTGGAGACCATGAATGCAACAATAGGAAGAAACGAAAACAATAGATTCAGCTTACACAATACCCAAAACAGGAACGGTGATCTCCTAGCTGAGTTCTCTGTTGAGAGACAGGCTTGTTTGTCTAAACACCAAATTCCGAAAACGGAAGGGCCAAACTTTGGACACACACATACCCAAATAACACAAAAGCCACAACTAGATTACACCTCCTAATAAACAAAAAGTGGACATAAATAGTGCAATTAAACTGTGAAGCGTATTCCTTGCTTTTGAAGGAGTATCCTCAGATCACAGAATAGTCACAGCAAAATTACGACTAAGCCTACGTAGGAATAAAAAGCAAAACTAGTAAAATTCCGTACGATACAACTGGGCTACACTTGCCAACAGCGATATACTGCAATCGCTACGCTGTTGCAGTTAGAAATAAATTCGATATCCTCCAGGAGATATCCGAAAGCTCCACACCAAAACGAGGAATACGAAAACTTCGTCAATGCTCACCAAGAAGCAGCAGCCGAGTGCTACCAACTAAACCAAGAGCCAGGACCCCTATGTTCCATGGGAGACAGAAACTTTAGAGAAAAGAACGATATTATAAAGAAGCAGTACAACCACGTAATGAAATAACCCAACTAATGCCCAATCTACACCCACCAAACTTAGAAAAGCCCAGATAGAACTAAGCCAAAACATACAAAAAAGAACAATAGGAATACTGATACAAACACAAATAAATAATATAAGAAACAATCGGTGGAAAGAACAGAACCGTCACGATTAGCATGGCAAACTGTTAATGAGTCAGCATAGGAAAGTACCTCTAAATCGAAGTTAAAGGGCAACCAGCAAAAAGAATAGACTCCAGAAATGAAAGACCACTTCCAGAAACTTCTGGGGAACCAGGCCTGAAAATAGTAGAAGATAATACCCAAAAGATTGTCGATAAACAACTAGATATCAAACTGGGACTTCACGATAGATGAAATCAACGCAAGTTTTAAAGAGAACTAAAAGCGTAGAAAAGCGGCAGGACTTGACGGAATACCCCCGGAGGTATGGAAGATAGGGAAAGTTCAGCCTGACATACTGCTTAGGGCTATGCAATCAGCTGAATAATAGACAAAATAGAATGATTAGATGGACAAAAGTCTAATGCATCCTCCCATAACCCTAAAAAGGAGATTTCGAATCGAAAAGTAAGAAACTACAGAGGCATAACTCTTACTGCGTATTCGCAGCTAAGATATTATAATGCCCTTCTCCTTAATCGCAGGCCGACCTGAAATGAAGAAAAAATCCTTAGGAGAAACCAAAAAGGTTTCCGGCAAAAATCGATCCAAACCTCTAGAATCCTGACCAACGGATCAGAAAGGGTACGGCAAAGCAATCTAGAGGCAACGCGTGCCTATTGCGTAGATTTCTCCAAGGCATTTGATTTCATACACAGAGGGACAAGATGGAACAAATACCTCCACTAGAGTATTGGCCTCCCAAAGAAACAGTTGCAGCATCTAACTGATATGCTATTACAAGGCAGAACACTAGAGCAATGTACGCTCACGCTGATGGCACACAGCTGATTCTTTGAATCGCTCGCTGGAGTTTCCTCAAGGAGATACATTGGCACAATATATATTCATAATATGCCTAGAACTACGTACTCAAAAAATCATTAGATAACCATAACAAGAAAGTTGTTCACACTGAAAAAAGGCAAGGAGCAGGCGTTAAATCCCGGCCCCACAAAACAAGTCACAGATGCAGACTATGCTGACGACTTTGCACTCCTTGGCAGACTACACTGCCGCACAAGCTGCAGTCATGTTGACACAGCTTGGAGAAGGCGCCACCGCAGAAATATCGGCCTCTTCATGTGAACTCCATTAAACAGAGTTCATGAGTTTCAAAAAGAAAGGAAACATCTCAACACCTCAATCGCGCATGCCTGGTTCAAGCCGCATAGAAACAAAACTTCAAACGTACCTAGGTAGTAATAATCCATCACAGAGAGAGATGTTACACACCGATAGCAAAGGCATGGTTGGCCACAGAACAAAGTGTCAGTCATATGGAGGTCTGATCTCCCTGAACAAGCTGAAGCGACAGTTCTTCCAGGCTGTTGGTTATATCGGTGCTGCTATATGGCTGCACCACCTTGGACCCTAACGAAGCGTCTTTGAAATAAGCTAGATGGAAGCTGCACAAGAATGCTGCGTGCAGGTCTTGAACAAAATCGTGGAAGCAGCACCCCACGAAGAGACAGGCTGTACGGTCACCTGCCCCCCCTCTCTCCAAACTATCCGAGTGAGACGGACAAGGCATTGCAGGACACTGCTGGAGAAGCAAGGACGAGCTCATAAAGCGACGTTCTCCTGTGGAAGCCAACACATGGACATGCAAAGTGTGGGGGCGCCCAGCAAGGACCTACATTGACCAGCTATGCGAGGATGCTAGTATGCTCAGCAGAGGACCTCCCAGGTGCAATGAGTGATAGGAGGGTTGGCGAGAGATTGTCATGGATATCCGTTGGCTGCAAGCGCGACATGATGATTGATGATATAAATAATACATGTAGTGTTTGGATTGTCTCTATACTGTTTAACAGTTTTAAAGTACATTAACTGAGAAGGGTCCCCGTAAACTGGTATGGCGGCATTGACGAAGTTCTTCCATGCAGATGTCGAAACAAAGTCCATTCATTACCGGTTTCATGGTATTTTAGTTATAAATCACAATGGTAAATCTATGTTTTTGTACGCATATGATATCTATATTTTTATGCCGTTAGCTTCAGGTAATTGATTTATGCGGACATGTTTTTTTTATTTTATTTTATTCTAAAAATGTTGAGATTAAATGAATTCCCTCTTAGCTTTTTCGACATTCTGGCGCACATGGGAAGGGAGGAGAACAATTTGTTTCTTAAAATGATACCAATAGAGTGGGTAAACCTTTGAGACGAACATTCTTTACAGCAAAAAGTACACTTAGAAATGAAAGACAGATCCCACTTTACAAAGTGTTGACGGGCCGTTTAGTGCATAACTTTCCTGGAAAATTTCAATGCAGTTATCTACCTTTAATAAGTATCATTGATACTAAAACTGCATTTGTTGTCATTACTCCCGGGTCTGATCTGATCTGAAGTAGTAGTACTTATTTTGTTTGTTTAAAATATAACATCCTTTCCACCTCATAGCTTTGATTACACTTTTAAATTCAGGTTTTTCAATTTAAACTTTTTTTATATAAATAGGCGCATTGCGAGAAATTTAATTTCGACTTTCTTACCATGTGTTGTGGGAATTAGAAAAAAATGGTCGAATAAAAACTGCAAAAAGTTACACTGGAAAAATACATTACTAATACTAATTATTATTAATAGAATGGATGCAAATCACACTAAAATTGCAGTTGCCATAGTCGTCCACATCACAGTGCTCGATAGAGGTACATGCATATATAACTAAAAAAAAAGCATAAACAGATGTACCACTACTAGCATTTTCAAGTTTGCACAAATCTCATTTGGGTGTATATGAGTACGTATTCTTTATATATCTGTGCATGAAGAACAATATAATTAATTTTTAAAGTACATATAAATCAATACAAAATATCAAAATCAATTTGGCCTAATGATGTGTATATATTGTTCCAAAATCATGAAACATTTGCATATAGATTTGATACGTTAACTATAACAACCATTATGGGAGAGATCTAGTTATGAACATCTATAAGATGAACACACACGAATAAATATGTCTATTAAAAACAACATTGAAATATACTAATGTACAATATAAAATAGTAATCATTTAAGAAATCTTATTTCTATAAAATAGATAAAAAAATATGTTTGTAATTTTATTTAATTAAAATTTCACTTTTAAGATTCAACTTATATTTTCTGGCTAGTTCACTTCAGTTACAGAAACAAGTTAGACATTATTTTTAAAATTCTCATAAATTAATAATTAATAATTATTACTAAAATTATCATTATTTTTGGTGATATACTATATAGTTCAAGTGAGAAAAATATGATAGTATATGAGAACGACATATTTATAGTTAAAATGATTTAAGAATAAAGCAATATTCAGAACAATATGCAATGACATTTGAGGAGTTTGCATTCACACTGAATACTATATTGTCTGTCTGTTCTGTCTGTCTTGTTCTCTCTCTCTTCTCTTCGTCTATTCTCCTTCTCTCTTCACTCTCTTCTCCCTCTCTCTCTCTATATATATATAATATAATATATGTATATGTGGTGTGTGTGTGTGTGTGTGTGTGTGGTATCTGCATACACTACTCATCAGTGCGGCTAGACTGGCAGACTGCATCAGACCGGGATCGAAAACTCGACCAATTTGTCGTCAGTTAGAGACCTTACCCGAGCATCTATATACTCCTTAGACTAAGTTTATTGAATAGACATATAAGGCTGCTAGGAGCTCTATCTATTAAGGAGAGCTATATATATATATATATATATATAATATATATATAAATATATATATATATATATATATATGTATGTGTGTGTGTGTGTGTGTGTGAAAATAAAATGGAAATTAATCCGACAGTATGAATAATAATATAATGAAAAAACAACGATGTTTACAACTGAAATAGGCTCATCAGAAGAGAAAGTGTACAAACCGTTTCGGGGCCAATTCTCTTGACGGTTTTCAAAAAGCAACACTCGGCCCATCCTCAACTAATATGAGGACCTATATTTTACACCAGACTTTTTGAGTCTTATTTCATTACTATAATGCTTCTGATTATTTTCAAAATTGAAAATGAGATTCATTTTATTTTTAAATAGAATTCATTTTATTTTAAATAAAATTCATATTATTTTTAATGCAGACAGCACAATTTTATTTTTTTTGATTAATTCCAACGTTTAACTAGCAGCGTTCTGTTTTTACTAACGGTCTTTTTCCCGTCTTGTTTTTGTTGATGACCGACCCACGTGCGGTTGATACATTATAACGCAATAGGGTCCTCATATTAGTTGAGGATGGCCGAGTGTTGCTTTTTGAAACCGTCAAGAGAATTGGCCCCGAAACGGTTTGCACACTTTCTCTTCTGATGAGCCTATTTCAGTTGTAAACATCGTTTGTTTTCATTATATCTTATTCATATATATATATATATATATATATATATATATATATATATATATATATATACATATATATATATAAATATATATATATATATTCCTTATTAGATTATTGACCTGATGAGCTATCAATGAGCTATTAATAGGTTTATCTGACTCATTAGGATTAACTTTACTATTTGTTCAACTTAGGTAACGAGCACTTTTTACAATTTAACTAGACGAGCCTAGCGGTTTATATTAGATACTTTTTATATACATTTTCTTTCTTTCTTTTTTTTTTTGCCAAATGATATAGTGTTCATCGATTATTTTCGCTTGGTGCGACCCTCTTTGTCTTTTCTTTTTTTCATTTTTCCCAAATGAAGTTTAGTATTGAATTTTTACTAAAAAATTATTTGCCGGGCTTTTTTCTTACCGCAAAGGTTTACTAAGAGGATTATATATATATATATATATATATATATATATATATATATATATATATGATAGTACGCAAACAGTTTGTTTTGATATGGCTACGCCGACAATTTTTGGGAGAATATGTGCTTAATTGAAGTTATTCTCTGAATGTACATTTCGGCCTATTGTGCCTCAGCAGCAGAGTTATAGACTCGAAGCCGCTTTGTGTGTGATTCGAACCCTAAATGCCTGGTTGACAGTCGGAGATTCTAACCGTTACACTAGCAGGTCTCACCAGATTCTCGCTTTGTTTATAAACTCATATATCCTACATTTTTGGAGGCTTGCTACACGACAGTATGATAGTACGCAAACAGTTTGTTTTGATATCAGCCAGGCAGTTAGGGTTCGAATCACACACAAAGCGGCTTCGAGGCTATAACTCTGCTGATGAAGCATAATAGGCCGAAATGTAAATTCAGAGAATGACTTTTTCTCGATTTATTTACGCTTCACATTTAAACAGATATATTCGCCTAATTCATTGATTATCAACTAATTTTCAATTAGGTATGACTTCAATTAAACACATATTCTCAATATATATATATATATATATATATATATATATATATATATATATATATATATAGCGCGAATGCCCACATTGGTGAATAATGTAAACTTTCGTTCTTTTTGCAGAATTAAGTTTTTTTGGGTTTTTTTTTTTTTTTGGTGAACTGATTTGACATTTCTTTCCAACCACGGGGTGAATGAGCTCTGATGATGTTTTGTAAAATCGAAATATTGATCAGTATCAGCTATGATTATATTATAAATTGTTTTCTCATTAACAGCATTGTGTGATGTTTTCATTCCACCTTTTCACACAACACACACACACACACACACACAACACACACATATATATATATATATATATTATATATATATATATATATATATATATATATAACCCTAATTATGCCTGTATGTACGTATGTAACAGTAATACAGAAAACACTATAACATATCAAGTTGCTTATCGTAACAATGTACTTAAAATACTCTAACATAGGTGAATGAAGCTATTTCCAATCTCATTTGCCACTGAATGATAATTTTTTATGAGATCTTCATTAGCGCTGAACGTCATTTGTAATAATCTTTAATATAACGGAGATAAATATGAAGTTCTAATTAGAATCCATAATTTCTTCAGTATCATCATAAACTGCTGTTATAATGAGAACCCAACGGTTTCACAGGTCGTCCAGTAAATACTAAACGTTATTTCAAAAGGTATTTTAATATGTAAACGATGAATGAATGGATATTGACTCAATTGTAGTAGTAGTAGTAGTAGTAGTAGTAGTAGTAGTAGTAGTAGTAGTTGTTGTTGTTGTTGTTTTCATTGCAATGTAAAACCTTCTTCCGGATTCGTAGAAACTTACTGGATAACCAATTCCACACAAATTTTGCCAACTTTTTAGAAAGAGGATGGCTGCCCGATTGATCAAACTGCAAAAGCCACATGTCAGATAGACAAAGGGAAATAACCAATAACGAAAATAGAGTTGCATGGCCGTCTTTATTGATGACTTATTACATATTCACTGGGCATCAATGTTGAAGTGTTGCATGTTACACTTAGCTTTCTTCTAAGCTGAGAAAACTCAACTATAGCTATATAAACCCACGGACGCTGACTTGCCATTTCTCTCACCCTGCATCTAACCGCTAACTGCCTAACTGACCCAACTAACTCTCCGAATATATGAATTTCAAACGAATATCTAGACTTCCGCTAAAGGAGGATTTTCCCAATTCGTCTAAATTTTTCCAAATTCTGCTAATGATATTTTTCAAAATAGATTCTTATCATTAAACCTATGACCTTACTGGTGCCACCATCTTTGACATTTAAAAAATGATAATCCTTTTATTCTATTTTTTTTACCTTGTTGAATTCTCAATGTTTCGCTACCACTTATTACTACTATACATGTAGTATGTACATATATCCTGCACATGTATGTGTGCTATACGTATAAATTATTCATATAGATATGCTGTTACAAACATGCATTTTCATTATTGTATATCTAGGATAGAAGAGCTTATAGTGTCATACAAATGGACAAAACACGTTTTTTTAGAATACTAGAATTCTCCTTAGTGTTATAAATGTTCTCAGTAATGCTGACGTTTTGATAGTTCTGATTCTTATATTTAAAATTTTGGGTGAAATTTTTTTGATCTATCAAAGCAATTACAGCTTTGTTAAAACTTTGCACAACATATCAAATTTTCAGTTTGAATTTTAAACTTAATATAAAAAAGTCATGCCATACCCTCTTATTGTATTGAAACGTATTTTATTACAGATCATGCAAAGCAAAGAAGCAAAAAATTTGATTACGGTAACAAAATGGAAAACCTTGCTAAATATGGAACGGTAAGTTTGAAGAAACAGATTCTTTTCATAGTGTTTAATACCATAAAGTTTCAGAAGTGTTTCCGACTTTATATTCATTTCACTTGCTAGATATAACATACATTAGTATTTAGATCAGACACATTGAATACGACTAGATTCTGCGGTTGACTACACGAGACATTGTAATCAATATTTAATAATCTTTGACAAATAGTGACGGTGATAAATTTGCTATCTGATCAGTCAGAAATTACAAATATATAGTTTGCAGGTAAAGGGTTTTTTTGTGGGGGAGTTTGTGGGTTATACTTATCTTTATTTTTACATGAAATAATACCAAACCTTAATTTTGAGTAGTTTTTCTTTTCTCTTAATTTTTGTTGCATTTTTATCAACCATCAGTTTTCGACAACGATAAAAGATATCCATTAAGTTCCTGGATAAACTAAAGTAGAGCTTATCCTTTTTTATTTATTATTTCATATCTGAATTATTTTCTCCTTGTGGACGCACCAAGTGAGTTTCGATAAAAAGTATTTAAAATTCAAGATGAAAGAAAATGCTTTTCAAAATTATTGACTGTCTATGTTTTGTTTGAATGAGTAAACGAATGAATAAATAACATGTTACTAGTATTATGAATGTTAGAAGATTAAAACTAAAAGAAAACGCAAATATGTCACAGAGAGACAGAAATAACGTTAACCTTATGTGCCATACTATGCAACACGCAGTAAATAGTAAATATGGTGTTGAAAGAACTCGGGAAAAGAGTAAAGGGTGAGTTTAAAATTGTATATTGTGTTTCTGACAACTAATGGCTTTCATAGGGCAGATTGTTTGTTTAATCAGATTTCCTTGAGGCACAAAAGACATAACCAAGAGCCTTATTGATTTTTTATCATTGTTGTAGACTGATAGCCTGATTGAACTGTTATTTAAAAGAATCAAATACAATTTAAAGTAAAAGAAAATACTTGTCAAATGAATGATTGAAGAAGACATACAATTTAAAATATTTTTTTATTATACTCAGATTTTGTCTTCATATCTGTTTACTTGCCAATTCATTATCAACCCAATCAAATTAATCTGCTTTCGACATGATTCCAGGAAATTTAATTTCAGTAATAAGATATTCGTGTTTGCAATCAATAAATCGCTATTAAGATTGTCTTTCTTTAATCAAACTATTGTCATTCTTTTTCTACTTTAGGTGAAGCCTCCGAAAATTGACTTTAAAAATGCAACCGTTCCTATCGGAGTTTTCTATGGTAGTAACGATATCATAGCTGATTCGAAGGTAAGATGCAATTTTGATACTTTGATAAGAATTATTGGATAGTCATTCTCGCTTTTGTAAAAATTATTATTTGCATTTCTTCGGATTGTCAGCTTTAACCAATAACATTATTTGTTTATTTTCTATTTAAGAAATACGAAAGAAAATTGACATCGATATAACAAAAATATGTATAGGCATCAAATTCATGAATATTTCGTAGTTTTTCATATCTATGGTCCCCTAAGAAATAGCAAAGATTTCATTTTTTAATATAAGTAAAGTTAAGTTAGCATACAAAAGTCAACTGACTGAAGAGAGAATGAATTTAAAGTTGATTCGGAACTATACAAATCTGGAGCATTTAAATTTGAGAAATATTTTTAATATTTACAATCTTGTCACTTTATTTAGACGAATATTACTTAAAAACTGTTTTCACAATAAAAATGGTTTCATAGAAACAGATAAATTTCAGATAATCAAGATTCGATTTTAATCCATTTTTTGTCCTAACCGATGTCTTTCGGAAGAGAAACCATTGATAGGGCCATTCGATTCTTGAAGTTGTAACGATTAGCTTCTATGCCATTTCAGACCTCAAAGTGATCTAGTCAGTTAATGACTGTCTGTCACAAAGTCATAGTATATTTCTGCAAGTGTAATAAAGGATTCCAAAGCAAATTCATCAAAAAGCTGCTGAATGAGACATTGACTTCATTAGGATTGGAAAGTATATAATGTTTAAAAATTAATTAGTTTTTTTTAAATGGCACATCAACCCTTGTGGGCTATTTAATGTCAATTCTAGCTTCTTTCGTATGTATGATTTGTAAGCTAATTTGTAAGAAAACATTTTCGTTGTGTCTAGTCTTATAAATTTCAAGTATATCAATAGGCTAGTAGTTGACCATCAGCCATCACCTTTTAGCACCTGTAAGATTAAAAGGATTGGGTGTTTGTTTACCATAAGAGTAATTTAAGAATGCGGATGTAAGTGTTTGAACTTGACATGACGAGCTGGTCGGTTTTCGCCTCTCTGATCAACCCTTTAGCCCAAGCATGTCACGTGACCACTTAGCACCTGGGCCATGGGCCCATCAGCTACAACGATGCCGTCCTCAGGCTCAGGTGGTCCCATTGGAGCTGGTCACCGTCTGCAGAGGTACATTTGGCGTATTCTACAGCCTCAGTCAACAGGAAAAATGTTAAAAAAAGATGCGACTGTCTATTTGACAAAAGTTTTATACAATATTCAACCTTATTAAATTATCAACCAAACACAATAGTGTCGACTTGAGGCAATGTCACATTATACACCCAATAGATCACAAAACGTAACTAGTCGTACAGATTTTAAATTTCCAAACGTCAAAAGAAAAAATACTTGAACATTACTAATTAGGCGTATATGTAGTTCTTCAAACTGGATATGTAAAATAATTACATAGCATTATTGTTTAGTTAAGATTAACAATCTGGACTAAAAACTATTTAAATTCATAATTTTTTAATTTAAAAAATATAAAATTGCAGAGGAGTACGACCCTCCAAAAAAAAAGTGTGTGTCCTTGGTATTACACTAAACTGTATTTGATGACGAGGCGTCTGGAGAATAGGCTAGATAGAAGCTGCAAGAGAATATTGCGTGCGATATTGAACAAATCGTGGAAACTGCACCCCACAAGGAAGCAGCTATACGACCACATGTCCCCTGTCACACAAACCGTCCGAGTGACACACTGGGCACTTCTGGAGGGGTAAAGATGAACTCATAAGTGACGTCCTACTGTGGAAATCACCACATGGCATGCTAGTGTGGGTCGTCAAGCAAGGACATACATAGACCAGCTCTCTGAAGATACTGGATGCTGCGCGGAGGACCTGACAGGGATAATGAGTGATAGGGATGGTTGGTGAGAGGTTGTCATGGATATCCGTGCCGCCGGTGCGACATGATGATGGTGGTGTTAGTGGTTTTTAGTTCTGCAATTTTTAATCGTTCAGTGTAAATGTTTAAATGGCAATAAAGATTGTAAAATAGATATTTAAAAAGATTAAATAAATGTCTTTTATCATTCATCTGTTAGTCTCGCTGTGATCGGAGTCTTGACTTATTACCGTACTTCAATTAGTCTAAACTGTTTTTTTTATTTACAGGATGTAACACACCTGTTGAATGAACTGCCTAATGTGGTTGCAAAGGTTCACATTCAGGGTTACAGTCATTTGGACTTCCTTTATGCCACCAATGCAGAAGAAACCCTTTTAAATCCATTATTATTCATGATGAAATATTATTAAATTTCATCTGTTTTCATACATTTTTTGCTTGGTCTTTACCATATTTTTCTTTAAAATCTTTCTAGCTGTAATTTCTTTCTTTAAGGTGTCACTTTGTATATTTTAAACACCAGTTGTTCAATAAATATTTTTTTCAAATTTTATCTATTTCATGTTATTTTCTTTAGTCTGTTCTTTTATTTCATTTTATCTTGTTTAAACAAAAAAAAACTAATGTTGTCGTTAGTATATCGGTTCAAAGTGGATCAACAATATAAGAAGTGAGTATTAAATCGAAAACAACACTAAGTCCTTATAACGCATTAGGGCATCCGTATATATTCTAACGCTGAATAATCGGTAAGAAAAGAAAATACATTTAACAAATGTACATAAGAATGTTTACTTAACATACATGTAAAAACAGTTACAGGATACACATGTCCCAAGCAAATTAAATGCACAATATGTCCCATAAAAAAGAGTAATAAAGAAAGGGTTTAGTAAATATTTAGAGTATCTTCAATGGTTACTCTGTGGGGTGCGTATGAATTCTGTTCAATGAACAGAGTTGGGACAAAATGTCCTTATTCGCTCAACGAGCGAGGATAAAAAAAAGACAGGGAACAAAAGTGAAAATGTAAAAGGCTGGATTATCACGCAATCAACGGACGCGTGAGGTGGGGAGTCTTGTCTATAATCTCAGAACTGGAAAAAAGGTAGAAACCGAATAAAGTATTACATAATATCCCAACAGACAACATTACCAAACTAAATGACCTAATCTATGCAGGAGCAAAACTATTTAGTGATAAAACTGGTACACCCCCTGCAGAACCTGAACAAATGCAAAACAGTTGGATGGGGAATGAGGCTAAAGGAAACTACGAAAACAAGTGGAAACACTAAATAAGGAAAAGGACAAAATATAATGAAAACACTGAAAAAGAGACAACAACAAATAAGAAATACAATAAAATATATTGGCAAAAGAAGAAAAACTCAAAAGATACCGGGACAGAAGCAAGCAATATATGCAAAACATCCACGACGGATTGGTACGGGAAGTGAGTAAATGTCTACAAGAAACAAACAGCCAATGGATGACGAAGGGAAAAAGTATACTGATCCAATATCCCCAGAAGGAACCATCCCAGTAACTATAAGCCGATAACATGTATACGTAAGATGTGGAAAATTCTTATCAGAGAGATAAGAGAAGAAATATATTGCTTCCTTGATTACCGTGGATTATTTTCGGAAGAATAGAAAGGATGCCACAAAGAAATAAGAGGGGTAGATGACCAACGATACTATACCAGTACATTCTCAAGAAGAAAAACAAGGCAGAAAACTGCGGCCATGTCATGGATAGACCTATGATATGGTTCCGCAAAATTGGATAATTCAATATCTAAACAAGTACAATATATCTGACAAAGTCATAACTTTAATCAGGAAAGTCATAGAAAAATGAAAAGTCAAGAGGACAATCCCCAGCAGAAGGGAAAATCCAAAGAGCCATCTTTCTGGTATACTCCCTCTCACCAACTGCAATGAAATGTATAGAAGGCTACAAATTTAGGAAAAATGTACATGGATGATATCAAGATTTTTGCCAAAAAGGAAAACGAACTAGAATCCCTTGTACAGACGGTGAATATATATAGCCAGTATATAAGAACGGAATTAGGGATCGAACAGTGTGTCATGCTAGTGGTGAAAATGGGAAAAGAGAAACAGAGATATTTGTCAAGAAAAGAAAAAAGTCTTGCCAGAATTGAGGATTACGTAAATTCCACCTAGGAATATAGTAAAAAGAGCAAAGAAAGACTAATTATAGCAGCCGATAACACATATTGCTGCATATAGACAAACAGAAAAACAACTAAAATTAGAAAACAGAAATGGGACGAAAAACAACTAATGGATACTTTAAGTGAATAACTGGATGTATTTCACACGAGAAATGGCAAAAAAGGGAAACATCACACAAGAAACTGAATCCCAAATTATTGCAGCACAATATAACTCCATAATGACCAATTATATGAAAGGGAAAATATATTAGACCCAATGCAGTAAAATAGTACAAAGAGATTACTATAACACCATAGTGGTGTTATGGAGTGACTGGCGATATCTCATTAGATAGTTGAAAAAAACAATTTTGGATATAAAAATAACAATTGTTTTTAGAGTCGTACAAGCGACTTAGATCAGAGTACAAGTCAGTGGTGGGGTAAAGTCAACACTAGATAAGAAAATTTATTACTCAAACAGGGGAGATTTTAAAGGCTAAAAAGTCGGTTGATATAAAGCAAATGACTGTTTCATACAAATGTTTAATATACATACATATTATCATTCTTGTGAAGACTGCACAAGATAAGAAAACAATTTACCCGAACAAAAGAAATTTTAAAGTGGTTGATATAAAAACGAATGACTGTTTTATACAACTGCTGTCATATTCATATCTATTGTTGTTCTTGTGAGGACTGCATAGGATAAGAACATTTATTTAACAAATACAGTTTAAAGATTAGATCTTAAAAATATAGTTTCAGTAAGAATGACATTCAGTGATTAACCCCTGACCAATTTCTGTGAATTACCATAGCAACTGACAGATAAGTCTGGCACAAGACCATTTATACAATAACAAAAATATTATCAGGTGCCTCACCAATCAGGAAACTGATGTGTAACCCAAGGCCATGCTTTCGATTGGCCGTCCAATCAAATGCAACCGCGTGGGTGGGTTTTTGTACACCCTCTGATGTTTACACTTAGGGCCATTGGTCCGGCGTTTGGAACCCATAAAAGAGGTCCCAAAAGGGTTCCAAGTCAGATTGGATAGCTGGTTCTTGACCAGATTGGATAGCTGGTTCTTGACCAGATTGGATAGCTGGTTCTTGACCAGATCGGACAACTGGTTCTTGACCAGATCGGACAACTGGTTCTTGACCAGATTGAAGAGCTGGTTCTTGACCAGATTGGAGAGCTGGTTCTTGACCAGATCGGACAGCTGGTTCTTGACCAGATTGATAGCTCCGTCTCACATCCCTTGTCGCCGTCTTTGTCATCATGCTACTCAAAGTCCTGAATTTGAATCAGAACTCAACATATATCGCCAGTCATTCCACAAAATTCCGACTCCATTTCAACTTCGACACTCCTTTGTGGTTGTACATGATTTTTATCACTGTATAATTAATAAAGGTTTTTTTATTAGTAAAAACGCGTCCGTTGTAAATTGCGGAACAACATTGGTGAATTTGGTCACTTTCAGGTACAGCCGGAACAAGTACTTCAACTTTCCTGTGGGTCAAATAACACCCATCGTGTTAGATTCAGCGCTGCGACAGCATAGTATTACATTTGGCACCCCGACCAGCATATTATTACATTTATTGCCGCGACCACCGTAGTATTACATTATAAGACGATACTAGGTAGAAAATGTTATACACTGGATATTGAGCAAGTAATTAAATTTTGACTATACTACCAAATGGTATAGGTACAAAACGGAATCCGTCCTAGAGAATAACTCATAAAATTCTTTGATATTTGAGATACAAACTGATCATTTAATTCAAACCTAGTGTTAATTAACAAGAAGAAAACGAGTCAGAGTGAAAATGAAAGAGATACCTGGACATTGCCAGAGAAATTTTTAAAAAACTCTGTAACATGAGGGTGAAGGTGATGCCAATTGTAGTTGTTCTGGGTTGGAGGACTGGAGGAAACCGAAATTAGAGGAAGAATCGAGACCATCCAGACAACAGCATTGTTAAGATTAGCTAGAGTATTCAGAAGAGTCCGGAAAACCTGAGGAGACTTGCTGTAACTCAAACTCCAGCTAATTCTGATGATAAAAAACTTGCAAGGAGTGATAAATAACAAATTAGACTTAATAGAGTAAATAAATTAACAAATGACAAAATTTATATAATATAAACACGTAAATAACCACACAGTATAAATTATACTGTCCTTCACAGAATGCTACACAAACTAAATCCCCCTTCCTATCATGCTCCACACAACAGTATATAATATAACCACCACTTTGTAACTTCTTGGTCTGATGATCACATAGGAAAAAAACTGACAGTTAAATGTGTCAACGCTTCGCTATATCCTTAGAGATTTGGACAGTTATATAAATATATATTCCTGAATTAAAGATACTTTTTTTAATCCTAATCCGAGCCGATAGATACTTTTTCTTTTTCTTGCAGATTGATTGTCAGTCATATGGAAGTCCAATATCATAGACAAGCTAAAGCGCCAATTCTTCAAATCCGTAGTTGTATCAGTGTTACTATACGGCTGCAACGCTTGAACCCTAACAAAGTGCCTAGAGAATAAGTTAGATGGGAGATGCACAAGAATGCTACGTGTAATCTTGAACAAGTCGTGGAAACAGCACCCCACGAAAAAACAGCTGTATGGCCACTTGCATCATATCTCACAAATATCAGCAAAGACGTACATTGCGTGGATACTGGATGTTGCGCAGGGGACCTCTCGGGGGCAATAAGCAATAGGGATAGTTGGTTAGAAATTGTCATGGATATCCGTACTGCTAGCGCGACCTGATGATGATGATGATGATGATGATGATGATGATGATGATGATGATGATGATATTTTTAGATTCTAAATAAATATCTATTTAATAAAACGCTTATTTTAGTAAGGTGATTAATTGAGAAATCTCAGTTTAAAAGTTAGGCCTTCACACATTTTAAGCAGAAAAAATATCGATGTATGATTTTTTTCACTGATAATCTAAAGGTCAATTCTATTTCAGAAACAGCAGAGTAAAAGAAAATCTCAATTTTTTTTTTTTTTTTACATTTAATTTTCAGATTTTCGGTACTTACTTTCTAACAAAATTGCTCCATTATTTTTTTCTATTCACACATTCGGTCTTTTTTCTTTTTCTTTATACTGTAATTAGCTTCGATGCTCCAAAAAATAAGGGCGGAGGGGCTAAGTTAAGTGACCTGAAACTATTTTGAATAAAATAACTGATGCATTATAAAATTCATTCATTACTAAATCAACAATGAAAATTTATTAAAATGAGATAAATTTTTTTCAATCTGGGGAATTCATTTGATTTTGTAAAATACGTCTATGACGTCAAAAATGTTGGTACCTAGCATGTGATGAAATATATCACATTTATTTCCTTTTTGGCCCAATTTTTACTTACTTTATTTTTCATATCTGTGAAGAGTTCTAGAAATTGATTGATTTTTGTTCAATTAGTTCAATACCACTTAATTAGTAAAAATAAAAAACAAATTATGTGTGTTTAAACATATTGTCTATGTGAGATTTTAAACCTGAATGATATCTTTTCTGAGGTATAAGACGAAACGTACGTACAACGACATTCCTTAATATATATATATATATATATATATATATATATATATATATATATATAAAAACAATTTTTTTTGTGATGAAACAAAGAAAATTCAGTGCTCAATCACAAATTGTGAGAGCTAATATTTATTTAATTTGCTGGGTTTTTGTAGATCAATGTTTATTATAAACAGCTACCCAGGTTATATATATATATATATATATATATTATATATATATATATATATATATATATATATACATATACATATATATATATATATATATATATACACACACATATATATATATATATATATATATATATATAGTTTTCTTTGACATAGTCACTGGTGTCCAACAAAAAGTACATTAGCATCATTTTTACTTATAATTTGACTACGTATTACAAACATCATTAGATCTAATGAAAAAAAAAGCATCACGGTAAAAAACATAAAGCAGACGATATCCAGCAAAAGCTATTACAGATGAGGACTACGCAGATTATCAAGCTCTTCTTGAAAATACACCGTCACAAGCCAAATCATAGCACAAAGAAAACTGCCAGTGACATTGGCTTCTATGTGAACTCAGATAAAAGTTTATGTGTTTTAAACAATGGTGGAGACATCTCCAGTTAAACGGCAAGCCACTGAAATTAGTACACCAGTTCACATACATAGGTAGTAATTTCACATCTACAGAAACCGATGTTAATTTGTGTATAGGAAAGACATGGACTGTTGTAGATAGATTATCGATTCCTCATATGAGTTATAAGAAAGGGAAAAACTAAACAAATAGATAAATTTAAAAAAACGTTTATACAAAGTGCAAATGAATTGCAAAAGCTTTTTTCTTTTAGTGAAAAGATTATTCTTAAAATGATCACAAAGTTCAAATTTACGTATAAAACGCTTATCTTTGAGCTGGTTAGTTTAACGCCATACCTAGGACTAAAAATGGCCCCAATAATGTGGCCTGTAGGTGGATGTAGTTTAACGTTATATCCAGAACTAAATGACCTCAATAATTTTCGAATTCGAACGCTATGTTGAAATGTTTTCTTTTAATACATGTGTTTATCTATGAAGAATTTAAGGCTTGTATTTTTCTTTTTCAAACACCATATTGTTTTCTTAACAACAGACACGCTTATATTTTTCCTTTTAAAACATATTTTAACGGTAAACACATTTTGACCAATAAAGGTAATTTTTTAACAGTACGCGTGAGCATTTGCTTCATATGCAAATTTTGTCAAGTGTATTTTTTCTTGAAAATAGCACAGTCGAATACTTTCTTTGTGTTAAAATTCTTAAACAAAAAAGGGGTTTTCAGGACTCTTTTAAACCAGAGAAATTTTGTCAAGAGTATTTTTTTAAAGACAGCACAATCTAATACTTTTATTGGAAATTTTTATTTTTTCCGAAAAATATGTATGGCATTTTGCATGAGCGATATAGGTGTCACGTAACCGAAATTCAACTTCCGGAGCCAGCCACATGGGGCCATTTCATTAGTTTATTTTCGTAGCAAGATACGAAACAAGAGATATCGACAGACGGACAAAAAGTCCGTCTTTCGATATCACTTGCCATGTGGCTGGCTCCGGAAGTTGAATTTCGGTTACGTGAAACCTCTTTTTTTTTTTGGATTTGGGTCTCGGAGAGAGAAGACGCAACGAGGTCTCTGGCGAAAGACCTACAGAGTATCTATACTTTCTGCATGTACCGACGTGAGTTCGTGAGTTAGCTGGATTTATTGACATTGGCAGGTCCCAACGTGAAATTCTATTGCAGACACGTGATTTTAGCAAAAACCTTTCGCAAGAAATTCTGCAGTTATACTACTTCTGTCAAGAGAATGTGGTTACTGCTATTTTACGCCACCCCAGATCCCTGAAAACGACGCCCATGGTTCTAGCGAATACCTTTGGCGATAAAGGACGCAATATTAACTTCTGACGAGAGAAGACCAAGCTGCAAATTGTATACTCTTTCGGCACAGACTGACGTGAGCCCACGAGGAAGAAAAACAGCGACATACTCGTGTGAAGACAAAGAGCCTTGTTTTTAGCGAGAGAGACAAGAATATTGAAAAGACTTTTATTTTTATGTCAAACTGTTTTGTTTTTTGGGTCTCTCCCGCGTTTGAGAAAATATATTTAAAGGGTTGTCCTTTTATTGTATAGTCCCTTACAGTATCAATAAGTTGAACCTTCCTCCTTTTTTGTATATATTTTATTTCTGTATTTCGTTACTCGCCACCTAAATTATCAATTAAGCTGACGTCATGCAAGGGAATTACATGCTATTCTTTTGTATTGCAAATCTTTGTCTTTTTTCCTCCATTTCGGACATATTTATAGATAAATTCTTTTCTGCTTTCAAGCAAGACCGTTTGTAGCTTCATTTTTCCCTACCTATTTTCATTTGACGACGTTAGCTTAAATTTTGAAGGTCAGAATTTTTCTGACATTTTCTCTGTATTCAATTTTTATTTATTTCTCTGTATTCGACATTTTCTCTGTATTAATTTTTTTCAACAACAAAGGTTTTCAAAAACAGAACAGTCGAATACTTTCTCAGTATTCATATATTTTTTTAAAAATAAAGTTTTTTTTGTCTGTTTTTTAATCAACAATCGTGGGAAGAAAATATTTTTAGCTTCGCACGTGGACAGATAAATATTCTTTTTGCTTTTCCTTTCTTTAATGTTCGCTTTTACATTTAGCACGATTGCTTATTTGTTTAGCAAAATTACCGTAACCCGTTTTAGCAAAATTGCCAGATTAAGTTCTAGGAAGATTGCAAGAACTATGTTTTAGCAAAATGCTGAAAATCTTTCAGCAAAAGTGCAATTACTATGTTTTAGAAAAATATAGGAAAATTTCTCGATTCCACATATGAGTCGGAAGAAAGGAAAAAAAAACAAAGCAAACAGATAAATGCATACAGCGTTTTATACAAAGTGCGAATGAGTTGCTAAAATATGTTCCTTTAGCGATCAATATGCTTACAATAGGTAAAAAGTTCAAATTTACGTATAAAACTTTAAGCTGGTTTGTTGTGTTGTTCCCATTTCCCGTGACAGCATCGTTTTAGTTCAGGATTTTTTCGCTAAGTGTCTTCCCACGTGGTTAATTTATCTTGTTCAATTCGGATCATTCGTCTATTTTGTTTCAGTTCAGGGTTCTTCGTTAAGCGGCATGCATCGTACTTAATTTATGTTGTTCGGTTAGGACCGTTTGTATATCTGCCTCCCTATATGGCTTCTAGCCGCTGACTTCCCCCAAGGGGTTCAAATCTGATACCGCAACATAACAGTGGCTGACAGCTTCTGCATGTCTGCTACTCTCTGTCAAACGAATGCTGTTGATCAGATGGCGTTCAGAGCTCCTCCTTTGCCCCTGCGGGCTCTCGGTTGCTCCTGCTACATACAGCTGTCCCTGCTGCTTCCGGCTATCGGCTACCCTGCTTTTTCCAGGTCATTTGGTTTTCGCGGGGTTATTGCATCCATAATGTTAGGGAGAACCACCCATATTTTCCATATGGCTACATTCCCTAGACTCTAACGAAACGCTATGAGAAAAGGCTAGATGGGAACTGTACAATAATGCTATCTTGAACAAACCCTAAAAGCAGAAACCCACATGGGAGCAGTATTACGGTCATTTATCATAAAACTAAGGCATTTGACACTGCTTGAAAAGCTAAGACGAGCTCATAAGTGAGGTTTTTCTATGGCTGAGGAAGAGTCATTAAGACAGCACGTCTGCAAGACATGATGATGATGAGGATAATGATGAGGATGATGATAATGATGATGTTGATGATACATTTTTGTAACGATAATTTTAATAACATCTAAGAAACGTTAATACATTTGTTCCAAATTAAAAACTATCATAATCAGATCGCCATTATACAAACCCTAGTTAACAGCGCAGTAAATAATTAACTTTCGACAAGACCAAACCCGCTTCTCTTTTTCTATCTTTAATACTCATTTGCACCCACTCACAGGAGTAGTATTAACATTACTTCAAATCAGTTATTAAATAAAACATTGTAAATTATATAGTTTTAGTATTAGTTCTTTCACTTTCATGTCAATTGATTTTATGGAAACTTCTCAGAATATTCTACTTTTAAAATGCAACGGTAAAGATAGAAACTATAAGGTAGGTATTTATCGAAACCGTTCGCTACATGTAGTATATAACAAGATCACAAGTATGAGACATCCAGCTAGAATCAAAAGCGTTATTCTATAGTAATGCATCTGCTAGACTAGCTTGCTAACCATTACTCCATGCTGGGACGCCATAAGAAACTATTTCAGCATTTTAAATTTGATAAACGGTTTTCTACTTTTATTTAGTCGCTGTGAAATTTTGCACCCACCAAATATTTGTTTTAAAAAATCATAATTTCATTGTCTTTTGGGTAGACATTAAAGAAGCAGTTCTCTACTTAAAGAAACTGTTGGGGTTTTCGTACAAACAACGATGCTCTTCGAAGAGGTACGTTAAATTTAGAATACTCTCTCTCTCTCTCTCTCTCTCTCTCTCTCTCTCTCTCTCTCTCTCTCTCTCTCTCTCTCTCTCTCTCTCTCTCTCTCTCTCTCTCTCTTGTGAGCACGCAGATGGTTTAGTAATCCAACTTTACTTTTTCGCCCCCTGTCATAAAGCTTTCGCTCGTATGGGACCGTACGTGATTGAGAAGCCCAGCTCTCGACAGGCAAGCCCTACCATACATATCGCATACATGATCAGGCTTTAATGTAGAAAATGTGTCCAAGACGTCCGACATTTGCCGCCTTCGTAAATCCCACTTTAGGGTGGAGTGCTAGAGATTCCTTGCCTCAAACTCTATGAACAAGTCTCTGCCAAACCACACGATTCGTAGCTATCCTCTCCCAGTCCTCAATATTTATATCAAGAGTTTCAAGATAGATTTGGATGTGTCGACATTTCGGAAGAATATAGTATAGACAAGACTCACGATTTATACACACTGAACTTCGTTCTGATGGTAATGACTCTGTCCAACCATACACGTTTCTTAAGTCCATCGAAAGCTCTGCTAGCCCTTTCGATCCTTAGAGATATTTTGGAGATCAAGGGGTCCACATCTGGAGAGTGCACTGTCAAGATAAATAAATGAGCCAACCACCTTCAATCTGGTCCCCGTGGATGTCCATATACTGATGACCGAGTGTTGGAGTGAGCACCACTTTAGTTTTCTCCATGTTGATGTTAAGTCCAAAGGTAGTGCATGCTTCAGAGATGAGATCCATTATCTTCCGTATCTCCTCAATGTGGGTGACAAAGTCCGCATCATCATCGTAGAGGAGTTGTATTCGTCTTAGCATTAAAACAAGCAAGATTGAAGACCCTGCTCGTGGTTCGGAATCGTATAAAGACACCAGTGTCACGGTTCCGGAAGGCATAGGATAGTCATCACAAAGTAGATAGAAAACAATGTTGGTGCAAGAATGTCACCCTGCTTAACACCGTGTCGATGGATATTGGCTCAGGGAGTAACCCGTTGAAGTCGAAGCGTGCTTTCATGTCATGATGTAGTTGTTCAAACATGTGGAAAAATTCCAGTGGGCATCCACGTTTCCCGAGAATATTCCATAGTGTGAGTCTATTCACCGTGTCGAAGGCTTTCCTTAGACCTGGTAGACTGCTACATGCTGTTCTAAAATTTCTTAGCAGAAAAGATCATGTCCATCTTTCCACGACCGTATCCTAAGCCGTTTTTACATTCAGGGATAACCGGAGGACAAACCTATCTAGTGAGCCCGTTATGCAGGAGCTTAGCAAAGAATTTGTCCATTGCCTCGAGAAGGCTTATGCATCGGTAATTGCCACAGACCGACCGCAGCCATTTCCCCTTGTATGGTAAGATCAAGATCGGATCAATCCAATCCTGACGGATGGGAGCACCCATCCATATATCATAAATAAGACGGTGTGCCTCCGCAGCGATCCTGTCACCACCGTAGCGGAGAACTTCAACAGGAACACCATCAAGACATAGTGCCCTTCAGTTAAGGAAATAAATATATTCCCTTAATTGTTTTGCGAATCTCAGCGATGATGGGATGATCCATCATCTCATGGATCATGTCCCTTTGGAGCAAGCCGCTGATGACAATGTCATCAATGACTGAGGAATTGCGAGAGAGGTTCGTTACATGATACCCTCCGGACTCTTTTGGAGGAGAGACCCGTCCTTCGACTTGAGGGGTACCATCGAGGATGGACCGAAAGTCTCACTGATTAAGTGGTACAGCGTTTTAGCATCCTTGCTATCATAGGCCTTCTGGATCATCTCTGAGATGTCTAACCACCACTGATTTTTCATTCTACGTAAGCTATGCTGGAGTGACGATTTGCACTTCTGAAATCCTGTCGTGAGGATTCTTTAACAGATGTCCCTATAGATTTTTGGTGAAGCTTGTTTTTCTCTTCCAGAAGTTGGTTGATCGTTCTCATCAAACCAGTCGCGATGTTTCCGCTTCTTGAGGCCAAGAATCTTGACGTTTGTCTCATGAGTCCTGAACTTTAGATACATCAATGCGTTTGGGGACTTCCATCCCCTGAGCCTGAGACTTACGCATGACGTGGAGTTTCAGTTTACCACGTACAAGTTTGTGATCCGAGACATACTCTGCACCCCGCATGACCTGCACAGTATGCACATACTGAAGGTCCCGTTTGCAGGTTATAACATAATCAAGCATGTGTCCTTATCCGGATTGTGGATGAATCCAAGTTGCCTTCTGAGCCAGCTTCTGGTGCAAGAATGTGTTGCCGAGGAGTCAGATTTCTGTACAGAGCTGAAACTGGTGAAGACCATTTCTATTCATTTCTCCCAGTCCATAATTATTCAGCGCTGTCCATGTCCCATGATTTTGGCTTACTCTGGCGTTAAAATCAATAAAGGAGGATTTTATTATCCTTTTGGATGGAGGTTCTGAATGACCTAAGATCCTGGTAGAAGGTCAAAATTACCTCTTCATTGCTACAAAGAGTGGGAGCATAGACAGAGATTGTCTGGCAAGGGGATCCGAAAGTGCATGATCCTGTTCTTGAACCGTATGGCAGCTTAATACGTTAAACCATCTCAGTGCGAATTGCAAAGCCCACTCTGCCTACTCGCCTCTCACCCACCGGCCTGCCCTTCCAAAAGAAATTATACTTAGCCCCCACCTCAGTCAATTAGTCCTCATCGCTGATACGGAATTTCGTAAGAGCAGCAATGTCTGCCCTGTGTCGAGACAGTTCGTCGCGATAAAGAAATGTCCGAACATTTTTTCTTGTAGTGTCTTGTTTTACCCCTGCTGCTGTGAACAGCCGCCAATCACAAGGTTGCTGGCCAACTTGATAGGTGAACAGGCATTTGTTTAGGTCATCTTTTCTAGACCCTCCCCCAGATTTCTGGATGAGCAGCGCTCAACCACGGGCTGCTCAGTCACTCACGACCTCCCGAGAGCACGTTGCTGTTCGATCAACAATGCAACGAGGTTAGATTAGCAACGAGCCGCACCACGTGTAGATTTATAGCTGTGTGCTTCCAGCCTGTCAAACCTGCACACGTCACCATTCCTCCATTGCCATGAAACTTGTAGAAATATCTGTACATTGAATTGACATGTGGTGCGCTTTTGCGACATGCACACCACGCTCTCCTTCCCCAAAGTCTTTTTCTATTAAATCAGTTTCAATTTAGTAAGCTTACACCAATAATCTATCTATTGGAGGAATGAATTTTAATTTTATTTCAATTCCTCGAAGATATTTCGCAGTCTATACATATATACTTGATAATTATGTTTGGTCATGGGTAGATAATCATATATATAAGAGAGTTTCATAATTTGCTTGAAGCATTGTGTATGTATTGGTTAGGAGGTTGATTTAGAAGGCTATCACAATGAAGTTTGGAATAAATAAAAAATAATAATACGGTAACAATGGTGTTGTGTGTTGACCTGTATTTTTATTATTTCTTGAATTTTCGAGGTAATACCTCTTTATCAAAAGAATTGAACTGAAGCAGTCCAGCTATGGCATTTCTTCCCAAATGAATTTTTTTTTTGAAAATGATGTTATTTTTTAAATAACTGTATTCTCGTGTGAGCGCGAATGCGTTTATTTTTGTTTGTACGTGTATGTATGTTGTAATGTGCGTGACATTGAAAATGTGTGTTGGTTGTGACGTTAAGACTGTATCCTAGCGCAGGATTTTGTACGTGTGTATGTTCGAATGAAAAAGCGTATTTGTGTTTTGTGACCATGGTGATGTTTCCTGTTGGATATAAAATCAATTTAATCATTTAATATCATTATTATTATTATTATTATTATTATTATTATTATTATTACACATACAACGAGGCGCTAACAACACTACCCACTACAACAACTATACCCATACCACAAATTATAAACCAAATCTACCACTACAGCGTGGACCATGAAAAAAAACGTCTAAAACAAAAATTCCAATGGACTCAGAACAAACAACACCAACGCAACACACAACGCAAATATGCAGAGAAACGAATGACTTTAAAGATGAACCACACAACATAATACCACAAAATCAGCCACGTGTTACAGACTTATCACACTCCCTAACTAATGAAGAAAAGGAGCTACTTAGTCTAGGACCCAAGTTTATACTCACTCAAAAAATAAATGACAAACTACTACTGGATCTTGAGACGAACTTTTGTCGAACTGCATACCAACTAAAATGGCTAACCTTCATCGATAACACACCCAACCCCACAGATACAACAAATAAAAACAACCAATTCCCTACTTACACATTAGATAACCCACTACACCCACCTCCAGCCAACCAAGTACTAGATTCAAAACTATCTAGACTCAAACAATCAATATTCCAAATCATAAAAGGAAACAAAAAAATAACACCCAACCTTTCTATAGCACAAAACAATACCCTTAAAAAACTAAAAGAGAAAGAATTAATTTACCTGCCCTCTGATAAAGGAAAAGGGTTCTGCATAATTCATAAGGATACGTACAACAACTTGGCATTCGAACACCTTAACAACAACGAACTCTATACAGAGGTCACAGATATAACGCCTACCCAAATAGAAAACCGCATAAACACCACATGGACCAAAATCTGCAAAAATAGAAATATCCCCAACAGATACAAGAACAACTTCACCAGCAAAAATAGCACCCTACCAAGGTTTTGCCATCTAATAAAAACACATAAAACCAATTCAACACCGCAAATTAGACCAATAGTCTCCAGTGTGGAAGGACCACTATATAAGACATCATGGCTCCTTTCAAAAATACTGAAACCAATATTAGCGACTCTCCCTGGACATGTCAGCAACTCTGACGAAGTCATTCACAAACTGCAACAAACCCAATCAAATATACTCGAAAACAATAAATACGCATTTAGCTTGGACGTTACCGCTCTATACACATCAGTACCAGCTCAACCAGCGGTCGACCTGTTGACTGAACGCATAGCATCATCCGGCCTATACTGCAACAACCTCACCCCTCAAGACATACACCAACTTCTATCAATAATCGTAGACAACACATACTTCACGTTTCACGAACGAATATATAAACAAATAAAGGGCCTGCCGATGGGATCCAGCCTCTCGGGCTTACTGGCCATCTCCTACATGGACAGACTTGAACGTCAAGCACTTAATATTTGCCGCTCTTGTGCCTTCTTCACCAGGTATATAGATGATATTCTCATCCTCACATCTTCCCGTAAAGAAGCCAACAAAATTGCATCAACATTCAACAACACAGACAACAACATACATTTCACTATAGAACATCCTGACTGCACAGGATCATTATCACTGTAGGATTTCCGACTTAAGGTATTAAACAAGGGAGAAATCCACACCGAGTTCTATAGAAAATCGGCCAGCAGAGACTTGTTCGTCCACCACAAATCGGCACTCCCCCTTGGGGCAAAAACTGGATACATAAAGAAAGGACTTGCCCGTATCCGAAACAAATGCAGCAAGAAGCAGGATCAGATCACACACCCAGACAATTTATATCCACACTAAAAGACAATGGTTACCCTACTTCAATCACAAAACGACTCAAGCAAACAGAATCCATAAAACACCATCTCACGTCCAATGCCTGTTTTTTAAGGTTACCACATTTCAATGAAAATATAACCACAGCAATACGTAGGGCGATACGGAAGGAGGGCCTGGATATACAACTTGCCCATTACGGACCATCACTCAGGAGAAAACTCTCCAAAAGCCGCCATAGGGAGGCCACTAGTTGTACACTAGCGAACTGTCCCATCCGCGACACAGGTATGTGCCACGAAGTGAATGTGGTATACCGCACAAAATGTGACATATGTAATCAATTTTACATAGGTAGCACCACAAGACCACTACACATTAGAATCAAAGAACACTTACACACACAAGCATCCACTTTCCGTAAACACTTAGTTAAATGCAACAACACAGAAAGAAATATAACAGTCAATATAGAGGCCCGAGAGAGAAATCTGGGTATTCTCAGAATTAAAGAGGCCTTGCTAATCGCTAGATTACACCCAGAGATCAATAACAGAAGTGAACTCAGCGCAGAGTTTATCATACAATAAACCCATAACCAACGCACACATGTAACAGTATATGCACACACGCACGAAACACATACCCACATGCACAATGGAGAATTACTAATGAAACAAATCTACAACGAGAAGACTAATACGAAACACGCACTCAAATCTATAGCCCAACATCCCGCCCACACATACAAACACACAAGCCATTGCACACTAGTTGTTAAGGAAAAAAATTGAATAAATAAATTAAATATATATATATATATATATATATATTTAAAAAATATTATAAAATATAAAAAAATAAATTGAATTAGATATAAATAAGTAAATAAACAAATATAATAATAATAATAATAATAATAATAATAATAATAATAATAAATGATTAAATTGATTTTATATCCAACAGGAAACATCACCATGGTCACAAAACACAAATACGCTTTTTCATTCGCACATACACACGTACAAAATCCCGCGCTAGGATACAGTCTTAACGTCACAACCAACACACATTTTCAATGTCACGCGCATTACAACATACACACACGTACAAACAAAAATAAACGCATTCGCGCTCACACGAGAATACAGTTATTTAAAAAATAACATCATTTTCAAAAAAAAATTCATTTGGGAAGAAATGCCATAGCTGGACTGCTTCAGTTCAATTCTTTTGATAAAGGGGTATTACCTCGAAAATTCAAGAAATAATAAAAATACAGGTCAACACACAACACCATTGTTACCGTATTATTATTTTTTATTTATTCCAAACTGCATTGTGATAGCCTTCTAAATCAACCTCCGAACCAATATATATATATATATATATATATATATATATATATATATATATATATGTGTGTGTGTGTGTGTGTGTGTGTGTATATATATATATATATATATATATATATTATACTAAAGCTGACCAAATCCAACTTTGCCAGCTAAAGGATTTTTTTCTATGCATACTAATCATATAAAAACTATCTCAGAATATTATCATATAATAAATCGAATCATTGTTTGAAAAAAATCCCGCTTCATTTGCTTCTAATTATCGTAATTTACAATTAAGTCAATGACCAACCAATCTCTGTCATAAGTATAGTTTATTTCTCCCCCCCCCCTCTTTCAATACATGCAGAATAGAGGTAGTATGAGGAGAGAAAAACATTAGCCTGCTTGAAAAAATTACTTGTAGCAGCGCTGAGTGCTGACTGATTTTATCCCCTCTCTCTCACTATGTATATTATCTATCTTTTTAAGGTAAACATGATAAGCCTAAAAGGCTGTTTTGACAATATTACTTTAGCACCCCCTACAGAAAATAATTTACCAAAAATCAGGGAATTATCGGATTTTTATGAAATTTTCAGTGTTTATTTATCAATGAATGATCTTATAATGCATTATTTATTTTATTTCAAAACTTTCTCATTTTTTTTCAGGTCACTTAATTTTGATCCCCCTTATGTTGGGGACGTAACATTTTTTGCGAGTTGATCATTTTCGGTACTAATTACAGTATAAATAAAGAGATAAAAGACCAAAGTTATGAATAGAAACAACAAATAAATTTGTTACGGTGGCTTTTCTATGATAAAATAAGTACCGAAAATCGAAAAATAGAATATAAAAAAAACAATATATAATTAGCTTTTGGAGATTTCTTTTTTACTCATTTCGATAATTATTTAATTATCTTATAAAAGAAAAAATTATACATCGATATTTTTTCTGCTTAAAAAGGGGGCTAAATTTTCAATAGAGTTTTTCTTCAAAACTTATTACTTTTGTATCTAAAATAAGGTTTGCATTAGACAGATATTTATTTCTAGAAACTAAAAATATAACATTTTAAACTTAACATCAGGGTTTTCATATTTTAAATCATTTTATATATTAATTATTCATAGCAAAAATACTAAATTAAAGTTTTGAAATAGAATAACTGATGCATCATTAATTGATAATTCAATACTGAAAATTTCATTAAAATCGGATAATTCCCTGATTTTTGGTAATTTTTTTGCAATCGTGAATGTTATATTAAATTTTTAAAAAGCCATTTTAAGCCATTTTAAACCAGCGTCTCAGACCGAAAGCGATAGAAATTGCCTGAAAATCGTTTTAAATGTTTTTTTTAAATATTGTATTTGTAATGATATTTTTCTTTTTTAATGATGTTACTACTTATCGTTTTAGACAAAATTTTGACCTTAAATAATTGATTTAATTAATTTTAATTCGTTTTTAAAACAAAAGATCTGTCACGAGCAGAAGAATTATGGGCCATCCTACTATTATCTTATAAAAGAAAAAATATACATCAATATTTGTTCTATTCAAAAGGAAGGGGTCCTAAATTTTCAATATAGTGTTTCTAAAAAAAATATTAGATAACAATAATAAACTAAAGTAGTTATTAAATAGATATTTGTTTTTAGAATCTAAAAATAGGAAATTTGAAACTTAAAATTAGGCGTTTCATATTATAAATGAATTCTAAATATTAATTTGCCATAGCGGAAATACCTAATTAAGTCAGAAAGTTTTGAAATAAAATGCATTATAAAATTCATTTATTGATACATCAATACTGAAAATTTTATTAAAATTGGAAAATTCCCCGATTTATTTTACATTGTGATTTTTAACAATATAACCCGAGCTCAATGGGTGACCCAGCGGGTCACGGGTTTTCTAGTATATATATATATATATATATATATATATATATATATATATATATATATATATATGTGTGTGTGTGTGTGTGTGTGTGTGTGTGTGTGTGTGTGAGGAGTGAAGGATTTCATTAAATCCGACAGAATGTGGTTGAGAATAGAGGAAAGTGTGGATATAACAACACAGACAGTTGAATTCAGTTAATATTTCGCCACATTGAAGCTTTTTCAAAATTTTATTGACACAAGTGCTTGTACATTTTGCTTTTATTGTGAGAAGGTAAATGGGTGAAGGGTGAGAGGAAGTCAGGAGGGGTAGGGATTTAGAGCATGGTGCTTTTATTTTTATGGGGTCAGTCGGTTGACATTAGAAGAGAAGATGATATTTGGAGTGTGGGTTATATGTGTTTTCAGATGTGTATCAGGTGACCAGGGATATTTTTTGCATGAAAATATTTTAGAAAAAAGCCCTTAAAGATTTTGTTGAGATAAATGTATTTGTGTGTTCAGAGGTTAATTGGATAAGGGAAAGAAAGGGAGAGAGTAAAAGAGGACAGATGAGGGAATTTTTGTATGAGGGAAGTGCATTGCCTTTGAAGAAATTTGATAGTCGGAGTAGGTCAGTATAAGGAGAAGCAGGTCATTGAATAGTGATTGTAGGTCATGTCATCAGAATGATGACTGTAGGCAGAGTAGTTGGGGGGGGGGAGATTCAGGGGCGGACATTTGTGCATGTTTTTTAAATTTTTTATCCGTTTTCAAATTTGAGTTTGTTTTCGTGCGCTATGATTTTTGCAATAGCTGTCTCAATGTTGAAGAACCCCTGTCTTTGTTTTACTATGTTACATTTTGCCATAAGTGCCGATTCACATAGACGGCGTATGTTCTTATTATGTATAGACTTGAGCAGCAATGCGTGGTTGAAGTTGAATGTATGGTTGAAGTCTGCTGTTTGTGTGAATAAGGCATTTGGTCGTTTGTCTTTATCGATCTATTATGCTCATAGATCCGTTTGTCAAGACTGTGTTTGGTTTCTCCAATATAAGAAACTCGTTAAGAATAATAAAATATAGACATCCCTCATAGAACACCATCCCACAATCCCCACACTATACGGTCTCCCCAAAACCCACAATGAAAACACTCCCCTATGACCTATCATCGCCATCATAGGCAGCGCTACTCACAAAAATCGCCCGTGCCATTGCCAAAATTCTAACCCCCTTACTAGTTACCATTAGTCCCGCCCACTTAACCAATTCCACCAATTTCCTAAACAAGCTCAAACACAACTATGACCAGCATTGACGTAATCTTCCTATATACTAATATACCCAACAAGAAATGCCTAAACCTTCTCACCACACACCAGAGGTTTGATACCGGTCGTATTTTTAAGGAACACGAATATTAATATTAATTTTTTTAAATGCTTTATCCTTGCTCTCACCCTAAAGCAAATTGAATAAGATGGTTCTGAAATATTGATGTCTCTAAAAAACAGCTATCTCGACCAAGATGAGGTATTCGTCAATTATTTCTATCTAGCTACGGTACCCGTCAATGCATGAAAAACTGCCTATAAAATTAATTCATAACATTTCATCAAATGTTAATAATTAATTTAGTTAAATAGATAATTCGTTGTTTTTGTTTGTATCATTTTTTTTTGGGGGGGTCGTTTGGAAATTTAAATTCTATACGATTAATTACATCCTACAGCAACATGGCTTCCTGTTTTTAGATAGCCTTCTCGATAAGAACTGCTTTCATCAAGAGGAACAATATTTTAAGTTCAAATATTCCCCTGAACACAATAAGTATGATATAACAAATTTCACATGAAATCCGTTGAACATTACTGAGAACAGACAAGCAAAATCCCTCCATTTACAATGCTTGAGTTTATGACCATGGAGATCGGTCGAGTACGAGTTAACGACAAAATGCCTTCAATTACATAACAAAAAAAAGTATGCCAGGACGTCATAATTCACTGAAGCAGTTTGGGTGATAAATATATTCAGATGTCACTTTTCCTCAGCTATCGTTATATAACGAATAGGCAGCAAAAAGACGAGACGAAAAGATATCACTTGTTATCATGCATTTTTCTCTCTCTTCATGGTCATTTCTTTTCTTTTCTTTTGTATGTCTTTTGCTGATCAAGATAATATGACCAGAAATCAATGATCTTATCAAATTAAAAAAAGAACATGGTGAAATATGAAATCAAATGAGACGATAATCATCGAACAGTTTTAAATAAATTGTGATAACGTTTCGACGACAGATGTTCACATTCTCATTTTTCTGGTTTTAAAAGGGAAAGTTTTCACTGTTGCTTTGAATTACAGTTCACCAGAAATATTAGTCCTTTCTGTTTACAGCAGTTTTCAACATGTCATCAACAAGAAGCTTTTTTTTGTTCTTAACTTTAATATTCTTCACTATCTCAGTCTTCGATGGACTCAGTTTAGGAATGCCTGAACGATCAAGTGATGACGAAAATAATTCTTATGGTTGGTTTACAAGGGATGATCCTGAATGGTATTTACTGGGAGTGAGTAATATTCATTGATAATAGGTTTTTTTATTATTTCCATTTTATTATGATTTAAATAATCTCTCAAACGACAGCTCTAGTCAAATTTATCTATAGGGAATGACATTTAAAGAATTACATTTTAATTTCTATTACTTTCATTCAAGTAAGTTATGTTTTTTTAAAAAATAATGAATTTGATAAGAAATCAAATCAGGGGTTGGCATCATGCTAATCTTTGACAATTTTTCATGTGTTACTTTAATATGAGCTGGAAATCGCCAAGTAACTAAAATTACTCCAAAAGAAACAGTGAAGCGAAATAATCGTTAGTGCACCCTGAAGATCTCATAAGTAATAGGAAATATGTAACAACTACTTTTACAATTACAACCTATTGACTGTTACTAGAAGATGACATAGATCCTTCCAAATAAGCTCTATGGACCTAAGATATGTCAAAAAATTGAATATATAACCAAATAGGTTTTAGAAAATATACGTTCAATGTGCCAGAAGTTCTTATTAACAATTTTTAATGTTAAATGTTCTTAGTAGGTGCTTCCTTACTACGATCATGAGCTTGAATTTAGGAAGATTATTAATGTTAGTTTAGCCGAACAAAGATTTAAGGAGCTAAAAAAATTGTCATTCTTTTTCCTTAATTAGTGTGATTTTCCCAGAATAAGAGGTTATGCTTGCGAGGAACACGAAGTTGAAACAAAGGATGGATATATCTTAACGCTACATCGGATACCCAGAGGCAAGAACAACTGTAAAAATTACAATAAAGTAATCATTCTTCATCATGGATTCCTGGCTTCTTCCACTAACTTCATGATTAACAGCCCCAAACAATCACTGGGTAAGATATTTTGTATAATACTTTCACATATAACGAGTTACCAGCTTTCATTAAACAAATAATTATGTTTGATCTGTTTATAAGTATGTTCTTATATGTAATTGAAATGATTATCTTAAAAATGTTAGTTTTGAATTACAGAATAGTGAAACAAGTTCCTATTTAAAAAGATCCAAATTTACATAATGATCCTATTTTTGTAATGTTACTATAACTCAGCAAAAAAGCACACCTTGAAGAGATTTTTGTCAGCACAGTAGCGTTAAATGTTCTCTCATAGTGAATAACTCAATTTCCCAACCAATTTAAAATTTGATTGTGTTTGTCGTAATTATTATAATTACTCGCGGGAGTTAACTGCTAAATCCTATATTTATTTACAATTATAATATAATTTCTATAAATAGGATGTGAACGCTTAATGACCAAAGAAGGCAGCTTTTAAACTAGTCATAATAAAAATAGTATTTCGATTCAGTCAGCCGAGAGTGGTTACATTTACTTTAGTTACAGTTCCGACCTCACTGACTTGAAATTCAGAAAAAGGAAAAAAGACATTTTTTTCTTTTAAAACTGACGAATCAAATTAAAAAATATGTAGTCAATAACTGAGAAAGGATTACAGTTTGGGTCAAATATATCTATAAATTCTGTCCTGGACGGATTTTGGTATGAAAGCAATTTCGGAATGACTTCACTTGTCTGTTTAATTAGACAATGGGTGAGAGTCTATTAAGAACTCGGTAATCAAAAGTTTGCATCATTGAATCAACTCTTCACTTCTGGAAAGTTATAATTCGAATATTATGACTACAAGAAAGAATTAGATGACAAAGCTGAATTTTCATCTGGCATTCCCAGAATGTAATATAAGACAAAATAAATGTACAAGTATCATAGGATACTGCTCTGGGTTAGTGGTAATGATGTTTCGGCCTCGAAACCACGTGGGATAAAAGCTTTGTTGGCTGCATATCTTTTTTGTTTGCCAACATGTGTATGAAATTATGTCTGTTTTTGGTCGACTTTTGAAAACCTATTTTAGGCAAAGATTTAGAGTTTGCTTGTTTATGTTTGCTTACCTAAACCCTCTGTCACGTTCAGGATGCGACACAAGGTTCATTTTTATGCGAAGTAAAGCTGATTTGATTTCAGTTTTCTTTCTCCTAGACTGGTTACCTTATTTTGAAGTAGGAGACGTTGTTGAGTGATGTAATATTGGACGTCATGACGTTCGATAGACTAAGCAAAACTTCAGTATTGATAATATTGTAAATCAGTGGTTCTTAACATTTTCCTCCAATGCCCACTTAATGATTACGTCATGTGCGGGCACACTATGTTATAAAAGACAAGTCGTTTTGGAGCACATTCATTTAAGCACTCTGAGGCGAAAAATATTAAGAATCACAACTGAAATATATATTTCTTGAAAAGATTTTTTATATACACAAAAATAGATTTTTTTTAATTTAAAAAAATAGGTATCTAAATTTGCATTATTCGGACTATTGCCCTCATCTTCATTGTTAAATAAACAGCCTTCTTCAGGTATTTCTTGTCGGATTCGGGAACCTTCTCGGACTCGGGAACCTTCTTGTCATAATCGAGAACCTTCTTGTCGTAATCGGGAGCAATCACGGAACATTGAACCTAACCCTTTATTCAGTACACGGGGGTATCCTTTCTCATTCCGCTAACCATAGCTGGGGTACAAGTGTTAAGCTGTGTTAATTATTATTCTATTTTACTGCTGCTCCTGACCAGGATTGAACTTGCAATCTAGAGATAACTGTCACCTAGAACTTTCTTAACCTAACTCCTTTATCCACTAGGATGTGTTTATGAAGAGTTTATCTCTGGTTGATAATCTCGCTAGCCGGCGAAGTCAGGATTGGTCCTTTCCAGGAACAAAGAAGAACTTTGACCTGGAAGAAAAGTCCTAAAAGACATTTTGGTACTCCCTTTTCGGCAGCATAGCTGTGAAAAAATATTTCTCCTCCCAAAAGAACTGTTTCTCATCTTCATGAGAATTATTTCTATTTCTAAAATAACTTTGCATTAGTAGTTTTGAAACTACAAATTAGTGACCTTGTACGGTGACAGGTCCGACTGGTGAAGAAAAAAAAGGAATAAGTCAATTTATGGGTTTTTTTTATTGTTTTCATTGATTATCATTTTTGTGTGTATATTTGATTAAAATTTATATTTTGGTACACAAAAGTCTGTCGGACTTTGCAAGCGGACTATCTTTGCAACCTAAATAAATCTTGTTTTTCTTGGCTTACAGCTCGCATTTTGTTCTTATTTTCCAAATGCCCTGACTTGCGAATTTTTGTTATGTTTTTTTGTTTGTTTTGAATTCGGGCATTACTGCTATGTAATGTTATAATTTTATCTCGGAGAGACGAGTTCGAGGTAACATTCTGAAAATATATATCAATAGCCTAGTTACCCTGTTGGAATTGTAGCGGCACTCAAAACATACCGTTCCTTAACGTCCTTGTGAAAACAGCACCTCATTGAGAGTTCACATCACCCCATTGGTGGTTCTAGTTCCTGTAAATGTTGTAAATTATGAAAATTCTAGGTTACCTGTGATGGAAACAAAGAAAACCAGCGATAATGTTTTACATCATAATAATGTTTCTTCTCATATAAATATCATATTATCTCTACTGCAATGTTCTGACAAATAAATGTTTTCATTAGGTTACCTATTTGCCGATGATTGTTTTGACGTATGGATGCCAAACTCTCGTGGTAATACGTATTCTCTGAAACATAACAGGTATACCAGTGACGACAACGAATTTTGGAAATTTAGGTAAGTAAAAATGACAGTGTCTAACACTAAAATTCTAACACTTTTTTTTGACAAAGAGATGCATTATGATATTTAACTTTTTTCGAGAAAAACATGCCGCTGCCATTATTCTTTTCTTGGGGTATATCGTTATCTATACACCTTCCACGAGGGTTGAATATAACCAAATTCGAGTACAGTATGTGAACTTTTACGCTTATATACAAGAAGAGACACAATTACTCAGTTCTGTTTGGAATGGCTCAGACATCAGAAAAAGAACACTGAAAGTACTACACGTGCAATGGGGAAATTCATCATAAAACGACACCCCTTTAATATGAGTAAATATATTACCGTGTTTCTCCGAAAGTGAGACGGGGCCATATGAATTTTTACGCCGAAATTTAATATTAATGCTTTTTTTTTTTTTTAATATTAAAATCATCCTGAAAAATCACGCTAAGTCTTATTGTTCAGGTAGGTCTTATTTTCGGGGAAACGCAATATACCATCGTACACGAATGACCGCTGGTTCTGACATAAAAGATAAATATCGTGTTTTGAGTCAAATAACACTATTAATATAGGAGTGTGTGCTGACACAGCTGGATAACGGTTAAAAAATATTTACTTATATTTGGAGAGCAGTTCTAAAGACAAATAAGTAGAATCTTTTACAAAACCAAGTTCAAATACTGGCTATGTAATCAAAGTGGGCGCTTCAGTCAAAAGTCTTACTACCGGCATGTCATAGTAGCAAACAGCATGAATGAGCGATTTACTATACCATAATTATCAAGCGATATCGGCAAAATGCTTATGTTCTTATGAACATTACCATTTTACCGATATCACTTCATAATTATGGTATCATTTTAAATTAAATCTGATATAAAATGATCTCAAACAACTTTTTCCTGGATTTCTCTGTGATAATGACATATCTAGTTGTCGTGAGTTCAATTCTTGGATCGAGTAGTACAAGATACTCATGTTCAATGGAAGAAACAAAAAAGCAACATCATAAGGACGAATTAACTCGGAAGAACTGACTTATGCAATATGATTTATCTATGAAAGACGGTTTGATGAATTACAGGGATGACTGGCTTGTATAATTAATGGATTAATAAACGTGGAAACCTAACAGTAAATGCTTGTTTGACTATTTATCTTTATCACTAAAATCAAGTGACAACCTTCTTCGTCTGTTCAACCTTTTCGAGATTACTACGTTTTGAATAATCAGCCTTTCATGTTTAGCCATGTAAAAAGTTACCAACTACGGTAGGCGGAAGGCTATAATGGACGAGACTTTCCGATTATTACAATCAAGATGGGGATAGTAATTAAAATACATCAGAAAATACTCGGAGACAATTTTAGTTTTCATTGCGAACTTCTGACGAATTGGCCTTCAGTTTTCTTTATTATCAATTAAGCCTAAAAATTGTGTACACTTTGTGACATATTTACATCTTGATAAATTCAAATAATTTTGTCAAACGACAGGAAAGAATATTCAGAAAACAAAACTAATTATCGATCGAAAAGTATAAAACAAATTTGTTTCATCACCGTCAATGACCTTTGCCATAATCAACGTATTAATCATATTTTCGTTTGTAGAAATCAACTTTTCCTCCGCCTTCAAACATTCACAAGATTAATGATTATACATTCTAAGTATTATATCTTCAATTGAAAACTGTTCACGCCTTATTTTATCAGTCAAAATGATCGATGCCACAGATAGTTCAGTTTTTGTACGATTAGTGATTCGATGAAATATTCCCTTCGAAATCTGTAATCGTAAGTACTACTTTGTCAAACTCCATGTTAGTTATCTTTCAAAATATATTCGATTAATCTATAAAAAGATAAAATATAGCCTTCGTACACTATCAAAATCATCAAGTTTTATTAGTGTAAAGAGTGTTTCAAAACGATGTAACAACCTTTTTTTTGGCAGGCTTGTATTCAAAATATTTTAACATCTTTCTACTTCTTAAAACAGTAGTTGTAGACAGTCCTGTCTAAGGGATTTGTGAGAGGTTTACTTTGTAAACGAGTTAAATACTCGGAAACATCATAGATAATTTTTGCAGACATGGCCGACCTGTACCTTTTTAATCCTATACACCTTCAAGATTTATCAACCAAACATTATCTACTTGTTACAAAGTAAAGAGTCAAAAGATTTCACATTAAATTCACCTCTCACACGTCTGTAAGGTTTATACACGAAATACTTTCATCGTTAGAAAACAAAAGAATGGATGCTTGAATGGACTAGCTCATTATACAATCATTTCCACTGTTAATACACTTATTATCGAGTACAGCGGCAACACTTAATGATAACAGTTTTGTTGATTTCATTGAGATGTTTTGAAAGCATTTTTACTAGATTTTACTAGATATTTATTGGTTCAACCCTCACTGATACTGAGTGCAATTTGAGTTTACGGTTACTAATTATCATTATCAAACCATTTGTCTTTTCATTAAATTCTAATTGAATCAACTTTTAATCACTCTGCACATTAATAGAATCCAAGGCATCCTATTCCTCAGACCACCTTAGGGTGGACATCTTTATGCGGTTAGAGGATTACAAAATTAAAATGATAATTTCCAGTTTCGCGTCATGTAAAAAAGCATGAACTTGAAGAGAGCTAATGAGAATCGATGTATCTCTCCAGGATTGAAAATTCTCCTCCACTTGAAATCATTCACTTCACTAGCTATATTCTTCTTTTTCGGTCGTCTACTGGTATTTTTAGAGTTGTTACGTAATGAAAAATTTAACATAAATATTATTTCAAGCAATTCAGTGTCCTGAGTATGACGGTAAACTACATTAAGTGGCGAGGATCCAATTCTGTAGTGTAGAGTATCCCTTCTTTGCCATTTCTCCCATGTCCACTCTGACCCGAAAAGATAATACATGTTAGGGTCATATCTAAGGGTAAAATAGATCTGTTTACAAGTTAATGAAAATTATTGCTACCAGCTTATTGGTACACATTGAGTTAATGAAAATTATTTTTAACGGTTTATAAAACAAAAGTTTTTACCTACAAACTATTCGCTTACGAATCATATATACAAAAAACAAGATTTGTCATTAAATAGTCCACAAAGGTTGATATGTCAGAAAACAAAATAAACAACCAACTAACATGATAATTTCTACCAATTGATACACATGAAGTTAATGAAAAACCTAACATAGAAATTATTTGTATCAAAACCAAATTAATGACAGTTTCTACCAATGTATTATTAAAATAACCAACCAACATAACTATATCTACTAGTTGATACATATGAAGTTGATGAAGAATTTAACTGGGAAATTATCCTAACAATTTATTAGTAGACATGAAATTAAACAATATATATATATAAGAAAAGAGATTTTGAATTAATTAATCCACAAGGGTTGATATGCCATTAAACACCAACCAAAACAAAAATGTCTTCGGTTTAAAATAACCCAATAATTGACATGTCGTAAAAAATTAACCAACCAACCAAACAAACAAACAACCTAAAGATAAAAGAATAGAAATTATGCACACATAAATTATATGCAACGATATAAATCCCTCAAAATTAATGATAACAGTTTTGTGTCTATCATCGCATTACTCAGATGTGCTTAGATCTATAACCCGCATTTTTTCTGTGTTTACTAAAGAGACAGTGTAGAATGTTTTTAGCATAATTGCTGTTGATATTTCAAAACTTATGAAATTAAAAATACTGTTAGAGTTTTGCCACTATACTCAATGTCAAAAAATACATTCTTTTTTTAATCATTCTGCACATTAATAGAATTGATGATTTTAATAGTGTAGGAAGTTTGTTTTCATTATACGTCTAATACATTTAAGCTTTGAACACAGAAAAGATAAAACTTCAGCAATCACAATTTGAGAGTTCGTGTATTTTTAAAACATACAATAAAAGGCAGACTTTCTCAATATCATAAACTATATCTACGTGGTGATATCAAACTTTACTAAAAGAGAATCATATTAACTGATTCGATATTCTGATTATTTAATTTTCTTGTGACTTTTGTAAAACTTGTCTTTCCTTAGTTAATAATATTATGAAGCATTCCGTACATATTTGTTAATCTTTATTGACATTTACTTGTAAAATTCTGAAAACATTGCATTCTTTAAAGATCATTAACATATGTTGTCTATATATCAACCAGCTTCGATGAAATGGCCGAGTTTGATCTTCCTGCTACTATTGAATATATTTTGAAGAAAACATCCCAAAAATCTCTGTATTATGTTGGACACTCACAGGGATCCACGATTGCGTTCATAGCGTTTTCCGAAAACAAAGAACTCGCTAAAAAGGTAAGATTTTTTTCTATGTTCTGATTATGATGCATTTAAAATTATGTTAAGTAAAATGTCGTTGCAATGATAATCGTATTTTAACGGCACCTTTGAAAGATTTGATATAGATTAGTTTCCTGTAGAATTAAGTGAAGATTTTAATACATTCATTTAAACACTTAAACCCTTAAAATAATGCTGACAAAAGAAACACAGAGATCTTTCTTTTTTTTTTAATTCTAGGGAAAAGTATTTTTAACTAATGATAAGCTTGGACTAATTAAACAACTTTAAACAGCTTTAAAGCAAATTATTCCAAATAATATTTTTGTTCCCTAATTATTTATTTTCGCCCTAAACTTTTTCCTGCCAAAGTATGTTCTTATAGGTTATTGACACGTTTAACAAAGGATTAATAGAATACAATCATGTATATAATTAGAATAATTACTTTTTAGCTCATTCATTTTATTTGCAGATCTACATAGGTCTACAAAGTAATTTTTCTAGACTATTCAATTCCTCATTATTAATACACTTTGCATAAAAATCCATCCGGCAAATTCGATATAAAAGTCTTATTAAATACCTAAAAATACCATAACAATGAAAGTGTACTGCTGTGTAAAGGTTTACATAGGAAGATAATTTAGCAATAATATGACATGGTAATATTTGTTATTTTTAATATAAAATTTTCGAGTTATATTTTGATATAAAATTATTCCAGTGATATCCAAATAATAGTATCATCTGTGTGATATTTTAGTAGAAATATCATATGAGGTTGAATGAATACTAATATTATTCATGCTATGTTTCAATAGTAATATTATTTGGGTGACATGTGAATGAAAATATTATTTCTCTGATGTTCAAAAGATAACATTACTTAGGGGTTAGTTAATGGTAATATAGATTGGGTGATATTCTTCAGTGATATTATTTTTGTAATATTCTAATAGTAATACTATTTTGAGAGCGTTTTAAATATATTATGATGTGATATGTTCCCAGTAATCTTATTTGGGAGGTATTTTGATAGTAATATCATTTGTGTGATGTTTTAATATCATTATTATCCGCATCTAGTCAACTCTATTATCTACCCAAAAACTGGAGTGGGAGAGAGAATTCAGATCGGTGCCCTTCTTAAGGGCATTAGTACACAGACTACCTCATCCAGAATTTGAACGTAGCTCGCAGGGTTTATTATCTACAACAATAATCATTACAATACCATGTTTTGCACATGTATATCTAATGATAAAAATCAGAATGTATACAACACCCGAATACATTTATATAGGGAGTATCTCCAACAGTATAAATCGTTATTTTTTACATCATTTTTTAGAATATTTTCTGTATCAGTTGAGTAAAAATATCACTTCTGTGAGAAGAGGTAAGAAATTATTCAAGGCTAATTTTCATCTAGAAATTAAAAGTCTTTGTAAAATGATCGTGATTAAATGTAAACAATTTTGTGTACAGTCAGTATATACTTTGTTGATCGGAATAAAAGTGATATTTATATTAGAAGAAAAAGGGTTTTACTATTTATTTCTCTTGGTGTGATGAAGAGGAAATGACGTTCTGTGTATCTCACAAAGCAAATATTATTTTAAAATATCATTCAGAAATGTTTTTAAATAATAAATCACAGATGAAAACAAACAAACGAAGAATAATCATGAAATTTAATGCATACTAAAGGAAAAAACATACTAAATTGAAAATTAATTCACTATAAGATAGAAAAATATGATGTATCATATTAACTAAGAAAATATTTGATTTGATATTTGATTCGAACTTTCAATATACTTCGCCCAATATACTTTCAACATTTTCTTTTGCGACAATTTTTTACATTTTTCATATATCTTGCGTATTTTGTATGGGCACACGTATTGAATAAGCCTAGTGGGAAAATGAAGATTCCTCATCTGGGGTTAAGAGCTATAATTCTTTTTCATGAAATCAATCATTAAAATGTATACTTTGTCCATAAAGTATAGAGAAGCCAGTTTAAAAATTGTGAATTGATGACAATACAAGGTTTGTTAGTTTTATTCGAGTTTTTGTCAAAAGAAGAATAAAGAAATATCAATGTACATTTATTTTTGCAATACATAACTGTATCCATCATAATTCCTAGAAAAATCAAATATTCAAATTCTCGAGATTTTCTAACGGCTCTATATCGTTCAGCGTCCTGAAAGTGAATTTTAAAAGAATTCTCTTCGAATATTTTTAAAAATTCTCCGTTTTTCTCCAACGATTTTTTTCATTCAAAATAAAATTTCACTCTGATGAAGGTCGAATATTCTCAGTGCACGGGATATATTTACATTTTTCTATTATTATTATTTCATTTCATTTGTTTCTTTAATAATGATAATAGTTTGGATCGTGTACATATAGATAAACTGACCGAAACACATGTGTAAGTGATATTGATTAAATTCATCTTTTATTATCGATTCTGTACTTTCTTTTCTTTATTCATTCTTCCTCATATATATATATATATATATATATATGTATATGTGTGTGTGTGTGTGTGTGTGTGTGTGTGTGTGTGTTATTATTATTATTATCATTATTATTATTATTATTATTATTTATTATTATTAGTTGTTATATTTTATTAATATTTCTTTATTTTATTCAGGTTCGTTTTTTCGGCGCACTGGCTCCTGTAGGCTATGCTTCACATATGACTTCTACAGCTACTTCTTACAAGATGATGAGTGATCAGGTAATACAAATCGTTGTACCCCAACAATTTCGTTAAATATCAGATATCTCCCAATTTAAGATGTTATTTTTTCTACTTTAAGAAATTATCCCCAAACAGTCCAGCTCCATTGCACTTTAATTTTAAGCTTCAAAACGACCAGCCTTTTGCAATTACAACGATGAAGTATTTTAAAGCGTACAATAAAAGGCACACTCTCTCAATATCATAAACTATATCAACGAGAAAAAATAAATCCTGGTATTTAACTATACACACACGGATTTACACTGACTAATTCGATATTTTGATTATTTCATTTTTGCTGTTATGTGTTGACTGTCACCGTTCATTCATTTTATTCTATTTAACGTTCATAGCTTTATTAACTTTGAAAGTCATGTTATAGTTTCAATTCCAATAAACTGCTTTAATTGCCTTCAACGAAAACTCAACGTAGAATACTTAAACAACGCTACTAATCGATGCATGAAACTTGAAGAATAAATATGCTGCATTCATGATTGTTTCGTTTTGTCTCACATTTGTTCTTTAACATTGGGTTGTATAATACTTAATATTGGATTGTATAATACTTAACATTGGGTTGTATAATACTTCCTTTAACATTGGGTTGTATCTTAACATTGGGTTGTATAATACTTCTTCCTTTAACATTGGGTTGTATAATACTTAACATTGGGTTGTATAATACTTCCTTTAACATTGGTTGTTTGTATAATACTTCCTTTAACATTGGTTGTATAATACTTAACATTGGTTGTATAATACTTAACATTGGTTGTATATATACTTCCTTTAACATTGGGTTGTATACTTCCTTTAACATTGGTATAATACTTAACATTGGGTTGTATAATACTTAACATTGGGTTGTATAATACTTCCTTTAACATTGGGTTGTATATACTTAACATTGGGTTGTATAATACTTCCTTTAACATTGGGTTGTATAATACTTAACATTGGTTGTATATACTTAACATTGGGTTGTATAATACTTCCTTTAACATTGGGTTGTATAATACTTAACATTGGTTGTATAATACTTAACATTGGGTTGTATAATACTTCCTTTAACGTTGGGTTGTATACTTAACATTGGGTTGTATAATACTTCCTTTAACATTGGGTTGTATAATACTTAACATTGGGTTGTATAATACTTCTTTTAACATTGGTTGTATATACTTAACATTGGGTTGTATAATTCCTTTAACATTGGTTGTATAATACTTAACATTGGGTATAATACTTCCTTTAACATTGGGTTGTATAATACTTAACATTGGGTTGTATAATACTTCCTTTAACATTGGGTATGATACTTAACATTGGGTTGTATAATACTTCCTTTAACATTGGGTTGTATAATACTTAACATTGGGTTGTATAATACTTAATAATAAATTACTTTTTATATATAACTATATATTTCTTTTTGCGAAATGCATCTATAAGATGCGGTTGGATGCATCATCAGGGATGTTCCTAAGTTCATTGGGGATTTCAAGCCTTTTCAATATCGCTAAAGAGACTCGACCGAGATTAAACAAATGTGTTACATGAATAATTTATTTTAGATTTATTATTGTTATCGGATTCTTTGAACTACTAACCTATAATTTTGTTGAAGGTTACAAACAATATTTAAAATTTAAATCATTTTTTTTAAATTTCAGACACTTTACATGACTTTAGGAAGAAAATCAATTTTTGGTTCTAGCGCTAAAAGAGATTCATTAATTACAACAGCTTGTCAATCAATGAGAGCATGTGTCAAGATGGGAGAAATGATTGGAGGAAAATTTGGTCCACATATGAATAAAGTAAGTTATTCATCCCTATCTATCTATATCATATCTCTGTCTCTTTATGTCAGTTCTTTTCCCTATCTCTCT